>CM040432.1:75483206-76083206 GCA_022702705.1 Papilionanthe hookeriana x Papilionanthe teres | reverse complement strand
GTTCGGAGACTCATTATATTAATTGATGCTCCTGGATCCACCAATACTCGGAGAGTGTAAACTTCCCAATTGTAACTGAAATGTACAATGGTCGGTTGTGATCTCCGTCCCAAGTAGTAGGTCATTGTCCGTGAAGGTAACACCTCGTTGTTCCTTTAACGAGCAAACCTCATCTAAGGAATCTCCGGTCATTTGAGCTAAGCAAATTTCCGGATCAAGTAAGGCCTTGATCGAGCTTCTCTCATCTCCTTTGATAAGATGAGAGTGTCGTAAATGCTCGGCTTGGCCGGTAGTTTCCTAAGATGGGCTAGCACGTTGTAGTCCACTTTATTTTCATGCGTCTCGGCTTCTTCTCGAATGGGTATTTCTTCTGTTGGGGTTGGTTCTTCTTGAACAACCACCTGCTTTCCTTTGTCTTTTGGACCCATTCTCGGAGGTAGAACTCTTCCACTTCTTAAGTTGACTTCTGTAATTTCTTCTGAATCTATTGTTGAGCTTGTCGGTGTCTCCTCCTGAATCGGAATGACAGGCTCTTCCGGATTAGCTTCAGAATCTGAAGGCTCTAACTCTATCGTAACTGGAGCTCCTCGAAACTCGCAGATAGATTCGTTGCTTGTTGAACTCTCGTAGCCTCCTTTATGGATGCCTCCTTCGTTATTTTGATCGTCGAGATTGTGTATGATTTGAGAATTGTCGTTGGTATCGAAATCGATGTCCGGATTGTCGCTAGTTACGTAATCGTTAGAAACAGTCAAAACGTAGCCAGCACCATCACCCTTATCATTATATGATCCCACCGAAGTGAGCGGATAATCATACAAAATCGGAGGTTCGAGGGATTTCTCCCCGAATCGGAAACAACTATCCTAGGATAAGCGGCCCTAGTCCAGCCTTAGGAGTCTCGGTCCTCTCTTCTTCGTCGATTTTCTTCTTCTCTTCAATCGTCTCCTGTTGAGGTGGTTCTTCTATCGCAAGTGATAGTACCGGCTTAACAGGTCTCGAACTCTGAATTGAAGCTCGTACCGAGGCGGTTCGGATGCTCGTCTAAAATCTTTTCGAAGACCTCATCCGAGCGGTAGTCCATCCATCGTCGGTCGTATAGGGATCCATCGGAATGATGGGATCGGTTGAGATAACATTGACGGAACCTCCTTTGCGGGGTTCCTTCATGTACTCCTTCGGGATTGTTATATTCCCTTTCCGAAGGTTGTCGTTGAGCCAACTTTTAAAGGTAATGCAATCTTCTATCTTGTGCCCAAGCATCCGGTGGTAGGGAAAAAGTTGGGATCACCTTTCTTGTTGACTTCCTCCGGTCTTTTAGGCTCGCGCAGTGGAAATCCGGAGTCTTCATCGGACTACGAAACATTTTCAGCATTTGCTTCATTCTTGAACGGATATTCTCTCGCTCGAAGCTCCCTTAATGTACGTTGCGGACGAGGTGGTTGTTCATACCGCGGAGATGAGTGATAGCTGGGCCGGGGTTGCTTGGTAATCTCGTTGTGGTTGCTGCGGCCGTTCTGGCAGTATTTACATCGGTTGCTTGCCTTTGTCAACTGCTGCAACGATCCCAGATTTCTTTTCAAAAGTCTTCACAGGCTTTTGCTTGTCCGTCTTATCAGCGAAACTTAATTGCTTCGCCTCTTCTTGCAAGCTCCCGGCCTTGCTTAACAACTTCTCCAAAGTCTTAATAGTGAATCCTTTGAGGAGAAGTGATATCGGGCTGTGAATGCTTTTAAGTAAGATGCCGATCGCATGTTGTTCTTGTAGTTGTGGTTCACACTTCATGCTTAAGTTCCTCCATCGAAGTATGTAATCCACCAAAGTTTCATTCGGCCTTTGTTTCTCTACCACTAAATCACCTATAGTGATGTGGTGCCGAGCTCCGGCGAATCGCTTGATGAAGAGGTTCTCTAGCTGCGAGAACGTCTTCACCGAACCATTTGGTAACTCCGCATACCGGTCAAAGACGATTCTCGACGACTGCCGACGAACTCGTCGGAAGAGTAATGCATCGCTCCCGCCGGCATTGCAACAACTAGCACGAAAGTGTGCAACATGCTCGTCGGGGGTTCCCGGTTCCGTCGAAAGTCTTCGAACGGAGGTGGTACGAAGCCTTTCGGGTATTGGACGGCGTCGAATTCTTCCGGGTAAGGTCTACCCGTCCGAATGGATGTCTCGCTCTTCGATTGTGCTAAGGCTTCGCACTTGCTTGTTCCACCAAGTTCTTGATATCCTTTTCAGGGATCATACTTTGTGTTGTATCCTTTTCAGCTGATCATCCCCATTGACGGATGTAATCTCCTTTCCTCCGTCTACAATGTGAATGACCTCTGGGGGTGTCTCTCTTTGTGGTTGTACTTGACTCTGGAGAGTGGCCAGAGCTACGGCCATCTCTTCCATCCTTTTCGCCATTTGAGCGATCGTGTCGTCTTTCTCCGAAGCTGCCTTCTCATCGGTTCGGCTCCTCTCTTCTGCGTGCCGCGGGAGCACCTTGCGAGGCGATGAAGCTCGTGTTTCGACCATGTTGATTTCCGCATATTCGTCGTCCATGAATTCCGATGAATCAATCTCGTCTCCGAACTTTTCTTCTCTTTCTTTTGCCAATCGTCGGATATCGGTTCTCAACTTTTCCATGGCATCTTCTAGCGGGGCTTTCTGTGCGTCCTCGCGGTTGTCGTGCGATAGCTGCCGGGTCCCCTTTTCACGAGTCCCCTTTATCGCAGTAGCACTTTCTTCAGATTCCAGTCTCCTGGCGAGACTTTCTTTCTCGGGCTGCTGTTTCAATCTTAACTGCCCAGTAGTGGGACGCCATACCATCCTTCTAGCAGCAGAAGGTCTAGGACCAGATGGTCTGTCGGCCAAATGTCGGAAGGTGGCATCCTCCCTAATCTGTAATCCCGAGACGACAACGAGTGGACTAGCCTTCATTCTTTTACTTGGCTTTTCTGTCATGATGGCGGGTTCTACTCGGGGCCCAAGACGGGATTTGACTAGCTCCCGCCCTATCCTTCGTAGAATCTCCGATACGGGGCAGTTTTCCTTCTTTGCCAACTTTTCTACCAAAGTTTGCAGTCGAGCAAACGGCGTAGTTCTAGTCCTTTTCTTGCGGCTATCGTTGTAATATGCGGGCTGAGGTAACGTGGCAGCAATCTTGCGAACATTCTCCTCGTCCTCTGCGGCGGAGAGGGGATGGAACCTGCTTCCTCCCAAGAGTGGTATGTATTCAGGCAGCGGTGTATATTCGGCGACGGTGTATATTCGAGCGGTTCGGAATTTCCTCTAGGAAAGCAATTTCGGCAGCTCCGGCTTCTCCGGCGATCCTTCTACTCCTCGTTTCTTCTTTGGATCCTTGTCGGTGATGGAATCCTTGAACCGGACCCGATTTCGAAAACGAAGGTCTCACAGGAAGATCCGTACCCTCCACGGTAACGGAGTTTACCATACTGCGGATTTCTTTCCCCTTTGATTTGGCAAAAGTCGGGGTAGGTGCAAAAACAACTAGACCGGTGGGGGTAGTAAAAACGGTCCTCTCGCGGACAGCGATGACTCCTTTCGGTCGGGATCTTTTGCGGGGAGGAAACTCTTGGGTCGACCTAAGGTTGAACTCAAGCAGCGGTTTCTCAGCTTCAGATACATTGTTTGTCAGTGCAAAGAGGGAGACGTCGGTGATCTTGACATTCGTGTTTTCAAATCCTTGTCCGAATCGGATGATCCCATTGTCGGGCAGCTCATCCTTATAGACAGCGAAGTCCGATCCATTGGTGAAGGAGAAAATCAGCTTTGGGGCTTCCATTTCTGCAGGGTAGATTCTGGTTGTCAGTCCCAAGTTATGCCTCTTTTCTTTAGGAAGAAAAGAAAGGAATTGAAAAGAGTCCGAACTCATTCTTGTTCATGTATTTATAAGAAGGAATCATTTATTAAAAGTATCACTTATTAGAGGGTTTGTTTATTCAGAACAGAATGTTCAAAGGTATAGAGAAGGTAAGGAATCTGAATCGGAGTTGGAAAGGAAAAGAAAGTCTTTATGCAAGACTTCTCGACTCGAAGGATCACTCCTAAACTAACACCTATTGGGGGTCCACCCCACCTCAGAAATGAGGTAAAAGGATCTCGGAACCTCTCTGTTTAGGGGTGTCTAAACAGTGGCTCCTAAATCCGAGAGAATGTTGGCTATACTTGTCCAAGGTAGAAATGAACATAGTATCCCAACGGAAAGAAGGGTAATTTGACCCATTAGGGACATGGATACACTACCGATTTTTGAAATCAGAATTATTTGATTAAAATGGAGAGAGGAATTGTCCCCAGCGGAGTCGCCAGAAGTTGTCGGCACTATTTTAGGTTGTGTGATATTTTGAAAAGGGGTCGCCTAACAGAAGTTGTCGGCGAATTTAAATTTTAAATTTAATTTAAATATATATATATATAATTTAGAAAGTAGTATTTGACTTTGAAAATAATTTTAAATTTGAAGGTTTTAAGATATGAGATTAAACCAATCTCACATCCCAGATAGTTTATATAAACGAGCACCGCACCACAAACCGTGTATCTATCCCTAAGGATAGTACACTACTGCTTGATGATGGGGCTCGATTAAATAAACTAGAAGATTTGTGACATCCGTTTGGTCTGCGAACCAATTTTTTAAGCCGACAAATTCCCCGCTTAATATGAAAGCATTAAACAGGGTTTATATTACCTGGGTTCTTTAAAATTCCCTATAAGGGCAAGCCCCTATAGTTAATTACATCTTAAGTGACGGGAGTCACCTAAGAAAACTCTCTATAATAATCAATAATTCTGCTCTCAAGAATTTCAAAGTTTAAGTTTTTCAAGGGATTGAATTTTGGAATTTCAATAGGGAATGGATCAAGTTTGGAACATTTTGTTTTGAGAATTCAAAGGAAGAAAGGTAGGAGAATTTACGGATTCGAAGTGAACTTCTGTAATTTCTCGACTATCCTATTGCTTGGCTTGAGTTTAGGAAAATCCTAATGTTTATTTAATGTTTTGATCTTGCCAATTTTAATTAATTAGAGCTTATATTTGTATGATAAAATCATACAAATAGCCTAGAAAATGTGAGGGTTTATGTCGTATCGGACGACTACCTCGGAATCCTAAGACCGGTTAGGGCTTAATTTGCAATGCAAATGCCTAACGAAGAGTTGAGGATTTATGTTGCACTAGGCAAACTACCTCGAAGTCCTATGGCTTTGTTATTTAATTCTAGGAAAGTTTTGCAGAAGTAGACTCAGGTTTTGCTGTTGACGATGGTCGTGCTGCCCACCATGCTCCAAGCTCCTTGTTGTTGCAGAGGTTTAGTTTTAGAAATCATAAATTAGGGGATGAGAAAAGTGTTTTGGTTTAGAGAAGTCTTAATTTCCAAGTGTTTTGTGTTTTAATTAAAACAAATCTTAAAGTTGATTATAACGACACCGGTTAAGATCCCACGGTTCCATCCTTCCGGCATCATTATTTTTATCGATTCACTTAGTCCGTATGAATTTGCTAAACTCAATCGAATGAGTTCCACACTTTCATTTAGACCGCGGGAAATCCCGTTAGCAACACGTAGGTTACATCATCCGAGGTATTCCCGATCATCCAACGGACGTTTTAAATTAATTGTAATTGTAGTTTTGTGTTCTGTTTGTGATTAAATTTTGAGTTGTTTTATATTTTGAAATGTTGTGGCGGTGAATTTTATCTTGCAATAACTTTTAACTTAGTTTTGGTTTCAGTTTTAGGGACTATCCTAAAGGTGTGGGTTTTCATGCAACAGTTGTTTATCATGCAAGAAAAGTAAGTGCAATGCAATTAAATAAATTGCAATAAAGTAAATTACAGGAAAGTAAATTGCAATAAAATAAAAGCGTACCTGGAGGGTCTTCCCAGTCATCCCAAGCTGCACTTAAAACACAATTAGAATGTTTAATCAAATTCCTAGTAAAGCTAAGGTAAGGGTTATGGTTTTCTACCAAATTCCTAATCCTATAGCTAGTCATTTCCTATGACGTCTGTGTCTTTGTGTTTTGTTTGAAGAAGATTTTCTTCATCAAAGAACAATTAAGTTCAATTGTTCTTATAAACATCCTATCATATTGAGAAAGTGTTTAAGAAGGATCTTAAACATCTTTTCAATATTGCTAGAATTGTTTTAAGTCCAAATGAATTTAATTATACAAATGAATTAATCGTCCAAGAATCTCAAGTTTTCTTATCTTGCTCGAGTGAACTAGGACATTTGAATATCCTATGAGTGAAGTAACATTTCATTTAATATTCCGTTTAGGAGTTATGATAACTAAAGCTTTTGAAAGTAAATTGGTGTTCAAATGGTTTGTGATTTAATTTAATTTCAATTAATGGGTTTGAATTTGGAGTAGTGTTGAAGTTATTTTAGATTTATTTTGAATTCTTTATGTCTTTGGTGATGTTATATTTAATTGACTTAATTTAATTTAATTTAATTTGATTGAGTTTTAATTTAATTCAATTTAATTTGGTTTAACTTAATTTAGTTTGATTTGATTTAATTTTAATTTAATTTAATTTAATTTAATTTAATTTAATTTAATTTAATTTAATTCAATTTAATTTATTTAATTTAATTCATTTAATTTAATTTAATTTTTAATTTGGTTTAACTTAATTTAATTTGATTTTATTTATTTTATTTAATTTAATTTAATTAATTTAATTTAATTTAATTTGTTTATTTAATTTAATTTAATTTAATCTTTAATTAATTTAATTTAATTTTAATTTAATTTAATTTTAATTTAATTTAATTTAAATTTAATTTACTTAATTTAATTTAATTTTAATTTAATTTTATTTATTTAATTTTAATTGAAATTTTAAAAGAGTTTAATAATTTAATTTTAGTTTAAAGATTAAGTCTTTTAATGTTTTGAATTTGAGTTATCATTTTAATTAAGAGTTGAATATTAATGAGATGATTAATTTAGGGATTTTAAATTAAAGAATAAATCTCTTCCTAATAATATCCCTATTTTAATAATTCCAATTTTATTATTCTTCCAAATTTAATCAATTATTTAATTAAGGTTTAATTATTTTAAATTGCTTAATGGGTTTCTACCCTTTAGTTATTTAAATTTCAATCATCCAAATCAGATTAAGATCAAATATTTTACTTGTTAATTTTATTAAACCTAAAGTTTTAATTAAGGGTTAAGATTTTTAATTACCATTTTGCCCTTCAAGCTTAATAA
The DNA here is from genome assembly GCA_022702705.1 of Papilionanthe hookeriana x Papilionanthe teres. Lineage (NCBI taxonomy): Eukaryota > Viridiplantae > Streptophyta > Magnoliopsida > Asparagales > Orchidaceae > Papilionanthe > Papilionanthe hookeriana x Papilionanthe teres. Next base: position 76,075,962 of record CM040432.1, on the reverse strand, counting down.
TTTCATAACTCACTAAATTGAACTCAAATGAACTTGAAATTTTTATGTGACTTCACTCATATGTCAATAAAGACATGAGAGGAGAAAATGTGATTTTTCTGTATTTAATTTATTTATATAATTATTTTTGGTAGAAAATAGAGATTTGCAAGGAAAATTTAATAACATGACCAAGGGAAAGTTTCTGTCCTTAAGAAAATTAGGGGACACTCCTAATAACCAGAGGACCACTTGGACAAATTTTGGTGATTTTTTGAATTATATTATTTTTATTATAATTATTTTAAGTTTTGGAGTGTTAATTAATTTAAAAATAAAATAAATGTTGAAAAATGAATTTTATATTTTTCAAAAATCTCTCTGATATCAAGGAAATTGGAGAATCAAATTTTTCAATTTTCTGATTTTTCTATGATTTATTATAATTATTTTAGTGAAAATGCTAGAAAATACATTTTTTTAATTTTAAAATTACCCTAGAGCTTTAAAATTTAATATCTCACTAAATAGACCTAAGAAAAATATAGGGTTTGTTCCTAAGTGATTAAAATTCAAAATGTGACATTTTGGTGAATTATATTATTTTTGTGATTTTTATTATTTTTTAATTATTAAAAATATTAAAATAATATTAAAAATCAACTTTTTTAGAAAATTGAAATTTTATTTTTTTTAAATTCCCCTAATATCAAAGAGGCTCCAAAACCAATTTGGTGAATTTTTGAAAGATATTTTGAAAGTTATGAATTTTTAAAGTTTAAAATGACTAAGCTGGCTTAATCAACCCAATTAGTAGAGGCTAACAAGTCCAATTGACCTCAAACTTTTATGGTGGATTTTTCTGATCCTAAAGGTCAGTGGAGAATTGATTTCAAGTCAATTTGATGTATGGTTAGCTCTAATTAATTAGAGACCTATTTTGAGTGTTTAAGCCAATTAGGGTTATTTTAAATGAACTAACTCAAAACCTATTTTTCCTAGGGTCCTTCGGTCATAAGGAACATCACCAAATTTTCCTAGAATTTATTTCACAACATGCTATTTATTGGAATTAAAATACTCAAAATAGTGACATGAATTTGAAAAATCAATAACTTTTCATAGGGATGGCCTCTGACTTTGGAAAATTCAGGGAATGTTCCCAAATTCAGAGGGTTCAAAAGCTCTATGGTCTCATGTCATGGTGAATTGTATACATGCATGGAGAATTAAAAATATGCAGAGAGTAAATAAATTATTAAAAATAAAATACTTGATGAAATTAAATAATTTCTTTTCCACATTATTCTCCTCTCGTTCACTCGAGCGAGAGGTTATTTTTATTTTATTTTTATGATTTTCCTACACAAAGTTATGAATTTTTGAAGTTTAGGGAATTAAATAAATCGAAAAAAATCCCTAATTTTCTATTTATCCACGCGGCACCGCGTCGACCTCGGCGACTCCGAAAAGCCGCGTGGCGCGCTCCCATTCGACGCCGCCATCCGACTCGGCGCTCCGGGGCCCGCCGTATCGTTCCATCTTCTGATCCGACGCGATCCTGGCCGTCTGTCCGCGCGTGTATTAAATGGACGGCATCCGTTCATCGTCCCCAAGTGTCCTCACCCGAGACTCGTCCACACTAAGTCCCTAATATCTCACTCGATACTCAATGGATTTTCATTTTCTTATGCTCTATGGATTCGTCTTGAAGAGACGAACACATCTATACGGTTACCATGCATTGAAATTAAAGCATTTGAAATGGAGATTCTCTAGAAGCTCGGGATGAAGAATTAGCTCATACCTTTGCTCAGAGAAGTGTGGCTTCAATCTGAGAATTGTTGCACCTTCGATTGGATCCTAGCAAGCTCCAGATGAAGTCTCCTAGTCTGGTGAATTGTCTAGGTGGGATTTCGACCAAGCCCGATCACAAAGCTTGGAGGCTGGAGCAACTGGGTGGCCTGGAGATGGGGCTTTTGTTGGTGGACACCTTCCCTTGGTCTGGTGAAGGTGTAAAACCAATCAATTTGGGGATTGGCTCACTGTGGAGAAGTGTCCTCGGTTTTGGGTGGAATTTCGGTTGAGAAATTGGATTTTGTCGGTGGGGATTAGGGCGAATTGACAGCGAGGATCAACCGCTCTAAGGGTGGAGAAGGGTTTGGAACAATTTTGGCAGAGTTTCGGCAAGGTTTTTGCAACTCTCCTCTCATGGCCGTGAGGGGGTCGAGTTTAAATAGAGGTGGCTGGAGAGCCTCCCAAGGATGGCCAAGGGTTGGGATCAGCTGCTGTTGACCTCATTTTTGATGAGGTCTTCCTTTTCTTCTTTTTAGAGCTTAGGATCTAGCCTTAGGCTTTTCCTTTGACTATCTTAGAGGACTAGAATTGGGACCCGCCTTTTAGAAATTCAAACCACTTCTAAACTCCTGCAAACTCCACAAACTTGACTATAGACCCCTAATCACCTAGAGGGTTGAAATCGAATGTGGAAGTTTAAAGGATGAGTTCCTATAGGACTCTTTGGCCTTAGAGCGCCGCACAGGTGGCCCGGTGCAGTGAAGGGGCCGACATACACTACACTTACACACTACATTTCCACACACTTCCTAAAACCACACCCATACCCAACTTGACCTCCGACTCATGTAGGTGATTCACATGGATGGTCCTTAACCCCTAAGCCCTTGGCTAAGAGGGTTAGGAACAACATAGTGAATGCCTCGAAATGAGTCCTTTCATGGCTCATATGGGCTTGAAATGGCTTCATGGCTCAACCAAAATGATTTCACCCCACCCAAATTCACCCAATCTTCAATTTCCCAAATTTTCAATTTTTGACCCCGGGACCCTACACCTACTAAACCTACCCAAAACCCTTGAATTACCCAAATTTTTGCAAAATCTCCAAATTACCTAAAATTTTCCAAAATCAATCCCAAACACCTCCACATCACTCAAATTGATCATCCATACCCAAAAATACCAAAAATTCCAAAAATACCCCCCAATACCCTCCAAATACCCAAAATACCCTTCTTGGCCTAAAAATCCAAAAATTCAGAAAATTCCCAGAAAATTCCAGAAAATCCCAAATATTCCCAATTTCATTTTGTCCAACTACACCATGGGCCAATTTTGTCAATTTACCCTACTTTTGTCAAAACCCCCAAATTGACCCATTTTAACCCAAAGTGGACCCGATGTCAAACCAAACATACCCAATTAACCCCAATTTTGGTCCAATTCAATTCTAAACTTCAATTCAACATTCCCAATACCAATTTAGACCAAATCCAAGTCCAATTTGATTGACATTTGGATCCAATTTCACTTTGGGCCTTAAAGCCCAAATTTGGACCCATGACCCAAACTTAGCCCAAACTAACCCAATTCAACTCCAATTAACCCCAAATCTTTTCTAAACCTTCCTTAACATCCTCATAAACAAAACACTAACATGATTTGCCCAAGATTTTGACCCAAACCCCACTCAATTTCAACCCTAGCCCAACATTGGCCCAAGTTAGCCCAATTTGACCTACATTGGCCCATTTACCAAATAAACCCAAATTCAACCCAATTCAAACCCAAACCACCTTAAATCTATTTCAAGTTATTCATGAAACATCCCTAAACCAAAACCAACAACTATTTGGCCCAAACCTCTACAAAAATTCCCATCCATGAACACATCCTTAAACTTAAAAGCCCACTTCCCTTAAACCTTCTTAAAAGCCCATTTCCTTCAAAATTCAAAAGCCCAAATCTACCCTAAAGCCCACATGACATCTCCATTTGTCATCCATTTAATTAAATCCATTACCTAAGTCCTAAAGTCACCATCAAATTATTCCAAATCAAGTTTCATACAAATTTCCATCAAAACATCCAAAATTCTTAAAACCCTTTTCATGAAACAAATCAACCTTTTCCCAAGCCAAATGAAGCCATGAACAAGCCATTCTCAAGCCACATGAAGCCATGAGGGCTTTGACTTGTCATTAGTCCATTTATGGCAAGAAGAGGGGGTTCTTTCTTAAACCTCCTTTAACCCTTTTTTACCTTAATCATGTCACACACTAAACCATGTTTAGCCACCTCATCATGGATGGAGACTTCACCATTCCTTCTAGGGCGACCTAAATGATTCCCTCGGCTCAAAATCGAGCTTGGAAGGGTGCACCAAGCCCAAAATGGTGGGTTGACCCAAACCAAGCCAAAGTGAGCCTTCTCCCATTCCATTTAAATCAAACTCCTTTACACATGTCAAACCTCGATTGCCTACACTAAACCCCGGCCCCGACCCACCCGACCAAGATGGTGACCATTGCTCGCCGGCCGGCCACCAGGCCGCCGGAAAACACCATGGCCGAAAGCTCACATGTGAGCCAACATTGAAATTCTCACTTGCCTGAGCTGCCCCATGCCTAGTGGTCACCATGGCCGATCTTCTCCTCACCGAAGCGGTCGATCCCAAGCCCTAACTCCCTGCGAGAGGCCTTCCACCCTCTCCTGATTTAAACTCCACCCCTCTCGGCCATGAGAGGAGCAAGAGCACAAACCTTGCCGAAACTCTGCCAAAATTGTTCCAGACCCTTCTCCACCCTTAGAGCAGTTGATCCCCAGTGTCAATTCGCCCCAATCCCCATCGATAAAATCCGATTTCCCAGCTCGAAATTCCACCCGAAAACCAGGACACTTCTCCACGGTGAGCCAATTCCCAAATTGATTGGTTCTACACCTTCACCGGACCGAGGGAAGGTGTCCACCACTAAAAGCCCCATCTCCGAGGCCACCCGGTTGCTCCGGCCTCGAAGCTTTGTGATCGGGCTTGGTCGAAATCATATCCGGACAATTCACTGGACCAGGAGACTTCATCCGGAGCTTGCTGGGACCCAATCGAAGGTGCAACAACTCTCGGATTGAAGCCACACTTCTCCGAGCCAAGGTATGAGCTAACTCTTCATCCCGAGCTTCGAAGATTCTTCATTTCGAATGCCTTAGTTTCAATGCATGTTAGCCAGTATAGATGTATTCGTCTCTTCGAAGACGAATCCGTCGAGCATAAGAACATGAAAATCCATTGAGAATCGAGTGAGATCTTAGGGATTTAGTGTGGACGGCTCTCGGGTGAGAACACTTGGGGACGATGAACGGATGCCGTCCATTCGATACACGCGCGCACGGACGGCCGGGATTGCGTCGGACCGGGAGACGGTACGAGAACCGCGGGGCCCGGGCTGCCGACTCGGGTGGCGGCGTCGAATGGGAGCGCGACGCGTGTGCGTTCGGAGCAGCTCGAGGTTTCGCGCGGCGCCGCGTGGATAAATAGAAAATTAGGGTATTTTCTTATTTATTTAATTCCCTAAACTTCAAAAATCCATATCTTTGTGTAGAAAAATCACAAAAATAAAATAAAAATACCCCCTTGCTCGGTGAACGAGAGGAGAATAATGTGGAAAAGAAATCATTTAATTTAATTAAGTATTTTATTTTTTATGATTTATTTACTCTCTGCATACATTTAATTCTCCATGCATGTATACAATTCACCATGGCATGAGACCATGAGAGCTTTTGAAGCCTCGAACTTGGGAACATTCACCGAATTTTCCAAGGTCGGAGGCCATCTCTGTGAAAAGTTATTTATTTTTCAAATGCATGTTGCTTGTTTTGAGTATTTTAATTCCAAAAATTAGCATGTTGTGAAATAAATTCTAGAAATATTTGGTGATGTTCCTTATGACCAGAGAACCCTAGGAAAAATAGGACTTGAGTTAATTCACTCAGATTAACCCTAATTGGCTTAAACACCCAAAATAGGTCTTTAATTAATTAGAGTTAACCAGGTATCAAATTGACTTGAAATCAATTCTCCACTGACCTTTAGGATCAGAGGAATCCACCATAAAAATTTGAGGTCAATTGGACTTGGTTAGCCCCACTAATTGGGTTGATTAAGCCACTTAGCCATTTTAAACTTTAAAAATTCATAACTTTTAAAATACTTTTAAAAAATTCACCAAATTGGTTTTGGAGCCTCTCTGATATCAGGGGAACCTAAGAAAATTAAAATTTCAATTTTCTAAAAAAGTTGATTTTTAATAATATTTTAATATTTTTAATAATTAAAAAATAATAAAAATCACAAAAATAATAAAATTCACCAAAATGTCACATTTTGAATTTTAATCACTTAGGAACAAATCCCACATTTTTCCTAAGTCTATTTAGTGAGATATTAAATTTTAAAGCCCTAGGGTAATTTTAAAATTAAAAAAAATGTATTTTCTAGCATTTTCACTAAAATAATTATTATAAATCATAGAAAAATCAGAAAATTGCAAAATTTGATTCTCTGGTTTCCTTGATATCAGAGAGATTTTTGAAAAATATAAAATCCATTTTTCAACATTTATTTTATTTTTAAATTAATTAACACTCCAAAACTCAAAATAATTATAATAAAAATAATATAATTCAAAAAATCACCAAAATTGGTCCAAGTGCTTCTCTGGTCATTAGGAATGTCCCCTAATTTTCTTAAGGACAGAAACTTTCTTTTGGTCATGTTATCAAATTTTCCTTGAAAATCTCTATTTTCCACCAAAAATAATTATATAAATAAATTAAATACAGAAAAATCACATTTTCTTCTCTCATGTCTTTATTGACATATGAGTGAAGTCACATAAAAATTTCAAGTTCATTTGAGTTCAATTTAGTGAGTTATGAAATTATTAAGCTTAAAGGGTAAAATGGTAATTAAAATCTTTAATCCTTAATTAAAACTTTAGGTTTAATAAAAAATCAACAAGTAAAATATTTGATCCTAATCTGATTTGGATGATTGAAATTTAAATAATTAAAGGGTAGAAACCCATTAAATAATTTTAAAATGATTAAACTTTAATTAAATAATAGATTAAATTTGGAAGAATAATAAAATTGGAATTATTAAAATAAGGGATCTTTATTAGGAAGAGATTTATTCTTTAATTTAAAAATCCCTAAATTAATTATATCAACTAATACTCAATTTTTAATTAAAATGATAACTCAAATTTAAAATATTAAAAGACTTAATTAAATTATTAAAATCTTTTGAAATTTCAATTAAAATTAAAAATAAAGTAAATTAAAGATAAATTAAATTAAGATTAAATTAAATTTAATAATTAAATTAAATTAAATTAAACAATTAAATTAAATTAATTAAAATTAAATTAAATTAAATTAAACAATTAAATTAAATTAATTAAAATTAAATTAAATTAAATTAAACAAGTTAAATTAAATTAAATTAAATAATTAAATTAAATTAAATTAAATAATTAAATTAAATTAAATTAAAAAATTAAATTAAATTAAATAATTAAATTAAATTAAATTAAATTAAATTAAATTAAATAATTAAATTAAATTAAATTAAATCAAATTAATTAAACATCAAATCAAATTAAATTAAATTAAACTAAATATAAAGCAACTTGAACACTATTCCAAATTTAAACCCTTTAACTTAAATCAAATCATTTGAATATTAATTTACCCTTGAAAGCTTTGATTATTATAACTCCTAAATGAAACATTAAATGGAGTGTTACTTCACTCATAGGATATTCAAATGTCCTAGTTCATCGAGCAAGTTAACAAGACTTGAAAACCTCGGACGATCGATTCATTTATATAATTAAATTCATTTGGACTTAAAATAATCCTAGAAATATTGAAAAGATGTTTAAGATCCTTCTTAAGCACTTCCTCAATATGATAGGATATTTATAAGAACAATTGAATTTGATTATTCTTTGATGAAGAAAATCGTCCTTAAACCAAAACCCAAAAAGAACCTAGACGTCATAGGAGATGACTAGCTATAGGATTAGGAATTTGGTAGAAAACCATAACCTTTCCCTTAGCTTTACCTAGGAACTTGCTTAAATATTCTAATTGTGTTTTAAGTGCGGCTTGGGATGAAGGGAAGACCCTCCAGGTACGCTTTTATTTTATTGCAATTTACTTTCTTGCAATTTACTTTCTTGCAATTTACTTTATTACGAAATGCATTTTACTTTTCTTGCATGATAAAACAACGGTTGCATGAAAACCCACACCTTTAGGATAGCCCCTAAAGCCGAAACCAAAATTAAATTAAAATTCATTGCAAGATAAAATTCACCGCCACAACATTTCAAAATATAAAACAACTCAAAATTTAATCACAAACAGAACACAAAATTACAATTACAACTAAATTAAAACGTCTCGTTGGATGATAGGGAATACCTCGGATGATGTAACCTACGTGTTGCTAACGGGATTTCCCACGGTCTAAATGAAAGTGTGGAACTCATTCGGTTGAGTTTAGCAAATTCATCCGGACTAAGTGAATCCGATAAAAATAATGATGCTGGAAGGATGGAACCGTGGGATCTTAACCGGTATCGTTATAATCAACTTTAAGATTTGTTTTAAATAAAACATAAAAAACACCTGGAAATTAAGATTTTCTCTAAACCAAAACACTTTTCTCAACTCCCGATTTATGGTTTCTAAAACTAAACCTCTCGCAACAACAAGGAGCTCGGAGCATGGTGGGCGAGCACGACCATCGTCATCGCAAAACTCGAGTCTACTTCAGAAAACTTTCCTAGAATTAAAACAACCAAGCCATAGGACTTCGAGGTAGCTTGCCTAGTGCGACATAAATCCTCAACTCTTCGTTAGGCATTTGCATTGCAAATTAAGCCCTAACCGGTCTTAGGATTCCGAGGTAGTCGTCCGATACGACAATAAACCCTCACATCTTCTAGATTTATTTGTTTGATTTTATCATACAAATATAAGCCCTAATTAATTGAAATTGGCAAGATTGAAATATCAAATAAACATTAGGACTTTCCTAAATTCAAGCCAAACAATAGGATAGTCGGGAAATTATCGAAGTTCACTTCGAATCGGTGATTTCTCCTACCTCTCTTCCTTTGGATTCACAAAACAAAATGTTCCAAAATTTGATCCATTCCTCTATTGAAATTCCAAAATTCAATCTTTGAAAACCTTAAACTTTGAAATTCTTGAGAGCAGAATCATTGATTATTATCGAGAGTTTTCTTAGGTGATTCCCGTCACTTAAGATGTAATTAACTATAGGGGCTTGCCCTTATAGGGAATTTTAAAGAACCCGAGTAATATAAACCACTGTTTAATGTTTTCATATTAAGCGAGGGAAACTTGTCGGCTTATAAAATTGGTTCGCAGACCAAACGGATGTCACTAATCTTCTAGTTTATTTAATCAAGCCCCACCGATCAAGCGGTGTGTCTATCCTTAGGGATAGATACACGGTTTGTGGTGCGGTGCTCGTTTATATAAACTATTTGGGATGTGAGGTCGGTTTAATCTTATATCTTAAAACCTTCAAATTTAAAATTATTTTCAAAATCAAATACTACTTTTTTCAAATTATTTATTTTAATTAAATTAAAAATTCGCCGACAGATTTCTGTTAGGCGACCCCTCTTCAAAATAAAACACGACCTAAAAATATGCCGACAGGATTTCTGGCGACTCCGCTGGGGAGAATTCCTCTCTCCATTATAATCAAATAATTCTGCTTTCAAAAATCGGTAGTGTATCCATGTCCCTAATGGATCAAACTACCCTTCTTTCCGTTGGAATACTATGTTCATTTCTATCTTGAACAAGTATAGCCAACATTCTCTCGGATTTAGGAGCCATTGTTTAAACACCCCTAAACAGAGAGGTTCCGAGATCCTTTTACCTCATTTACGAGGTGGGGTGGACCCCGATAGGTGTTAGTTTAGGAGTGATCCTTCGAGTCGGGAAGTCTTGCTTAAGACTTTCTTTTCCTTTCTGAATCGGATTCCTTACCTTCTCTACACCTTTGAACATTCCGTTCTAAATAAACAAACCCTCTAATAAGTGATTCTTTTAACAAATAATTCCTTCTTATAAATACATGAACAAAGAATGAGTTCGGACTCTTTTCAATTCCTTTCTTTTCGTCTCGAAGAAAAGAAGCATAACTCGGGATCGACAACCGGAATCTACCTTGCGAAATGGAAGCCCCGAAGCCGATTTTCTCCTTCACCAACGGATTGGACTTCGCCGTACTATAAGGATGAGCTGCCCGACAATGGGGTCATCCGATTTGGACGAGGATTTGACAACACGAACGTCAAAGTCACCGACGTCTCCCTCTTTGCAGCCGACAAACAAGGTATCCGAGCCGAGGAACCACTCGCTCGAGTTCGACCTTAGGTCGACCCAAGAGTTTCCTCCCTGCAAAGGGTCCCGACTAGGAGGAGTACTGCTGTCCGCAGGAGGACCGTTCTCACTACCCCCATCGGTCTAGTTGTTTACGCACCTACCCCGAGCTTACGCCAAATCAAAGGGGAAGAAATCCGAACTATGGTAAACCCGTTACCGTGGAGGGTACGGATCTTCTCGTAAGACCTTCCGTCTTCGAAATCGGGTCCGGTTCGAAGATTCCGTCGGCCGACAAAGACCCGAAGAAGAAATAGAAATAGAAGGATCGCCGGGGAAGCCGGAGCTGCCGAGATTGCCTTCTGGAGGAAATTCCGGAGTTACCGGAATATACACCGCTACCGGAATATACACCACCGCTCGACTACATACCACTTTTGGGAGGAAGCGGGTTCCATCCCCTCTCCGCCGCGGAGGATGAAGAGAATGTTCGAAAGATTGCTTGCCACATTACCACGGCCCGCATACTACAACGATAGCCGCAAGAAAAGAATCGAACTACGCCGTTTGCTCGACTGCAAACTTTGGTAGAAAAGCTAGCGAAGAAGGAAAATTGCCTCGTGTCGGAAATTCTACGAAGGATAGGGCGGGTGCCAGTCAAATCCCGTCTTGGGCCCCGAGTAGAACCCGCCGTCATGATAGAAAAGCCAAGCAAGAGGATGAAGGCTAGCCCGCCTGTCGTAGTATCAGGATTACAGATTAGGGAGGATACCACCTTCCGGCATTTGGCCGATGAGACCATGCGGTCATAGACCTTCTGCTGCTAGAAGGATGGTGTGGCGTCCCACTACGGGGCGATTGAGGCCGAAACAGCGGCCCGAGAAAGAAAGTCTCGCCGGGAGGCTGGAATGCGAAGAAAGTGCTACTTGCGATGAAGGGGACTCGTGAAAAAGGACCGGCAACCATCGCATGACAACCACAAAGATACACGAAGCTCCGCTAGAAGATGCCATGGAAAAGTTGAGAACCGACATCCGACGGTTGGCAAAAGAAAGAGAAGAAAAGTTCGGAGATGAGATCGACTCATCGGAATTCATGGACAATGAATATGCAGAAATCAACATGGTTGAGACACGAGCTTCATCAGCTTCTCGAGGTGCTCCTGCGGCCGCGAAAGAGAGGAGCCGGGCCGATGAAGAGACGGCTTCGGGAAAAGGACGACACGATCGCTCGAATGGCGAAGAGGATGGAAGAGATGGCCGTAGCTCTAGCCACTCTCCAAAGTCAAGTACAACCACATGAGAGACACCCCCGAGAAGTCATTCACCTCGTAGACGGAGGGAAGGAAATTACATCCGTCAATGGGGATGACCGAGTCGAAAAAGGATACAACACAAAGTATGATCCACGAAAAGGATATCAAGAACTTGGTAGAATAGACGAGTGCGAGAAGCCCTAGCACAATCGAAGAACGGGACATCTATTCGGACGGGTAGACCTTACCGGAAGAATTCGACGCCATCCAATACCCGAAGGGCTTCGTACCACCTCCGTTTAAGACCTTCGACGGAGCCAGGAACCCCGACAGGCATGTTGCGCACTTTCGTGCCGGTTGTTGCAATGCGGCGGGAGCGATGCGCTACTCTTCCGACGGTTCGTTAGCGATGCGTCGGGAATCGCCTTCGGCGGTATGCGGAATTACCCAACGGATGCGTAAAGACATTCTCGAGCTAGAGAGCCTCTTCATTAAGCGATTTGCGGAGCTCGGCACCACATCACTATAGGTGATTTAGTGGTAGAGAAACAAAGGCCGAATGAAACTCTAGTGGATTACATACTTCGATGGAGAAATTTAAGTATGAAGTGTGAACCACAACTGCAAGAACAACATGCGATCGGCATCTTGCTTAAAAGCATTCACGGCCCGATAGCACTTCTCCTCGAGGGATTCACTATTAAGACTTTTGAGAAGTTGTTAAGCAAGGCCGGAAGCTTGCAAGAAGAGGCGAAGCAATTAAGTTTTGCCGACAAGACGGACGAGCGAAGCCGGTGAAGACTTTCGAAAAGAAATGCGGGGTCGTTGCGGCAGTTGACAAAGGCAAACAACCGATGCAAATACCACCGAACGGCCGCAGCAACCACAACAAAATTACCGGCAACCCGGTCCGACTATCGGTCGTCTCCGCCGGTATGAACAACCGTCTCGTCCGCAACGTACATTGAGGGAGCTTCGAGCGAGAGAATATCCGTTCAAGAATGAAGCGGTACCAAAGATGTTCCGTAGCTTAATGAAAACTCCGGATTTCCAGTGCCGAGCCCAAAAGACCGGAGGAAGTCAACAAGAAAGGTGATCCCAACTTTTGCCCCTACCATCGGATGCTTGGGCACAAGATAGAAGACTGCATTACCTTCAAAAGTTGGCTCGACGACAACCTTCGGAAAGGAAATATAACAATCCCGAAGGAGTACATGAAGGAACCCCGAAAGGAGGTTCCGTCAATGTTATCTCAGCCGATCCCGTCATTCCGATAGATCCCTATGCAACCGACGATGGATGGACTACCGCCTCGGACGAGATCTTCGAAGAAGATTTTAGACAACATCCGAACCGCTTCGGTGCGAGCTTCAATTCGAGTTCGAGACACTGTTAAGCCGATACTATCACTTGCGATAGAAGAACCACCTCAACAGGAGACAATCGAAGAGAAGAAGAAAATTGACGAAGAAGAGGGGACCGAGATTCCTAAGAGCTAGACTAGGGGCTGCTTATCCTAGGATAGTTGTTTCGATTCGGGGGAGAAATCCTCGAACCTCCGATTTTGTATGATTATGCTGCTCACTTCGGTGGGATCATATAATGATAAGGGTGATGGCGTTGGCTACGTTTTGATCTGTTTCTAACGATTACGTAACTAGCGACAATCCGGGCGTCGATTTCGATACCAACAACAATTCTCAAATCATACAAAATCTCGACGATCAAAATGACGAAGAAGGCATCCATCAAGGAGGCTACGAGAGTTCAACAAGCAACGGATCTATCTGTGAGTTTCGAGGAGCTCCAGTTACGATAGAGTTAGAGCCTTCAGATTTGGAAGATAATCCAGAAGAGCCATTCATTCCGATTCGGGGAGGAGACACCGACAAACTCAATACTAGATTCGGGAAGAAATTACGAAGTCGACCTAAGAAGTGGAAAAGTTCTACCTCCGAGAATGGGTCCAAAAGACAAAGGAAAGCGGTGGTTGTTCAAGAAGAACCAACCCCGGCGGAAGACATACCCATTCGAGAAGAAGCCGAGACGCATGGAAACAAAGTGGACTACAACGTGCTAGCCCATCTTAGGAAACTACCGGCCAAGGCGAGCATCTACGATGCTCTCATCTTATCGAAAGGAGATGAGAGAAGCTCGATCAAGGCCTTACTTGATCCGGAAATTTGCTTAGCTCAAATGGCCGGAGATTCCTTAGATGAGGTTTGCTCGTTAAAGGAACAGCGAGGTGTTACCTTCACGGACAATGACCTACTACTTGGGACGGCGAGATCACAACCGACCGTTGTACATTTCGAGTTACGATTGGGAAGTTTACGCTCTCCGAGTATTGGTGGATCCGGGAGCATCAATCAATATAATGAGTCTTCGAACACTAGCATACTTGGAAATTGATGCTCGTGAGCTCGAGGCCGACAAAATGTTATTAAGAGGATTCAACCGAGAAAGGAGAAAGAGCCCTCGGGTCAATAACGCTGCGATGAAGACCGGTGATTTAGCAAAGACAACCGCAAAATTTCATATAATCGATTCGAAACGTCGTTCAACGCTCTCTTGGGCCGACCATGGATACATGAAAACGGGATGGTACCATCATCTCTGCATCGATGCATCAAATATTACGATGGAGGGGAACGAGTGCATCAAAGGAGACTTACAACCATTCTCCGTACATGAAATTGGAATCCATGAAGATGCGGCTTATTATGCACCGCCAAAGAAAACAATCTTCTCCGGAGATACCGTAACAAATAAAGCAAAGAAAGTTCGGGACAACGAAGAACACCGAAGTTCTAGTCCAACGATCACTCACCACTCCCTTCCGGCGAGATGGTGAAGGTTTCTCCACAACTCGCATCCGAGGTCGAGGCCGGGGACGAGGCCGTGGTAGAGACACTAGGACAATTGGACGGAAGAAACCAACCATCAATGTTGATTGGGATGATAGTTCCGAAGAAGAAAAAGAAATCAAGCAAGAAGCGGCAACAATAAGTCGAAAGAAGCCGCAATACAAGATCTCCCTCGAAGATGAAAAGAACGAAGAATACAAATCAATGTACGAGAAGATTAACCACTACGTACATACTATGACCCTAACTCCGATCCATTCTAATAAGATCGAGGGTATGGAGGTCGAAGAGGTACGTAGTGACGGTGCAAAGCCGATCAAATTCTACCGTGGTGCTTCTTCCTCCAAAGGCGAAAATAATGTACAATTCGAAGATGTCACTTCATCGAATTAATGGAATTACCTTTTGAGTGGTACTCTCCATGTGTTCAAAATTTAATTCAACGTGGATTCTTACCTCGACAATGGACAAAAGGCCAATCACAACATTTTGAAAAGTTATGGAATAACTCCGGCCGTCCTCCCGATTCAAAGTATGGACTCGGATTCGGCACGGTAGGGTCGGTTGACGATGCTGAATTTTGTTTGGTTGTCACTTGCAAGTCAATGAAGCTGCATGGAAACTACGGACGAACTCGAAGATTTACAAATTGGAGACGCTCCACGAGAATTCGAAGAAGAAATCAAATCCACGATAGATGAGTTAACGGAAGTTAACTTAGGTACTAGCGAAGAGCCTAGACCTACCTTTGTTAGCTCCTTACTCGATAAAGAAGACTCCGAAGAAATAATCAAGTTATTAATGGAATTTAAAGACTTGTTTTGCTTGGAGCTACGATGAAATGCCGGGATTAGCTCCGAGAGGTTGCGGTCCATAAGTTAGGAGTGGATCCTACTACATTCCGGTCGGACAAGGTCCCGGAAGAATGCGTCCGGAAATCGAACAACAAGTCATAGCCGAAGTTAAAAAGCTAATAGACGCTAAATTTGTCCAGTGAAGAACAATACCCGACCTGGTTAGCCAATGTGGTGCCGGTCGAGAAGAAGAATGGTCGGATCGGAATTTGTGTGGACTTCGAGAGATTTAAACAAGGCATGTCCAAAAGATGAATTCCCTCTACCGATTCCGGAGCGATGATCGATATTGCTTCGACACATGAAATATTCTCATTCATGGATGGATCTTCGGGATACAACCGGATAAAAATGGCTCCGGAAGATGAAAAGCTTACGGCATTCGAACGCCGATCGGAGTATTTTGCTACACGGTGATGCCATTCGGACTGAAGAACGCGGGAGCAACTTACCAAAGAGCAATGACAAGAATTTTTGATGATCTCATCCACAATCAAGTCGAATGCTACGTGGACGATGTCGTCATCAAAAGCAAAGTAAAGGAAAACCACTTTGTATGATTTGAGAATTGTTTTCGAACGATTAAGACAATTTAACCTTAAGATGAATCCCTTAAAATGCGCCTTCGGCGTCACCTCCGGAAATTCTTAGGATTCGTTGTCCGACATCGTGGAATTGAAATCGACCGGAGAAGATTAAAGCTATCTTAGAAATGCCGCCTCCCAAAACCTTAAAACAACTACGATCTTTTCGAGGAAGGCGGCATATCTTCGACGCTTTATCTCGAACTCGTCGGGTAGGTGTCGGCCTTTCTCGGCACTAGTTAAAAAGGACGCCAAATTTATTTGGGAAGAGAAATGCCAGAAGGCCTTCGAAGACATTAAACAATATTTAATGACACCTCCTGTCTTAGCGAGCCCCGAGTCTCGGAGTAGACCGCGATGCTTTACACCGCGGCTCTAGACGACTCTCTCGGAGCCACATTGGCCAGGGTCGATGATGAGGGTAAAGAAAATGCTCTTTACTACTTAAGCCGTCGTTTACTCCCGACGGAAGTAAGGTATCCCGCAATTGAAAAGCATTGTTTGGCCTCGATCTTCGCCGCTCAAAAGCTCGGGCACTACATGCTTTCTCATAAGGTCGACTTGATTTCGAAGTTTAATCCATTGCAATACTTGATGACTCGTCCAACACTTTCCGGCGAGACTTGCCGGATGGTCGATGATATTATTGCAATTCGATATAACTTTCGTGCCTCTGCGTGCCGTAAAGGGACAAGTCTTAGCGGACTTCCTCGCGACACACCCTTTGCCGGCCGAATCTCCTCTCGATGACGATACGCCGGATGAACAAATAATGAACCTAGAAGACCTTGACGATCGACGTTGGGAATTATATTTCGACGGAGCATCTTCGGCACACAAAGACGAAGAATCGCAAGTGATAGTGCCGGTAAGGCGGGAATCGGGCTAATCTTTATAACACCGGAGCGGGGGATGTTAAGATACTCCTACCACTTGACGAACCGTGTACAAACAACGAAGCGAGAATACGAAGCCCTCATAACGGGATTGGAATTAACCATTCAAATGGGGATAACGGACATCAACATCTACGGGGATTCACGGTTAATCATTCAACGGATCGCCGGACAATACGAGATTTCTAAAGCCAAGACTCGAACAATACTTCCGGTATGCCATACGATTTGTTGGAACAGATTCCAAATGTGACAATCTACAAAATTCCTAGAAAAGAGAATGCTTTAGCGGATGCTTTAGCCCGTCTCGCAAAAGAATTTGCCTGTTTGCAAGATGAATCGGTGGAAGTGTCGGTTCACGGACGTCGAGTCCTATCACGACTTGACATAGACATAATACACAAATCGAGAAAAGAAAAAGAATCGGTTACGGCGGTGACGAGAAAACACGAGAAGATTGGCGACGGCCATTGATGAACTACCGCAAACGGGAAAGCTACCGGAGGATAGGTCGCTGGCCCATCGGATCAGAAAAGAACTTCGTCCTACGCATTAATAAACAACACATTATACGAAAGGTCTTTTGATCGAATGTGGCTAAGGTGCCTAAGCGGGTACGAGGCCCGTGAAATTGTTAAAGAGGTGCATTCGGGACTCTGTGGCGCTCACCGGTCGGGTCCAAAGATGAAAACGAAAATTAAAAGACTAGGGTACTACGGCCCTCGATGATGACCGAGCGCATGAAAATCGCCAGAGGCGTCACCAATGCCAAGTGCACGGAGTGGTTCTACACCGACCTCCGAATGTGCTACACCCGACAATTGCGTCGTGGCCATTTGAATGTTGGGGCACGGATATAGTGGGTCCGATAGAACCACCATCTTCGAAAGGACATCGTTTCATTCTTGCGGCTACGGATTACTTTTCCAAGTGGGCGGAAGCGGTTCCACTTAGAGAAGTGAAAGCACACCACGTGCTACGGTTTTCGAGAACCAAGTTGTCTACCGTTTCGGAGTGCCGCGCGAGATCATCTCGGATAATGGGTCGGCATTCGGAAGCACACAAATCAACAATTTTGTCGGGAGACACGGAATCGACTGGCGATACTCGACAATTTACTACCCAAGAGCAAACGGCCTCGGCGAGGCTTTTAATAAAACTCTCGTTCGAATCTTAAAGAAAACCACGGACGATAATAAGAGAAATTGGCACGAGAAATTGTTAGAAGCCTTATGGGCCTACGGACGACCTTCGGAACCCTACTCGAAGCTACACCTTACGCTGCGGTGTATGGGTCCGAGCGATGTTACCTTTAGAGGTTCGGCTTCCTTCACTCGGAATTGCGATTGCAAATAAGATCACGACGAAGAAAACGCCGGATTACGACTCGAAGAATTAGAAAGCTTGGAAGGGAAAAGACTTGCGGCGCAACGGAATTTAGAACTATACCAAGCTAAGATGGTTCAAGCCCATGACAAAGCGGGTCCGCCCAAGAACCTTCAAAGTTGGTGATTTAGTTCTCGTTCTCGAGACTATTCTTGCACACCGCAAGATAGGAGGAAAATTTGAACCCACTTGGGAAGGACCGTTTGTGGTTGAAGCGATATACTCGGGAGGTTCCTACCGGCTAGTGAATTGCCGGGGAGAACGACATATGCTTCCGATCAACGGACGATACTTGAAAAAGTATTACGCTACTGATGTTTCGAAGGAATGAATTCTTCATCCTAAGAAACACGGGTGAAATAATTACTTATGATTGGGTCCGAACCCAAAAATAATAAAATGTGCTAAGATAAATAAAATCATGATAATTAAGTTTTCCTTGTTTTCTTTTTCAAATCAAGATCTCTTCCCTCATCTTATCCTACTTCATTCTGTTAAATTTCAAAATATAAGAATAATAAAAAATGTATCTTTAATAAACATTTTCTTAATGTTCTTGTTCTTAGTACGACTCACGATCCTTTTCCTTGTCTTTTCGCAAGGAAATGTCGAACGGGCGGTTGGTTTTGAACTTTAAGAATGGCGTAAGCCTTGCACTCGATGAAAAGAGGGTGAAAGATGGAGCGATAATCGAGATTGACTCGGATTTCGCACCGGCGGAGCCTACGATACGAGGAAAGTGAGCGGGTCCCGAGTTAGCAAGAAGAAGCTGCCGGACGGACGAGTGATGAAAGTGGGTGGCCCAAGCCACCAATCCAACAACAAGAAGAGAAAAGCAAACACCGAAGAAGACAAGAAAATGAAGTCCGTAGTCACTACGGCGGAGGGCGAGGCTTGTCGGCGCCGCGCCCGCGGAGATTCAGAAGTTCGGAGGGCTACTCTCACGACCACGCAACGAAGAAATAAGAATCGCCGCATCCGTAAAATGTTAACAAAACTAGGCTGCGGACCAGCGCGACGAGACAGTTGCTAATGCCGGCACATACACTTCGAGGACACCGGTTCACGGGAACTCGAAGAAAGGAGGCCGGCTCCTAGAATAACGAAAGAACCGGGGAAATCTCCGGAAGATCGGAAGAAAGAAGGCTACCACGCCACGGGATAGAACCACCGGCGGTGCATGACCTTGTTGCGAAGCAACCCGGGGGATGTCCCGACGGACATCATCACCGAGGAGCCGAGGTATGCGAGGGGAACGTGAAGGGATTGAACCATATATCCCACAATATGTCACAAGGCCTCGCCATCTGCGGATCATTCCGGAATACGAGCTGGAGAGGATGCGGAATGTTGAAAAGAAAACTTTCGAATACTTCGAGAGAATTAAAGGAAGAAGAATCAACATACTAGAAGGCCTCGAGCTACACACCGACGTATTCTCGGAGTATGAACAACAACAAATCGTGGATTGTATCCGGGATGCGAAAAGAATGGGCCGAGCGAGGCCGCTCGAGGAAAATACATACTCGGAACCCGGAGATGGATGCCGGGGAAAGGAAGAATCACAATACGATGCGGATGCTTGCTACAACTTTCTTGAAGACGGGAAGGAAACCCACCGGGGATACTTCGTCATGGGCAAGTAGATCCGATGCCATTAGTTATCGAGAGAATGGTGAAAAGATTGATAACATGGAGAGTCTTGCCAGCGGATTGCATACCCAATAGCTGCATTATCAACATCTACAAACGGGGTGATTGCATACCCCCACATATTGATCACCACGACTTCGTCGGACCTTTACGCACGGTCTCTTTCTTGAATGAGTGCAACATCATGTTCGGATGCGACCTCCGGATAGCGAGGCCGGGTGAGTTCCGAGGGCCGGTAAAGATACCTTTACCGGTGGGTTCCGTCATGATGCGCGAGGTAACGGAGCGGATATCGCAAAGCATTGCATACCGGGAGTGCCGGTGGAGCGAATCTCGGTTACTTTCGGGAGGATGGACGACGACAAAATACCTTACCATTTCCAGACCGGATCCGGAGCTAGAGAACCTCCGGCCTTACGAGTCGTGAGTTACATGGGAAATATCACACCTCCGATGTACATCCAGTAGGCATCCTTGCCGAGGATGGCTTGGAAGGTGATGTTACTAACCATGTACCTCACTATTCGGACATGGATTTTTTGACGGATGATTCTTTTGATGGATCAACAAAGATCATACACGATCCGTTTTGAGTCTACATGGATTGTATGAAATATATTCCGGATCGAGTTGTACGACGTATTTTCAACATGATTGGAATGAAAGTGACCATGTCACGTTTTTGGCCTTCACCTCTTTTGTGCAAATTGATTGGGAAACGCCATTAAAGTTAAATGAACTTCGAACAAAGAACGAGAAAGAAATAGTAAAAAAAGAGAATAAAAGAAAACTTTCTAAAAAAAAAAAATCTGAAAAATGACAAACACCAAGTTCACATGAACATTAAATAAACAACAAAATAAAATTTGAACCATTAAAAGATAAACGAAATCAACACAAATCTCAAATTCTATCCTTCCAAACTCTCAAATCAAATTCTCAATCAAATTCCAAATCCACTCTCGATCAAATTTCAAATTTGATCTTCCCAAATCTCAAATCAAATTCTCAATCAAAATCCAAATCCGATCTCGATCAAGTTTCAAACTTGATCTTTCAAATTCGAATCAAATCTTAAATCGAGTTTCAATCGAGTTCAAACTCATCCTTCCAAATTTCCAAATTTCCAAATTCAATCTTTCCGGGCTTCAAGTCTCGATCAAGTTCAAATTCGATCTCTATCAAATCTCGAATCCGATCTTCTAGATCTCGAATCGAATCTCGATCGAAACATCGAATTCGAACTTTTGAGTCGAGGATTTTACATCCAAGATGCACCTTGCTTTAGGATTCTCTTCCTGTTGCACTGAAATACATCAAAATTCAAAACTTTTGGGTCGAGGATTTTACATCCAAGCTACCTTTGCTTTAGGATTCTCTTCTGTTGCCTTTGAAATACATCGAAATTCAAAACTTTTGGGTCGAGGATTTTACATCCAAGATTGCACTTGCTTAGGATTCTCTTCTATTGCTTTGAAATACATCAAAATTCAAACTTTTGGGTCGAGGATTTTACATCAAGACTGCACTTGCTTTAGGATTCTCTTCCTGTTGCCTTTGAAATACATCAAAATTCAAACTTTTGAGTCGAGGATTTTACATCCAAGGCTACCTTGCTGCTAGGATTCTCTTCTATTGCCTTGAAATACATCAAAATTCAAACTTTTGAGTCGAGGATTTTACATCAAGATTGCACTTGCTTTAGGATTCTCTTCCTATTGCCTTTGAAATACATCAAAATTCAAACTTTTGAGTCGAGGATTTTACATCCAAGGCTGCACTTGCTTAGGATTCTCTTCTATTGCCTTTGAAATACATCAAAATTCAAACTTTTGAGTCGAGGATTTTACATCCAATACCTGCTTGCTAGGATTCTCTTCCTATTGCCATTGAAATACATCAAAATTCAAACTTTTGGGTCGAGGATTTTACATCAAGACTGCACTTTGCTTTAGGATTCTCTTCCTATTGCCTTGAAATACATCAAAATTCAAACCTTTTGGGTCGAGGATTTTACATCCAAGATGCCTATTGCTTTAGGATTCTCTTCTGTGCCTTTGAAATACATCAAAATTCAAACTTTTGGGTCGAGGATTTTACATCCAAGACTGCTTTGCTTTAGGATTCTCTTCCTATTGCACCTGAAATACATCGAAATCGAATTCCTGTGGGTTAAGGATTTTACATCCGAGACTGCATTGCTTTAGGATCTTTTCCTATCGCAATGAAATACATCACATCAAAATCAAACTCTTGAGGTTAAGGATTTTACATCCAACACCGCTTTGCTACGAGATCTCTTCTCATTGCAACGATTCAATCTAATCAATTCAATTTTCTTTCGAGGTTGGAGATGTTACATCTAAAACCTCAAAAATCCTAATTTTCATTTCAAATCAAATCCCTCAAATTAATTTTGACAAACTTCAATCTAAATTGAAACTCCAAACTAAAATTTAAACTCACACATCAAAACATAAATTGAAACAAAATAAAATCTAAATCGAAATTCCCTCAGATCATGTGATTTGGGATTTACCTCCTTTTCCTTTCCCCAGCGAGAGTTCGAGAATCTCCGGTTCCGGAGATATACTTGACACTCCCAGGCGAAACTCTTCACTTCGTCCTAAGTTCGTCACTTGGACATACTGTGTTGGTTTTGTTGATCGCTTCGGTCAGCACCAATACGCGCGGTGTGCTCCGTCGGCTCACCACACTTATTGAGGGTCCATTTGTTGACCTCATTTTTGATGAGGTCTTCCTTTTCTTCTTTTTAGTGCTTAGGATCTAGCCTTAGGCTTTTCCTTTGACTATCTTAGAGGACTAGAATTGGGACCCGCCTTTTAGAAATTCAAACCACTTCTAAACTCCCTGCAAACTCCACAAACTTGACTATAGACCCCTAATCACCTAGAGGGTTGAAATCGAATATGGAAGTTTAAAGGATGAGTTCCTATAGGACTCTTTGGCCTTAGGACCGCCCACAGGTGGCACAGTGCAGTGAAGGGGCTGACATACACTACACTTACACACTACATTTCCACACACTTCCTAAAACCACACCCATACCCAACTTGACCTCCTGACTCATGTAGGTGATTCACATGGATGGTCCTTAACCCACTAAGCCCTTGGCTAAGAGGGTTAGGAACAACATAGTGAATGCCTCAAATGAGTCCTTTCATGGCTCATATGGGCTTGAAATGGCTTCATGGCTCAACCAAAATGATTTCACCCCACCCAAATTCACCCAATCTTCAATTTCCCAAATTTTCAATTTTTGACCCCGGGACCCTACACTACTAAACCTACCCAAACCCTTGAATTACCCAATTTTTGCAAAATCTCCAAATTACCTAAAATTTTCCAAAATCAATCCCAAACACCTCCACATCACTCAAATTGATCATCCATACCCAAAAATACCAAAAATTCCAAAAATACCCCCAATACCCTCCAAATACCCAAAATACCCTTCTTGGCCTAAAAATCCAAAAATTCAGAAAATTCCCAGAAAATTCCAGAAAATCCCAAATATTCCCAATTTCATTTTGTCCAACTACACCATGGGCCAATTTTGTCAATTTACCCTACTTTTGTCAAAACCCCAAATTGACCCATTTTAACCGAAAGTGGACCCAATGTCAAACCAAACATACCCAATTAACCCCAATTTTGGTCCAATTCAATTCTAAACTTCAATTCAACATTCCCAATACCAATTTAGACCAAATCCAAGTCCAATTTGATTGACATTTGGATCAATTTCACTTTGGGCCTTAAAGCCCAAATTTGGACCCATGACCCAAACTTAGCCCAAACTAACCCAATTCAACTCCAATTAACCCCAAATCTTTTCTAAACCTTCCTTAACATCCTCATAAACAAAACACTAACATGATTTGCCCAAGATTTTGACCCAAACCCCACTCAATTTCAACCCTAGCCCAACATTGGCCCAAATTAGCCCAATTTGACCTACATTGGCCCATTTACCAAATAAACCCAAATTCAACCCAATTCAAACCCAAACCACCTTAAATCTATTTAAAGTTATTCATGAAACATCCCTAAACCAAAACCAACAACTATTTGGCCCAAACCTCTACAAAAATTCCCATCCATGAACACATCCTTAAACTTAAAAGCCCACTTCCCTTAAACCTTCTTAAAAGCCCATTTCCTTCAAAATTCAAAAGCCCAAATCTACCCTAAAGCCCACATGACATCTCCATTTGTCATCCATTTAATTAAATCCATTACCTAAGTCCTAAAGTCACCATCAAATTATTCCAAATCAAGTTTCATACAAATTTCCATCAAAACATCCAAAATTCTTAAAACCCTTTTCATGAAACAAATCAACCTTTTCCCAAGCCAAATGAAGCCATGAACAAGCCATTCTCAAGCCACATGAAGCCATGAGGGCTTTGACTTGTCATTAGTCCATTTATGGCAAGAAGAGGGGTTCTTTCTTAAACCTCCTTTAACCCTTTTTTACCTTAATCATGTCACACACTAAACCATGTTTAGCCACCTCATCATGGATGGAGACTTCACCATTCCTTCTAGGCTGACCTAAATGATTCCCTCAGCTCAAAATCAGAGCTTGGAAGGGTGCACCAAGCCCGAAATGGTGGGTTGACCCAAACCAAGCCAAAGTGAGCCTTCTCCCATTCCATTTAAATCAAACTCCTTTACACATGTCAAACCTCGATTGCCTACACTAAACCCCAGCCACGACCCACGACCAAGATGGTGACCATTGCACAGCCGGCCGGCCACCGGGCCGCCGGAAAACACCATGGCCGAAAGCTCGCATGTGAGCCAACATTGAAATTCTCACTTGCTGAGCTGCCCCATGCCTAGTGGTCACCATGGCTGATCTTCTCCTCACCAGAGCAGCTGATCCCAAGCCCTAACTCCCTCTGAGAGGCCTTCCACCCTCTCCTATTTAAACTCCACCCCTCTCGGCCATGGAGGAGCAGAGCACAAAACCTTGCCGAAACTCTGCCAAAATTGTTCCAGACCCTTCTCCACCCTTAGAGCGAGTTGATCCCCAGGTGTCGATTTGCCCTAATCCCCACGATAAAATCCGATTTCCCAGCTCGAAATTCCACCCAAAACCGGGACACTTCTCCACGGTGAGCCAATTCCCAAATTGATTGGTTCTACACCTTCACCGGACCGAGGGAAGGTGTCCGCCACTAAAAGCCCCATCTCCGGGGCCACCCGAGTTGCTCCGGCCTCCAAGCTTTGTGATCGGGCTTGGTCGAAATCATATCCGGACAATTCACCGAGACCGGGAGACTTCATGCGGAGCTTGCGGGACCCGATCGAAGGTGCAACAACTCTCGGATTGAAGCCACACTTCTACGAGCCGAGGTATGAGCTAACTCTTCATCCCGAGCTTCGAAGATTCTTCATTTCGAATGCCTTAGTTTCAATGCATGTTAGCCGTATAGATGTATTCGTCTCTTGAAGACGAATCCATGAGAGCATAAGAACATGAAAATCCATTGAGAATCGAGTGAGATCTTAGGGATTTAGTGTGGACGGCTCTCGGGTGAGAACACTTGGGGACGATGAACGGATGCGCGTCCATTCGATACACGCGCGCACGGACGGCCGGGATTGCGTCGGACCGGGAGACGGTACGAGAACCGCGGGGCCCGGGCTGGCCGACTCGGGTGGCGGCGTCGAATGGGAGCGCGACGCGTGTGCGTTCGGAGGCTGCCGAGGTTTCGGCTGGCGCCGCGTGGATAAATAGAAAATTAGGGTATTTTCTTATTTATTTAATTCCCTAAACTTCAAAAATCCATATCTTTGTGTAGAAAAATCACAAAAATAAAATAAAAATACCCCCTTGCTCGGTGAACGAGAGGAGAATAATGTGGAAAAGAAATCATTTAATTTAATTAAGTATTTTATTTTTTTATGATTTATTTACTCTCTGCATACATTTAATTCTCCATGCATGTATACAATTCACCATGGCATGAGACCATAGGGCTTTTGAAGCCTCTGAACTTGGGAACATTCCCTGAATTTTCCAAGGTCAGAGGCCATCTCGTGAAAAGTTATTTATTTTTCAAATGCATGTTGCTCGTTTTGAGTATTTTAATTCCAAAAATTAGCATGTTGTGAAATAAATTCTAGAAATATTTGGTGATGTTCCTTATGACCGAGAGAACCCTAGGAAAAATAGGACTTGAGTTAATTCACTCAGATTAACCCTAATTGGCTTAAACACCCAAAATAGGTCTTTAATTAATTAGAGTTAACCAGGTATCAAATTGACTTGAAATCAATTCTCCACTGACCTTTAGAATCAGAGGAATCCACCATAAAAATTTGAGGTCAATTGGACTTGGTTAGCCCCACTAATTGGGTTGATTAAGCCACTTAGCCATTTTAAACTTTAAAAATTCATAACTTTTAAAATACTTTTTAAAAATTCACCAAATTGGTTTTGGAGCCTCTCTGATATCAGGGGAACCTAAGAAAATTAAAATTTCAATTTTCTAAAAAAGTTGATTTTTAATAATATTTTAATATTTTTAATAATTAAAAAATAATAAAAATCACAAAAATAATAAAATTCACCAAAATGTCACATTTTGAATTTTAATCACTTAGGAACAAATCCCACATTTTTCCTAAGTCTATTTAGTGAGATATTAAATTTTAAAGCCCTAGGGTAATTTTAAAATTAAAAAAAATGTATTTTCTAGCATTTTCACTAAAATAATTATTATAAATCATAGAAAAATCAGAAAATTGCAAAATTTGATTCTCTGGTTTCCTTGATATCAGAGAGATTTTTGAAAAATATAAAATCCATTTTTCAACATTTATTTTATTTTTAAATTAATTAACACTCCAAAACTCAAAATAATTATAATAAAAATAATATAATTCAAAAAATCACCAAAATTGGTCCAAGTGCTTCTCTGGTCATTAGGAATGTCCCCTAATTTTCTTAAGGACAGAAACTTTCTTTTGGTCATGTTATCAAATTTTCCTTGAAAATCTCTATTTTCCACCAAAAATAATTATATAAATAAATTAAATACGAGAAAAATCACATTTTCTCCTCTCATGTCTTTATTGACATATGAGTGAAGTCACATAAAAATTTCAAGTTCATTTGAGTTCAATTTAGTGAGTTATGAAATTATTAAGCTTAAAGGGTAAAATGGTAATTAAAATCTTTAATCCTTAATTAAAACTTTAGGTTTAATAAAAAATCAACAAGTAAAATATTTGATCCTAATCTGATTTGGATGATTGAAATTTAAATAATTAAAGGGTAGAAACCCATTAAATAATTTTAAAATGATTAAACTTTAATTAAATAATAGATTAAATTTGGAAGAATAATAAAATTGGAATTATTAAAATAAGGGATCTTTATTAGGAAGAGATTTATTCTTTAATTTAAAAATCCCTAAATTAATTATATCAACTAATACTCAATTTTTAATTAAAATGATAACTCAAATTTAAAATATTAAAAGACTTAATTAAATTATTAAAATCTTTTGAAATTTCAATTAAAATTAAAAATAAAGTAAATTAAAGATAAATTAAATTAAGATTAAATTAAATTTAATAATTAAATTAAATTAAATTAAACAATTAAATTAAATTAATTAAAATTAAATTAAATTAAATTAAACAATTAAATTAAATTAATTAAAATTAAATTAAATTAAATTAAACAGTTAAATTAAATTAAATTAAATAATTAAATTAAATTAAATTAAATAATTAAATTAAATTAAATTAAAAAATTAAATTAAATTAAATAATTAAATTAAATTAAATTAAATTAAATTAAATTAAATAATTAAATTAAAAATTAAATTAAATCAAATTAATTAAACATCAAATCAAATTAAATTAAATTAAACTAAATATAAAGCAACTTGAACACTATTCCAAATTTAAACCCTTTAACTTAAATCAAATCATTTGAATATTAATTTACCCTTGAAAGCTTTGATTATTATAACTCCTAAATGAAACATTAAATGGAGTGTTACTTCACTCATAGGATATTCAAATGTCCTGAGTTCATCGAAGCAAGTTAACGAAGACTTGAAAACCTCGGACGATCGATTCATTTATATAATTAAATTCATTTGGACTTAAAATAATCCTAGAAATATTGAAAAGATGTTTAAGATCCTTCTTAAGCACTTCCTCAATATGATAGGATATTTATAAGAACAATTGAATTTGATTATTCTTTGATGAAGAAAATCGTCCTTAAACTAAACCCAAAAGAACCTAGACGTCATAGGAGATGACTAGCTATAGGATTAGGAATTTGGTAGAAAACCATAACCTTTCCCTTAGCTTTACCTAGGAACTTGCTTAAATATTCTAATTGTGTTTTAAGTGCGGCTTGGGATGACGGGAAGACCCTCCGGGTACGCTTTTATTTTATTGCAATTTACTTTCTTGCAATTTACTTTCTTGCAATTTACTTTATTGCAAATGCATTTTACTTTTCTTGCATGATAAAACAACAGTTGCATGAAAACCCACACCTTTAGGATAGCCCCTAAAACTGAAACCAAAATTAAATTAAAATTCATTGCAAGATAAAATTCACCGCCACAACATTTCAAAATATAAAACAACTCAAAATTTAATCACAAACAGAACACAAAATTACAATTACAACTAAATTAAAACGTCCTGTTGGATGATCGGGAATACCTCGGATGATGTAACCTACGTGTTGCTAACGGGATTTCCCACGGTCTAAATGAAAGTGTGGAACTCATTCGGTTGAGTTTAGCAAATTCATCCGGACTAAGTGAATCCGATAAAAATAATGATGCCGGAAGGATGGAACCGTGGGATCTTAACCGGTATCGTTATAATCAACTTTAAGATTTGTTTTAAATAAAACATAAAAAACACCTGGAAATTAAGATTTTCTCTAAACCAAAACACTTTTCTCAACTCCCGATTTATGGTTTCTAAAACTAAACCTCTGCAACAACAAGGAGCTCGGAGCATGGTGGGCGGCACGACCATCGTCATCGACAAAACCCGAGTCTACTTCAACAAAACTTTCCTAGAATTAAAACAACCAAGCCATAGGACTTCGAGGTAGCTTGCCTAGTGCAACATAAATCCTCAACTCTTCGTTAGGCATTTGCATTGCAAATTAAGCCCTAACCGGTCTTAGGATTCCGAGGTAGTCGTCCGATACGACAATAAACCCTCACATCTTCTGAGTCTATTTGTTTGATTTTATCATACAAATATAAGCCCTAATTAATTGAAATTGGCAAGATTGAAATATCAAATAAACATTAGGACTTTCCTAAATTCAAGCCAAACAATAGGATAGTCGGGAAATTATCGAAGTTCACTTCGAATCGGTGATTTCTCCTACCTCTCTTCCTTTGGATTCACAAAACAAAATGTTCCAAAATTTGATCCATTCCCTATTGAAATTCCAAAATTCAATCTTTGAAAACCTTAAACTTTGAAATTCTTGAGAGCGAGAATCATTGATTATTATCGAGAGTTTTCTTAGGTGATTCCCGTCACTTAAGATGTAATTAACTATAGGGGCTTGCCCTTATAGGGAATTTTAAAGAACCCGAGTAATATAAACCCTGTTTAATGTTTTCATATTAAGCGGGGAAACTTGTCGGCTTATAAAATTGGTTCGCGGACCAAACGGATGTCACTAATCTTCTAGTTTATTTAATCAAGCCCCACCATCAAGCAGTGTGTCTATCCTTAGGGATAGATACACGGTTTGTGGTGCGGTGCTCGTTTATATAAACTATTTGGGATGTGAGGTCGGTTTAATCTTATATCTTAAAACCTTCAAATTTAAAATTATTTTCAAAATCAAATACTACTTTTTTCAAATTATTTATTTTAATTAAATTAAAAATTCGCCGACAGATTTCTGTTAGGCGACCCCTCTTCAAAATAAAACACGACCTAAAAATATGCCGACAGCTGCTCTGGATATGGGAAGAACAGCCATGGTGGCCATTGGGCATGGGGCAGCTCAGCAAGGTGGAATTCCAAAGTTTGGCTCCTCCCAAGGTCTCGGCCATGGTGTTTTCCGGCGACCCAGGCGGCTGGCCGGCAGGCATGGGTCACCCTCAGGGTCAGGGAGTCCAGGGCTTGAAGTTGGTGAAGTCAATTGGAGTTTGACATGTGTAAAGGCTTTGAATTAAAATGGAATGGGGAAGGGGTCATTTTGGCTTCAATTTGGTCAACCCATTTGTTTGGGCTGGGTTCACCTCCCCATGGTCGGTCTTGGGCCGAGAAGATCAGTTAGGCAAGCTGGTCAAGAGGTGGTGATGTCCTTATCCAAGAATATTTGGATTAAATCTTGGTTAAGGGGAAACATGCTTAAGGCTAATGACTTTTAGGAGATGGTTAAAGGACCTCCTCCTTTTGCCATTTAAGGAGGGTTGACCACTTAGAAATCCTCATGGCTTGCCAATGGCTTACATGTGGCTTCATGGCTCCATGTGGCTTGGGAAAAGATTAGGTCAATTTCATAAAAAGGGATTTAAGAAAATTTTGGTATTTTGATGGAATTTATATGGGGCTTGATTTGGAATTGTTTAATTGATGATTTTGAAACTTAGGGGCAATTTTGATTAAATGGATGATGAGGGGAAGTGTCATGTGGGCTTTGGATGAATTTGGGCTTTTGAATTTGAAGGAAGTGGGCTTTTAGAAAAGTTTAAGGGAAATGGGCTTTTTGATTTTAGGATGGGCATTTGGGTGAAGATTTTGTGAATGACCTTGTCAAATAAATGTTATAATTGGTTTAGGGATGTTCTATGAAGGGTTTGGAGTCAATTTGGTGTGATTTGGAGTTGAATTGGTTTGAATTTGGGTTTATTTGGTAAGTGGGCCAATGTAAGTCAAATTGGGCTAACTTGGGCCAATGTTGGGCTAGGGTTGAAATTGATGTAAAATTAATGTTGAGAAATATTTATGGGAGTGTTTCAAAGAGGTTTTGACTTTGGTTGGGCTTTGATTTTGGGGTTTGGGCTCATTTGGGTTAGGTTTGGGTTTAGGTCGAAAATGGGCCTTTTAGCTTTGGGTTGAATTTGAGTGGGGTTTGGGTCTAAATTTTGGGCAAATCATGTTAGTGTTTTGTTTGTGGGAATGTTAAGGAAGATTTATAAAAGATTTGGGGTTAATTGGAGTTGAATTGGGTGAGTTTGGGTCATGGGTCCAAATTGGGCTTTAAGGCCAAAAGTGAAATTGGATCCAAATGTCAATCAAGTTGGACTTGGATTTAGTCTAGATTGGTGTTGGGAATGTTGAATTGAAGTTTAGAATTGAATTGGACCAGAATTTGGGTCAATTGGGTAGGTTTGGTTTGACATTGGGTTCACCTTGGGTTAAAATGGGTCAAATTGGGGGTTTTGACAAAGGTAGGGTAAATTGACAAAATTGGCCCATGGTTTAGTTGGACAAAATGAAGTTGGGAATATTTGGGATTTTCTGGGAATTTTCTGAATTTTTGGATTTTTGGGTCAAGAGGGGTATTTTGGGTATTTGGAGGGTATTGGGAGGTATTTTTGGAATTTTTGGTATTTTTGGAATTTTTGGTATTTTTGAATGATGTGGAAATGCTTGGGATTGATTTTGAGGAATTTTGGGTAATTTGGAAATTTTGCAAAAATTTAGGTAATTTCAAGGGTTTTGGGTAGGCTAAGCGGGTGTAGGGTCCCGGGGGTCAAAAATTGAAAATTTGGGAAATTGAAAATTTGGGAAATTGAAAATTTGAAAAATTGAAAATTTGGGAAATTGAAGATTGGGTGATTGTAAGTGGAATAAAATCATTTTGGTTGAGCCATGAAGCCATATCAAGCCTACATGAGCCATGAAGGGACTCATTTGAGGCATTCACTATGTTGTTCCTAACCCTCTTAGCCAAGGGCTTAGGGGTTAAGGACCATCCATGTGAATCACCTACATGAGTCAGGAGGTCGAGTTAGGTATGGTTGTGGTTTTAGGAAGTGTGTGAAAGTGTAGTGTATAAGTGTAGTGTGTGTGTAAGTCAGCCCCTTCATCGGACCAGGGCCACCGGGGCGGTCCTAAGGCCGAAGAGTCCTATAGGAACTCATCCTTTAAACTTCCACATTTGATTTCAACCCTCTAGGTGATTAGGGGTCTACGATCAAGTTTGTGGAGTTTGCGGGGAGTTAAGAAGTGGTTTGAAATTTCTAAGTGGTGGGTCCCATCTCTAGTCCTCTAAGATGGTCAAAGGAAAAGCCTAAGGCTAGATCCTAAGTACTAAAGAGAGAAGAGAAGACCTCATCAAAAATGAGGTCAACAACCGAAAGTCACTGCACTTGTCCGCCTCGACAAGTCTACAAATAATCAAGCGGATTATAAGTCCGACAATCCTATTGCCACCACCCCTGTTTCTTCAGAGTCAGTGGCAGAAGAAGGGTTGATGGAGGATAGAATTCGAAACTCCGTGAAGAGATTTCGAGATTAACTAAGGAGCGAGGATTGGAAGTTGATGACGAAGATTTCCACCTGTCGAGTTACTTGGACAATGAATTCATGGAAATCAACTTGGTCGATACCGGGGCCACGGCGTCTACACGTGAAGCTTCTCGTGAGGAGGATGCGATAGAAGAGCTTCGAAGAGCGTGTCCGCTAGAGACGAAGTGATCAGACGATTGGAAAAGAGAGTGGAGGAGATGACCGCCGCTACGACTACCATGGCCACATTGCATGGACAATCTTAGTCACGTCCGACAGCATCTTTAGAAATCAATCAGCCTAAGATAATACACATCACCTATAAAAGAAGAGAGGCCGCCTCTGCCAATAAGAATGAGCTTCCAAAGAAGAATTCAACCCCAAATCTACCAGAAAAGGATCATAAGCAAATCGTCAAACAGCAAGTTCGGGAGGCCTTGGCCCGGTTGAAGGCAGAGCATCAGTTTCAAAGGGTAGACCCTACCCGGGGGAATTTGATGTTGTACCTTACCCCAAAGGCTTCGTGCCACCGACCTTCAAAACGTTCGACGGAACAGGAAACCCTCGGCAGCATATAGCGCACTTCAGAGCTAGTTGTTGCAATACAGGGGAAGTGAAGCGCTATTGTTCCGTTAGTTTGTCAGTAGCCTGTCAGAAATAGTTTTTGATTGGTATGCTGAAATTCCTAATGGAACGGTAAAGACTTTCGCAGAAATGGAAAGCATGTTCGTAAAGAGATTCTTCGTTGCTCAGCGTCATGTCACCATAGGAATTCTCATGGTAGAACGTCAGAAGCCCGACGAGACTTTGGTTGACTACATCTTGAGGTGGAGAAACTTAAGCATGAAATCCGAACCCCAGCTACAAGAACAGCACACGATCGATATACTACTCAACAGTATTCACTGTCCAATAGCTTTCATGCTTAAGGGTCTCACGATCAAGTCCTTCGAGAAACTGCTCAGCAAGGCCAGCAGTTTACAAGAAGAAATCAAGCACACGGAGCCTGCAGAAAAGACAGAGAAAATGAAACCAGCAAAGGCTTATGAGAAGAGATCTGGCGTAGTAGTCGCGGTCGATAAAGGAAAGCAACCGATGATGATTCAGACCGAGCAGTCACCTCAGCAGTACAGTCAGCCTCAACAGTACGGACAGTCTCGTCCACCGCAGAATAATCAGCCGGTCGGCGACGGCAGAGGCCATGCGGGACGGACGGGAGACCAGTTCCTACAATATCAAAATGAATACGCAGAAACTACTCTTTCAAAGACGATACTGTAGCAAAAATGTTCAAGAATCTGCTGAAGAAGCCCGAGTTCAAGTTGCCCGAGCTGAAAAAGCCAGAAGAAGTGAATATGAAAGATCAGCCCAACCTCTGTCCCTATCACCGGGTGCTTGGACATACAATTAAGATCTGCTTCAGTTTCAAGGATTGGCTTGAGCGGAATTACAAAGAAGGAAATATAACGATACCGAACGAATATCTGATGGAGCCTGAAAAAGGTTCTATAAATGTAATTTCAGCCGATCCAATCTCTCCGCTTGACCCATATGCCGGTAAGGGTGGATGGAGTGCAATTTTGAATGAACTCAAGAAGGTCCTGGATTAGATTCAGTCTGCTCCAAAGAAAGCCGCTGTTTGGAGTCCACCGTCAGCACAGGCCAAGATGAAAGCTTCGCCAAGGAAGCCACCGCGACGAGAGTGGAGGAAGAAAGAGATTGTGAATGAGATTAAAGACGATAGCGTAGAGGATAGGATAGGGGTTGCTCCCGTTAGACTGGTTGTCTCGGATTCAGGGGTGAAATCCCTTGAACCCCTGACTTTGTATCATTATCTTTGTACCCCTCCAGGGTCTCGTAATAATGATATAAATGATGTTGGCTACGTTCTTACTGTCACTAGTTATGACGTAACTAATCACAGCCTATCTAACCTTGATTTTGATTCCCAAAATGATTCTCAAATCATATTAACTTCCATTAAAGATAAAGAAGACATCGACAACACCGGCTACGACAGTACGAGAAGTGAGGAGCCAGTCCTTGAGTGCAAAGGAGCTCCACTTGACATCAGTTTGGACTTCTCAGATACAGAAGGACCTCTGGGTCCAGAAGAAGAAGAAATAACAGAAGTGCATTTAAGGAGTGGCAAGGTGCTACCTCTGAGAACAACTCCAGTGGACAAAGGAAAGCAGATAGTCACTCAAGAAGAAATACCTCCAGCTACTGAAGAAATACAGGTTCGAAATGAAGTTGAAAACCCAAATAAAGTGGATTACAACGTGCTAGAGCATCTCAGGAAGTTGCCGGCCAAACTAAGTATTTATGATGCTCTGATCCTGTCAAAGGAGATGAAAGAAAGTTTGATCAAGGCTCTACTTGATCCCGACATTTGCTTAGCACAATTGGCTAGCACATTCTCAGATGGAGTTTGCACCATAAAGGAACAACTTGGCGTGACTTTGACCGATGAAGATTTGCTACTCGGTACAGCTGATCACAATCGTCCACTCTACATTTCTGTCATCATCGACAGATTTGTGCTTTCCAGAGTCTTAGTAGATCCTGGAGCATCGCTCAATATAATGAGTCCACAGACGTTAGCTTACTTGGATATCGACGCCCAAGAGCTTTCAATGGATAAAATGATGTTAAGAGGTTTCAATCAGAAAGGAGAAAGAGCCCTCAGATCTATAACACTACAAATGAAAGTCAGAAATCTAGTAACAACTGCTAAATTCCATGTCATGCGGATACTTCGTTCAATACCCTGCTTGGTCGACCGTGGCTCCATGAGTACAATATGGTCCCGTCTTCGCTTCACCAGTGCATCAAATATTACAAAGATGGACTAGAACATTGCATTAAGACGCCACTTACTATGCTCCTCTAAAGAAAACAATATTTTTAAGAGACATTATAATAAGAAAAATTAAAGACTCAAAGGAACTACAAGGACGAGACTGTATGGCTCCATTTCAACAATCTCTTACCGCTCCTTCTCCACGAGTTGGTAAGAGTTCTTTTAGCCCACGCATCCGAGGTAGAGGCCGGGGACGTGGTCGAGAAAGAATTTCCCAAATTGTTGAATAGGCGAAGCCAACAATCAACATCGACATGGAAGAAAGCTCCAAAGAAGATAAAGAAATAATGATGATAAGTTAGAAGAAGCCTCAGTTTGAGATCTCTCTGGACGACGAAGCAAAGGATGAATATGAATCGATGTATGATCGGATTAACCACTATGTTTATGCCATGACGCTTACTCCAATCCAATCTCAAAAGGTAGAGAGTATAGAGGTCAAGGAAGTTCATAACGATGGTTTTAAACTAATCAAGTTTTACAAAGCTTCCCCTTCCACTTCTGAACCTTATGTAATTCTTGAAGAAAATGACTCAAATGAATTAATGGAATTACCTTTTGGTTACTTTTCACCGTGTGTACAAAAGTTAATTCAACAAGGATATGTGTCAAATAAAATGCCAAAGGATAAGTTACAATTGTTCAAAAAATTATGGAATGTGAAAGGAAAGAAACTCAATTCAAAAGAAGGCCTTGGGTTTGGTACGCTCGGACCCGTCGATGACTCAGAATTTTGCATGGTTGTTACTAGTCAGTCAAAATAAGATTTCCTGGATATTCAAGATGAATATGATGATCAGCCAATAGGCGATGCTCCTCCAGAATTCAAAGAAGAAATCAAATCAACAGTCGATGAATTAAGAGAAATCAATCTCGGGACTGAGGAGTAGCCCCGACCGACTTTCATAAGTTCGTTACTCAACGAAGAAGACATTGCAGACTTAGTCAGGTTACTATCAGAATTCAAAGATTGCTTCACTTGGAGCTATGACGAAATGCCAGGACTATCTCCGGCAATCGCAGTTCACCACCTCGGAGTGGATAAGAATGTGATGCCAGTAAAGCAAGCTCCCAGAAGGATGCGCCTCGAGATAGAACAGCAAGTTACAACAGAAATCAAGAAATTAATAGACGCTAATTTTGTCCGAGAAGAACAGTATCCGACGAGGTTAGCTAATGTTGTGCCAGTGAAAAAGAAAAATGGACAAATTCGAGTGTGTGTCGACTTCAAGGACTTAAACAAAGCATGTCCAAAGGATGAATTCCCGTTACCGATACCGGAACTAATGGTGGACATCGCGTCGACACATGAAACTTTCTCCTTTATGGATGGGTCTTCAGGGTACAATCAGATCAAGATGGCACCAGAAGACGCAGCGCTCACAGCTTTCAGAACTCCGATCGGGATTTACTGCTACACCGTGATGCCGTTTGGACTGAAGAACGCAGGAGCTACATACCAAAGAGCAATGACGAGGATCTTTGATGACCTCATTCACAACCAAGTGGAATGCTATGTGGATGATTTTGTCGTCAAGTGCAAGATAAGAGGAAATCACCTATATGATTTGAGGATCGTATTTGAACCATTGCGACAATATAATCTGAAGATGAATCCCTTAAAATGCGTTTTCGGTGTTACCTCTGGGAAATTTCTCTGATACGTTGTCTGTCATTGGGGAATCAAAATCGACCCAGAGAAGATTAAAGCCATCTTAGAAATGCCTCCCCCTAAAACCTTGAAACAACTACATTCATTTCAAGAAAAACTGGCATATATGAGGCGCTTTATATCTAATCTGGCGGGTAGTTGTCAGTCTTTCTCGACATTAATTAAAAAGGATGCCAAATTTATTTGGGAAGATATGTGACAACAGGCTTTCGAAGATATTAAATGATATCTAACGACACCTCCTGTTTTAGCAGCCCCTATCCCAGGTAGACCGTTGATACTTTATACCGCGGCATTAGATGAGTCCCTCGGAGCTCTACTTGCCCAAGTCAATGATGAGGGTAAAGAGAATGCACTCTACTACTTGAGTCGACGTCTAATACCCCCGGAGGTAAAGTATCCTCCTATCGAGAAACATTGTCTAGCTTTGGTTTTTGCCACTCAAAAGCTCAGACATTACATGTCTCATAAAGTCAACCTGATTTCGAAGGTTAATCCTTTGCAATATTTGATGACCCGACCAACGCTTTTCGGACGCTTAACAAGGTGGTCAATGATATTATTGCAATTCGGTATAACCTTTGTGCCCCTTCGCGCTATCAAAGGGCAGATTCTCGCAGATTTTCTCGCAGCGCACCCACTGCTAGCTGGATCCCCGCTTAATGATGATTTACCAGATGAGCAGATACTACAATAGAAGATCCCAATGTTCAACATTGGGAAATGTACTTTGATGGAGCGTCATCAGCTCGAAAAGACAAAGGATCAGGAACAGTCATACCAGGAAAAGCAGGAATTGGTTTAATCTTTGTGACACCAGATTGAGCCATGCTGAGGTTTTCTTATCACTTGACAGAGCCGTGTACCAACAATGAAGCAGAATATGAAGCCCTAATCACCGGCTTGGAATTAGCAATACTAATGGATATAACGGACATTGCCATTTATGGCGACTCACAGCTCGTCATCTAGCAAGTGGCAGGATAGTAAAAAATTCTAAAGCCGAGATTAGAAGAATACCACCGGTATACGATGAAGTTACTCGAGCAAATTCCGAATGTGATATTCTATAGGATTCCTCGAGCAGACAATGCCCATGCGGACACTTTAGCAAAACTCGCTAAAGAATTGGCTTGTCCACCCGAAGATTCTATAGATATTACAGTACAAGGATGTCAGGTGTTGTCTCAGATCGACCTCGACAGTCTACATAAAATTGAAAAAGAAAAGACAGTTGTTGTGGCAGAAGATACAGAAGATTGGCGTCAGCCATTAATAGAATATTTGCAAACCGGAAAGCTACCAGAAGATAAGTCAGTAGCACACCAGATTCATAAGAGAGCTTTGTCCTATGCCCTGATCGACAATGTTCTGTATAGGAGATCCTTCGAACAGATGTGGTTGAGATGTCTGAACAGAGCAGAAGCGCAGAAAATTGTCAAAAAAGTATATGCTGGATTGTGTGGTGCTCACCAGTCAGGGCCGAAAATGAAGATGAAAATCAAAAGACTCGGATATTATTGGTCAGCAATGATGACAGATGGCATGGGCGTAGCTAAGAGATGCCATCAATGTCAGGTCGATGTAGTGGTCTTGCACCAACCTCCGAATGTTCTACAACCAACGATTGCCTCGTGTCCATTCGAGTGCTGGGGTACGGACATAGTGGGTCCGATAGACCCTCCTTCCTCAAAAGGACATAGGTTTATAATCGCCGCTACAGACTACTTTTCCAAGTGGGCAGAAGCAGTTCCACTACGGGAAGTCACAGCACAGCAAGTTTTACATTTTTTTCAAGAATCAAATCGTCTACCTTTTCGGTGTACCGCGCAGAATCATCTCCGATAACGGGTCCGCTTTCAAGAGCACGAAGATCAACAATTTTGTCAGAAGACATGGGATACATTGGAGATACTCTAAAATCTATTACCCAAGGGCAAATGGCTTAGTAGAAGCATTCAACAAGACTTTGGTATAAATTTTGAAGAAGACATTTGAAGATAACAAGTGACAGTGGCACGAGAAACTGCTAGAGGCCTTATGGGCATACAGGACGATAGTTAGAACGCCGACACAGTCTACGTCGTACACTCTCGTGTATGGGTCCGAGGTAGTTCTTCAGCTAGAAGTTCAGCTACCGTCGCTCCGGGTTGCCGTTGCCAATCAAATTACAACAGAAGAGAATACCAAGTTACGACTTGCAGAATTGGAAAACCTTGAAGGAAAAAGATTTCTTGCACAACAGAACTTGGAACTCTACCAAGCGAAGATGATTCAAGCCCACGATAAATTGGTCCGCCCGAGGTCGTTCAAAATTGGTGACCTCGTGTTCGTTCTTAGAAGACCTATTCTTGCACACCGCAAAATAGGTGGAAAATTCGAACCGACCTGGGAAGGACCATTCGTGGTGGAGAAGGTCTTCACGGGAGGATCTTACCGATTGGTGGATTCTCGAGGGATAGACCCATGTTGCCCATCAATGGACGATATTTAAAGAGATATTACGCGACATGAAAAGACTGAAAAAAATGATATTCGTTCCAATATAGCTGTAGGGCTAGTGTCTGTGACTGGGTCCAAAATTTTGTAATAAAAAAAACTCTCCCCACAAAATGAAAACATGTTTGCCAAACTCTAAATCTAAATTTTATAAAAACATATTAAATAAAATAATAACATCAAGTTAATTGCTAAAACT
The DNA here is from genome assembly GCA_022702705.1 of Papilionanthe hookeriana x Papilionanthe teres. NCBI lineage: Eukaryota > Viridiplantae > Streptophyta > Magnoliopsida > Asparagales > Orchidaceae > Papilionanthe > Papilionanthe hookeriana x Papilionanthe teres. The sequence continues at coordinate 76,036,515 of CM040432.1, read as the reverse complement.
TGTTTAAAGTAAATGATAATTTGCTTTTGTTTGTGCACAACACCACTCGTTGACATTTCCCTTTGTTTACTTGTGTAGGAAGTGTCAAGTTTCGAGTCGGTGTTTGCTGGTACGGCTTTGACCTCTCATCGAGAAAAGTATACTGAAGCGAACATGGAAAATGAAGCCAACGAAGAAATTCAACCGCAGGGAGGTAGGACAAACCTCAGGACATGGGGGCACCATAGGTTTTGTTGACTCACACCTCCTTACTGTGCGACGTACTCATGTCTAATCCATGGTCACCACTCCACAAGGTGATTTGGTTGCCGCTTCAGCCGGCAGAATTCGGGACGCTCCATCAGCGAATACGAGCAGAAGAAACAGAAACCGCCGCAAGTGCCGCTTCCTGGAAAGGATGGAGAGGCGACAAGCTCGGGAGGCAGCCGCAGGACTTGCACTAGTGCCTGGACAGTTCTACCAACCCGACATGAAAGAGACAGACGACAGTCCGCCTAAAACCGATACAGAACCAGAGCCGTATCTTCCTGAAGGGCCCGCGCCGATAGACATGTTACAGGAGATCTTCACGGGATGCCCGACGTGCAACTCAGACATACCTAGGCTTCCTTCCTCTTCAGGGGCATTCTCGATATGCCCAGACTGCAATGTACTCCTGTTAAAAGAATACGGAACCTTCGAAGCATACGCAACTGCGTCATTAAACAAGCAACTTGGAGAATGGCAGGGTGTTAAGCCATACATCCCTGAATTTATCCAGCTACCACCGCCGCCACCGATATCGGATCACATTATGGCAAGGATAAGACAGGTTCGAAAGAAAGACGACTTCGAAAGCTACGACATCATCCAGGGTAAAGCTGTCAACATTTTGGAAGGCCTTGAATTGTACACCAATGTATTTTCACCAACCGATGAAGAGAATATTTTACATGTTATAAAAGCGCTCAAGACTTTGGGCAAGAGAGGTCGTCTGAGGCCAAGGACATACACAACATCGACAAAGTGGATGAGAGGTAAGGGATGAATTACTATACAATGTGGTTGTTGTTATAACTTCGCCAGAGACAAGCAAGGTAATCCTCCAGGGATCCTACAACACGATGAGGTGGACGAAATACCGCCAGAGATCAAAAAGATGATAAAAAGGATGGTTGAATGGCATATATTGGCACAAACATGCATCCCAAACAGCTGCATAATTAACATCTACAAGGATGGGGATTGCATACCGCCGCACATAGACCACCATGACTTCTTGAGGCCGTTTTGCACGGTCTCATTTGTAGGTGAAAGTGACATCCTATTCGGGCGAGAGATACGAATCGTCTGGGATGGAGAATTTCGAGGTACATCAAGAATCACTTTACCGGTGGGATCGATCTTAGTGCTTAAAGGAAATGGAGCGGACCTGGCGAAGCATTGCATCCCAGGAGTTCGAGGGAAAAGAATTTCAGTCACGTTTAGAAGGATGGATGAAGACAAGACACCATTCTACTACGAACCTGACTCTGAACTAGAAAGTTACAGACCACTACCATGGTTAGGCCGTACCTCCGGGTGTCCGTGAGGGGACTTTTGTTCCGGAGCGTAACCTTGGCAGGTTGGCCCGTCCCCTACAGCAGCCTTGCAGTAGTTGTTGTTACTACTTCCGCAGTAACCAGATGACATGATACACCAGTTTTGTTCAGTTTTGTACATGCGAGCTGTTTTGTCCAGTCTTGTACACATGATCAGTTTTGGATGCTTGTTAATGTCCGATCAGTTGTACTTCTTTTCAGATGAATCAATGAAGATTTCCCATTTCAGAAATGTTTCTTTTAATGCGATGGTCGAAAGCCGTTGGACCACTCGTTGGTTCCAAATTTTAAAAAAAAGGAAACAAAATGAAATTTAAACCAAATGAAATTAAAAAAAATGAAAATTAAAAAAAAAATTAAATCAAGTCAAATTAAGTCAAATCAAAATGAAAAGAAATGAACTCAAAAGAAGCAAAATCAAAATTAAACAAAATGAAACGATATGAAATCAGAAACCGACAAGTTAATAATATCCTCTCTTTCCCAAAGAAACAAAAAATCCCTAAATTTTCATCTTCCTTCTGAGATATTTTTCCGCATTCCACGATATTCTGGGGTCGGAGCTGTCGTTCGATTCCCCAAAAATTCCCTAAATTTCCATCTTCCTTCCGAGATATTTTTTTTTCCGCCTTTCACGATATTCTGGGATCGGAGCTTAGTCGTCCGATTTCCCAAAAATTCCCTAAATTTCCATCTTCCTTTCGAGATCTTTTTCTTCCTTCCACGATATTCTGGGATCGGAGCTTAGTCGTCCGATTTCCCAAAAATTCCCTAAATTTCCATCTTCCTTCCGAGATATTTTTCCGCCTTCCACGATATTCTGGGATCGGAGCTTAGTCGTCCGATTTCCCAAAAATTCCCTAAATTTCCATCTTCCTTCCGAGATATTTTTCCGCTTTCCATGAAATTCTGGGTTCGGAGCTTAGTCCTCCGATTTCCCAAAAAATTACCTAAATTTTCATCTTCCTTCCGAGATATTTTCCGCATTCCACGATATTATGGGATCAGAGCTTAGTCGTCCGATTTCCCAAAAATTCTCTAAATTTCCATCTTCCTTCCGAGATATTTTTCCGCCTTCCACGATATTCTGGGGTCGGAGTTTAGTCGTCCGATTTCCCAATAATTCCCTAAATTTTCATCTTCCTTCCGAGATATTTTTCCACCTTCCATGATATTCTGGGGTCGGAGCTTAGTCGTCTGATTTCCCAAAAAAGAAATTTTTTCCTTGAATTTCCGAGTCAGTACCTAAATTCTGATTCTCCTTCTGTGAGCGATACCGAAATTTCGATTTCACTTAAAATTTTAAATTCTCACATTCCAATCCAAAAATTAAATTCAAAAACAAAATTCCAAATTTCAAATTCAAAATGAAAATTCAAACCAAGTTCCTCTCCTCTTCAAATCAAATCAGTTCGGATTCCTTCAGAGTTTGGGAGCTTGAAACTGATAGCCCCAGCTTGATGGTGTTGCCACTTCCCTAGCAAGAGTCCCTGGATTTGAAGATTTTCAACCAAACAATCCCCAGTGGAAACTCACTTGCTAAACTCTTTGCTCTGTCTTGAGTTTTCACTCAGACAGTTGTGTTGGTCTTATTGATCTCGTTGGTCAACACCAATACGTGCAGTGTGCCTGCCCAGCACACCACACCAATTGGGGGTCCATTTGTTGACCTCACTTTTAGCTGAGGTCTAGTCTCTCTTTAGAATAGCCTAGGGTCTAGCCATAGGACTTTCTTGGTGACTTTCTTAGAGGACTAGTCATGGAACCCTCCCCATAGAAATTCAAAACTCTTCTTGCTTCACTAGGGGGTTTTCATATGCTTAAGGCCTAACCTCCACCTTTTGGTAGGAAAACGGCAAGCATAAAGAATCCTAGGGGAAGTCTCCTATAGGTGGTCAGACCTTAGGATTTGCCCTAAGGAAGGTCTGGAGATCACCACTCATACACTTCACATTCACAACATACACACACTGCACATCCTAATTTCAACCTTAAACTCTTTGGAAACTCATGTGAGTAGCCCTGCCCTCAGTCTATGACTAAGTGGTAGTCACCAACACATAGAAGACCAAATGAGGGTGACTCTTCATCTATAACTCTATTTAAACCATTACATCATGCTCACTTTGAAGCCATGTTCAAATCTCCAAAGTTTCAATTTATGGCCCCTGGCCTCCCAAAATTCCCTAAATAACCCAAAATTACCCAAAGTCAGCAAAATTCCCCAAAAATCATTCCAAGATATTTCTTACCACTCAAATTGACCATTCATGAAAAAAAATTCCAAAATTTCCAAAAATACCTCCCAATACCGTCAAAATACCCAAAATACCCTTTTTGCCCAAAAATCCAAAAATTCCAAAAAATTCTCAGAAAATTTCAGAAAATCCTAAAAATTTTCAATTTCATTTTGTTCAACTACATTATGGGTCGATTTTGCCAAATTAATACACTTTCAATCAAAAATCCCAACTTGGCCCATTTAACCTAAAGGTGCCTAAACCAAACCCAATCTTGACCCAATTGATCCCGATTTTCATCAAATTCAATTCTAAACCAAAATTAAACATCCCCAATATCAACTTAGACCAAATTAAAGCCCAATGTTACCCTCATTTGAATCCAATTCCACTTGAAATCCAAAATCCCCAAATTGGTCTAAATAACCCAAAACTCTTAAAGTGAGCCAATGTCAATCAATTCCTCCAAAATTTCAATTCAAAACTCTTTATAACGCCTCCTTAAACTTAATTAGATCATCATTTACCCATAATTTGAGATCAGGTCTTACCCAAAATCCATTTTGGACGAAAACCTTCCCATTTTGACCCAAGCTGGACACATGTTCTAAATCCTCCAAATTGACCCCCAAAACCTTGTCAAAACCATTTTATGTCTTCATGAAAGTTCTTTGAGACGACCATATCTACATTATTTCTGAAGACCTCGGAACCCCATTCCCACTCAAACCCAACCTAATTTGACCCGAACACAACATGGTCCAAAATAATCAAAAATCCAATCCATGCCAAAATCGAACCTCCAAATGAGCTCAAAACCATTTGGTGTCTTCATGAACGATCTTCATTAAAATCATATGGACAATATTGATCAAGACACTTGGGCTTCATTTGAGCTCTAACCCAATTTAAATTCAAGTTAGCCCAATGTTCTTAAAATGGACACAAAAATCCAAAACTCACCAAACTAAAATACACTCATACACACACACCCCCCACACTCTCCCCCTCTTACATCTCACGGCAAAACAAAACAAACAAACAAAAAAAAAACAAAAAAAAAAAATTTATAAAGTCTTCCCTCCTCCATATCACCCCTCCCTCACCTCTCCCTCACCCTACCCGCCACCTCACCTCTCCCTCACCTCCACCTCACCTCTCCCTCACCTCATCCTCACTCCCTCTTTACTCCAAAAAAACCGTGAGCCTTCCCCTTAAAATCCCCCCTCATCCCATTTTAACTCTCCTTTACACACATACTTACACACTTACACTCACTTACACTACACACTCACTTCATCATCCACCCTAACACCTCCTAGCCGTGAGCTTCAAAAAGGATCCTCCAAGCTAAGGTAATTTCCTCCCCCTACTCTTTATTTTGTGAAATACTTAAGCTTCAAAAAGAAAAAAAAAAAATTCGTTCCCATCTTCATGTTTAGCTCTAAAATTTTATTTTTCCTTTCATGCAAGCTTTATAACTTTTTTCTTTTAGATGTATAAAGTTTTTTTCATGTACATGTTCAAACCTTTTTCATGTTTAGCCTTAGGGATTATTTTTTATTTTTTCTTCTTTTCATGCAAACTTCCATGGATATTAAAAAAAAAAAAAACTATGTAGGTTGTTTATCCTTCATGCTATGTAAATTTTATTCATGCATAGGTTTAGGAATCCTTTTCTTTTATGCAAAGTTATGTAACTATTTAGGCTCATTTACAAAAATACCACCTATCTTTCACCTAGTTTTTATTACCTTAAAAAAATGAATTTTAAAATTTTTAACACAACATAAAGAAAATAAAAGTAAAAGAAAAGAGAATAAACATAAAGAAAAAAAAATAATGATAAAAAGAAGAAAATGAAATAAAAAAAAAACTATTTCAATGTAAATAAATAAGAGATAACAAATGTAAAAATATAAGATATATAAAAATTGTAAGTTTAAATAAATTAAATAATAACTTTACTAAATTTTAAATAAAATAAACTATATCAATTTAAAATAACTATATTAAATTTAAACTATTAAAAATAATAATAATAATAATAATAATAATAATAATAATAATAATAATAATAATACTAGATTTTAAAATAAAAAAGGGGTTACACTACATTTTAGAAATCCACCATAATAAATTTAAATAAATACTACTAAAATATAAAGAACTAAATGAATAATGTATATATGTAAATTAATAAGTAAATAGTAAAAATGATGTGTTAAAAATAAAATAAATAATTATAAACTTAAAAAAGATAATGAAGATATAAGATGATAATAATAATAATAACTAAAATAATAATTGTAAATATAAATAAATAACAAAAATAAGTAAATAAAAATGTCATTCTTTTTAAAATAATATAAGTGTAATTATATGAATAAATAATAATTCTAATAGCTTTAAATAATGAATAATAATTTAAAATAAAGAAAAGGATAATTTAGGAGAGAGAAAAAAAAATGAAAAGCTTTATAAATAGATAAATAAATAATAAAAATGGGTAAATAAAAGCATCATTCTTTTTAATAAATGAAAATACACATGTAAATAATAATTTTAAGAAATAATAAATTAATATAAAGGATAATAATTTAAAATAAAGAAAAGAATAATTTAAGGAGAGAAAGTGAAAAGTCTTATAAATAAATAAATAATAATAAAAATGATAATAATAATTAATGTAAATTAATAACATAAATTAATAATAATAAATAAATAATATTTAAGTAATAAAAATGTATATATAATTAATTAAAAATAAAATAACTTATAAGGAATAATAAAATAAATAATACATATATATATAAATTCAAAATAATTTAAATAATATAAATGTATAATGAATTAAATTAAAATTAAATAATTAAAATCAAATAATAATTAAATTAAATTAAATAATAATTAAATTAAAAAAATTACATTAAATAATAATTAATTAAGTAAACCAAAAAACAATTAAATAAATAATAGTTTAAATTAAATTAAATTAAATAAATAAATTTATTAAATTAAATAAATCAAAATTAAATTAAATTAAATAATGATGTGAATAATAAATGAAATTAAATTAAATTAATTAAATTAAATTAAATAAATAAATAAAGTTAAGTTAAATTAAATTAAATTAAATAAATAATAAATTTAATTAAATAAATTAAACTAAATTAAATAAAAATGGAAATAAATGATAAATTAAAATGAAATAAACTAAATTAAATTAAATTAAATTAAATAGTAAATGTAAATAATAATTAAATAAATTAAATTAAATTAAAAATAAATGATAAATTAAAATAAAACAAATTAAATAAAGTTAAATTAAATTAAATTAAATAATAATTGTAAATGCTAATAAATTGAATTTAATTAATTAAATTAAATAATAAAATAAATAAAAACTAAAATAATAATAAATAAATATCAAGCTAAAGTAAAATAAAATAAATAAATACCAATTAATTAAATAAATAATGATAAATTAAATAAATCACATAAGATAATAAATAATAAATTAAATAAACCATAAAGATAATAATAATTTTAATCACACATAAAAGATAATAATTTTAAATAACATAACATCATAATAATAAAATAACATACATAATACAATAACAACAACAATCCCAACACAACAAAAATCACAACACATAACGACAATCCCGACCACAATACAATACATACACGATAACAATCAACCCTAGGACCTCCTGAGGCATGGTTTATTTTTCCCTTTATAAGGACCCCTAGGAAATCACAACATAATAAAGATATCCTCATGCTTAGTGAATGCATGGAATAACCCAAATTTTACCCGATGTCCACATAACCTTCCCAATTCATATTCCAAACTCAAATCAAACCAAAATCAAACCAAACCCAAAACAAAACCAAAACCCAAACAAAAAAAAAAACCAAACCTAGTTCAAACCCAAACCAAATACAAACACAAACCAAATTCAAATCCTCCAATCCCCAAACTAAAATCAAACTCAATTAAAAAAAAATCACAAACTCTTCATAGCACTCCCATAAGTTAAAATCAAACTACCAATTGCCACAAAACCAAATCCAAACTACACCTAAACCCACCTACCCTGAACACCTGTGTTCATTAAGCATAAGGGTATAGGTAGGGTGAATTTTTAAGTAACATAATAAGTCTAAATGAGCGCGAGACTTTTCATCAGGATATGAGAGGAAAGCATGGACTCGCATCCTTCTTTATCGTTTGGATACCTACGAGGTCTATTAAACTTAATATATCTGCTTAACGAAACCATCCTCAATTAAATTAAACAAAGTTCATTGAAACACAACATAGGAATTCACATAGACATCATAGGACTTGGTAGACAACCAGAGTCTTAACATAGACATCATTGGATTGAGTAGTTACTGCTTGTTAGTCCTACTTCTTCCTGTTTGCTGACATGCTTTAATTTCTACAAAATTATAAACACATATATACAATGCAATACTAAAGATTCAGCTGGGAATGACGAGAAGACCCTTCAGGTACGCTTTTACTTTATTGTAATTTACTTTATTGCAATTTATTTACCTGCACTGCGTTTTACTTTTCTTGCATGATAAATAAGATTGTTGCATGAAAACTGAAACATTTAGGATAGCCACAAAACTAAAACCCAAAACTAAATTAAAAGTCATACAAGATAAAATTCACCGCCACAATATTTCAAAATATAAGACAACTCAAAATTTAATCACAAACAGAATAACAAAAACTACAACTTTAAATAAATTAAAACGTCTTGTTGGATGATCGGGAATACCTCGGATGATGTAACCTACGTGTTGCTAACGAGATTTCCCATGGTCTTAATAAAAGTGTGGAACTTATTTAGTTGAGTTTAGCAAATTCATCTGGACTAAGTGAATCCGATGAAAATAACGGTGCCGGGATGACGGAACCGTGGGTTCTTAATCGGTTCTGTTTAATTAACTTTAAGATTTGTTTTAATTAAAACACTAAAATATTTGGATTCTAAGACTTTTCTAAACTAAAACACTTCTCTCATCTCTTGATTTATGATTTCTAAAACTAAACCTCTGCGATAATAAGGAGCTTGGAGCACAGTAGACAGCACGACCATCGTCAACAGTAAAACTTGGGTCTACATCAGCAAAACCTTTCTTAGAAATTAAATAACAAAGCCATAGGACTTCGAGGTGGTTCGCCTCAGTGCGACATAAATCCTCGACTTTTTGTTAGGTATTTGCATAGTTGTCTTATGCGGATTAAACCCTAACTGGTCTTAGGATTCCGAGGTAGTTGTTTGGTACGACATAAACCCTGACATCTTCGAGGTCGTTTGTATGATTGTGTCATACGAATATAAGTCCTAATTAATTAAAACAGGCAGTATGAAACATTAAATAAACTCCCAAATTGAAGCCAAATAATAGAATAGTTTGGGAAGTTGGCAAGATTCTTCTTGGATCCTCAGCTTCCCCTACTTCTCTTCTATTGGACTCTAAAAATAAACTGTTCCAAACTCGATCCATTCCTATTGAAATTCTAAAATTCAATCCTTTGAAAACCTTAAACTTTGAAATTCTTGAGAGCAAAATCACTGATCATTATCGAGAGTTGTCTTAAATGATTCCTGTCATTTAGGATGTAATTAACTATAGGGGCTTGCCCTTATAGAGAACTTTAAGCACCCGAGTAATATAAACCACCGCTAATTCCTTTATATTAAGCAGGTGAACCTATCAGCTTATAAAATTGGTTCGCAGACCAAACGAATGTCACAAAATCTTTTAGTTTATTTAATCGAGCCCCATCAACAAGCAGTGTGCCTATTCTTTGGGAAAGATACAACGCTTGTGGTGCGATGCTCGTTTATATAAACTATTTGGGATGTGAGTTCGGTTTGGTTTTACATCTTAAAATTTTCAAACATAAAAATTATTTTCAAAAATCAAATGCTGCTTTCCAAATTATATATATATACTTAAATTAAATTTTAAAACCTAAAAAAAATAATACGCCAACAAGATCCCTTAATTTGGGGAACCCTTGGTCCATGGCTCACTTAGCCTGGGCTAGGTGGATCTAGGGAGGTTCATAGGGTTCACTTGGTGGCTGTGGAAAGGTTAGTTTAGCCACACTTGGTTCAATTTGGTTTGATGAGGCCATAGGTTCAAATTGGCTCACTTGGGTTTGGGTTAGGCTAACTTGGGTTTGGGTTTGATTTACATCCAAGTGTCTTGAGAAAAATTGTAGAAATTATTTCCATGAAAAACTTTCATGAAGACATGGAATGGTTTTGAGTTCAATTGGAAGGTCGATTTGGTGGATTTTGGTATTTTGGTTAATTTAGGCAAGGTTGAATCAACTTGGGTCCAAGTTGGGTTAAGGTGGGGTTTAGACCCAATTGAAAGTTTCAAATGGTCTAGGGGAATGTATTGAAGAGTTCCCAACATCAATTAGGAAGAAATTTTAGGGTTTGGCTAATCAATTTGGTTGGTTTAGGGCATGGATTCTCTTTAGGCTAAAATGGGGGTATTTTGGTTTTCAAATTGATTTAGGTTAAGCTTAGGCACAAATTAGGGCAATTGATGGTTGCATAGGTTTTGTGGGCATGTTATAAAAAGTCTAGGATTGAAATTTTAGGAAAAAAAAGTTGGTATTAGGTTAATTGAGGGTTTTCGATTAATTAGGCAAAATTAGGGATTTTGGATTTCAAATGGAATTGAACCCAAATATGAATCAAATTGGGCTTGGATTTGGTTTAGATTGATAGTAATGATGTTGAATTAAAGTTTAGAATTGAAATTGGGCAAAATTGAGGTCAAATGGGTTGGTTTGGTGTGACATTGGGTCCATTTAGGTTAAAAATGGGTCAATTTGGGGATTTAGATAAAAGTAGGTTATTTTGGCAAAATTGGGCTATGGTGTAGTTGAGCAAAATTAAATTGGGAATATTTGAAAATTTTTGAAATTTTCTATGAATTTTTAGAATTTTTGGAATTTTGTGCCAAAAGGGTGTTTTAGGATATCAAGAGGTTATTTGGAGGGTATTAGGGTATTTTGGTGAATTTAAAAGGTGGGGGTTGTTTCAAAATGATCTTTATGATTTTTGGGAATTTTGGATAATTTTTGAAAGTTTTGAAAAATTTGGGAAAATTATGTAATTTTAGGTAGGTTTGAAGGACCCAATGTCAAAACTAGGCATTTTGGCAAAAGTTGAATTTTAATCATGATGAAGCTTAAAGTGAGGCATGGACCAAAAAATGTCCACCCTGAACATCTCATGGGTTGTTCCCAACACTCTTAGCCAAAGAGCTAGGGGTTTGGACTTAGCCACATGAGTGCTCCAATGAACCAGGGGGGAGAATTGGGTAAGGATGGTTTGTGTGAGAGTGTAGTGTGTGTAAGCCAGACCTCACCAGCACCGAGCCACCTGGGGTAGTCCTAAGGCTTGAACAACCTTATAGGAGCTCACTATTGGTTCTCCATATGGTGGTCTTAACGTTCGAAGGTGATTTAGAGCTTTGCAACCATCCAAGTGGGATCCCAAGAGGAGTCAAGAAGTAGTTGAATTGCTAAAGGGTGGGTCCCAATTCTAGTCCTCTAGGATAGTCAAGGAGAAAACCTTATGGTTAGATCCTAAGAACTAAGGTGAGAAGAAAAGCCCTCACCAAAAATGAGGTTAACAACACTGATGCTGTGTTTCATACTTACTCCCGAGTATACTCCACACCAGCCTGAAGAACCTGATGATGGTGGAGCTCTTGTATAAGAAGAAGATTGGTAGTTTGTGTATTTTTTATTTTTATTTTTCATTGAACTTAGTGATGTATTTGTGTTTGGTATTTGTGATGTACCTGAGACTCCTTATGATTTGTGTCTGAGATGTTATATGTGTGTTGGATGTACTTGTAGTAGACTTTATTGTTGATTTGTGATGTACGTGATGTGATAGTAAAGTTTTTATGTGTTTGGTTTGCTAGTTTAATTTGTAATAGTAACAACTGGATGTTAACTTTATGTCTACTGTTTAATGTGTAACTTCTTTATAAACTTCTAACCCATATTTGTGTATAGAAATGCTTCTTAATTATTCCAGGTCTACTATTCTACTTTATGAAGAAAAACCTGCTTAAACTCAAAGGTATGAAAAGAATAGCATATTGAGGTATGAGTTATATATTTAGATCTTTTCTTTCTTCCATGTTAATTATATTAAAAATCTAAGTTTAGGGGAAAAGATATATTTAACTGTTAATTGTTCTCATTTAAAATTATTTTCAAAATGTAGTAACATGGTTTCTTATAATAGAACTCAATTTCAGATAACTGTATTTTGATTTTATTTAAGTATTTAATAAAATTGAATGAAAGTATTTGGTAATGAAAAGTAATTTTGTAATGTAATATATTTGGTATAAGAGCATAGGACAATAGTCAACTATTCAAAGAAAGAAAAATTGTATGTTTGAAATATTAAGAATCTTAAAATTATATATGATAGGAAAGGATTGAGACTCTATGATGAATTATTAATAAGCTAAAAAAATGCCTATAGGGTAAAGGAATGTTTTAAGATTCAAATTTAGGGTGAAAAGGGTGAAGTTCAAAATTATTAAAGGCTATCTAGATACAGTAATCGTTATAGAAAAGAAAAGAAAATAAAAGAAAAGAAAAGCAAAAAAGCAAAAGAAAAGAAAAAAAGAAGTGAGAAGAAGCTTAAGAAGATGTCAAATAAAAAATTGGCTTCACTTGGTCCTACCTAAAGGGAAAAACTTAATTACTTTCCTGAACTTATATGTGTGGATTAGTGATGCGACCTTTTTTATATGTAAGAATTTATGACCTCAGATTTATATATTTATAATGATTTTGTAAAGTCACAATTTCAAATGAAAATTTATATATCGTATCAAGTAATACAGGGCTCTAATGGAGTCCCGTTTATCGATCCCACAAGGAAGCGAGGCAAGTGATCCTTAGTCAAATTCTAGTATAATACTAGCAGCCTTAGTTTGGAATGATGATATAAGTAGTGTTTCTAACAACTACTCCTAAATGCAGATGATTAAATGTAAGAATAAAAACTAATCTTAAATGTAAATATTACTTCTAAAGATAAACTTTTCTTGATAAATTAGTTTGGTGAATTTTAAGATAATAAAATCTACTATTCTTATGTAATGAATTTGATAAAGTTTAGGAATGAGATGAATTAAATATTGTATGTGTCAAATAGAAGCAATCATATTCTTTTCTCTCTTCAGAGTACCCCTCTTCGAGTGCTTATAAAGAATATTGGAAAATCCTAGGCTTAGTCCCTAAATTCGTGGTTAGGCTAAGAGGATACTGGTAGACACTTCAGAGCTCCCACTTCCCTTCACCTGAAGGCTAACCCTAGCTTTGGTTACAAAACCTTAGGACCAAATTAGGGATTTCCGCCTGTTACCCTGAAACCTCCAATTTGACGCCCATGAAACCATATTTCCTTATTTACTTGCACTCAATCCCCATGAACTATGTAACTCATTCAAGGACATTGAATGTGGTTCCACTTTCTTGAGAATTACACCGCCCTTTTGGGACAATTGAATTACAACGAATTTTAACAAAACAATGGGCCCATTTTGTAATATAAATGAAGCACAAGTAAAAACCATCACATTTATAATTAAAACATCTTTTTATGTTTTCGGATATAGGTGATAAAAAAGAGTTTAAGAGGGAAAAATGAGCAAAAAGAAGCAAAAATAGAGCTAAAAAGCAAAGTTCCCGAAATTATAAGTCTGGCGCTTAGGCGCCAGAATCCGACGCCTAAGCGCCAGTTCGATACTAAAGCAGATAAGATTTTTCACAACTTTGGGCAGTTATTTTGACGGTGTTAAGCAGTTATCAGACCTTATAGAAGCTCGGGAGTTACTCCTAATACATAGGATATGTGATATAATGCATCTGGACACAGGAAAACAGTTTTAATCACAAAGAGGTGTGATCTAAAGTGAAGAGATGCGAAGACTTGGTCACAGAGTCCAGCGCCTAGGTGCCAGATCCCGGCGCCTAGGCGCCACAGTTACTTTCAAGAAGATTCATTGAATTTGGACGAATTTTGAAGATGTGCCTTAAGTAACCCCTGGTCATTTTTGACGCTCTATAAATAGAAGACATTTCTACAGAGAACGGTGCCCCCTAGAACTCCAGGATCCGGAGATAGTTTTAGAGAGCTACCATATTTTCTTCTTAAGTATTTAGTGAGTTTATTTTAGTTATTTTGAGTGTTACTACTCAATTCCTTGAGTAGTAAGTGAGAGTTTGTAAGTGTTGTTGTTGTTGAATTCTTGTACCTTGCATTGGAGTTAGTTAGAGTCAAATGATCACTTGAAGGAACATTCTAGATATGTCTTTGTAACTTGGTTGAAAGTTTTATAAATATGTTTTTGTTGTGTGAATTCAGTGTGTTATGAGTAGTTACTTTTCTTTCTTCTTTCAACTATGAAAAGATAATAAGATAATTTGATTTTGTTGGAGAACTTAACTTAATTTTCATATTATTGTGATGATATTCATACTGATCTTAATTTACTTTTTAAACTTGTCATTTAAATTGTTAAAACCTGTTGAAGAATTCTGAGACCTATCCGGAGATGAGTTCTTAACTAGTAAATATCACATGAATCCTTGGATAATCGAAGGCCTTGAGCGGGTTATTCATGGTGAAGTAAAAATAAATAGGGAGATATTCTTATTGGGCGCAAAATTGATTAGTTTTTAGAGTGACAGACTAAATTCTAATAATTTGGTTTATAGAAAGGGAACAAGTCACTAGTAGGGCCGACCATTGCCACCCTTGGTCATCTAGAAGTGTGAGCCTAGATTAACTCATTCTTCTAATAATACATCCTGAACCAATTTATAGATTAGCTAATGTTTTTTATACTATCGAGTGAAGCTAAGGAATACGAGTGCTTCTATTTAGTGCAATACCATAATCTCAAGTTCTCCACGAATGATAATTATTCTGAAAAATCTTGGATTACTTGAAAAGGAGAAAGTTGTTTTAATTATACTTGCATTAACCTTTTTTATTGCTGCTTTACTTTACATCTAATAGAAATTTCATTAAACTTAAAATCTGATTTTTTAAAAGAAATAAAAATTATAATTACTTTTAATTTAAAAATCTATTAATTTCTTCAAATCAATGTTCCTTGTGGGATCGATAACCAAGACTCCAATAGAGCCCTGTATTACTTGAAACGATTCCTATACTTGTGTTTGAAATTGTGACTTTACAAAATTATTATAAATATATAAATATAAGTTCATAAATTCTTGCATATACAGAAAGTCATAAAGTGCGGTTTATAGTTCATGGATCAAAGTATGGGCTTGGGAATCCTTCCACCATATTTCTCTTCTGCGATCAATCACAAGTGCCAAATGAGAGCCGGGAAAGAGTACTTCTACCTTGGAAGTCTATTGATCCGACGGATGCATATAATAACCAGGCGATTGGTGATATGAATGACATGAGCATTATTGAAGATCAACCATCTCGAAGGTCAGACCTATTCTTCCTTATTTTCTCGAAAGTTCACGAGATTATCTTGAAGAAAATCAAGAAATTGGAGAAGCAAGTACAACATCCGATGAATGCAATCAAAAATCTTTTGATTTTTTTTGATCATTTGGATTGGAGAATGAAGGATCACTTTAGTCATTACGGATATATTAAAGGAAGTTTAACACGATTGATGAGAAGTAATGGTTGGATTGAAGAGGATTCTACTGAGGAATTTCTGTTTCGTCCATTCTACAATTTATTTGTTCATGCTCAATCGATGGGAGATCTTAGAATTGATGATAGTTCGGAGGAAGAATGAAAACTTGATTATTGTATTTCTGTATTTGTGTATCGGATTGCTTTGCTTTGCTTTACTTTATCTGGCTTGAATGTTATATTTGGACATGATTGTTTATTTAGTTTTCAACGTTATTGTGTTGTGGTTGTGTGCGACGCTGAATTTAAGATTATATGGCTTAAAAATGGGTAATGTTTAGTGATGTGTGTATGTGTATGTCACATGGATTTTATATATGAATGTAATGTTATGTGTTGTTTGTGTTAAAAGATATCATTTACCGAGGATTTAAAATGTTATTCAATGCTTAGTTAGACTAATTAGACATCAGAGCGGGCTTGAAAAGATTAAAATTGCAGAAGAAAGTTGAAAGCCCAGTCTTTGAACTGGCGCCGAACAATGCTGCCACCATCATCAGGTAGCGCCAAAAGTCAGAGTTTGGCCTTCTGTAGAATAATGCGCCGAACGGCGCTTCTTCCAGCGCCGGACAACGTTAGAACGCGAAAATTTTTGCAATTTACCCTGTGACCCACTATTTTTTCCCAAACCATTGTCTTCAACCTCGAGCCAAGTTTGATTTTCACACCTAGGGCTCACTCGTATTTGGATTTGAAGCGATTTCGTGGCTGGCCGGAAAAGTTCAGATGTCATCTTCTCTTTGTAAGAGCTACACTTTTACCTAAAATTTTTCAATTTTGACCTTGGAAATCTCTTACATTAGGAAGATTTGAAATTTTGATATTTTTGAGAAACTTTAGAGATTTTTCATGGATTTTGAGTTCTTATCTTTTTAAATTTATCTTGGAGTGGATTGCATTGTAATTTTAAAATTGATTTGGAAAAATTAGGTGTTTTTAGACAAATGGATCCAAGATTGGCTAAGGGAAAGAGGAAATTTGAGTATGATGAAAGTAAATTAGTGAGTTTCAAAGTCTATTCACATTTTAGTATAATTCTTAGCAATAAGAAATGTCTTCATGAAAGAGCACTTGAAAATCCTGGAGGAATGCTCGAAGAACTGATTACTAATCGTCAATGGGAAATTTTATGTTATTTCACTGCAAATGCGATGTTGGGTATTGTTAGAGAATTTTATGCTAATTTGTATCACTCTGAGAGTGAATACATTGTGGTTAGAGGCAAAATGGTTGAATTCACCTCTGCCAGCATAAATGCATTTTATTAGTTAAGAGCACCTTTTTCTTGTGTATATGAACATTTTCCTATTACAAATGAACCATTGAATATTGTTGTAAATTTTTTTACTGATGGAAAAAGGAAATGGAAGATTAAGAAAAATACTAAAAGTTAACTTCTCCCTTTCTACATTGAATCTTGTGTCAAAAGTCTAGCATTATTTCATTTCTGCAAGACTGTTGCCTACCAACCATCATAGTGATGTTACTTTTGATACAACTATTATGAATTACTGTATTCAGAACATGAAGAATATAAATAATAGGGCTATTATTCATAAAAGTATTTTGACAAGCTCAAAAGAAGAAACTGTAGGAAAATTAGGACACCCCATTCTGATTCATGCCTTATGCATTCAGTCAGGAGTGGTAATTGAAGATAATGATGAGTTAGTCCATCCCCTGAAGCCCATTACTAAATTGAATCTGAAGCCTTATGAAGCACATGTAGGATGGAAATGGAGTAAGAAAGCTGATGAGCCTTCTTCTAGTTGAGATAGACCATCTACATCTAAGGAGCCTACTCTGAATGATGTTATGGATCAGTTGGAAAGGTTAAACACTAGAGTAGAGGGACTAGAATTAAGGATCAAGATTAATGATGATTATCAAGTTCGGTGAAGAGAATATGATATAGCTTATCATGATGCAAATTTGAGATTTTTCAGGAGAGACACTTATCGGCATATTTTTTGGTTGTGTTGTAATTTGAAAAGAAAGTCACCTACAGAAGTTGTCGGCGAATTTTAAATTTAATTTAAATATATATAATTTGAAAAGTAATATTTGATTTTTGAAATAATTTTAAGTTTGAAAATTTTAAGATATGAAATCAAACCGATCTCACGTCCCAAATAGTTTATATAAACGAGCACCGCATCACTAAACCGTGTATCTATCCCGAAGAATGAGACACATCGCTTCGACGATGGGGTTCGATTAAAAAACTAGAAGATTTGTGACATCCGTTTGGTCTACGAACCAATTTTATAAGCCGACAAGCTCCCCTGCTTAATATAAATGACGTAAGCAAGGTTTATATTACTTGGGTTCTTAAAGTTCCCTATAAGGGCAAGCCCCTATAGTTAATTACATCTTAAATGAAGGGAATCATTTAAGAAAACTCTCAATAATGATCTGTGGTTTTGTTCTTAAGAATTTCAAAGTTTAAGGTTTTAAAAGGATTGAATTTTGGAGATTTCAATAGGGAATTGATCAAAATTTGGAATAATTATTTTCAGGAGTCCGAAGGAAGAGAAGTAGAAGCTGGAGATCCAAGAAGAATCTTGGCAACTTCCCAAGCTATCCTATTATTTGGCTTGATTTGGGAATTTATTTAATGTTTCAATCTCGCCAATTTTAATTAATTAGGACTTATGCTTGAATGATATAATCACACAAGTAGCCTCGAAGATGTGAGGGTTTATGTCATACCAAACGACTACATCGGTGTCCTAAGACCGGTTAGGGCTTAATTTGCATAACATGATCATGTAAATGCCTAACAAAAAGTTGAGGATTTATGTTGCACTAGGCAAACTACCTCGAAATCCTATGGCTTGGTTATTTATTTCTAAGAAAGGGTTTTGTTGAAGTAGACACAAGTTTTGCTGATGGCGATGGCCGTGCTGCCCACTATGCTCCAAGCTCCTTGTTGTTGCAGAAGTTTAGTTTTAGAAGTCACAAATCAAAGGATGAGAGAAGTGTTTTGGTTTAGAGAAATCTTAGAATTCAAATGTCTTTAATGTTTTATTAGAGAAATCTTAAAGTTGATTATAACAACACCAGTTAAGATCTCACAGTTCCATCCTTCCGACATCGTTATTTTTTTATCGGATTCACTTAGTCCAGATGAATTTGCTAAACTCAACTAAATGAGTTCCATACTTTCATTTAGACCGTGGGAAATCCCATTAGCAACACGTAGGTTACATCATCTGAGGTATTCTCGATCATCTAACGAGACGTTTTAATTTAGTTAAAGTTGTAGTTTTGTTGTTCTGTTTGTGATTAAGTTTTGAGTTGTTTTATATTTTTAATGTTGTGGCGGTGGATTTTATCTTATAGTGATTTTTAATTTAGTTTTGTTTTTAATTCAGGGACTATCCTAAAGGTTTTGGTTTTCATGCAACAGTCTTGTTTAACATGCAAGAAAAGTAAAGCGCAGTGTGGGTAAAGAAAATGCAATATAGTAAATTGCAATAACATAAAAACGTACTTGGAGGGTCCTCCCGTCATTCCAAGCTACACTTTAAAACACATATTAAAGCATTTAAATATTTCAACAAGTACCTAGGTAAAGACTAAAGGAAGGGTTTTGGTTGTTCACGGAATCCTAATCACTATAGCTAGTCATTTCACTATGACGTCTAGGTTCTTGATTTTGGTTAAGGATGATTTTCTTCACCAAAGAACGATTAAGTTCAATTGTTCTTTAAAACTACCCATCGTATTGAGGAAGTGCTTAGAGTAAATCCTAAACATATTTTCAATACCTCTGGGACAGTCTTGAGTTCAAGTGAATTTAACTACATAGGTGAATTAATCATCCAAGGATTTAATCAAGTTTTATTCCCTTGCTTAGTGAATTAGGATGTTTGATTATCCTATGAGTGAAGTGGCATTTCACTTAACGCTTCATTTAATAGTTATAATAATTTAAAGCTTTCGAGAGACAAGTTAATTTGTTAAAGATTTTAAAGATTTGAAGTTAAAGTTGATGATTTACTTTAAGGTGATTTAATTATGAAATTTTAATCAATGATTTTAAGTTTGGAATGATGTTTGATTCATTTAAGTTAAACTTTTTATAAGTGATATCAATATTTCAATTTAAATTTTTAGATTAACTTAGATCAAAAGACGTGTTCAAATTATTTAATAAATTTTGATTATTTAATTTGGATTAATTATATTAAGTAATTTAATTTTGACATTATGTTTTAAGGTAAGTTGTCTTAAAATTATTTAAAATTTGCAAATTTGATTTAAGTTTGTTTTGAAATGATTTTAAATTAGTTTCTAATATTTTAATTTACTTTTTAATTATTTAACATTTTAGGTTTTAATCGATTATTAAATTATTTAATGATGTAGGTTTTAATTAAATTAAGAATTATTTACTTTTAATCATTTAATTATTATTTCCATTATCCTCTTAAGTTTAAAGTTAAGTATTATTAAATGATTTATTTAGGGATTTTTAAATTAAAGAATCAATATCCTCTTAAGTTATATCCCGATTTCAATAATCAATTTCAATTAATCTTCGAAAATTTAAATTAATTAATTAATTAATGTTTCATTTTTGGTTTATTAAAGTGATTAATGAGTTCCTACCCTTTGATTTCCCAAAGTTTCAATCATTTGAGAGAAAATTAAAATCAGATATTTTACCCCCATTTTGATTAAACCTAAAGTTTTAGTTAGGGTTTAAAATCTTTTAATTACCTTTATGCCCCCTTTAAGCTTATTTATTATATAATTCATTAAATTAAGCTTAAATAAACTTAAAATTTTTATGTCACTTCACTCACATGTCAATTAAGACATTAGAGGAGAAAATGTGATTTTTCTGAAATTAATTTATTTATATAATTATTTTTAATGGAAAATAAGGGTTTTCAAAAAAAATTTACTAACTTCACCAAGATAAAGTTACTGTCCTTAAGAAAATTATGGGATATTTCTAATTACAAGAGGACCACTTGGACCAATTTTGGTGATTTTTTGAATTATATTTTATTTATTATAATTACTTTAAATTTTGGAGTACTAATTAATTATAAAATAAAATAAAAGTTGAAAAAAGAATTTTATATTTTTCAAAAATCCCTCTGACCTCAAAAAGGTCAGAGAAACAAATTTTATATTTTTTATGATTTTTCTTTGATTTATTAGAATTAATTTAGTGGGAAGGCTAGAAAATACATTTTTTAATTCAAAAATTATTTTAAGGCTTTGAAATTAAATATCTTAACCTAGAGACTTAGGAAAAATATTTGATTGGTTCCTAAGTGATTAGGGGACCAAATATAACATTTTTTTAATTTTTATTATTTTTTTGATTTTTATTATTTTTTAATTTTTGAAAATATTAAAATATGCTTAAAAATAAAAATTTTTAGAAAATTCTAATTTTATTTTTCTTAGACTCCGTTGATATCAGAGAAGTCCCAAAATCAATTTGGTGAATTTTTGCAATGTATTTTTGTAGTTA
This sequence comes from Papilionanthe hookeriana x Papilionanthe teres, assembly GCA_022702705.1. Taxonomy (NCBI): domain Eukaryota; kingdom Viridiplantae; phylum Streptophyta; class Magnoliopsida; order Asparagales; family Orchidaceae; genus Papilionanthe; species Papilionanthe hookeriana x Papilionanthe teres. The sequence goes on along the minus strand of CM040432.1, from coordinate 76,015,412 downwards.
TGAATTTTTAAAGTTTAATTTTGATTATGTGGCTTTATTGATCCATTTAATAGGGTTAAACATTTCCAATTGACTTCAAATTTTTATGTGAGGTTCCCCTAATCCTAAAGATCAGTGGAGAATAATTTTCATATCATTTTAATGTGTGATTAATTCTAATAAATTAAAGTTCAATTTAGAATGATTAGGCCAATTAGGATTATTTTTAGGGAATTAAATCAAACCATAATTTTCCTAGGGTGCTCTGGTCCTAAGATACTTCTCCAAAATTTCCTAAAATTTTCTAAGTAAAATGCTAATTTTTGGAATTAAAATGTCAAAAATAGTGACATAAAATTGAAAAATACATAACTTATCATAGGGATGGTCTCTGACCTTGAAATATTTAGAGAACGTTCCCCTAGTTAGAGGCTTCAAAAGCCCTATGGTCTCATGCCATGGTGAAATGTCTATGCAAATGGAGAATTGAAATACCAAAATAAGTAAATAATTAATTAAGAATAAAATACTCATCAAATTAACTCAATTCTTTTTTCACATTATTCTCCTCTGTTCACTGAGCAAGAGGGTATTTTTCTTTTATTTTTGTGATTTTTCTATGCAAAGATATGAATTTTTAAATTTCTGGCTATTTAATTAAATCACAGAAAATCCTATTTTCCTACTTATCCACGTCGGCGCCGCGTCAACCTACGGCGGATCAAACTCCACGCGTAGTCTTCTGGTTCGGTGCTGCCATCCGACTCAGCTGCCACGCGGCCCGCGGTTCACATTCCATCTCCTCGTCCGATGTCATTTGAGTCGTTCGTTCGATACATGCGCAATCCGACGGCGGCCGATCATCGTCTCCGACTGGTGTGCACCCGTGACCGTCGACCTTCTAACCCTAATATCTCCCTCGATTCTTAATGAATTTTCGAGTTCTTATGCTCTATGGATTCGTCTTGAGAAGGCGAACACATCCATACTGTTAACATGCATTGAAATTGACTTGAATGAAATAAAGAATCGCTGGAAGCTCGGGAGGAAGAAGAGGGCAATACCTTGGCTCTGAGAAGTGAAGCTTCTATCAGAGAGGCTCGGCACATTCGTTGTAGTCCAAGGAAGCTAGGGATGAAGCCTGGAGCTGTGGTGAATTTCCTGTGTATGACTTCGACCAGGCCCGATCACAAAGCTTGGAGGCTGGAACAACTGAGTGGCCCGGAGAGGGGGCTTTCACTGGGGAACTCCTTCTCTACCTCTGGTGAAGGTGTGGGAAGAGTTAATTTGGATTTGGTGAAGTTTCAGAGAGTGTCCTGTTTTTTGGCCTGAAATTGAACTGAAAAATTGAGTTCAACCAGTGGGGGAGGAGGCAGGAAAGCAGTAGGGCTGAGCTTCTCTTGGCTAGGAGGAGCTCTAGGAGCAATTTGGAGGGCTTCTGTTGAGAAAAATTTCAACACTTCTCTCATGGTCGAGAGGTGGTGTTTAAATGGCAAGGGCCATTGGGCTGAGCTAGGGCTCAATTGAATGGTGGATTCAGTTGCTTAGGTGGAGGGCAGAGAGGCTCCAATGTTTAATTTAGCTGAGGTGGCCATTTGGTGGAGTTTGGGTTTGTTTAGGTGGATGGTGGCTCTCGGTTTTGACCCCCTCCGGCAGCTAGGCCGGCCGGCAAGGACAAGGGAGCTGGCCCTTGAGGTCAGGTGAGTCATTGAGAGGTTTAATGGTGATTAGCAGTTGTGGGGATGTTTTGGAGTAAGGAAAAAGAGGATTTATCCACTTAAGGGAAGAGATCTGTTGACCTCACTTTTAGCTGAGGTCTAGACTCTCTTTAGAATAGCCTAGGGTCTAGCCATAGGACCCTCCTGGTAACTTTCTTAGAGGACTAGTCATGGAAACCTCCCCATAGAAATTCAAAACTCTTCTTCTTCACTAGGGGGTTTTCATACGCTTAAGGCCTAACCTCCACCTTTTGGCAGGAAATAGGCAAGCATAAGGAATCCTAGGGGAAGTCTCCTATAGGTGGTCGGACCTTAGGATTTGCCCTGAGGGAGGTCCGGAGATCACCACTCATACACTTCGCATTCACGACATACACACACTTGCACATCTTAATTTCGACCCTGAACTCTTTGGAAACTCATGTGGGTAGCCCAGCCCTAAGTCTATGACTAAGTGGTAGGGACCAACACATAGAAGACCAAATGAGGGTGACCCTTCATCTATAACTCAATTTAAACCATTACATCATGCTCACTTTGAAGCCATCTTCAAATCTCCAAAGTTTCAATTTCTGGCCCCCGGCCTCCCAAAATTCCCTAAATAACCAAAAATTACCCAAAGTCACCAAAATTCCACAAAAAACATTCCAAGATATTTCTTACCGCTCAAATCGACCATTCATGACAAAAAATTCCAAAAATTCCAAAAATACCCCCCAATACCCTCAAAATACCCAAAATACCCTTTTTGCCCAAAAATCCAAAAATTCCAAAAAATTCTCACAAAATTCAAAAAAAATCCTAAATGTCCCCAATTTCATTTTGTTCAACTACACTATGGGTTAGTTTTGCCAAATTAATACACTTTCAATCAAAAATCCCAACTTGGCCCATTTAACCTAAAGGTGCCTAAACCAAACCCAATCTTGACCCAATTGATCCTGATTTTCATCAAATTCAATTATAAACCAAAATTAAACATCCCAAATATAAAATTAGACCAAATTAAAGCCCAATGTAACCCTCATTTGAATCCAATTCCACTTGAAATCCAAAATCCCCAAATTGGTCTAAATAACCCAAAACTCTTAAAGTGAGCCAATGTCAATCAATTCCTCCAAAATTTAAATTCAAAACACATTATAACGCCTCCTTAAACTTAATTGTATCATCAATTGCCCATAATTGGAGATCAGGTCTTACCCAAAATCCATTTTGGACCAAAACCTCCCCATTTTGACCCAAGCTGGACACATGTTCTAAATCCACCAAATTGACCCCCTAAACCTTGTCAAAACTATTTTATGTCTTCATCAAAGTTCTTCGAAACAACTATATCTACATTATTACTGAAGAACTTGGAACCCCATTCCCACTCAAACCCAATCTAATTTTACCCGAACCCAACATGGTCCAAAATAATCAAAAATTCAATCCATGCCAAAATTGAACCTCTAAATGAGCTGAAAACCATTTGGTGTATTCATGAAAGATCTTCATTACAATTATATGGACAATATTGATCAAAAAACTTGGGCTTCATTCGAGTTCTAGCCCAATCTAAATTCAAGTTAGCCCAATGTTGTTAAAATGGACCCAAAAATCCAAAACTCACCAAACTAAAATACACTCACACACACACACACACCCCACACTCTCCCCCTCTTACATCTCAAGGCAAAACAAAAAAAAAAAAAAACAAAAAAAAAAAACAAAAAAAAAGTTTTTAGAAAGTCTTCCCTCGTCCATATCTCTCTTCCATGCCTTTCCCTTACCTCTCCCTCACCCCTCCCTCACCTCTCCCTCACCCTACCCACCACCTCACCTCTCCCCTCACATCCACCTCACTTCTCCCTCACCTCCACCTCACTTCTCCCTCACCTCATCCTCACTCCCTCTTTACTCCAAAAAAAAAACCGTGAGCCTTCCCCTTAAAATCCCCCCTCATCCCATTTTAACTCTCCTTTACACACATACTTACACAGTTACACTCACTTACACTACACACTCACTTCATCATCCACCCTAACACCTCCTAGTCGTGAGCTTGAAAAAGGATCTTCCAAGCTAAGGTAATTTCCTCCCCCTACTCTTTATTTTGTGAAATACTTAAGCTTCAAAAAGGAAAAAAAAATTCTTTCCCATCTTCATGTTTAGCTCTAAAATTTTCTTTTTCCTTTCATGCAAGCTTTATAACTTTTTCTTTTAGATGAATAAAGTTTGTTTCATGTACATGTTCAAACCTTTTCCATGTTTAGCCTTAGGGATAATTTTTTATTTTTCTTCTTTTCATGCAAACTTCCATGTATATTAAAAAAAAAAAAAAAAAAACTATGTAGGTTGTTTATCCTTCATGCTATGTAAATTTTATTCATTCATAGGTTTAGGAATCCTTCTCTTTTATGCAAAGTTATGTAACTATTTAGGCTCATTTACAAAAATACCACCTTATCTTTCACCTAGTTTTTATTACCTTAAAAAAATGAATTTTAAAATTTTTCATACAACATAAAGAAAATAAAAGTGAAAGAAAAGAGAATAAACATAAAGAAAAAAAAATAATGATAAAAAGAAGAAAGTGAAATAAAAAAAAAATCTATTACAATGTAAATAAATAAGAGATAACAAATGTAAAAATATAAGATATATAAAAATTGTAAGTTTAAATAAATTAAATAATAACTTTACTAAATTTTAAATAAAATAAACTATATCAATTTAAAATAACTATATTAAATTTAAAGTATTAATAATAATAATAATAATAATAATAATAATAATAATAATAATACTAGATTTTAAAATAAAAAAGGGGTTACACTACATTTTAGAAATCCACCATAATAAATTTAAATAAATACTACTAAAATATAAAGAACTAAATGAATAATGTATATATGTAAATTAATAAGTAAATAGTAAAAATGATGTGTTATAAGTAAAATAAATAATTATAAACTTAAAAAAGATAATGAAGATATAAGATGATAATAATAATAATAACTAAAATAATAATTGTAAATATAAATAAATAACAAAAATAAGTAAATAAAAATGTCATTCTTTTTAAAATAATATAAGTGTAATTATATGAATAAATAATAATTCTAATAGCTTTAAATAATGAATAATAATTTAAAATAAAGAAAAGGATAATTTAGGAGAGAGAAAAAAATGAAAAGCTTTATAAATAGATAAATAAATAATAAAAATGGGTAAATAAAAGCATCATTCATTTTAATAAATGAAAATACACATGTAAATAATAATTTTAAGAAATAATAAATTAATATAAAGGATAATAATTTAAAATAAAGAAAAGAATAATTTAAGAGAGAGAAAGTGAAAAGTCTTATAAATAAATAAATAATAATAAAAATGATAATAATAATTAATGTAAATTAATAACATAAATTAATAATAATAAATAAATAATATTTAAGTAATAAAAATGTATATATAATTAATTAAAAATAAAATAACTTATAAGGAATAATAAAATAAATAATACATATATATATAAATTGAAAATAATTTAAATAATAGAAATGTATAATGAATTAAATTAAAATTAAATTATTAAAATCAAATAATAATTAAATTAAATAAATTAAATTAAATAATAATTAAATTAAAAAAATTACATTACATAATAATTAATTAAGTAAACCAAAAAACAATTAAATAAATAATAGTTTAAATTAAATTAAATTAAATTAATTAATTAATTTAATTAAATAAATCAAAATTAAATTAAATTAAATAATGATGTGAATAATAAATGAAATTAAATTAAATTAATTAAATAAATTAAATTAAATTAAATAAATAAATAAAGTTAAGTTAAATTAAATTAAATTAAATAAATAATAAATTAAATTAAATAAATTAAACTAAATTAAATAATAATAAATTAAATTAAATTAAATTAAATAATAATGCAAATAAATGATAAATTAAAATGAAATAAACTAAATTAAATTAAATTAAATTAAATAGTAAATGTAAATAATAATTAAATAAATTAAATTAAATTAAAAATAAATGATAAATTAAAATAAAACAAATTAAATAAAGTTAAATTAAATTAAATTAAATAATAATTGTAAATGCTAAGAAATTGAATTAAATTAATTAAATTAAATAATAAAATAAATAAAAACTAAAATAATAATAAATAAATATCAAGCTAAAGTAAAATAAAATAAATAAATACCAATTAATTAAATAAATAATGATAAAGTAAATAAATCACATAAGATAATAAATAATAAATTAAATAAACCATAAAGATAATAATAATTTTAATCACACATAAAAGATAATAATTTTAAATAACATAACATCATAATAATAAAATAACATACATAATACAATAACAACAACAATCCCAACACAACAAAAATCACAACACATAACGACAATCCCGACCACAATACAATACCTACACGATAACAATCAACCCTAGGATAGGCCTCCTGAGGCATGGTTTATTTTTCCGTTTATAAGGACCCCTAGGAAATCACAACATAATAAAAATATCCTCATGCTTAGTGAATGCATGGAATAACCCAAATTTTACCCGATGTCCACATAACCTTCCCAATTCATATTCCAAACTCAAATCAAACCAAAATCAAACCAAACCCAAAACAAAACCAAAACCCAAACAAAAACAAAAAAAACAAACCTAGTTCAAACCCAAACCAAATACAAACACAAACCAAATTCAAATCCTCCAATCCCCAAACTAAAATCAAACTCAATTAAAAAAAAAACCACAAACTCTTCATAGCACTCCCATAAGTCAAAATCAAACTACCAATTGCCACAAAACCAAATCCAAACTACACCTAAACCCACCTACCCTGAACACCTGTGTTCATTAAGCATAATGGTATAGGTAGGGTGAATTTTTAAGTAACATAATAAGTCTAAATGAGCGCGAGACTTTTCATCAGGATATGAGAGGAAAGCATGGACCTGCATCCTTCTTTGACTGTTTGGATACCTCTGAGGTCTATTAAACTTAATATATCTTCTTAACGAAACCATCCTCAATTAAATTAAACAAAGTTCATTGAAACACAACATAAGAATTCACATAGACATCATATGACTTGGTAGACAACCAGAGTCTTAACATAGACATCATTGGATTGAGTAGCTACTGCTTGTTAGTCCTACTTCTTCCTGTTTGCTGACATGCTTTAATTTCTACAAAATTATAAACACATATATACAATGCAATATTAAAGATTCAGCTGGGAATGACGAGAAGACCCTCCAGGTACGCTTTTACTTTATTGCAATTTACTTTATTGCAATTTATTTACTCGCACCTGCGTTTTACTTTTCTTGCATGATAAATAAGATTGTTGCATGAAAACTGAAACATTTAGGATAGCCACAAAACTAAAACCCAAAACTAAATTAAAAGTATACAAGATAAAATTCACCGCCACAATATTTCAAAATATAAGACAACTCAAAATTTAATCACAAACAGAATAACAAAAACTACAACTTTAAATAAATTAAAACGTCTTGTTGGATGATCGGGAATACCTCGGATGATGTAACCTACGTGTTGCTAACGAGATTTCCCACGGTCTAAATGAAAGTGTGGAACTCATTTAGTTGAGTTTAGCAAATTCATCCGGACTAAGTGAATCCGATGAAAATAACGGTGCTTGGTATGACGGAACCAGTGGGATCTTAATCCGTTACGTTTAATTAACTTTAAGATTTGTTTTAATTAAAAAACTAAAATATTTGGATTCTAAGACTTTTCTAAACTAAAACACTTCTCTCATCTCTTGATTTATGATTTCTAAAACTAAACCTCTGCGATAATAAGGAGCTTGGAGCATAATTGACAGCACGACTATCGTCAACAGTAAAACTTGGGTCTACATCAGCAAAACCTTTCTTAGAAATTAAATAACAAAGCCATAGGACTTCGAGGTGGTTCGCCTAGTGCAACATAAATCCTCAACTTTTTGTTAAGTATTTGCATAGTTGTCTTATGTAGATTAAACCCTAACTGGTCTTAGGATTTTGAGGTAGTTGTTTGGTACGACATAAACCCTCACATCTTCGAGGTCGTTTGTATGATTGTGTCATACGAATATAAGTCCTAATTAATTAAAACAGGCAGGATGAAACATTAAATAAACTCCCAAATTGAAGCCAAACAATAGAATTGTTTGGGAAGTTGGCAAGATTCTTCTTGGATCCTCAGCTTCCCCTACTTCTCTTCTATTGGACTCTAAAAATAAACTGTTCCAAACTCGATCCATTCCTATTGAAATTCTAAAATTCAATCCTTTGAAAACCTTAAACTTTGAAATTCTTGAGAGCAAAATCACTGGTCATTATCAAGTGTTTTCTTAAATGATTCCCGTCATTTAGGATGTAATTAACTATAGGGGCTTGCCCTTATAGGGAACTTTAAGCACCCAGGTAATATAAACCCTGCTTAATTCCTTTATATTAAGCAGGTGAACTTATCAGCTTATAAAATTGGTTCGCAGACCAAACGGATGTCACAAAATCTTTTAGTTTATTTAATCGAGCCCCATCAACAAGCAGTGTGCCTATTCTTTGGGATAGATACACTGTTTGTGGTGCGATGCTCGTTTATATAAACTATTTGGGATGTGAGTTCGGTTTGGTTTTACATCTTAAAGTTTTCAAACTTAAAAATTATTTTCAAAAATCAAATGCTACTTTCCAAATTATATATATATACTTAAATTAAATTTTAAAACCTAAAAAAAATAATACGCCAATAAGATCCCTTAATTTGGGGAACCATTGGTCCATGGCTCACTTAGCCTTGGCTAGGTGGATCTAGGGTGGTTCATAGGGTTCACTTGGTGGCTGTGGAAAGGTTAGTTTAGCCACACTTGGTTCAATTTGGTTTGCTTAGGCCATAGGTTCAAATTGGCTCACTTGGTTTTGGGTTAGGCTAACTTGGGTTTGGGTTTGATTTACATCCAAGTGTCTTGAGTAAAATTGTAGAAATTATTTCCATGAAAAACTTTCATGAAGACATGGAATGGTTTTGAGTTCAATTGGAAGGTCAATTTGGTAGATTTTGGTATTTTGGTTAATTTAGGCAAGGTTGAATCAACTTGGGTCCAAGTTGGGTTAAGGTGGGGTTTAGACCCAATTGAAAGTTTCAAATGGTCTAGGGAATGTATTGAAGAGTTCCCAACATCAATTGGGAAGAAATTTTAGGGTTTGGCTAATCAATTTGGTTGGTTTAGGGCATGGATTCTCTTTAGGCTAAAATGGGGGTATTTTGGTTTTCAAATAGATTTAGGTTAAGCTTAGGCACAAATTAGGGCAATTGATGGTTGCATAGGTTTTGTGGGCATGTTATAAAAAGTCTAGGATTGAAATTTTAGGAAAAAAAAGTTGGTATTAGGTTAATTGAGGGTTTTGGATTAATTAGGCAAAATTAGGGAATTTCGATTTCAAATGGAATTGAACCCAAATATGAATCAAATTGGGCTTGGATTTGGTTTAGATTGATATTAATGATGTTTAATTGAAGTTTAGAATTGAAATTGGGCAAAATTGAGGTCAAATGGGTTGGTTTGGTGTGACATTGGGTCCATTTAGGTTAAAAATGGGTCAATTTGGAGATTTAGATAAAAGTAGGTTATTTTGGCAAAATTGGGCTATGGTGTAGTTGAGCAAAATGAAATTGGGAATATTTGAAATTTTATGAAATTTTCTACGAATTTTTAGATTTTTTGGAATTTTGTGCCAAAAGGGTATTTTAGGATATCAAGAGGTTATTTGGAGGATATTAGGGTATTTTGGTGAATTTAAAAGGTGGGGGTTGTTTCAAAATGATCTTTAGGATTTTTGGGAATTTTGGATAATTTTTGAATGTTTTGAAAAATTTGGGAAAATTAGGTAATTTTAGGTAGGTTTAAAGGACCCAATGTCAAAGCTAGACATTTTGGCAAAAGTTGAATTTTAATCATGATGAAGCTTAAAGTGAGGCATGGACCAAAAAATGTCCACCCTGAACATCTCATGGGTTGTTCCCAACCCTCTTAGCCAAAGAGCTAGGTGTTTGGACTTAGCCACATGAGTGCTCCAATGAACCAGGGGGGAGAATTGGGTAAGGATGGTTTGTGTGAGAGTGTAGTGTGTGTAAGCCAGACCTCACCAGCACCAGGCCACCCAGGGTAGTCCTAAGGCTTGAACAACCTTATAAGAGCTCACTATTGGTTCTCCATATGGTGGTCTTAACGTTCGAAGGTGATTTAGAGCTTTGCAACCATCCAAGTGGGATCCCAAGAGGAGTCAAGAAGTAGTTGAATTGTTAAAGGTTGGGTCCAAATTCTAGTCCTCTAGGATAGTCAAGGAGAAAACCTTATGGTTAGATCCTAAGAACTAAGGAGAGAAGAAAAGCCCTCACCAAAAATGAGGTTAACAACACTGATGCTGTGTTTCATACTTACCCTGAGTATACTCCACACCAGCCTGAAGAACCTGATGATGGTGGAGATCTTGTATAAGAAGAAGATTGGTAGTTTGTGTATTTTTTATTTTTATTTTTCATTGAACTTAGTGATGTATTTGTGTTTGGTATTTGTGATGTACCAGAGACTCCTTATGATTTGTGTCTGAGATGTTATATGTGTGTTGGATGTACTTGTAGTAGACTTTATTGTTGATTTGTGATGTACGTGATGTGATAGTAAAGTTTTTATGTGTTTAGTTTGCTAGTTTAATTTGTAATAGTAACAACTGGATGTTAATTTTATGTCTACTGTTTAATGTGTAACTTCTTCTTTATAAACTTCTAACCCATATTTGTGTATAGAAATGCTTCTTAATTATTCCATGTCTACTATTCTACTTTATGAAGAAAAACATGCTTAAACTCAAAGGTATGAAAAGAATAGCATATTGAGGTATGAGTTATATATTTAGATCTTTTCTTTCTTCCATGTTAATTATATTCAAAATCTAAGTTTAGGGGAAGAGATATATTTAACTATTAATTGTTCTCATTTAAAATTATTTTCAAAATGTAGTAACATGGTTTCTTATAATAGAACTCAATTTCAGATAACTGTATTTTGATTTTATTTAAGTATTTAATAAAATTGAATGAAAGTATTTGGTAATGAAAAGTAATTTTGTAATGTAATATATTTGGTATAAGAGCATAGGACAATAGTCAACTATTCAAAGAAAGAAAAACTGTATGTTTGAAATATTAAGAATCTTAAAATTATATATGATAGGAAAGGATTGAGACTCTATGATGAATCATTAATAAGTTAAAAAAATGCCTATAAGGTAAAGGAATGTTGTAAGATTCAAATTTAGGGTGAAAAGGGTGAAATTCAAAATTATTAAAGGCTATCTAGATACAGTAATCGTTATAGAAAAGAAAAGAAAAGAAAAGAAAAGAAAAGCAAAAAAGCAAAAGAAAAGAAAAAAAGAAGTGAGAAGAAGCTTAAGAAGATGTCAAATAAAAAATTGGCTTCACTTGGTCCTACCTAAAGGGAAAAACTTAATTACTTTCCTGAACTTATATGTGTGGATTAGTGATGCGACCTTTTTTATATGTAAGAATTTATGACCTCAGATTTATATATTTATAATGATTTTGTAAAGTCACAATTTCAAATGAAAATTTATATATCGTATCAAGTAATACGAGGCTCTAATGGAGTCCCGTTTATCGATCCCACGGGGAAGCGAGGCAAGTGATCCTTAGTCAAATTCTAGTATAATACTAGCAGCCTTAGCTTGGAATGATGATATAAGTAGTGTTTCTAACAACTACTCCTAAATGCAGATGATTAAATGTAAGAATAAAAACTAATCCTAAATGTAAATATTACTTCTAAAGATAAACTTTTCTTGATAAATTAGTTTGGTGAATTTTAAGATAATAAAATCTACTATTCTTATGTAATGAATTGGATAAAGTTTAGGAATGAGATGAATTAAATATTGTATGTGTCAAATAGAAGCATTCATATTCTTTTCTCTCTTCCGAGTACCCCCTCTTCAGAGTGCTATAAAGAATATTGGAAAATCCTAGGCTTAGTCCCTAAATCCGTGGTTAGGCTAAGAGGATATTGGTAGACACTTCAGAGCTCCCACTTCCCTTCACCTGAAGGCCACCCCTAGCTTTGGTTACAAAACCTTAGGACCAAATTGGGGATTTTCGCCTGTTACCCTGAAACCTCCAATTTGACGCCCATGAAACCATATTTCCTTATTTACTTGCACTCAATCCCCATGAACTATGTAACTCATTCAAGGACATTGAATGTGGTTCCACTTTCTTGAGAATTACACCGCCCTTTTGGGACAATTGAATTACAACGAATTTTAACAAAACAACGGGCCCTTTTTGTAATATAAATGAAGCACAAGTAAAAACCATCACATGTATAATTAAAACATCTTTTTATGTTTTCGGATATAGGTGATAAAAAAGAGTTTAAGAGGGAAAAAGGAGCAAAAAGAAGCAAAAATAGAGCTAAAAAGCAAAGTTGCCGAAATTATAAGTCAGGCGCCTAGGCGCCAGAATCCGACGCCTAAGCGCCAGTTCGATACTAAAGCAGATAAGATTTTTCACAACTTTGGGCAGTTATTTTGATGGTGTTAAGCAGTTATCAGACCTTATAGATGCTCGGGAGTTACTCCTAATACATAGGATATGTGATATAATGCATCTGGACACAGGAAAACAGTTTTAATCACAAAGAGGTGTGATCTAAAGTGAAGAGATGCGAAGACTTGGTCACAGAGTCCAGCGCCTAAGTGCTAGATCCCGGAGCCTAGGCGCCACAGTTACTTTCAAGAAGATTCATTGAATTTGGACGAATTTTGAAGATGTGCCTTAAGTAACCCCTAGTCATTTTTGACGCTCTATAAATAGAAGACATTTCTACAGAGAACGGTGCCCCCTAGAACTCCAGGATCCGGAGATAGTTTTAGAGAGCTACCATATTTTCTTCTTAAGTATTTAGTGAGTTTATTTTAGTTATTTTGAGTGTTACTACTCAATTCCTTGAGTAGTAAGTGAGAGATTGTAAGTGTTGTTGTTGTTGAAGTCTTGTACCTTGCATTGGAGTTAGTTAGAGTCAAAGGATCACTTGAAGGAACATTCTAGATATGTCTTTGTAACTTGGTTGAATGTTTTATAAATATGTTTTTGTTGTGTGAATTCAGTGTGTTATGAGTAGTTACTTTTCTTTCTTCTTTCAACTATGAAAAAATAATAAGATAATTTGATTTTGTTGGAGAACTTAACTTAATTTTCAAATTATTGTGATGATATTCATACTGATCTTAATTTACTTTTTAAACTAGCCATTTAAATTGTTAAAACCTGTTGAAGAATTCTGAGACCTATCCGGAGATGAGTTCTTAACTAGTAAATATCACATGAATCCTTGGATAATCGAAGGCCTTGAGCGGGTTATTCATGGTGAAGTAAAAATAAATAGGGAGATATTCTTATTGGGTGCAGAATTGATTAGTTTTTAGAGTGACAGACTAAATTCTAATAATTTGGTTTATAGAAAGGGAACAAGTCACTAGTAGGGCCGACCATTGCCACCCTTGGTCATCTAGAAGTGGGAGCCTAGATTAACTCATTCTTCTAATAATACATCCTGAACCAATTTATAGATTAGCTAATGATCTTATACTATCGAGTGAAGGTAAGGAATACGAGTGCTTCTATTTGGTGCAATACCATAATCTCAAGTTCTCCACGAATGATAATTATTCTGAAAAATCTTGGATTACTTGAAAAGGAGAAAGTTGTTTTAATTATACTTGCATTAACCTTTTTTTATTGCTGCTTTACTTACATCTAATAGAAATTTCATTAAACTTAAAATCTGATTTTTTAAAAGAAATAAAAATTATAATTACTTTTAATTTAAAAATATATTAATTTCTTCAAATCAATGTTCCTTGTGGGATCAATAACCAAGACTCCAATAGAGCCCTGTATTACTTGAAACGATTCCTATACTTGTGTTTGAAATTGTGACTTTACAAAATTATTATAAATATATAAATATAAGTTCATAAATTCTTGCATATAGAGAAAGTCATAAAGTGCGGTTTATAGTTCATGGATCGAAGTATGGGCTTGGGAATCCATCCACCATATTTCTCTTCTGTAGTCAATCACAAGTGCCAAATGAGAACTGGGAAAGAGTACTTCTACCTTGTAAGTCTATTGATCCAGCAGATGCATATAATAACCAGGCAGTTGGTGATATGAATGACATGAGCATTATTGGAGATCAACCATCTCAAAGGTCAGCACCTATTCTTCCTTATTTTCCTGAAAGTTCACAGATTATCTTGAAGAAAATCAAGAAATTGGAGAAGCAAGTACAACATCTGATGAATGCAATCAAAAATCTTTTTGATTTTTTTTTGATCATTTGGATTGGAGAATGAAGGAGCACTTTAGTCATTCTGGATATATTAAAGGAAGTTTAACACGATTGATGAGAAGTAATGGTTGGATTGAAGAGGATTCTACTGAGGAATTTCTGTTTCGTCCATTCTACAATTTATTTGTTCATGCTCAATCGATGGGAGATCTTAGAATTGATGATAGTTCGGAGGAAGAATGAAAACTTGATTATTGTATTTCCGTATTTGTGTATCGGATTGCTTTGCTTTGCTTTACTTTATCTGGCTTGAATGTTATATCTGGACATGATTGTTTATTTAGTTTTCAACGTTATTGTGTTGTGGTTGTGTGCGACGCTGAATTTAAGATTATATGGCTTAAAAATGTGTAATGTTTAGCGATGTGTGTATGTGTATGTCACATGGATTTTATATATGAATGTAATGTTATGTGTTGTTTGTGTTAAAAGATATCATTTACCGAGGATTTAGGATGTTATTCAATGCTTAGTTAGACTAATTAGACATCAGAGCGGGCTTGAAAAGATTAAAATTGCAGAAGAAAGTCGAAAGCCCAGTTTTTGAACTGGTGCCGAACAATGCTGCCACCATCATTAGATAGCGCCAAAAGTCAGAGAGTTTGGCCTTCTGTAGAATAATGCGCCGAACGGCGCTTCTTCCAGCGCCGGACAACATTAAAACGCGAAAATTTTTGCAATTTACCCTGGGACCCGCTATTTTTTCCCAAACCATTGTCTTCAACCTCGAGCCAAGTTAGATTTTCACACCTAGGGCTCACTCGCATTTGGATTTGAAGCGATTTCGTGGCTCGCCGGAAAAGTTTGGATGTCATCTTCTCTTTGTAAGAGCTACACTTTTACCTAAAATTTTTCAATTTTGACCTTGGAAATCTCTTACATTAGGAAGATTTGAAATTTTGATATTTTTGGAGAAACTTTAGAGATTTTTCATGGATTTTGAGTTCTTATCTTTTTAAATTTATCTTGGAGTGGATTGCATTGTAATTTTAAAATTGATTTGGAAAAATTAGGTGTTTTTAGACAAATGGCTCCAAGATTGGCTAAGGGAAAGAGGAAATTTGAGTATGATGAAAGTAAATTTGTGAGTTTCAATGTCTATTTACATTTTAGTACAATTCTTAGCAATAAGAAATGTCTTCATGAAAGAGCACTTGAAAATCCTGGAGGAATGCTTGAAGAACTGATTACTAATCGTCAATGGGAAATTTTATGTTATTTCACTGCAAATGCGATGTTGGGTATTGTTAGAGAATTTTATGCTAATCTGTATCACTCTGAGAGTGAATACATTTTGGTTAGAGGCAAAATGGTTGAATTCACCTCTGCCAGCATAAATGCATTTTATTAGTTAAGAGCACCTTTTTCTTGTGTATATGAACATTTTCCTATTACAAATGAACCATTGAATATGATTGTAAACTTTTTTTACTGATGGAAAAAGGGAATGGAAGATTAAGAAAAATACTAAAAGTTAACTTCTCCCTTTCTACTTTGAATCTTGTGTCAAAAGTCTAGCATTATTTCATTTCTGCAAGACTGTTGCCTACCAACCATCACAGTGATGTTATTGTTGATACAACTATTCTGAATTACTGTATTAAGAACATGAAGAATATAAATATTAGGGCTATTATTCATAAAAGTATTTTAACTAGCTCAAAAGAAGAAACTATAAGAAAACTAGGACACCCCAGTCTGATTCATGCCTTATGCATTCAATCAGGAGTGGTAATTGAAGATAATGATGAGTTAGTCCATCCCCTGAAGCCCATTACTAAATTGAATCTGAAGCCTTATGAAGCCCATGTAGGATGGAAATGGAGTAAGAAAGCTGATGAGCCTTCTTCTAGTTGAGATAGACCACCTACATCTAAGGAGCCTACTTTGCATGATGTTATGGATCAGTTGGAAAGGTTAAACACTAGAGTAGAGGGACTAGAAGTAAGGATCAAGATTAATGATGATTATCAAGTTCGGTGGAGAGAATATGAGATAGCTTATCATGACGCAAATATGAGATTTTTCAGGAGAGACACTTATCAACATATTTTTTGGTTGTGTTGTATTTTGAAAAGAAAGTCACCTACAGAAGTTGTCAGCTAATTTTTAATTTAATTTAAATATATATAATTTGAAAAGTAATATTTGTTTCTTGAAATAATTTTAAGTTTGAAAATTTTAAGATATGAAATCAAACCGATCTCACATCCCAAATAGTTTATATAAACGAGCACCGCATCACAAACCGTGTATCTATCCCAAAGAATAGACACACTGCTTGACGATGGGGCTCGATTAAAAAAACTAGATGATTTGTGACATCCGTTTGGTCTGCGAACAAATTTTATAAGCCGACAAGTTCCCCTGCTTAATATAAATGAATTAAGCAAGGTTTATATTACTTGGGTTCTTAAAGTTCCCTATAAGGGAAAGCCCCTATAGTTAATTACATCTTAAATGACAGGAATCATTTAAGAAAACTCTCAATAATGATCTGTGGTTTTGTTCTTAAGAATTTCAAAGTTTAAGGTTTTAAAAGGATTGAATTTTGGAGATTTCAATAGGGAATGGATCAAAATTTGGAACAGTTATTTTCTGGAGTCCGAAGGAAGAGAAGTAGAAGCTGGAGATCCAAGAAGAATCTTAGAAACTTCCCAAACTATCCTATTATTTGGCTTCAATTTGGGAGTTTAGTTAATATTTCAATCTCGCCAATTTTAATTAATTAGGAGTTATGCTTGAATGATATAATCACACAAGAAGCCTCGAAGATGTGAGAGTTTATGTCATACCAAAAGACTACCTCGGGGTCCTAAGATCGGTTAGGGCTTAATTTGCATAACATGATCATGTAAATGCCTAACAAAAAGTTGAGGATTTATGTTGCACTAGGCAAACTACCTCGAAATCCTATGGCTTGGTTATTTATTTCTAAGAAAGGGTTTTGTTGAAGTAGACACAAGTTTTGCTGATGACGATGGCCATGCTGCCCACTATGATCCAAGCTCCTTGTTGTTGCAGAAGTTTAGTTTTAGAAGTCACAAATCAAAGGATGAGAGAAGTTTTTTGGTTTAGAGAAATCTTAGAATTCAAATGTCTTTAATGTTTTATTAGAGAAATCTTAAAGTTGATTATAACAACACCAGTTAAGATCCCACAGTTCCACCCTTCCGACATCGTTATTTTTTTATCGGATTCACTTAGTCCAGATGAATTTGCTAAACTCAGCTGAATGAGTTTCATACTTTCATTTAGACTGTGGGAAATCCCATTAGCAACACGTAGGTTACATCATCTGAGGTATTCCCGATCATCCAACGAGACGTTTTAATTTAGTTAAAGTTGTAGTTTTGTTGTTCTGTTTGTGATTAAGTTTTGAGTTGTTTTATATTTTTAATGTTGTGGCGGTCGATTTTATCTTGTTGTGACTTTTAATTTAGTTTTGGTTTCAATTCAGGGACTATCCTAAAGGTTTTGGTTTTCATGCAACAGTCTTGTTTAACATGCAAGAAAAGTAAAGCGCAGTGTAGGTAAAGAAAATGCAATATAGTAAATTGCAATAACATAAAAACGTACTTGGAGGGTCCTCCCGTCATTCCAAGCTACACTTTAAAACACATATTAAAGCATTTAAATATTTCAACAAGTACCTAGGTAAAGACTAAAGGAAGGGTTTTGGTTGTCTACCAGAATCCTAATCCTATAGCTAGTCATTTCCTATGACGTCTAGGTTCTTGATTTTGGTTAAGGATGATTTTCTTCACTAAAGAACGATTAAGTTCAATTGTTCTTTAAAACTACCCATTGTATCGAGGAAGTTCTTAGAATAAATCCTAAACATCTTTTAAATACCTTTGGGACAGTCTTGAGTTCAAGTGAATTTAACTACACAGGTGAATTAATCATCCAAGGATTTAGTCAAGTTTTATTCCCTTACTCAGTGAATTAGGATGTTTGATTATCCTATGAGTGAAGTGGCATTTCACTTAACTCTTCATTTAATAGTTATAATAATTTAAAGCTTTCAGGGACAAGTTAATTTGTTAAAAATTTTAATGATTTGAAGTTAAAGTTGATGATTTACTTTAATGTGATTTAATTATGAAATTTTAATCAATGATTTTAAGTTTGGAATGACGTTCGATTCATTTAAGTTAAACTTTTTATAAGTGATATCAATATTTCAATTTAAATTTTTAGGTAACATAGATCAAAAAAGGTGTTCAAATTATTTATTAAATTTTGATGATTTAGTTTTGATTAATTAT
The DNA here is from genome assembly GCA_022702705.1 of Papilionanthe hookeriana x Papilionanthe teres. Classification (NCBI taxonomy): domain Eukaryota; kingdom Viridiplantae; phylum Streptophyta; class Magnoliopsida; order Asparagales; family Orchidaceae; genus Papilionanthe; species Papilionanthe hookeriana x Papilionanthe teres. Next base: position 75,996,971 of record CM040432.1, on the reverse strand, counting down.
ATTAATTAAGTTAATTTTGACATTATGTTTTAAGGTAAGTTGTCTTAAAATTATTTAAAATTTGCAAATTTGATTAAAGTTTGTTTTGAAATGATTTTAAATTAGTTTCAAATATTTTAATTTACTTTTTAATTATTTAACATTTTAGGTTTTAATCAATTATTAAATTATTTAGTGATGTAGGTTTTAATTAAATTAAGAATTATTTACTTTTAATCATTTAATTATTATTTCCATTATCCTCTTAAGTTAAATAGTTAATTATTATTAAATGATTTATTTAGAGATTTTTAAATTAAAGAATCAATATCCTCTTACGTTATATCCCCATTTCAATAATCCAATTTCAATTAATCTTCGAAAATTTAAATTAATTAATTAATTAAAGTTTCATTTTTTGGTTTATTAAAGTGATTAATGAGTTCCTACCCTTTGATTCCCCAAAGTTTCAATCATTTGAGAGAAAATTAAAATCAGATATTTTACCCCCATTTTGATTAAACCTAAAGTTTTAGTTAGGGTTTAAAATCTTTTAATTACCTTTATGTCCCTTTAAGCTTATTTATTTTATAATTCATTAAATTAAGCTTAAATAAACTTAAAATTTTTATGTCACTTCACTCATATGTCAATTAAGACATTAGAGGAGAAAATGTGATTTTTCTGAATTTAATTTATTTATATAATTATTTTTAATGGAAAATAAGGGTTTTCAAAGAAAATTTACTAACATGACCAAGGTAAAGTGACTGTCCTTAAGAAAATTATGGGATATTTCTAATGACAAGAGGACCATTTGGACCAATTTTGGTGATTTTTTGAATTATATTTTATTTATTATAATTACTTTAAGTTTTGGAGTATTAATTAATTATAAAATAAAATAAAAGTTGAAAAATGAATTTTATATTTTTCAAAAATCCCTCTGACCTCAAAAAGGTCAGAGAAACTAATTTTATATTTTTTATGATTTCTCTTTGATTTATTGGAATTAATTTAGTGGGAAGGCTAGAAAATACATTTTTTAATTCAAAAATTGTTTTAAGGCTTTGAAATTAAATATCTTAACCTAGAGACTTAGGAAAAATATTTAATTAGTTCCTAAGTGATTAGGGGACCAAACATAACATTTTTATAATTTTTATTATTTTTGTGATTTTTATTATTTTTTAATTTTTGAAAATATTAAAATATGCTTAAAAATAAAATTTTTTAGAAAATTCCAATTTTATTTTTCATAGACTCCTTTGATATCAGAGAAGTCCCAAAATCAATTTGGTGAATTTTTGTAATGTATTATTGAATTTATGAATTTTTAAAGTTTAATTTTGATTATGTGGCTTAATTGATCCATTTAATAGGGTTAAACATTTCCAATTGACTTCAAATTTTTATGTGAGGTTCCTCTAATCCTAAAGATCAGTGGAGAATTATTTTTATATCATTTTAATGTGTGATTAACTCTAATAAATTTAAGTTCAATTTAGAATGATTAGGCCAATTAGGATTATTTTTAAGGAATTAAATCAAACCATAATTTTCCTAGGGTCTTCTGGTCCTAAGATACTTCACCAAAATTTCATGGAATTTTCTAAGTAAAATGCTAATTTTTGGAATTAAAATGTCAAAAATAGTGACATAAACTTGAAAAATACATAACTTGTCATAGGGATGGTCTCTGACCTTGAAAAATTTAGAGAACGTTCCCCTAGTCAGAGGCTTCAAAAGCCCTATGGTCTCATGCCATGGTGAAATGTCTATGCAAATGGAGAATTGAAATACCAAAATAAGTAAATAATTAATTAAGAATAAAATACTCATCAAATTAACTCAATCCCTTTTTCACATTATTCTCCTCTGTTCACTGAGCAAGAGGGTATTTTTCTTTTATTTTTGTGATTTTTCTATGCAAAGATATGAATTTTTAAATTTCTGGCTATTTAATTAAATCAGAGAAAATCCTATTTTTCTACTTATCCACGTCGGCGCCGCGTCAACCTACGGCGGATCAAACTCCACGCGTAGTCTTCTGGTTCGGTGCTGCCATCCGACTCAGCTGCCACGAGGCCCGCGGTTCACGTTCCATCTCCTCGTCCGATGCCATTTGAGCCGTTCGTTCGATACATGCGCAATCCGACGGCGGCCGATCATCTTCTCCGACTGGTGTGCACCCGTGACCGTCGACCTTCTAACCCTAATATCTCCCTCGATTCTTAATGAATTTTTGAGTTCTTATGCTCTATGGATTCATCTTGAGAAGATGAACACATCCATATGGTTAACATGCATTGAAATTAACTTGAATGAAATAAAGAATCGCTGGAAGCTCGGGAGGAAGAAGAGGGCAATACCTTGGCTCTGAGAAGTGAAGCTTCTATCAGAGAGGCTCGGAACATTCGTTGGAGTCCAAGGAAGCTAGGGATGAAGCCTGGAGCTGTGGTGAATTGCCGTGTATGACTTCGACCAGGCCCGATCACAAAGCTTGGAGGCTGGAACAACTGGGTCGCCTGGAGAGGGGGCTTTTACTGGGGAACTCTTTCTCTACCTCTGGTGAAGGTGTGGGAAGAGTTAATTTGGATTTGGTGAAGTTGCAGAGAGTGTCCTGTTTTTTGGCCTGAAATTGAACTAAAAAATTGAGTTCAACCAGTGGGGGAGGAGGAAGGAAAGCAGTAGGGCTGAGCTTCTCTTGGCTAGGAGGAGCTCTGGGAGCAATTTGAAGGGCTTCTGTTGAGAAAAATTTCAACACCTCTCTCATGGCCGAGAGGTGGTGTTTAAATGGCTAAGGCCATTAGGCTGAGCTAGGGCTCAATTGAAGGGTGGATTCAGTTGCTTAGGTGGAGAGCAGAGAGGCTCCAATGTTTAATTTGGCTGAGGTGGCCATTTGGTGGAGTTTGGGTTTGTTTAGGTGGATGGTGGCTCTCGGTTTTGACCCCCTCCGGCAGCTAGGCCGGCCGACAAGGACAAGGGAGCTGGCCCCTGAGGTCAGGTGAGTCATTGAGAGGTTTAATGGTGATTAGCAGTTGTGGGGATGTTTTGGAGTAAGGCAAAAGAGGATTTATCCACTTAAGAGAAGAGATCCGTTGACCTCACTTTTAGCTGAGGTTTACTCTCTCTTTAGAATAGCCTAGGGTCTAGCCATAGGACACTCCTGGTGACTTTCTTAGAGGACTAGTCATGGAACCCTCCCCATAGAAATTCAAAACTCTTCTTGCTTCACTAGGGGTTTTCATATGCTTAAGGCCTAACCTCCACCTTTTGGTAGGAAAAAGGCAAGCATAAGGAATCCTAGGGGAAGTCTCCTATAGGTGGTCAGACCTTAGGATTTGCCCTGAGGGAGGTCTGGAGATCACCACTCATACACTTCACATTCACAACATACACACACTGCACATCCTAATTTCAACCCTGAACTCTTTGGAAACTCATGTGGGTAGCCCAGCCCTAAGTCTATGACTAAGTGGTAGGGACCAACACATAGAAGACCAAATGAGGGTGACCCTTCATCTATAACTCAATTTAAACCATTACATCATGCTCACTTTGAAGCCATCTTCAAATCTCCAAAGTTTCAATTTCTGGCCCCCGGCCTCCCAAAATTCCCTAAATAAGCCAAAATTACCCAAAGTCACCAAAATTCCACAAAAATCATTCCAAGATATTTCTTACCACTCAAATCGACCATTCATGACAAAAAATTCCAAAATTTCCAAAAATACCCCCCAATACCCTCAAAATACCCAAAATACCCTTTTTGCCCAAAAATCCAAAAATTCCAAAAAATTCTCACAAAATTCAAAAGAAATCCTAAACGTCCCCAATATCATTTTGTTCAACTACACTATGGGTTAGTTTTGCCAAATTAATACACTTTCAATCAAAAATCCCAACTTGGCCCATTTAACCTAAAGGTGCCTAAACCAAACCCAATCTTGACCCAATTGATCCCGATTTTCATCAAATTCAATTCTAAACCAATATTAAACATCCCAAATATCAACTTAGACCAAATTAAAGCCCAATGTAACCCTCATTTGAATCCAATTCCACTTGAAATCCAAAATCCCCAAATTGGTCTAAATAACCCAAAACTCTTAAAGTGAGCCAATGTCAATCAATTCCTCCAAAATTTCAATTGAAAATACTTTATAACGCCTCCTTAAACTTAATTGTATCATCAATTGCCCATAATTTGAGATCAGGTCTTACCCAAAATCCATTTTGGACCAAAACCTCCCCATTTTGACCCAAGCTGGACACATGTTCTAAATCCACCAAATTGACCCCCTAAACCTTGTCAAAACCATTTTATGTCTTCATCAAAGTTCTTTGAAACAACCATATATACATTATTACTGAAGACCTTGGAACCCCATTTCCACTCAAACCCAATCTAATTTTACCCGAACCCAACATGGTACAAAATAATCAAAACTCCAATCCATGCCAAAATTGAACCTCTAAATGAGCTGAAAACCATTTGGTGTCTTCATGAAAGATCTTCATTACAATTATATAGAAAATATTGATCAAGACACTTGGGCTTCATTCGAGCTCTAGCCCAATCTAAATTCAAGTTAGCCTAATGTTGTTAAAATGGGCCCAAAAATCCAAAACTCACCAAACTAAAATACACTCACACACACACCCACCCCACACTCTCCCCCTCTTACATCTTAAGGAAAAAAAAAAAAAAAAAAAGAAAACATAAAAAAACATTTTTTAGAAAGTCTTCCCTCGTCCATATCTCTCTTCCATGCCTTTCCCTTACCTCTCCCTCACCCCTCCCTCACCTCTCCGTCACCCTACCCACCACCTCACCTCTCCCCTGACATCCACCTCACTTCTCCCTCACCTCCACCTCACTTCTCCCTCACCTCATCCTCACTCCCTCGTTACTCCAAAAAAAACCGTGAGCCTTCCCCTTAAAATCCCCCCTCATCCACCTCACTTCGAGGTACAGCAAGAATCACTTTACCGGTGGGATCGGTCTTAGTGCTTAAAGGAAATGGAGCGGACCTGGCGAAGCATTGCATCCCAGGAGTTCGAGGGAAAAGAATTTCAGTCACGTTTAGAAGGATGGATGAAGACAAGGCACCATTCTACTACGAACCTGACTCTGAACTAGAAAGTTATAGACCACTACCATGGTTAGGTCGTACCTACGGGTGTCCGTGAGGGGACTTTTGTTCCGGAGCGTAACCTTGGCAGGTTGGCCCGTCCCCTACAGCAGCCTTGCAGTAGTTGTTGTTACTACTTCCGCAGTAACCAGATGACATGATACACCAGTTTTGTTCCGTTTTGTACATGCGAGCTGTTTTGTCCAGTCTTGTACACATGATCAGTTTTGGATGCTTGTTAATGTCCGATCAGTTGTACTTCTTTTCAGATGAATCAATGAAGATTTCCCTTTTAAGAAATGTTTCTTTCAATGCGATGGTCGAAAGCAGTTGGACCACTCGTTGGTTCCAAATTTAAAAAAAAAAAGGAAACAAAATGAAATTTAAACCAAATGAAATTAAAACAAAATGAAAATTAAAAACAAAATTTAAATCAAATCAAATTAAGTCAAATCAAAATGAAAAGAAATGAACTCAAAAGAAGCAAAATCAAAATTAAACAAAATGAAACGATATGAAATCAGAAACCGACAAGTTAATAATATCCTCTCTTTCCCAAAGAAATAAAAAATCCCTAAATTTTCATCTTCCTTCCGAGATATTTTTCCACATTCCACGATATTCTGGGGTCAGAGCTGTCGTTCGATTCCCCAAAAATTCCCTAAATTTCCATCTTCCTTCCGAGATATTTTTTTCACCTTCCACGATATTCTGGGATCGGAGCTTAGTCGTCCGATTTCTCAAAAATTCCATAAATTTCCATCTTCCTTCCGAGATATTTTTCCGCCTTCCACGAAATTCTGGGATCGGAGCTTAGTCGTCTGATTTCCCAAAAATTCCCTAAATTTCCATCTTCCTTCCGAGATATTTTTCTGCCTTCCACGACATTTTGGGTTCGGAGCTTAGTCGTCCGATTTCCCAAAAATTCCCTAAATTTCCATCTTCCTTCCGAGATATTTTTCCGCCTTCCACGAAATTCTGGGTTCGGAGCTTAGTCCTCCGATTTCCCAAAAAATTACCTAAATTTTCATCTTCCTTCTGAGATATTTTCCGCATTCCACGATATTCTGGGATCAGAGCTTAGTCGTCCAATTTCCCAAAAATTCTCTAAATTTCCATCTTCCTTCCGAGATATTTTTCCGCCTTCCACGATATTCTGGGGTCGGAGTTTAGTCGTCTGATTTCCCAATAATTCCCTAAATTTCCATCTTCCTTCCGAGATATTTTTCCACCTTCCATGATATTCTGGGGTCGGAGCTTAGTCATCTGATTTCCCAAAAAAGAAATTTTTTCCTTGAATTTCCGAGTCAGTACCTAAATTCTGATTCTCCTCCTGCGAGCGATACCAAAATTCCGATTTCACTTAAAATTTCAAATTCTCACATTCTAATCCAAAAATTAAATTCAAAAACAAAATTCCAAATTTCAAATTCAAAATGAAAATTCAAACCAAATTCCTCTCCTCTTCAAATCAAATCGGTTCGGATTCCTTCAGAGTTTGGGAGCTTGAAACTGATAGCCCCAGCTTGATGGTGTTGCCACTTCCCTAGCAAGAGTCCCTGGATTTGAAGGTTTTCAACCAAACAATCCCCAATGGAAACTCACTTGCTAAACTATTTGCTCTGTCTTGAGTTTTCACTCAGACAGTTGTGTTGGTCTTGTTGATCTCGTCGGTCAACACCAATACGTGCAGTGTGCCTGCCCAGCACACCACACCTATTGGGGGTCTATTTGTTGACCTCACTTTTAGCTCAGGTCTAGTCTCTCTTTAGAATAGCCTAGGGTCTAGCCATAGGACTCTCCTGGTGACTTTCTTAGAGGACTAGTCATGGAACCCTCCCCATAGATATTCAAAACTCTTCTTGCTTCACTAGGGGGTTTTCATATGCTTAAGGCCTAACCTCCACCTTTTGGTAGGAAAACGGCAAGCATACAGAACCCTAGGGGAAGTCTCCTATAGGTGGTCAGACCTTAGGATTTGCCCTGAGGAAGGTCTGGAGATCACCACTCATACACTTCACATTCACAACATACACACACTGCACATCCTAATTTCAACCTTAAACTCTTTGGAAACTCATGTGAGTAGCCCAGCCCTAAGTCTATCACTAAGTGGTAGGGGCCAACACATAGAAGACCAAATGAGGGTGACCCTTCATCTATAACTCTATTTAAACCATTACATCATGCTTATGTTGAAGCCATGTTCAAATCTCCAAAGTTTCAATTTCTGGCCCCTAGCCTCCCGAAATTCCCTAAATAACCCAAAATTACCCAAAGTCACCAAAATTCCCCAAAAATCATTCCAAAATATTTCTTACCACTCAAATCGACCATTCATGATAAAAAATTCCAAAATATCCAAAAATACCCCCCCAATACCCTCAAAATACCCAAAATACCCTTTTTGCCCAAAAATCCAAAAATTCCAAAAAATTCTCACAAAATTCAAAAAAAATCCTAAACTTCCCCAATTTCATTTTATTCAACTACACTATGGGTCAGTTTTGCCAAAATAATACACTTTCAATCAAAAATCCCAACTTGGCCCATTTAACCTAAAGGTGCCTAAACCAAACCCAATCTTGACCCAATTGATCCCGATTTTCGAAAAATTCAATTCTAAACCAAAATTCAACATCCTCAATATCAACTTAGACCAAATTCAAGCCCAATGTGAGCCTCATTTTAATCCAATTCCACTTGAAATCCAAAATCCCCAAATTGGTCTAAATAACCCAAAACTCTTAAAGTGAGCCAATGTCAATCAATTCCTCCAAAATTTCAATTCAAAACTCTTTATAAAGCCTCCTTAAACTTAATTGGATCATCAATTGCCCATAATTTGAGATCAGGTCTTACCCAAAATCCATTTTGGACCAAAACCTCCACATTTTGACCCAAGCTGGACACATGTTCTAAATCCACCAAATTAACCACCTAAAACTTGTCAAAACCATTTTATGTCTTCATGAAATTTCTTTGAGACAACCATATCTACATTATTACTGAAGACCTTGGAACCCCATTCCCACTCAAACCCAATCTACTTTTACCCGAACCCAACATGGTCCAAAATAATCAAAAATCCAATCCATGCCAAAATTGAACCTCCAAATGAGCCGAAAACCATTTGGTGTCTTCATGAAAGATCTTTATTACAATCATATAGACAATATTGATCAAGACACTTGGGCTTCATTCGAGCTCTAGCCCAGTCTAAATTCAAGTTAGCCCAATGTTCTTAAAATGGACCAAAAAATCCAAAACTCACCAAACTAAAATACACTCACACACACACCCACCCCACACTCTCCCCCTCTTACATCTCACGGCAAAAAAAAAAAAAACAAAAAGAAAAAAGAAAACAAAAAAAATTTTCTTTTAGAAAGTCTTCCCTCGTCCATATCTCTCTTCCATGCCTTTCCCTCACCCCTCCCTCACCCCTCCCTCACCTCTCCCTCACCCTACCCACCACCTCACCTCTCCCCTCACATCCACCTCACTTCTCCCTCACCTCCACCTCACTTCTCCCTCACCTCATCCTCACTCCCTCTTTACTCCAAAAAAAACCGTGAGCCTTCCCCTTAAAATCCCCCCTCATCCCATTTTAACTCTCCTTTACACAAATACTTACACAGTTACACTCACTTACACTACACACTCACTTCATCATCCACCCTAACACCTCCTAGCAGTGAGCTTCAAAAAGGATATTCCAAGCTAAGGTAATTTCCTCCCCCTACTCTTTTTTTTGTGAAATACTTAAGCTTCAAAAAGAAAAAAAAAATTCTTTCCCATCTTCATGTTTAGCTCTAAAATTTTCTTTTTCCTTTCATGCAAGCTCTATAACTTTTTTCTTTTAGATGTATAATGTTTTTTTCATGTACATGTTCAAACCATTTCCATGTTTAGCCTTAGGGATAATTTTTTATTTTTTCTTCTTTTCATGTGAAATACTTAAGCTTCAAAAAGAAAAAATAAATTCTTTCCCATCTTCATGTTTAGCTCTAAAATTTTCTTTTTCCTTTCATGCAAGCTTTATAACATTTTTCTTTTAGATGTATAAAGTTTTTTTCATGTACATGTTCAAACCTTTTCCATGTTTAGCCTTAGGGATAATTTTTTATTTTTTCTTCTTTTCATGCAAACTTCCATGTATATTTAAAAAAAAAAAAAAAAAATAACTATGTAGGTTGTTTCTCCTTCATGCTATGTAAATTTTATTCATTCATAGGTTTAGGAATCCTTTTCTTTTATGCAAAGTTATCTAACTATTTAGGCTCATTTACAAAAATACCACCTAACTTTCACCTAGTTTTTATTACCTTAAAAAAACGAATTTTAAAATTTTTAATACAACATAAAGAAAATAAAAGTAAAAGAAAAGAGAATAAACATAAAGAAAAAAAATATAATGATAAAAGGAAGAAAATGAAATAAAAAAAAATCTATTACAATGTAAATAAATAAGAGATAACAAATGTAAAAATATAAGATATATAAAAATTGTAAGTTTAAATAAATTAAATAATAACTTTACTAAATTTTAAATAAAATAAACTATATCAATTTAAAATAACTATATTGAATTTAAACTATTAAAAATAATAATAATAATAATAATAATAATACTAAATTTTAAAATAAAAAAAGGGGTTACACTACATTTTAGAAATTCACCATTACCTTAAAAAAACGAATTTTAAAATTTTTAATACAACATAAAGAAAATAAAAGTAAAAGAAAAGAGAATAAACATAAAGAAAAAAAATATAATGATAAAAGGAAGAAAATGAAATAAAAAAAAATCTATTACAATGTAAATAAATAAGAGATAACAAATGTAAAAATATAAGATATATAAAAATTGTAAGTTTAAATAAATTAAATAATAACTTTACTAAATTTTAAATAAAATAAACTATATCAATTTAAAATAACTATATTAAATTTAAACTATTAAAAATAATAATAATAATAATAATTATACTAAATTTTAAAATAAAAAAAAGGGGTTACACTACATTTTAGAAATCCACCATAATAAATTTAAATAAATACTACTAAAATATAAAGAACTAAATGAATAATGTATATATGTAAATTAATAAGTAAATAGTAAAAATGATGTGTTATGAATAAAATAAATAATTATAAACGTAAAAAAGATAATGAAGATATAAGATGATAATAATAATAATAATAACTAAAATAATAATTGTAAATATAAATAAATAAAAACCATAATAAATTTAAATAAATACTACTAAAATATAAAGAACTAAATGAATAACTTATATATGTAAATTAATAAGTAAATAGTAAAAATGATGTGTTATGAATAAAATAAATAATTATTAACGTAAAAAAGATAATGAAGATATAAGATGATAATAATAATAATAACTAAAATAATAATTGTAAATATAAATAAATAAAAAAAATAAGTAAATAAAAATGTCATTCTTTTTAAAATAATATAAGTGTAATTATATGAATAAATAATAATTCTAATAGCTTTAAATAATGGATAATAATTTAAAATAAAGAAAAGGATAATTTAGGAGAGAGAAAAAAAATGAAAAGCTTTATAAATTGATAAATAAATAATACAAATGGGTAAATAAAAGCATCATTCTTTTTAATAAATGAAAATACACATGTAAATAATAGTTTTAAGAAATAATAAATTAATATAAAGGATAATAATTTAAAATAAAGAAAAGAATAATTTAAGCGATAGAAAGTGAAAAGTCTTATAAATAAATAAATAATAATAAAAATGATAATAATAATTAATGTAAACTAATAACATAAATTAATAATAATAAATCAATAATATTTAAGTAATAAAAATGTACATATAATTAATTAAAAATAAAATAACTTATAAGGAATAATAAAATAAATAATACATATATATATAAATTGAAAATAATTTAAATAATATAAATGAATAATGAATTAAATTAAAATTAATAATTAAAATCAAATAATAATTAAATTAAATAAATTAAATTAAATAATAATTAAATTAAATAAATTACATTAAATAATAATTAATTAAGTAAACCAAAAAAACAATTAAATAAATAATAGTTTAAATTAAATAAATTAATTAAATTAAATAAATAAAAATTAAATTAAATTAAATAATGATGTAAATAATAAATGAAATTAAATTAAATTAATTAAATAAATTAAATTAAATTAAATAAATAAATAAAGTTAAGTTAAATTAAATTAAATTAAATAAATAATAAATTAAATTAAATAAATTAAACTAAATTAAATAATAATAAATTAAATTAAACTAAATTAAATAATAATGCAAATAAATGATAAATTAAAATGAAATAAACTTAATTAAAATAAATTAAATTAAATAGTGATTGTAAATAATAATTAATTAAATTAAATTAAATTAAAAATAAATGATAAATTAAAATAAAACAAATTAAATAAAGTTAAATTAAATTAAATTAAATAATAATTGTAAATGATAATAAATTGAATTAAATTAATTAAATTAAATAATAAAATAAATTAAAACTAAAATAATAATAAATAAATATCAAGCTAAAGTAAAATAAAATAAATAAATAACAATTAATTAAATAAATAATGATAAAGTAAAAAAATCACATAAGATAATAAATAATAAATTAAATAAACCATAAAGATAATAATAATTTTAATCACACATAAAAGATAATAATTTTAAATAACATAACATTATAAGAATAAAATAACATACATAAAACAATAACAACAACAATCCCAACATAACAACAATCACAACACACAACGACAATCTCGACCACAATACAATACCAACACAATAACAATCAACCATAGGATAGGCCTCCTGAGGCATGGTTTATTTTTCCCTTTATAAAGACCCCTAGGAAATCACAACATAATAAAGATATCCTCATGCTTAGTGAATGCATGGAATAACCCAAATTTTACCTGATGTCCACATAACCTTCCCAATTCATATTCCAAACTCAAATCAAACCAAAATCAAACCAAACCCAAAACAAAACCAAAACCCAAACAAAAACAAACCTAGTTCAAACCCAAACCAAATATAAACACAAACCAAATTCAAATCCTCCAATCCCCAAACTAAAATCAAACTCAATTAAAAAAAAACCACAAACTCTTCATAGCACTCCCATAAGTCCAAATCAAACTACCAATTGCCACCAAACCAAATCCAAACTACACCTAAACCTACCTACCCTGAACACTTGTGTTCATTAAGCATAAGGGTATAGGTAGGGTGATTTGTTAAGCAACATAATAAGTCTAAATGAGCCCGAGACTTTTCATCAGGATATGAGAGGAAGCATGGACCCGCATCCTTCTTCGATCGTTTGGATACCTCCGAGGTCTTTTAAACTTAATATGTCCGCTTAACGAAACCATCCTCAATTAAATTAAACAAAATTAATTGAAACACAACATAGGAATTCACATAGACATCACAGGACTTGGTAGACAACCAGGATCTTAACATAGACATTATAGGATTGAGTAGCTACTGCTTGTTAGTCCTACTTCTTCATGTTTTCTGACATGCTTTAGTTTCTGCAAAATTATAAACACATATATGCAATGCAATACTAAAGTTTCAGCTGGGAATGACAAGAAGACCCTCCAGGTAGGCTTTTACTTTATTGCAATTTACTTTATTGCAATTTATTTACCTGCACTGCGTTTTACTTTTCTTGCATGATAGATAAGATTGTTGCATGAAAACTGAAACATTTAGGATAGCCACAAAACTAAAACCCAAAACTAAATTAAAAGTCATACAAGATAAAATTCACCGCCACAATATTTCAAAATATAAGACAACTCAAAATTTAATCACAAACAGAACAACAAAAACTACAACTTTAAGTAAGTTAAAACATCTTGTTGGATGATCGGGAATACCTCGGATGATGTAACATACGTGTTGCTAATGGGATTTCCTACGGTCTAAATGAAAGTGTGGAACTCATTCAGTTGAGTTTAGCAAATTCATATGGACTAAGTGAATCCGATGAAAATAACAGTGTCGGAATGATGGAACCGTGGGATCTTAATCGGTTCTGTTTAATCAACTTTAAAATTTGTTTTAATTAAAACACTAAAATATTTGGATTCTAAGACTTTTCTAAACCAAAACACTTCTCTCATCTTCTGATTTATGATTTCTAAAACTAAACCTCTGTGACAATAAGGAGCTTGGAGCACAGTGGGCAGCACGACCATCGTCAACAGCAAAACATGGGTCTACATCAGCAAAACCTTTCTTAGAAATTAAATAACAAAGCCATAGGACTTCGAGGTGGTTCTCCTAGTGCAACATAAATCCTCAACTTTTTGTTAGGTATTTGCATAGTCGTCTTATGCAGATTAAGCCCTAACTGGTCTTAGGATTCTGAGGTAGTTGTTTGGTACGATATAAACCCTCACATCTTCGAGGCCATTTGTATGATTGTGTCATACGAATATAAGTCCTAATAAATTAAAAGAGGCAGGATGAAACATTAAATAAATTCCCAAATTGAAGCAAAACAATAGAATAGTTTGGGAAGTTGCCAAGATTCTTCTTGGATCCTCAGCTTCTCCTACTTCTCTTCTATTGGACTCTTAAAGTAAACTGTTCCAAACTCGATTCATTCCCTATTGAAATTCTAAAATTCAATCCTTTGAAAACCTTAAACTTTGAAATTCTTGAGAGCAAAACCACTGATCATTATCGAGAGTTTTCTTAAATGATTCCCGTCATTTAGGATGTAATTAACTATAGGGGCTTGCCCTTATAGGGAACTTTAAGAACCCAGGTAATATAAACCCTGTTTAATTCCTTTACATTAAATAGGGGAACCTGTCGGCTTATAAAACTGGTTCACAGACCAAACGGATGTCACAAATCTTTTAGTTTATTTAATCGAGCCCCATCATCAAGCAGCATCCCTATTCTTCGGGATAGATACACAATTTGTGGTGCGATGCTCGTTTATATAAACTATTTGGGATGTGAGATCGGTTTGATTTTACATCTTAAAATTTTCAAACTTAAAAATTACTTTCAAAAATCAAATGCTACTTTCCAAATTTTATATATATACTTAAATTAAATTTTAAAACCTAAAAGAAAATAATACGCCGACAGCTTCTGGCGACTCCGCTGGGGACTAGTTCCTCTCTCTATTTTGATCAGATAGTTTTGCTTTCATAAATCGGTAGTAAATCTATGCCCCTAGTGGATCAGACTACCATTCTTTCATTGACATATCTTGTTCATTTCTGTCTTGAACAAGTATGATCAACTCTTCTAAGATTTTGGAGCCACTGTTTGGACACCCCTAAACAGAGAGGTTTTGAAATCCTCCTTTTGTTACCTCTCTAAAGAGGTGGGGTCGAACCCCCAATAGGTGTGTTGGTGGATTAATTCCACTTGGGCAATGTGCGTTGTGAAAAGGGATCCTCAACAGGGTCCTTTGCTTCACCTTCTTCTTCTGCCTCTTGGATTTAACTTTCTACCTTCGGTAAGTTAATCCACCTTTAAAATTTTAAATATCATTTAAAACAAACACATGAAATTCTAAAATAAAATAAAAGAAAAAGAAGTACAAAATATGATAAGAGAAAATAATAATATATTAAATGAAATAAAAAATTTTACCCAGTTCATAGAACAATCTTTTTTATAGTGTTTATACTATGATGACAAGGTCTTTGGTCCTTCCTAAATTTTGGAATGTTTCTTTTGACAGTCGAAATGTCAACCCCTTCACTGCCTTTCTCCTGCAACCTGCCCTCTTCCCGTGAGGCTCGTCTCACAGCACCGTTAATTCAGTTTGGAGCCGACTTCAGTGAGTTTGAAGTCGTGCTTCGAAAAGCCCCATTCATGGTCCTGAAAATTGCCGCCCCCGAAGTACAAGAACCACCTGCCGAGTTCGACCTGAACTCCCATGAAGACTTCCCTTCTGCTAAGAAGGTGAAGATGACTACTGTCCCCGTCAAACCAGTTGACTCCGTGACAGGGAGATTCGTCACCTCTACTGCTTCCGGCTTCTTTATTACAGTACCTACTTCCCCGTCTGCCAAAGGGAAAGAAATTTTGTACGAGGAGGAGTCTGACAAAGTATTCCCTGCTCTGCCGTCTGTCTTTGAGATTGGTTCCAGTTCCAGGGTTCCCCCACTGACAAAATCCCAAAAGAGGAACTGCAACCGGAAGCTTCATAAGGCTTCCAATGCACAAGCTGTAACTTTGCCAGTGATTGATGAGATTCCTCAGCAGGAGGAACTCGGTTTACCGAATACCTCTCCTCTCCTCCGAGGTAGTAGGTTCCACCCGTTAGCTGGTACTACTGGAAATGAAAGTCTTCATAGGATTGTTGTTGCGCTTCCAGCACCGCACAGTCATGAGGAGGAAGGAAAGAAGTCCACACCCATCACTCGAGCTTATACTCTTCTACGGAGATTGGCCGAATTAGAAGGATGTTCAGTCGCCAAACTTCTTAAAAGGATGGGATGTGCAATATGCCCAGAAGTGAAAGAGGAAATTTTGAAAATGGAAAAGCCTAGCAGAGTTTCTGTCAAGTACCGTTTAGGAAATCGTGTTGTGACAACTACCACCGATTCGACACCCGTGATACGAAGACCAGTCAAGTCTCGGCTAGGTCTAAGAATGCCACCCAAAGAACTTTTGAGAAGGAAGAGAGGATTACTTTCCTCTGTACATGGTCTGCACTCTAGGGAGCACACTTCCTCTCTTGATTCTGATGTCCCCACTGAGACATTCCTTCCCGAGGCATCAATTCTCGAGAAGAGAATGTGGTTACAGAAAGTCGTTGCACCTGTCCGCTTCTAGAAGTCTACAAATAATCAAGCGGATTATAAGTCCGACACTCCTATTGCCACCACCCCTGTTGCTTCAGAGTCAGTGGCAGAAGAAGGGTTGATGGAGGATAGAATTCAGAAACTCCGTGAAGAGATTTCAGAATTAATTAAGGAGCAGGGATTGGAAGTTGATGACGAAGATTTCCACCTGTCAGATTACTTGGACAATGAATTCATGGAAATCAACATGGTCGATTCCAGGGCCACAGCGTCTACACGTGAAGCTTCTCGTGAGGAGGATGCAATAGAAGAGCTTCAAAGAGCCGTGTCCACTAGAGACGAAGTGATCAGACGATTGGAAAAGAGAGTGGAGGAGATGACCGCCGCTATGACTACCATGGCCACATTGCATGGACAATCTCAGTCACGTCCGACAGCATCTCCAGAAATCAATCAGCCTGAGATAATACATATCACCGATAAAAGAAGAGAGGCCGCCTCTGCCAACAAGAATGAGCTTCCAAAGAAGGATTCAACCCCGAATCTACCAGAAAAGGATCTTAAGCAAATCATCAAACAGCAAGTTCGGGAGGCCTTGGCCCAGTCCAAAGGTAGAGCATCAGTTTCAAAGGGTAGACCCTACCCGGAGGAATTTGATGTTGTACCTTACCCCAAAGGCTTCGTGCCACCGACCCTCAAAACGTTCGACGGAACATGAAACCCTCTGCAGCGTATAGCGCACTTCAGAGCTAGTTGTTGCAATACAGGGGAAGTGAAGCGCTATTGTTCCGTCAGTTTGTCAGCAACCTGTCAGGAATAGCTTTTGATTGGTATGCTGAAATTCCTAATGGATCGGTAAAGACTTTTGCAGAAATGGAAAGTATGTTCGTAAAGAGATTCGTCGGTGCTCAGCGTCATGTCACCATAGGAGATCTCGTGGTAGAACGTCAGAAGCCCAACGAGACTTTGGTTGACTACATCTTGAGGTGGAGAAACTTAAGCATGAAATGCGAACCCTAGCTACAAGAACAACATGAGATCGATATACTACTCAACAGTATTCACGGTCCGGTAGCTTTCATGCTTAAGGGTCTCACGATCAAGTCCTTCTAGAAACTGCTCAGCAAGGCCAACAGTTTACAAGAAGAAATCAAGCACACGGAGCCTGCAGAAAAGACAGAGAAAAAGAAACCAGCAAAGGCTTATGAGAAGAGATTTGGCGTAGTAGCCGCAGTCGATAAAGGAAAGCAACCGATGATGATTCAGACCGAGCAGATCACCTCGAAGATACGATCAGCTCTCAACAAGTACTGGACAGCTCTCGTCCACCGCAGAATAATCAGCCCGGTCAGCAACAGCAGAGACTGTACAAGACAGACGGGAGACCAGTTCTTACAATATTAGAATGCTTACGCAGAAACTACTCTTTCAAAGATGATACTGTAGCAAAAATGTTCAAGAATCTGCTGAAGAAGCCCTAGTTCAAGTTGCCCGAGCTGAAAAAGCCAGAAGAGGTGAATAAGAAAGATCAGCCCAACTTCTGTCCCTATCACCGGATGCTTGGACATACAATTGAGATCTGCTTCAGTTTCAAGGATTGGCTTGAGTGAAATTACAAAGAAGGAAATATAACGATACTGAAGGAATATCTGAAGGAGCCTAAAAAACGTTCTATAAATGTAATTTCAGCCGATCCAATCTCTCCGCTTGACCCATATGCCGGTAAGGGTGGATGGAGTGCAATTTTGAATGAACTCAAGAAGGTCCCGGATTAGATTCAGCTCGCTCCAAAGAAAGCCGTCGTTCGAGTCCACCGTCGACACGAGCCAAGATGAAAACTTCGCCAAGGAAGCCACCGCGACTAGAGTGGAGGAAGAAAGAGATCGTGAATGAGATTAAAGACGATAGCGCGAACGATAGGATAGGGGCTGCTCCCGTTAGACTGGTTGTCTCGGATTCAGGGGTGAAATCCCTCGAACCCCTGACTTTGTATCATTATGTTTGTACCCCTCCAGGATCTCGTAATAATGATATAAATGATGTTGGCTACGTTCTTACTGTCTCTAGTGATGACGTAACTAATCACAACCTATCTAACCCCGATTTTGATTCCCAAAATGATTCTCAAATCATATTAACTTCCACTAAAGATAAAGAAGACATCGACAACACCGGCTACGATAGTACGAGAAGTGAGGAGCCAGTCCTAGAGTGCAAAGGAGCTCCACTTGACATCAGTTCAGACTTCTCAGATACAGAAGGACCTCTGGGTCCAGAAGAAGAAGAAATAACAAAAGTGCATTTAAGGAGTGACAAGGTGCTACCTCTGAGAACAACTCAAGTGGACAAAGGAAAGCAGATAGTCACTCAAGAAGAAATACCTCCTGCTACTGAAGGAATACAGGTTCGAAATGAAGTTGAAAACCCAAATAAAGTGGATTACAACGTGCTAGCTCATCTCAGGAAGTTGCAGGCCAAACTAAGTATTTACGATGCTCTGATCTTGTCAAAGGAGAGGAGAGAAAGTTTGATCAAGGATCTACTTGATCCCGACATTTGCTTAGAGCAATTGGCTAGCACATACTCAGATGGAGTTTGCACCATAAAGGAACAGCTTGGCGTGACTTTCACCGACAAAGATTTGCTACTCGGTACAGCCGATCACAATCGTCCACTCTACATTTCTGTCATCATCGGCAGATTTGTGCTTTCCAGAGTCTTAGTAGATCCTGGAGCGTCACTCAATATAATGAGTCTACGAACGTTAGCTTACTTGGACATCGACCCCCGAGAGCTTTCAATGGATAAAATGATGTTAAGAGGTTTCAATCAGATAGGAGAAAGAGCCCTCAGATCTATAACGCTATAAATGAAAGTCAGAAATCTAGTAACAATTGCAAAAATTCCATGTCATCGATGCGGATACTTCGTTCAATACCCTGCTTAGTCGACTGTGGCTCCATGAGTACAATATGGTCCCGTCGTCGCTTCACTAGTGCATCAAATACAACAAAGATGGACTAGAACATTGCAATAAAGGGGATCTACAGCAGTTTTCAATACATGAAGTGGGCATCCATGAAGACGCCACTTACTATGCTTCTCTGAAGAAAACAATATTTTTAAGAGAGATTATAATAAGCAAAATTGAAGACTCAAAGGAACTACAAGGACGAGACTGTATGGCTCCAGTTTAACAATCTCTTATCGCTCCTTCTCAACGAGTTGGTAAAAGTTCTTTTAGCCCACGCATCTGAGGTCGAGGCCGGGGACGTGGTCGAGAAGGAATTTCCCAAAGTGTTGAACAGGCGAAGCCAACAATCAACATCGACATGGAAGAAAGCTCCAAAGAAGATAAAGAAACAATGATGATAAGTCAGAAGAAGCCTCAGTTTGAGATCTCTCTGGACGACGAAGCAAAGGATGAATATGAATCGATGTATGATCAGATTAACCACTATGTTCATGCCATGACCCTTACTGCAATCCAATCTCAAAAGGTAGAGAGTATAGAGGTCAAGGAAGTTCATAACGATGGTTTTAAACCAATCAAGTTTTACAAAGCTTCCCCTTCCACTTCTGAACCTTGTGTAATTCTTGAAGAAAATGACTCAAATGAATTAATGGAATTACCTTTTGGTTACTTTTCGCCGTGTGTACAAAAGTTAATTCAAAAAGGATATGTGTCAAATAAAATGCCAAAGGATAAGTTACAATTGTTCGAAAAATTATGGAATGTAAAAGAAAAGAAACTCAATTCGAAAGAAGGTCTTGGGTTTGGTACGGTCGGACCCGTCGATGACTCAGAATTTTGCATGGTTTTTACTAGTCAGTCAAAATAAGATTTCCTGGACATTCAAGATGAAAATGAAGATCAGCCAATAGGCGATGCTCCGCCAGAATTCGAAGAAGAAATCAAATCAACAGTCGATGAATTAAGAGAAATCAATCTCGGGACTGAGGAGTAGCCCCGGCCGACTTTCATAAGTTCGTTACTCAACGAAGAAGACATTGCAGACTTGGTCAGGTTACTATCAGAATTCATATATTGCTTCACTTGGAGCTATGACGAAATACCAGGACTATCTCCGGCAATCGCAGTTCACCACCTCGGAGTGGATAAGAATGTGATGCCAGTAAAGCAAGCTCCCAGAAGGATGCGCCTCGAGATATAACAGCAAGTTACAGCAGAAATCAAGAAATTAATAGACGCTAATTTTGTCCGAGAAGAACAGTATCCGACGAGGTTAGCTAATGTTGTGCCAGTGAAAAAGAAAAATGTACAAATTCGAGTGTGTGTCGACTTCAGGGACTTAAACAAAGCATGTCCAAAGGATGAATTCCCGTTAGCTATACCGAAACTAATGGTGGACATCGCGTCGACACATGAAACTTTCTCCTTTATGGATGGGTCTTCAGGGTACAATCAGATCAAGATGGCACCAGAAGACACAGCCCTCACGGCTTTCAGAACTCCGATCGGGATTTATCGCTACACCGTGATGCCGTTTGGACTGAAGAACGCAGGAGCTACATACCAAAGAGCAATGACGAGGATCTTTGATGACCTCATTCACAACCAAGTGGAATGCTATGTGGATGATTTGGTCGTCAATAGCAAGATAAGAGGAAATCACCTATATGATTGGAGGATCGTATTTGAACGATTACGACAATATAATCTGAAGATGAATCCCTTAAAATGTGCTTTCGGCGTTACCTCTGGGAAATTTCTCAGATTCGTTGTCCGTCTCGGGGAATCAAAATCGACCCAGAGAAGATTAAAACCATCTTAGAAATGCCTCCCCCTAAAACCTTGAAACAGCTACGTTCATTTCAAGAAAAACTGGCATATCTGAGGCGCTTTATATCTAATCTGTAGGGTAGGTGTCAGCCTTTCTCGACATTAATTAAAAAGGATGCAAAATTTATTTGGGAAGATAAGTGTCAGCAGGCTTTCGAAGATATTAAACGATATCTAACGACACCTCCTGTTTTAGCAGCCCCTATCCCAGGTAGACCGTTGATACTTTATACCGCGGCGTTAAATGAGTCCCTCGGAGCTCTACTTGCCCAACTCAATGATGAGGGTAAAGAGAATGCACTCTACTACTTGAGTCAACGTCTAATACCCGCAGAGGTAAAGTATCCTCCTATCGATAAACATTGTCTAGCTTTGGTTTTTGCCACTCAAAAGCTCAGACATTACATGTTGTCTCCTAAAGTCGATCTAATTTCGAAGGTTAATCCTTTGCAATATTTGATGACCCGACCAACACTTTTCGGACGCTTAACAAGGTGGTCAATGATATTGTTGCAATTCGATAAAACCTTTGTGCCCCTTCGCGCTATCAAAGGGCAGATTCTCGCAGATTTTCTTGCAGCACACCCACTGCTAGCTGGATCCCCGCTTAATGATGATTTACCAGTTGAGCAGATACTACAGATAGAAGATTCTAATGTTCAACATTGGGAAATGTACATTGATGGAGCGTCATCAGCTCGAAAAGACAAAGGATCAGGAACAGTCATACCAGAAAAAGCAGGAATTGGTTTAATCTTTGTGACACCAGATCGAGCCATGCTGAGGTTTTCTTATCACTTGATAGAGCCGTGTACCAACAATGAAGCAGAATATGAAGCCCTAATCACCGGCTTGGAATTAGCAATACTAATGGATATAACGGACATTGCCATTTACGGTGACTCACAGCTCGTCATCCAGCAAGTGGCAGGACAGTACAAAATTCTAAAGCCGAGATTAGAAGAATACCACCGGTATACGATGAAGTTACTCGAGCAAATTCCGAATGTGATATTCTATAGGATTCCTCGAGCAGACAATGCCCATGCGGACGCTTTAGAAAAACTCGCTAAAGAATTGGCTTGTCCACCCGAAGATTCTATAGATATTACAGTACAAGGATATCCGATGTTGTCTCAGATCGACCTCGACAGCCTACATAAAATTGAAAAAGAAAAGACAGCTGCTGCAGTGGCAGAAGATACAGATGATTGGCGTCAGCCATTAATAGAATATTTGCAAACCGGAAAGCTACCAGAAGATAAGTTAGTAGCACACCAGATTCAGAAAAGGGCTTTGTCGTATGCCCTGATCGACAATGTTCTGTATAGGAGATCCTTCGACCAGATGTGGTTGAGATGTCTGAACAGAGCAGAATAGCAGAAAATTGTCAAAGAAGTACATGCTGGATTGTGTGGTGCTCACCAGTCAGGGCCGAAAATGAAGATGAAAAGCAAAAGACTCGGATATTATTGGCCAACAATGATGACAGATGGCATGGACGTAACTAAGAGATGCCATCAATGTCAGGTCCATGGAGTGGTCTTGCACCAGCCTCCGAATGTTCTACACCCAACGATAGCCTCGTGGCCATTCGACTGCTGGGGTACAGACATAGTGGGTCCGATAGACCCTCCTTCCTCAAAAGGACACAGGTTTATACTCGCCGCTACAGACTACTTTTCCAAGTGGGTAGAAGCAGTTCCACTACGGGAAGTCACAGCGCAGCAAGTTTTACATTTTTTCAAGAATCAAATCGTCTACCTTTTCGGTATACTGCTCAGAATCATCTCTGATAACGGGTCCACTTTTAAGAGCACGAAGATCAACAATTTCATCAGACGACATGGGATACATTGGAGATACTCTAAAATCTATTACCCAAGGGAAAATGGCTTAGTGGAAGCATTCAACAAGACTTTGGTACAGATTTTGAAGAAGACACTTGAAGATAACAAGCGACAGTGGCACGAGAAACTGCTAGAGGCCTTGTGGGCATACAGGACGACAGTTAGAACGCCGACACAGTCTACGTCGTACGCTCTCGTGTATGGGTCCGAGGCAGTTCTTCCGCTAGAAGTTCAGCTACCATCGCTCCGGGTTGCCGTTGCCAATCAAATTACAACAGAAGAGAATGCCAAGTTACGACTTGCAGAATTGGAAAACCTTGAAGGAAAAAGATTGCTCGCACAACAGAACTTGGAACTCTACCAAGAGAAGATGATTCAAGCCCACGATAAATGGGTCCTCCAGAGGTCGTTCAAAATTGGTGACCTCGTGCTCGTTCTTAGAAGGCCTATTCTTGCACACCGCAAAATAGGTGGAAAATTCGAACCGACCTGGGAAGGACCATTCGTGGTGGAGAAGGTCTACACAGGAGGATCTTACCAGTTGGTGGATTCTCAAGGGGATAGACCCATGTTGCCCATCAATGGACGATATTTAAAGAAATATTACGCGACATGAAAAGACTGAAAAAAAATGATATTCATTCCAATATAGCTGTAGGGCTAGTGTCTGTGACTGGGTCAAAAATTTTGTAATAAAAAAAACTCTCCCCACAAAATGAAAACTTGTTTGCCAAACTCTAAATCTAAATTTTATAAAAACATATTAAATAAAATAATGACATCAAGTTAATTGCTAAAACTTGTTTAAAGTAAATGATAATTTGCTTTTGTTTGTGCACAACACCACTTGCTGACATTTCCCCTTGTTTACTTGTGTAGGAAGTGTCAAGTTTCGAGTCGGTGTTTGCTCTTTGGTACGACTTCAACCTCGCATCTAGAAATGTATACTGAAGCGAACACGGAAAATGAAGCCAATGAAGAAATTCAGCCGCAGGGAGGTAGGACAAACCTCAGAACATGGGGGCACCGGAGGTTTTGTTGACTCACACCTCCTTACTGTGCGACGTACTCATGTCCCACCCATGGTCACCACTCCAGAAGGTGATTTGGTTGACGCTTCAGCCTGCAGAATTCGGGACGATCCATCAGCGAATAAGAGCAGAAGAAACAGAAACCACCGTAAGAGCCGCTTCCTGGAAAGGATGGAGAGGCGACAGGCTCGGGAGGCAGCCACCAGACTTGCACTAGTGCCTGGACAGTTCTACCGACCCGACATGAAAGAGACAGACGACAGTCCGCCAAGAACCGATACAGAACCAGAGCCGGATCTTCTTGAGGGGCCCACGCCGATAGACATGTTACAGGAGATCTTCACGGGATGCCCAACGTACAACTCGGACATACCTAGGCTTCCTTCCTCTTCAGGGGCATTCTCGATATGCCCAGACTACAATGTACTCCTGTTAAAAGAATACGGAACCTTTGAAGCATACGCAACTGCGTCATTAAACATGCAACTTAGAGAATGGCAGGGTGTTGAGCCATAAATCCCTGAATTTATCCAGCTACCACCGCCGTCACCGATACCGGATCACATTATGGCAAGGATAAGACAGTTTCAAAAGAAAGACGACTTCGAAAGCTACGACATCATCCAGGGTAAAGCTGTCAACATTTTGGAGGGCCTTAAATTGTACACCAATGTATTTTCACCGACCAATGAAGAGAAAATTTTACAAGTTATAAAAGCGCTCAAGACTTTTGGCAAGAGTGGCCGACTGAGGCCAAGGACATACACAGCACCGACAAAGTGGATGAGAGGTAAGGGACAAATTTCTATACAATGTGGTTGTTGTTATAACTTCGCCAGAGACAAGCAAGGTAATCCTCCAAGGATCCTACAACACGATGAGGTGGACAAAATACCGCCAGAGATCAAAAAGATGATAAAAAGGATGGTTGAATGGCATATATTGCCACCAACATGCATCCCAAACAGCTGCATCATTAACATTTATAAGGATGGGGATTGCATACCGCCGCACATCGACCACCATGACTTCTTGAGGCCCTTTGCACGGTCTCATTTGTAGGTGAAAGTGACATCCTATTCGAGCGAGAGATACGAATCGTCGGGGATGGAGAATTTCGAGGTACAGCAAGAATCACTTTACCGGTGGGATCGGTCTTAGTGCTTAAAGGAAATGGAGCGGACCTAGCGAAGCATTGCATCCCAGGAGTTCGAGGGAAAAGAATTTCAGTCACGTTTAGAAGGATGGATGAAGACAAGGCGCCATTCTACTACGAACCTGACCCTGAACTAGAAAGTTACAGACCATTACCATGGATAGGCCGTACCTCCGGGTGTCCGTGAGGGGACTTTTGTTTCGGAGCGTAACCTTGGCAGGTTGGCCCGTCGCCTACAGCAGCCTTGCAGCAGTTGTTGTTACTACTTCCGCAGTAACCAGATGACAAGATACACCAGTTTTGTTCCGTTTTGTACATGCTAGCTGTTTTGT
Source organism: Papilionanthe hookeriana x Papilionanthe teres (assembly GCA_022702705.1). NCBI lineage: Eukaryota > Viridiplantae > Streptophyta > Magnoliopsida > Asparagales > Orchidaceae > Papilionanthe > Papilionanthe hookeriana x Papilionanthe teres. The sequence continues at coordinate 75,971,830 of CM040432.1, read as the reverse complement.
CCAGTCTTGTACACATGATCAGTTTTGGATGCTTGTTAATGTCCGATCAGTTGTACTTCTTTTCAGATGAATCAATGAAGATTTCCCTCTCCAGAAATGTTTCTTTCAATGCGATGGTTGAAAGCCGTTGGACCACTCGTTGGTTCCAAATTTAAAAAAAAAAGAAACAAAATGAAATTTAAACCAAATGAAATTAAAATAAATGAAAATTAAAAACAAAATTTAAATCAAGTCAAATTAAGTCAAATCAAAATGAAAAGAAATGAACTCAAAAGAAGCAAAATCAAAATTAAACAAAATGAAACGATACGAAATCAGAAACCGACAAGTTAATAATATCCTCTCTTTCCCAAAGAAACAAAAAATCCCTAAATTTCCATCTTCCTTCCAAGATATTTTTCCGCATTCCACAATATTCTGGGGTAAGAGCTTAGTCGTTCGATTCCCCAAAAATTCCCTAAATTTCCATCTTCCTTCCGAGATATTTTTTTTCCGCCTTCCACGATATTCTGGGATCGGAGCTTAGTTGTCCGATTTCCCAAAAAATCCCTAAATTTTCATCTTCCTTCCGAGATAATTTTCCACATTCCACGATATTCTGGGGTTGGAGCTTAGTCGTTCGATTTCCCAAAAATTCCCTAAATTTCCATCTTCCTTCCGAGATATTTTTCTTCCGCCTTCCACGATATTCTAGGATCGGATCTTAGTCGTCCGATTTCCCAAAAAATCCCTAAATTTCCATCTTCCTTCAGAGATAATTTTCCGCATTCCACGATATTCTGGGATCGGAGCTTAGTCGTCCGATTTCCCAAAAATTCCCTAAATTTCCATCTTCCTTCCGAGATACTTTTCTGCCTTCCACAATATTCTGGGATAGGAGCTTAGTCGTCCTATTTCCCAAAAATCCCTAAATTTCCATCTTCCTTCCGAGATATTTTTCAGCCTTCCACGATATTCTGGGATCGGAGCTTAGTCGTCTGATTTCCCAAAAATTCCCTAAATTTCCATCTTCCTTCGAGATATTTTTCCGCCTTCCACGACATTCTGGGTTCGGAGCTTAGTCGTCTGATTTCCCAGAAATTCCCTAAATTTCCATCTTTCTTCCGAGATATTTTTCCACCTTCCATGATATTCTGGGGTCGGAGCTTAGTCGTCTGATTTCCCAAAAAAAAAAATTTCCTTGAATTTCCGAGTCAGTACCTAAATTCCGATTCTCCTCCTGCGAGCGATACCGAAATTCCGATTTCACTTAAAATTTCAAATTCTCACATTCCAATCCTAAAATTAAATTCAAAAACAAAATTCCAAATTTCAAATTCAAAATGAAAATTCAAACCAAATTCCTCTTCTCTTCAAATCAAATCGATTCGGATTCCTTCAGAGTTTGGGAGCTTGAAACTGATAGCCCCACCTTGATGGTGTTGCCACTTCCCTAGCAAGAGTCCCTAGATTTGAAGGTTTTCAACCAAACAATCCCCAGCGAAAACTCACTTCCTAAACTCTTTGCTCTGTCTTGAGTTTTCACTCAGACAGTTGTGTTGGTCTTGTTGATCTCGTCGGTCAACACCAATACGTGCAGTGCGCCTGCCCAGCACACCACACCTATTAGGGGTCCATTTGTTGACCTCACTTTTAGCTGAGGTCTAGTCTATCTTTAGAATAGCCTAGGGTCTAGCCATAGGACTCTCCTGGTGACTTTCTTAGAGGACTAGTCATGGAACCCTCCCCATAGAAATTCAAAACTCTTCTTGCTTCACTAGGGGGTTTTCATATGCTTAAGGCCTAACCTCCACCTTTTGGTAGGAAAACAAAAAGCATAAAGAATCCTAGGGGAAGTCTCCTATAGGTGTTCAGACCTTAGGGTTTTCCCTGAGGAAGGTCAGGAGATCACCACTCATACACTTCACATTCACAACATACACACACTGCACATCCTAAGTTCAACCTTAAACTCTTTGGAAACTCATGTGAGTAGCCCAGCCCTAAGTCTATGACTAAGTGGTAGGGACCAACACATAGAAGACAAAATGAGGGTGACCCTTCATCTATAACTCAATTTAAACCATTACATCATGCTCACTTTGAAGCCATCTTCAAATCTCCAAAGTTTCAATTTCTGGCCCCTAGCCTCCCAAAATTCCCTAAAAAACCCAAAATTACCCAAAGTCACCAAAATTCCCCAAAAATCATTCCAAGATATTTCTTACCACTCAAATTGACCATTCATGAAAAAAAATTCTAAAATTTCCAAAAATACCTCCCAATACCCTCAAAATACCCAAAATACCCTTTTTGCCCAAAAATTCAAAAATTCCAAAAAATTCTCAGAAAATTCAAAAAAATCATAAAAATTCCCAATTTCATTTTTTTCAACTACACTATGGGTCAATTTTGCCAAATTAATACACTTTCAATCAAAATCCCAACTTGGCCCATTTAACCTAAAGGTGCCTAAACCAAACCCAATCTTGACCCAATTGATCCCGATTTTCATCAAATTCAATTCTAAACCAAAATTAAACATCCCCAATATCAACTTAGACCAAATTCAAGCTCAATGTGACCATCATTTGAATCCAATTCCACTTGAAATAAAAAATCCCCAAATTGGTCTAAATAACCCAAAACTCTTAAAGTGAGCCAATGTCAATCAATTCCTCCAAAATTTCAATTCAAAACTCTTTATAACGCCTCCTTAGACTTAATTAGATCATCAATTACCCATAATTTGAGATCAGGTCTTACCCAAAATCCATTTTGGACCAAAACCTCCCCATTTTGACCCAAGCTGGACACATGTTCTAAATCCTCCAAATTGACCCTCTAAAACTTGTCAAAACAATTTTATGTCTTCATGAAAGTTCTTTGGCACGACCATATCTACATTATTACTGAAGACCTCGGAACCCCATTCCCACTCAAACCCAATCTAATTTGACCCGAACCCAACATGGTCCAAAATAATAAAAAATCCAATCCATGCCAAAATTGAACCTCCAAATGAGCTCAAAACCATTTGGTGTCTTCATTACAATCATATGGACAATACTGATCAAGACACTTGGGCTTCATTCGAGCTCTAACCCCATCTAAATTCAAGTTAGCCTAATGTTCTTAAAATGGACCCAAAAATCCAAAACCCACCCAACTAAAATACACTCACACACACACCCACCCCACACTCACCCCCTCTTACATCTCACGGCAAAACAGAACAAACAAGAAAAAAAAAAACAAAAAAAAAAATAATTTTATAAAGTCTTCCCTCCTCCATATCTCTCTTCCATGCCTTTCCCTCACCCCTCCCTCACCTCTCCCTCACCCTACCCACCACCTCACTTCTCCCTCACCTCCACCTCACTTCTCCCTCACCTCATCCTCACTCCCTCTTTACTCCAAAAAAAGCCGTGAGCCTTCCCCTTAAAATCCCCCGTCATCCCATTTTAACTCTCCTTTACACACATACTTACACACTTACACTCACTTACACTACACACTCACTTCATCATCCACCCTAACACCTCCTAGCCGTGAGCTTCAAAAAGGATCCTCCAAGCTAAGGTAATTTCCTCCCCCCTACTCTTTATTTTGTGAAATACTTAAGCTTCAAAAAGAAAAAAAAAATTCGTTTCCATCTTCATGGTTAGCTCTAAAATTTTCTTTTTCCTTTCATGCAAGCTTTATAACTTTTTTCTTTTAGATGAATAAAGTTTTTTTCATGTACATGTTCAAACCTTTTTCATGTTTAGCCTTAGGGATTATTTTTTATTTTTTCTTCTTTTCATGCAAACTTCCATGTATATTTAAGAAAAAAAAACTATGTAGGTTGTTTGTCCTTCATGCTATGTAAATTTTATTCATGCATAGGTTTAGGAATCCTTTTCTTTTTTGCAAAGTTATGTAACTATTTAGGCTCATTTACAAAAATACAACCGATCTTTCACCTAGTTTTTATTACCTTAAAAAAATGAATTTTAAAATTTTTAATACAACATAAAGAAAAGAAAAGTAAAAGAAAAGAGAATAAACATAAAGAAAAAAAAAATAATGATAAAAAGAAGAAAATGAAATAAAAAAATACTATTACAATGTAAATAAATAGGAGATAACAAATGTAAAAATATAAGATATATAAAAATTGTAAGTTTAAATAAATTAAATAATAACTTTACTAAATTTTAAATAAAATAAACTATATCAATTTAAAATAACTATATTAAATTTAAACTATTAAAAATAATAATAATAATAAAAATAATTATACTAGATTTTAAAATAAAAAAAAGGGGTTACACTACATTTTAGAAATCCACCATAATAAATCTAAATAAATACTACTAAAATATAAAGAACTAAATGAATAATGTATATATGTAAATTAATAAGTAAATAGTAAAAATGATGTGTTATGAATAAAATAAATAATTATAATCTTAAAAAAGATAATGAAGATATAAGATGATAATAATAATAATAACTAAAATAATAATTGTAAATATAAATAAATAACAAAAATAAGTAAATAAAAATGTCATTCTTTTTAAAATAATATAAGTGTAATTATATGAATAAATAATAATTCTAATAGCTTTAAATAATGGATAATAATTTAAAATAAAGAAAAGGATAATTTAGGAGAGAGAAAAAAATGAAAAGCTTTATAAATAGATAAATAAATAATAAAAATGGGTAAATAAAAGCATCATTCTTTTTAATAAATGAAAATGCACATGTAAATAATAATTTTAAGAAATAATAAATTAATATAAATGATAATAATTTAAAATAAAGAAAAGAATAATTTAAAGGAGAGAAAGTGAAAAGTCTTATAAATAAATAAATAATAATAAAAATGATAATAATAATTAATGTAAATTAATAACATAAATTAATAATAATAAATAAATAATATTTAAGTAATAAAAATGTATATATAATTAATTAAAAATAAAATAACTTATAAGGAATAATAAAATAAATAATACATATATATATAAATTGAAAATAATTTAAATAATATAAATGTATAATGAATTAAATTAAAATTAAATAATTAAAATCAAATAATAATTAAATTAAATAAATTAAATTAAATAATAATTAAAGTAAACAAATTACATTAAATAATAATTAATTAAGTAAACCAACAAACAATTAAATAAATAATAGTTTAAATTAAATTAAATAAATAAAATAAATAAATTAAATTAAATAAATCAAATTTAAATTAAATTAAATAATGATGTAAATAATAAATGAAATTAAATTAAATTAATTAAATAAATTAAATTAAATTAAATAAATAAATAAAGTTAAGTTAAATTAAATTAAATTAAATAAATAATAAATTAAATTAAATAAATTAAACTAAATTAAATAATAATGCAAATAAATGATAAATTAAAATGAAATAAACTAAATTAAATTAAATTAAATTAAAAGTAATTGTAAATAATAATTAATTAAATTATATTAAATTAAAAATAAATGATAAATTAAAATAAAACAAATTAAATAAAGTTAAATTAAATTAAATTAAATAATAATTGTAAATGCTAATAAATTGAATTAAATTAATTAAATTAAATAATAAAATAAATTAAAATTAAAATAATAATAAATAAATATCAAGCTAAAGTAAAATAAAATAAATAAATAACAACTAATTAAATAAATAATGATAAAGTAAATAAATCACATAAGATAATAAATAATAGATTAAATAAACCATAAAGATAATAATAATTTTTATCACACATAAAAGATAATAATTTTAAATAACATAACATCATAAGAATAAAATAACATACATAATACAATAACAACAACAATCCCAACACAACAACAATCACAACACATAACGACAATCCCGACCACAATACAATACCAACACGATAACAATCAACCCTAGGATAGGCCTCCTGAGGCATGGTTTATTTTTCCCTTTATAAAGACCCCTAGGAAATCACAACATAATAAAGATATCCTCATGCTTAGTGAATGCGTGGAATAACCCAAATTTTACCCAATGTCCACATAACCTTCCCAATTCATATTCCAAACTCAAATCAAACCAAAATCAAACCAAACCCAAAACAAAACACAAACCCAAACAAAAACAAAAAAAACCAAACCTACTTCAAATCCAAAGCAAATACAAACACAAACCAAATTCATATCCTCCAATCCCCAAACTAAAATCAAACTCAATTAAAAAAAAAAACCACAAACTCTTCATAGCACTCCGATAAGTCAAAATCAAATTACCAATTGCCACAAAACCAAATCCAAACTACACCTAAACCCACCTACCCTGAACACCTGTGTTCATTAAGCATAAGGGTATAGGTAGGGTGAATTTTTAAGTAACATAATAAGTCTAAATGAGCGCGAGACTTTTCATCAAGATATGAGAGGGAAGCATGGACTTGCATCCTTCTTTGACTGTTTGGATACCTCTGAGGTCTATTAAACTTAATATATCTGCTTAACGAAACCATCCTCAATTAAATTAAACAAAGTTCATTGAAACAAAACATAGGAATTCACATAGACATCATAGGACTTGGTAGACAACCAGGATCTTAACATAGAAATCATAGGATTGAGTAGCTACTGCTTGTTAGTCCTACTTCTTCCTGTTTTCTGACATGCTTTAATTTCTGCAAAAATATAAACACATATATACAATGCAATACTAAAGATTCAGTTGGGAATGACGAGAAGACCCTCCAGGTACGCTTTTACTTTATTGCAATTTATTTACCTGCACTGCGTTTTTCTTTTCTTGCATGATAAATAAGATTGTTGCATGAAAACTGAAACATTTAGGATAGCCACAAAACTAAAACCCAAAACTAAATTAAAAGTTATACAAGATAAAATTCACCGCCACAATATTTCAAAATATAAGACAACTCAAAAGTTAATCACAAACAGAACAACAAAAACTACAACTTTAAATAAATTAAAACGTTTTGTTGGATGATCGGGAATACCTCGGATGATGTAACCTACGTGTTGCTAACAGGATTTCCCACTGTCTAAATGAAAGTGTGGAACTCATTCAGTTGAGTTTAGAAAATTCATCTGGACTAAGTGAATCCTATGAAAATAACGGTGCCGGGATGACGGAACCGTGGGATCTTAATCAGTTCTGTTTAATCAACTTTAAGATTTGTTTTAACTTAAACACTAAAATATTTGGATTCTAAGACTTTTCTAAAATAAACACTTCTCTCATCTCCTGATTTATGATTTCTAAAACTAAACCTCTGCGACAATAAGGTGCTTAGAGCATAGTGGGCAGCATGACCATCGTCAACAGCAAAACTTGGGTCTACATCAGCAAAACCTTTCTTAGAAATTAAATAACAAAGCCATAGGACTTCAAGGTGGTTCTCCTAGTGCAACATAAATTCTCAACTTTTTGTTAGGTATTTGCATAGTTGTCTTATGCAGATTAAGCCCTAACCGGTCTTAGGATTCCGAGGTAGTTGTTTGGTACGACATAAACCCTTACATCTTCGAGGTCGTTTGTATGATTGTGTCATAGGAATATAAGTCCTAATTAATTAAAACAGGCAGGATGAAACATTAAATAAACTCCTAAATTGAAGCCAAACAATAGAATAGTTTGGGAAGTTGCCAAGATTCTTCTTGGATCCTCAGCTTCTCCTACTTCTCTTCTATTGGACTCTAAAAATAAACTATTCCAAACTCGATCCATTCTTATTGAAATTCTAAAATTCAATCCTTTGGAAACCTCAAACTTTGAAATTCTTGAGAGAGCAGAACCAATGATCATTATCGAGAGTTTTCTTAAATGATTCCCGTCATTTAGGATGTAATTAACTATAGGGGCTTGCCCTTATAGGGAACTTTAAGAACCCAGGTAATATAAACCCTGCTTAATTCCTTTATATTAATCAGGGGAACCTATCGACTTATAAAATTAGTTCACAGACCAAACGTATGTCACAAATCTTTCAGTTTATTTAATCGAGCCCCATCATGAAGAAGTATGCCTATTCTTCGGGATAGATACACAGTTTGTGGTGCGATGCTCGTTTATATAAACTATTTGGGATGTGAGATCAGTTTGATTTTACATCTTAAATTTTCAAACTTAAAAATTATTTTCAAAATTCAAATGCTACTTTCCAAATTATATATATATATACATAAATTAAATTTTAAAACCTAAAAAAAATAATACGCCGACAAAATCCCTTAAAATGGGGAACCCTTGGTCCATGGCTCACTTAGCTTGGGCTAGGTGGATCTACAGTGGTTCATAGGGTTCACTTGGTGGCTGTGGAAAGGTTAGTTTAGCCACACTTGGTTCAATTTGGTTTTATTAGGCCATAGGTTCAAATTGGCTCACTTGGGTTTGGGTTAGGCTAACTTGGGTTTGGGTTTGATTTACATCCAAGTGTCTTGAGAAACATTGTAGAAATGATTTCCATGAAAAACTTTCATGAAGACATGGAATGGTTTTGAGTTCAATTGGAAGGTCAATTTGGTGGATTTTGGTATTTTAGTTAATTTAGGCAAGGTTGAATCAACTTGGGTCCAAGTTGGGTTAAGGTGGGGTTTAGACCCAATTGAAAGTTTCAAATGGTTTAGGGGAATGTATTGAAGAGTTCCCAACATCAATTGGGAATAAATTTTAGGGTTTGGCTAATCAATTTGGTAGGTTTAGGGCATGGATTCTCTTTAGGCTAAAATGGGGGTATTTGTGTTTTCAAATTGATTTGGGTTAAGCTTAGGCACAAATTAGGGCTATTGAAGGTTGCATAGGTTTTATGGGCATGTTATAGAAAGTTTAGGATTGAAATTTTGGGGAAAAAAAGTTGGTATTAGGATAATTGAGGGTTTTGGATTAATTAGGCAAAATTAGGGATTTTGGATTTCAAATGGAATTGAACCCAAATATGAATCAAATTGGGCTTGGATTTAGTTTATATTGATAGTAATGATGTTTAATTGAAGTTTAGAATTGAAATTGGGCAAAATCGAGGTCAAATGGGTTGGTTTGCTGTGACATTGGGTCCATTCAGGTTAAAAATTGGTCAATTTAGGGATTTAGAAAAAAGTAGGTTATTTTGGAAAAATTGGGCTATGGTGTAGTTGAGCAAAATGAAATTTGGAATATTTAGGATTTTATGAAAATTTCTATGAATTTTTAGAATTTTTGGAATTTTGTGCCAAAAGGGTATTTTAGGATATCATGAGGTTATTTGGAGGGTATTAGGGTATTTTGGTGAATTTAAAAGGTGAGGGTTGTTTCAAAATGATCTTTAGGATTTTTGGGAATTTTGGATAATTTTTGAAAGTTTTGAAAAATTTGGGGCAATTAGGTAATTTTAGGTAGGTTTGAAGGACCCAATGTCAAAACTAGGCATTTTGGCAAAAGTTGAATTTTGATCATGATGAAGCTTAAAGTGAGGCATGGACCAAAAAATGTCCACCCTGAACATCTCATGGGTTGTTCCCAACCCTCTTAGCCAAAGAGCTAGGGGTTTGGACTTAGCCACATGAGTGCTCCAATGAACCAGGGGGGAGAATTGGGTAAGGATGGTGTGTGTGAGAGTGTAGTGTGTGTAAGCCAGACCTCACCAGGACCAGGCCACCCAGGGTAGTCCTAAGGCTTGAACAACCTTATAGGAGCTCACTATTGGTTCTCCATATGGTGGTCTTAACCTTCTAACGTGATTTAGAGGTTTGCAACCATCTAAGTGGGATACCAAGAGGAGTCAAGAAGTAGTTGAATTGCTAAAGGGTGGGTCCCAATTCTAGTCCTCTAGGATAGTCAAGGAGAAAACCTTATGGTTAGATCCTAAGAACTAAGGAGAGAAGAAAAGCCCTCACCAAAAATGAGGTTAACAACACTGATGCTGTGTTTCATACTTACCCTGAGTATACTCCACACCAGCCTGAAGAACCTGAAGATGGTGGAGCTCCTGCATAAGAAGAAGATTGGTAGTTTGTGTATTTTTTATTTTTATTTTTCATTGAACTTAGTGATGTATTTGTGTTTGGTATTTGTGATGTACCTGAGACTCCTTATGATTTGTGTCTGAGATGTTATATGTGTGTTGGATGTACTTGTAGTAGACTTTGTTGTTGATTTGTGATGTACGTGATGTGATAGTAAAGTTTTTATGTGTTTGGTTTGCTAGTTTAATTTGTAATAGTAACAACTGGATGTTAATTTTATGTCTACTGTTTAATGTATAACTTCTTCTTTATAAACTTCTAACCCATATTTGTGTATAGAAATGCTTCTTAATTATTCCAGGTCTACTATTCTACTTTATGAAGAAAAACCTGCTTAAACTCAAAGGTATGAAAAGACCAGCATATTAAGGTATGAGTTATATATTTAGATCTTTTCTTTCTTCCATGTTAATTATATTCAAAATCTAAGTTTAGGGGAAGAGAAATATATAACTGTTAATTGTTCTCATTTAAAATTATTTTCAAATGTAGTAACATGGTTTCTTATAATAGAACTCAATTTCAGATAACTGTATTTTGATTTTATTTAAGTATTTAATAAAATTGAATAAAAGTATTTGGTAATGAAAAGTAATTTTGTAATGTAATATATTTGGTATAAGAGAATAGGACAATAGTCAACTATTCAAAGAAAGAAAAACTGTATGTTTGAAATATTAAGAATCTTAAAATTATATATGATAGGAAAGGATTGAGACTCTATGATGAATCATTAATAAGCTAAAAAATGCCTATAAGGTAAAGGAATGTTGTACGATTCAAATTTAGGGTGAAAAGGGTGAAGTTCAAAATTATTAAAGGCTATCTAGATACAGTAATTCTTATAGAAAAGAAAAGAAAACAAAAGAAAAGAAAATAAAAGAAAAGAAAAGAAAAGCAAAAAGCAAAAGAAAAGAAAAAAAGAAGTGAGAAGAAGCTTAAGAAGATGTCAAATAAAAAATTGGCTTCACTTGGACCTACCTAAAGGGGAAAACTTAATTACTTTCCTGAACTTATATGTGTGGATTAGTGATGCGACCTTTTTTATATGTACGAATTTATGACCTCAGATTTATATATTTATAATGATTTTGTAAAGTTACAATTTCAAACAAAAATATATATATCGTATCAAGTAATACATGGCTCTAATGGAGTCCCGTTTATCGATCCCACAGGGAAGCGAGGCAAGTGATCCTTAGTCAAATTCTAGTATAATACTAGCAGCCTTAGTTTGGAATGATGATATAAGTAGTGTTTCTAACAACTACTCCTAAATGCAGATGATTAAATGTAAGAATAAAAACTAATCCTAAATGTATATATTACTTCTAAAGATAAACTTTTCTGGATAAATTAGTTTGTTGAATTTTAAGATAATAAAATCTACTATTCTTATGTAATGAATTGGATAAAGTTTAGGAATGAGATGCATTAAATATTGTATGTGTCAAATAGGAGCAATCATATTCTTTACCCTCTTCCGAGTACCCCCTCTTCAGAGTGCTATAAAGAATATTGGAAAATCCTAGGCTTAGTCCCTAAATCCGTGGTTAGGCTGAGAGGATACTGGCAGCCACTTCAGAGCTCCCACTTCCCTTCACCTGAAGGCTAACCCTAGCTTTGGTTACAAAACCTTAGAACTAAATTAGGAATTTCCGCCTGTTACATTGAAACCTCGAATTTGACGCCCATGAAACCATATTTCCTTATTTACTTGAACTCAATCCCCATGAACTATGTTACTCATTCAAGGACATTGAATGTGGTTCCACTTTCTTAAGACTTACACCGCCCTTTTGGGACAATGCAATTACAACGAATTTTAACAAAATAACAGGCCCTTTTTGTAATATAAATGAAGCAAAAGTAAAAACCATCACATGTATAATTAAAACATCTTTTAGCAAGTATCCCAATATCCTAAACATGAATCATACTCATTGCAAAAGAAAAGTATAGTGAAAACAATGACACAAACTTCTTATGTCACTATTTCCAAGCAAGAAGGATGAGTAAGAGAATGACATTACAATGCATGAAGAAAACACAACGGAAAACTTCATTTCAAAGTAAATACACAAAATAAGTGTTTACAAAATCATATGATAATGAAAAACACAATACTTATCTTTTCCCCTTGAAAGAAAGATGAAATTGTCTCCCTCAAAGTCTGCCGCATATCTATGTAATGCTAGAACATTTCCTTACAGATTCTCTCAAATTCTCATCACCAATCTCTCCAAAAAGATAGAAATCTATATTTCTACTCCTATTATAAGATCTCTAAGCATTCTCCAAATTTTTCGTAACTTCTTCATTTTTTACCTTAAAATTCGGTTTAAAATAGTCTAGGGACGAATTTTCCAAAAGGTGCATGAAGAAACCCTCCAAAAAGCATCCAGATTCAATGTATGTGGCCAATAACCGCTCAATTTCACATCAAGACCGTGTTGGGGGCCGCCGATACAAAATAGGGTGATGCCGACGCCCTATTTTTGTGGTCTCATGTTTCCGGCGCTGCCGGCGCCAGTTTGGGCGCCCTTGGTGCCCACTCTGTGCAGCTCCACCATTTTGCTCCGTTTGGCTCTGTTTCAGCTCCGATTCGCCCCGTTTCAGTTGCGTTGCGTTCCTAACAGATATCACTACAAAATAAGCATAAAAAAACCTTTCTTTAAGGTGTTATTTTATTCAAAAATATGCAAGAAGTGTAAAAGATCTTAAACATAGAAAGACTTATTGAAAGGTGTCAAGCCAAAATTTATTTTCTTGCTTGTTTTTGCTCCAAATTGCACAATTTTTGCTTTTTTTTGCTCCAATCACCTAAAATTATCATACTTACAACAAGTCATGAAAAATACCTTCCTTTAAAGTCCAATATCACCAAAAATGATTACAATCATATAGCAAAAATCGTATATATTTTTTGTGCATCAAAAACCCCCAAACTTAACTATTACTTGTCCTTAAGTAACACTATAACTTTAAAAATCAAATATATTGACTTGTGGTTTTGGGTTTCAATATAATTTCCTATAATTTCATCTCAGAAATTTTATAGTATAACATATGAGAAATTCTAGAAAATCAACCTAGGACTAGAGAGTAAGAATATCTCATATTCAACTTAGGAATCCGAATTTTCTATTTACTTCAAAAGTTATTGAAACTTGTCAAACTAAAGATTCAAACAAAGTATAAAAATATCAGTTTCTTCATTAAGGATTTCAACTAGATTATTTTTCTAACATTCCAAAAACTAAAATTATAGTAACCTAAAGGTAACACCACATACCACAAGTCATTTTAAAAGTGATATCAAATTAAATATAGACTACTGAGGACAGATAAAGTTAGATTTTAAAAATTTTTCTTCCCCCCAAAATTAAATTTTAAAATATTTTGCAATTAATTTCATAAAATGTTGCAGGAAGAAAACATAAAGGTTGAATCTACTTATCACTACAACATCCTATCAAATTCATATGCATGCATAATTAGGATAGAATGGTTGTAGGAGAATGTAAATCTAACATAAAACATGCTTGTAATAAAATTACAGTAGAAATAAGTATTTTAACATTAAAATTTTATTTTTCTTACTACCCCCAAACTTGATTTTTAACATGTATAACATTTAGTACAAAAAATATAAGTAGGAAGAAAATAATTCAGAAATTCTCTCTACCACACATGTCTATCAAAAACATTTACAAGCATTCATTAGGACAGAACAATATGCAACAGAAAGTAAATCTAAACTAATCATGCCAGAATGAGAATCATTAAATAAAATTTTAATTAGCATAGCAGGTATCAGCAAGGGAATATAAAAATGTTCTTCAAGATCTAAATAAAGTTGTAACACAAACATAAACACACATATGATAAATGAGGTTAATTCATCCTTAAACTCATCCAATCTCACTACCTTACCTCCAATTTCTAACGGAATTACTACACTAGTAAATTAGGTACTTTCAAATGATTTTATAGATTATAATCCCAAAAAAAAAGATTATCCTTGATAAATTGGTTTCCGGACACCAATCTCAGGCATCATGTAGTCCCTTTATTTAAGTATTTTAAACAGTTACATATTGTAGTGTAAGATCATACTAAAGTTATTCATCAAATAGGTTCGCGACTCCTACCAAATGAAAACAAAGTTAGAGAAAGGAAGTAACAAAATTAAGATGGATCTATCACTGTTTAAATTCATGATGTCTCCTGCGAAACTCAAGTTTGAGTGAGACCCAAGTCATAGTGGATTCATCAATCCAACTACTACAAGAGAACATAAAAGTCTAACCATAATAAGAAGTTAAGGAATCACCTCCTCTATGACACACGAAGATCAAATCTAACCACTAACAATCCAAACATCTACCAACAACAATCAAACTGATCAATCCATAATGACACATAAAGATCAAGTCAATCCACTAATCTAAATATGAATTAAGCTGATCAATCCACGCTAAAGTAAACACAATACAACACTAACAATCATGACTCTCAAGCATACTAAATCAAAGCACATTGATAACTATGGGTTGCCTCCCATAAAGCGCTTGGTTTTAACGTCGCGGGCCCGATAAATGATTCTTCCTGGATCAAAATTCCAATATAGTAATCCTCGATCAATCGCCCAATCCTTTTCAGATCCAGGAATTCCTACAAATCCCGAAATTATAATTTTTCTTTCAGCTCTTCTTTTCTAAATTAATTTATATCATTGTTCCTCATATTTCTTTCTAGATCCGATATTCTTCTATTAATTTTCTAAATCCACACATTAATATCATCTTTGAAATTTATAAGAAATGGATTTGTATATGATATTTCAAGATCTCCCAAATTTTGGATTGAATTCTCTCTAGATAATTCAGATTCAGGATTAAATTCTTCTATGTCACTCTTCTGTTTCAAGTTATCTTCCAATTCTTCCCCTTTATAATTATTAAATGATGGAGGATCTATCTTAGTTGAGGAAATAAGCTTTTCTAATTCCATAGGAATTTCTTTCAATGATCTTCCAATATCCTTATCCTCTTTTCTCAACTCAATGTTCTTTTTAAATTTATCCTCAAATTTTCTTCCTAGTCCTAGTTCAATAACTTTACCTTGTTCATCATTCAATTCAGGTTTTTCTTGTAATTAAGTTGAATATGAAGATATAAAGACTGAAGGTGTAGATGAATTCCCTAAATAGGCAGGCTTTAAAATTTTATGGGGTACATCCATCTTAAGTTCATGAGATTTTTCAATAAATGAAATTACAAGTTAATTATTTTTGGTAGCTTCCATCTTTTAACACCTATCTTGAACATACTACAGTCTTCTTTAGATAGTGTTTTCAACTCATCATGAAAATCCATTCCGACCTTATCTGTTATCTTATTCTTAAAACTTTCTTAGAAATGGTCTTTACTTAGATAATCACTTTCATCCATCCAAAAACATTCATCATCTTTTCTCTCAGCTGGAAATTTCATAGTCTCCAACACTTCAAAAGTGACTTCCTTGTCCTTAATATTCATAATCAACTCTCCTTTTTGCACCTTTATCATAGTTTGTCCAGTAACAAGGAATAGTTGTTCATTATCGTTCTCTTTAGATTTGATCTCAGTGTTGCTAGGAAGTGTTCTTTTGGGTCTATTGCTAAGTGAATTAGAAATTTCTCCCGGTTGATTCTCTATGTTTCTAATTGCAGCATTTTGACTTTGCAACTGGTTTCCCATTTGCAATACCACTTTGTCTATAGACATCTTCTTATCCTCAAATTGTTGATCAATATTAGAGTCCAATGGATGTGAAGGCCTATATCTTATGTTACCCTGTCCATTCTAATTTTCATTAGGATTTGCATGATTATTTTTCCATTGTTGGTTTCCACCATCAATAGCATGATTCCAATTAAAATTAAGATGGTTCTTCCAACATGGGTTGTAAAAGTTAGAATATGAGTTCTTTAAGGTATTTAAAGTCTCATATAATAAGTTGGAATTAATCATACATCCTATTGAACTTTCCTCACATACAGAAGTAAATTGAGGTTGGTTCATTCCAAATTGGTCCAACTTCCTTGATATTGGAGCAACCTGAGATGCAAGAATTGCAATCGCATCTATATCATGAACACTAGCTAAATTTTTTTATGATTTACCCTTGCAAAGGGCCATTGAAATTCATTTATAGCCTTTTCTTCAATAAATGCATATGCTTCATCAAATGTTTTTGACATTAATGAACCACTAGTAGTAGCATCAATAACAGACCTAAGGGATCCTACTAACCCATTATAAAAGTTTTAATGATTAACCAATCTGGTAGAGCATATGTGGACACTTTCTTAGGAGTTCCTTAAATCTTTCTCAGGCTTCGTATATTGATTCCCCTTCATATTTACAAAATGAAATAATATTGTTTCTAAGTTGAGTAGTCATTGAAGGTGGAAAATACTTAACTAGGAATTTCTGTGTTAACTCCTCCCAATTTTCAAGAGAACCAGGTGCTAATGAGTATAACCACATTTTAGCCTTATCCCTTAGTGAGAAAGGAAAAAGCCTTCGCCTAACAGCAAAGCCTGACAAGTTAATTTAATGAAATATAGCACAAAGTTCTAGAAAACTAAATAATTGTAAATAGGGATACTCTGAAGGAGTTCCCCCAAACTGGTTATTCTGCACAAGTTGGATAATCAATAGATTTAGTTCAAACGAGTCAGCTTCTACAACAGGATTTTGTATGCTTGAGTGAATTTCATCTATCGTAGAATTTACATAAACCCTCAATGATTTATGATGATTTTTTCAAGTTATTATTTTGAATGTTTTCCATTTCCATTTCTAGTTTTTAAAATCAATTATGTTTTTTTATTTTTTTTCCATTTTTCTAACTCGGGATCATAAGACACAAGTCCTACAGATCCTTTATTTTGCATACGTAACACAACAAACAATACATTAACAATAAAACAAATAAAACGAAAATATATTCAACACAACAAAACATTTTCACAAACACCTTATTTTTCACACAAACAATTTTTTTCACAACACTTTTTCATACAAAAAAAACACTTTTCACACAGATACAATTTTACGACACTGATGTTTTCCAATTCTAGGCCTAATTACTTCAACTAAAATTCTTACCGAAGCTTCCCCGGCAACGGCGCTAAAAACTTGATGCGACTTTTTTTATCTGTAAGAATTTATGACCTCAAATTTATATATTTATAATGATTTTTCAAAGTCACAATTTCAAGCACAAGTATACATATCATATCAAGTAATACATGGGTCTATTGAAGTCCCATTTATCGATCCCACAGAGAAGCGAGGTAAGTGGTCCTTAGTCAAATTCCAGTCTACTACTAGTAGCCTTAGTTTCAAATGGTGATATAAGTGGTGTTTCTAACAACAACTCCTAAATCCAGACGATTATATGTAAGAATAATAACTACTCCTAAATGCAAATTTTACTTCTAAAGATAGCCCTTTCTGGATAAATTGGTTTGGTCAATTTTGAGATAATAAAATCTACTATTCTTATGTAATAAATTGTACAAAGTTTAAGAATGAGATGCATAAATATTGTATGTGTCAAATAAGAGCAATCCTATTCTAACAACAATGGAAAACTTGGTTTCAAATAAAATCCACAAAATAAGTGTTTACAAAATCATAATATAATGAAGAACACAATACATAGCTTTTTCTCCTTGAAAGAAAAATGAAAATCTCTCCCTCAAAGTCTCCCATTGATCCATGCAATGCTAAAACATTCCCTTACAGATTCTCCCAAAATCCCCTCACCAATCTCTCCAAAAAGATAGAAATTTACATTTCTACTCCTATTCTAAGATCTCTAAGCATTCTCCAAGTTTTTCCTAACATCTCCTTAATTTTTTGGCTTCAATTTCAGTTAAAAATAGTGTAGGGACGAATTTCCCAAGAGGTGCATGAAGAAACCCTCAAAACAACGTCCAAATTCGATGTATATGGCCAATAACCGCTCAATTTTGCATCCAGACTGTCTTTGAGGCCACCGGCGCTGAATAGAGCGCTGCCGACACCCTATTTTTTGTGGTCTCAGGTTTCTGGCGCCACCACCGCCGGTTTGGGCGCCCTCGAGCCCACTCTACTCAGCTCCACCATTTTGCTCCCTTTGGCTCCGTTTCAGCTCTGATTCGCCCCGTTTTAGTTGCGTTGCATTCCTAACAGATAGCCCTACAAAGTAAGCATAAAAATAACCTTTATTTAAAGTGCTATCTCATTCAAAAAATATTTAATAAGTTTAAAGAGATTAAGCATAGAAAGACTTATCAAAAGGTGTCAAGCCAAAAATTGTTTTCTTGCTCGTTTTTGCTCAAAATTACACCGTTTTTGCTTATTTTTGCTCTAATCACCTAAAATCATCATGCCTGTAATAAATCATAAAAAATACCTTCCTTTAAATTGTAATATCAGCAAAAATGTATAAAATCATATAGCAAAAATTGTATATATTTTTGGTGCATCAATTAGCATCTTTACTAGTAGTGCTCTCATAAACTTATTTTCATGCAATTCTTTTAAGTGCCTTAATAGGACAATCTACAATTATTTTTAAAATGAATAGAAGCCTAGAACTCTTAGACTTGATTACTAGATATTCTTACACCTTTAGAATTTACTTTAATTATTTAAAGATCTTTCTAAAAATTTTACTCTTATACTTATCTAAATTAAAATTACAGTATTCTAGAAAGAAAGTTCATTGCAGTAGATCATAATTTTATGTATTAACTAAAATTACTTAAGGATAATTAATAATTAAGTTTTGGGGATATTGATCCACTAAAAAATTTGATAGCTTTTTACTATACATTTCATACTTATTTTTTAATGATATTGCACTTTAAAGGAAGGTATTTTTTTATGATTTCATGCAGTTACAATGATTTTAGGCCTTTAGAGTAAAAGGAATGATTTTAGGCCTTTAGAGCAAAAGGAAGTGAAAAGAGCAAATTTGGAGAAAAAAAAAAGACAAAAGCATTTTATTGAACTAGCGCTGAACAGCGCTATCATCAGCGCTGGACAACACCAGTTTCCGGTGAGTTACGATGTTTTGGTGGAATAATGCATTGAACAGCGCTCCTATCAGTGCCTGACAGCACCCTATCCTGATTTTGAACTAGATTCAATGTTTTTGGCCGGATTTTTAAAGGTTGCTTGAGGAAACTCTTGGAAATTCAGTTTTGGCCAAATTTAAACACTTTTGGAGCCAAATTTCAAAGGGGGAAAGAAAGGAAGAGAAGAGTTTAGAGTTTAGAGAGAGTTTCTTTCCATTTTGTGTAGGAAGTTAGGTTTCATGTTTTCTCTTCTAAGGAGTGTGAGATGAGAGGGAAAGTGATAGATTTCTTCTTCCTTAGTATTCCAAAAAGAGAATTGTGTGTTGTTGTGAAAAAAGAAGAGGAGTCAAACGAATTCCTTGAGATTCTCTTAGGGAAGAGTTTGAGATTATATGATGTTGTTTTTATATATAAAATCCATTTTTTGTCATCTTTTCCTCATATGTCTTGAGTAGATTTCTTTGTATTTCTCCAATTAATGTGATGTGTTGATGTATTGAAATGGAAATGATGTGTCGATTTATTATGGAGAATTTATGTTGACCTTTTTACTTAGAAATTCATTTATTTCTTGTATTTCTTCTTCCTTAGTTCCACAAAAGTGAAGGTCACATTCAATGTCCATGAATGAGAGATGTAGTTCATGTGGATTGAGTGCAAAGAAATAGGGAAATATACTTTGATGGGTGTAGAATTGGAGATTTCAGAGTGACAGGCTGAAATCCTCAATTTAGTTCTAATGTTTAGAAACTAAAGCAAGATTTAGCCCTCAGGTTATGGGAAGTGGGAGCTAAGGAGTGAGAGCCAGTATCCTCCTAACCTAACCAAGGATTTGGGGACTAAACTTAGGATTAACCAATGTTCTTTATACGCTCAAATATGGGTAAAGAATAGGAATGCTCCTATTTGGAACAATACATTTGTATCACTGGTCTATGTCATAATAATCATCACATTATGATTGGAAAGAAGGAAGACTCTTTCCTGCAACTGTACTTTGTTATAAATTTAGTCTTGTGTTATTTTAACTTGCTAGAGTTTAGAATGTGTTTTGGTAGAAATAGTAACTGAATCTGTTTATCTTTACTTTAAGAATTAAACCACTTACAATTGTGTTATGATTCGATAAGTGATTTCTGTGCTACGCCATAAAGTTAAGGCTTCACTGTGGGATCGATAACCAAGACTCTACTAGAGCCCTTTATTACTTGAGCGGTACATATACTTGCGTTAATTGTGTGACTCACTATCATCTCAATCAATATATATATATATATATATATATATATATATATATATATATATAAATTTGAGTTCATTAATTTTTGCAAATTAAAAAAGTCGCACCACCCATCTCCATGTAGGCCACCCATCATAACTGGTAATTAACCTCATTAACTCCTCTCTTACCTCCCATTAGACTGCCAACCACCTTCCCTATCCTTACCAGCCATCCTAACCTCCGGAACAGCTCATTCCAAGCACCCTATACCCCTTAAAACTCAAAATTAAGTTTTGTCAGTGAGGCATCCCCTCATTGATCAATGGCATTGCTCTGCCCTCAACCTAAGCTACCTAAAGCACCCAAAGCCAAGCCTTGATCACAGCAAATTTACCATGGCTATAAAACTACCCCTCACAGCCAAAATTCAGGTGCTAAAAATTTCTTAAGGAAACTCTGCCAAAATCCATGAGAGCCTCTCCAGACCTCCCTAAGCCCATTCTAACCATTTTCCCCCTCTGGTTCCCTTACCTAAGAGAATTTTCTCCACTGAAGTCTCAGTCGGAACAGGACAAACACCATCACAGCCCCACAGTTCACCAAACTCAAATTAATAACACCCACACCTTCATAGTAGTGAAAGAAGAAGATCCCCCGTCAAAGCCCCATCACTGAGAGCCTCTGCACCAGACTTTGATCAGCACCTCAAAATTGGGTCTGGTCAGTTTGGGCCTAGACAATTCAACACAGCAAAAGGCTTCATCTAGAGGTTCTTTGGAACCAATCAAAGCTGCCACAACCATCTGATTAAGGTCTCCCCTCTCAGACAAAGGTATTGAACTCACTCTTCCTCCCGAGCTATTCTTCATCCCTACATATGTAGACCGTATTTCATACCATATAAACTGCATGGATAGGTTGGTCTGGGTCAGATTAAGCTATGGGAACAAGCCCCTTGTGATTTGGTTTAGTCAAGCTCGAGTTTTTAGGTCTAGGTGGAAAACTCTTGGGATGAACCAATCGAAGACGATGAAGGTGTGTCGTTCGATTGCGTGTGTAATGCTTGGACGACCAGGACAGAGTCAGATAAAGATCTGATACATAAAGCACGACTGCGTGGAAATCTCGTCAGATGGCGATGTCGAATAGGAGCGCGCTGCGTGGTCTTTTAGAGCTGCCAAGGATCCAATCAGCGCCGCATGTTTATGTGGGAAAATAGGATTTATTTCAATTATTTAAATCAGTCCTAATTTAAAAATCTATAACTTGGTGTAGAAAAATCATAAAAATAAAATAAAAATACCCCAGTGCTCAGTGAACAGAGGAGAATAATGTGGAAATAATTTTAAATTTATTTGATGCATGTTTTATTTTTTATTAATTAAATACTATCTGGAGTCTTTTGATTCTCCATTGACATAGACACTTCACCATAACTTGAGATTTTGGTATGTTGTTGTCTCTGTCTTAGGGGACCTTCCTGATTTTTCCAATGTCAGAGGAGACCCTTAGGCGAGAGATCTCTAATTTTTAAGTTATCATGTTTTTTTTTTGGTAAAATAAGTATAATAAATAAAATATTAATAAAAAAAATGCAAGATAAATTTTGGTAGGTTACTTATGACCAGAGGATCCTAAGAAAAATAAAAAACTTGGTTTAAATCATTAAGTACAAACCAAGTGGTAATTAAGACCTAAAAATTAAATTAAAATAAATTGGATAAAATATAAATGAAAATAACTTAATTTTTTTCTCCACTGTAACTCAAGGTCAGAAAGACTCCCAATAAAAAACTCAAATTAATTGGAGTTAAATTAAATATCTAAATGAATTTTTCAAGTTAAATTACATTTTTGGCAATTAAATTGTTATAACAATTAAAATACTCTTAAAAAATTCACCAAATTAATTTTGGTTGTTCTTTGAGATGAGAGGAGTTTTTAAAAAATAAAAGTGGAATTAAAATAAAATTTTCATTTTTAAGCCTTATTTTATTATTTAAATAATTAAAAAATCACAAAAAACATAAAATTAATAAAATTCATGGAAATGTTTCAAATGGCCTCCTAAGCATTTAGGAGCAATTTGGATATTTTACCTAGTTTTCTAAATAAAGATATTAATTTTTAAAGGCTTAAATCAATTTTTAAAGGCTATAATAGAATTTCCTTAAATTTTCACGAAAATAATTCTAATAATTCAAATAAAAATCATAAAAATTTGAAATTTAATTCTCTGTGTTCCTAAAACTCAGATGGATTTTCTAAAAATACAAAACTTAACTTTCATCTTAAATAATATTTTATATTTAATTATTACTCTACAAATTAAAATAATTATAATAATTAAATTAAAACTCAAATAATCATGATATTTGGTCCAATTGTGCTCTAGTTCACGTCTACCTCTAATAAAAATTTCAAATTTAAAGGTCTTGTTTTGGACAAGTTATTGAATTCTCATTGAAAATCCTAATTTTTGCATTAAAATAAATATATAAATTAAATTAAAATTTGAAAAATTACATTTTCTCCTCTGATGGTTTATTTAACCAATGAGTGGAGTCACATAAAAATTTTAAAATCATTTGAGTTAAACTTAATGAATTATGAAGTGATAAAGGCCTTTGTAGGTAAAATTATAATTTTGAAGAATTTATCCTTGATCAATATTTAGGCTTAATTAAAATGGGAAAAAGGCAATAAATGATCTTAATTGTTATGTCTGGATGATTGAAAATAAAAAGGTGAATGGTAGAATCCCATTTCATTTTTGTCACATTAAAAGACAAAATTTATCATTTAATAAATCATCATAATTTGGAAGAAAATTAAATTAAAAGATCCTTAAAATTATGGGTTGATTTTAGAAGTTAATATTCCATTAATTTAACACCCCCTATTTGATATAATAATTTAATATTTTGATAAGAATCATAATCATGAAAGTCACTTAACTTTCTTTTCTAAAGACATAAATATACCCACTAAAATCTTAAGGGCTTAGTAGTGAGCTAGGCTTAATTGAAAATTTGACTAATGAGCAATAGAAAAGGAAACACATTTAATCTAAAACTACTCTTGAAACACTACAAGCCCATAAAAATTTATAAATTCTTCCATAAATTAAGTTTGCCTCTAAAGGCCCCACATAATTCCTAAGTAAAATACTAAATGATAACTACCCCGCCTTTCGGGATGACTGAAACATTAGCTCACTTAGCACAAGGATATAAAAAGGATGAATCATTTCATAATTATGACAAGTTCAAATGAACTTAAGGAAGCTCAAAAGAATTGTGAAATGTTTAGGTACCTCCTAGACCTATTCCACAAATCTTCTAGACAACTTCTAGGATAACTGGACCAATCATATTCATTAAATGAAAAAAATCACTTAAATAAATGAATAGGACCCACCAAGTTATGATACAGAGTTTGGTTGACCTTTGACGAAGCTATCCATAAGGTTTTACTTTCCTACAAAATATAAATGTTTATTGCAAAAATACTAAATTCTCAGAAAGAGGAATGAGAAGACTCGCCAGGCACACTTTTACAAGTTTACAACGATTTCTTTACCAGAACTTTTTTTACATTTTCTTGCTTGTGAGCACTTTTTTTACGTTTTCAACTCATCATGAAAATCCATTCTGACCTCATCTGTTATCTTACTCTAAAAAATTTCTTGAAAATGGTCTTTACTTAGATAATCAATTTTATTCATCCAAAAACAGTCATCATCTTTTCTCTTAGCTGGAAATTTCATAGTCTTAAACACATCAAAAGTGACTTCCTGGTCATTAATATTCATAATCAACTCACCTTTCTGCACATCTATCATAATTTAACCAGTAACAATGAATATTTGTTCATTATCGTTCTCTCTAGGTTTGATCTCAGTGTTGCTAGGATGTGTTCCTTTGGGTCTATTGCAGCATTTTGACTTTGCAACTGGTTTCTCATTTACAATACCACTTTGTCTATAAACATCTTCTTAAACTCAAATTATTGATCAATATTAGAGTCCAGTGGATGTGAAGGCCTATATCTTGTGTTACCTTGCCTATTCTAACTTCCATTAGGATTTACATGATTGTTTTCCCATTGTTGGTTTCCACCCTCAGTAGTATGATTCAAGTTAAATTTAGGATGGTTCTTCCAACATCGGTTGTAAAAGTTAGAATATGGGTTGTTTTGGTCTTTAATGTCTCATATAATAAGTTGGAATCAATCATACGCCTTAATGAAATTTCCTCACTTACAGGAGTAAATTTAGGTTGGTTCATTCCAAATTGGTCCAACTTCCTTGATATTGCAACAACCTGAGATGCAAGAATTGCAATTCCATCAGTATCATGAACACTAGCTACATTTTTATGATTTACGACTGCAGAGGGCCATTGAAATTCATTTGTAGCCATTTCTTCAATTAATGCATGCGCTTCATCAAATTTTTTTAACATTAATGAACCACCAGCAGCAACATCAATAATGGACCTAAGAGATCCTACTAACCCGTTATAAAAAGTATAAATGATTAACCAATCTAGCAGAGCATGATGTGGGCACTTTCTTAAGCGTTCCTTAAATCTTTCCCAGACTTCGTATATTGATTTCCCTTTGATGCACCAAAAATATATGCCATTTTTGCTATATAATTTTACCTATTTTTTATATTGCACATTAAAGAAATGAATTTTTCATGATTTGTTGCAGGTATAATGCTTTTAGATGATTGATTCATGATTTTTTATATTGCACATTAAAGAAATGAATTTTTCAATGTTCATGGATGAATTCCATAGTTCAAGGGAATTGAGTGCAATAAATAGGGAAATGTGTTTTGATGGACTTTAAATTGGAGGTTTCAGGGTGACAGGCTGAGATTCCCAATTTGGTCCTAAGATTAGTAACTAAACTCAAAGGCTAACGTTCAAGTGAAGGGTGAGTGGGAGCTCCGTAGTAACAGTCAGTATCCTCCCAGCCTAGCCTTAGATTTAGTGACTGAACTTAGGACATGTCAAAGTTCTTTTTTTGCTTGGAAGAGGGGGTACTCTTTTGAGGGTAAAGAAAAATTTATGCTCCTATTTGGCACAATACAATAAATAATCATTCCATATCATTCACACATCATATACTCATTGTAAGAGGAAAGATACTTTCTTATATATCAAACTTTTCAAATATATAGCTTAGTGTGTGTCTGTTTGTTATTTAGTTTTAAAGATACTAGAAGTAATTGTAGTTTACTTAATTGTTACTATTTTCTGCATCTTGTTAGTAGAAGTAAACATTAAACTTTAATTGCAAATTGAGTTGAATTTCAGTATTACATTATCTATTGTAAGAATTGTGCCCTCCTTGTGGGATCTATAACCAGGACTCCATTAGAGCTTTGTATTATTTGATACAATGCGTATACTTGCGTTGAATGTGTGGACTTTACAAAATCATTATAAATATATATAAATTTAAGTTCATAAGTTCATGCAATATTAAACATCCGCATCAAGTTTTTTGCGCTGTTGCCCGGGAGGTATAAATGGTATCTATTGATAACATTGTAATTGAAATCCTTTACTTTATAGTGTGTAATTGTGTGTTTGTTTACTTTTTAAAGTATTTGTATGATTTTATATGTGTAGTAAAAGATCTATATGTTTAGAACCTTATGATTCATAGTTAGAGCATACTGTTAGAAAAATTAGAAAACAACAAAAATAAACTGAAAAATCTGTTTAAAATGGCGAATAATCAAGATAATCAGAGAAATAACATTGGAAATTTACCAAGACCTTTAAGAGATTATGCTAACCTAACAGCAGATAAAATTCATGTGACTATTCAAAATCCTGATGTTTATGCTAATTCATTTGAACATAAACCTATTATTATCCAAATGGTACAAAATAATCAATTTGGAGAAACACCTAATGAGGATCCAAATTTACATCTCGCTAGTTTTCTAGAATTTGTGCTACTTTTAAAAATGACGGAATGTCAAGTGATCCTGTCAGACTTAGACTTTTTTCTTTTTCATTAAGGGATAAAGCTAAGGCGTGGTTAAATTCGTTAGCACCTGGATCTATTAGAACTTGGGGAGAACTGTCTCAAAAGTTTCTATCAAAATATTTCCCTCCATCAAAGATTGCTAAGCTAAGAAATGTATCACATCTTTTGGTTAGTTTGAAGGGGAATCAATATATGAAGCTTGGGAAAGATTTAAAGATCTTCTTAGGAAGTGCCCACATCATTCTTTACCAGATTAGTTAATAATTCAAATATTTTACAATGGATTGGTGGGATCATTGAGATCGATTATAGATGCTGCTGCTGGTAGATCGTTAATGTCAAAACCTTTTGATGAAGCATATGCATTAATAGAAGAAATGGATACTAATAATTTTCAATGGCCCTCTGAATGGGTAAATTCTAAGAGAGTAGCTAGTGTTCATGATTCAGATATGATGACTATAATAGTTTCTCAAATTGCAGCCCTTTCTAAGAAAATAGATCAGTATGGAATGAATTATTCTCAACCACCTCAAGTGTTAGAAGAAAATTCATTTGGACAGATAATAGAATCTCAAACACCTTACGAGACTTTGAATACTATTAATTGACCTCATAATCCTTATTCGAATTATTATAATCCTGGTTGGAAGAACCACTCAAATTTCAACTGGAATATTAGCAATGCCAATGTTAACCCACATTGGGGGAACAGTTCTATAAATCCATTTGGAAATTCAAACAATCAAAGAAATGCCAAATTTAGACCCTCTTATCCTCCTGGATTCAATAGTAACCCACAATTTAAGGATAAGAAGTTGTCTCTATAGAAATGATTCTGAATTTGGGAAATCAATTACAAGCTCAAAGTGTTGCGATGAAAAATATTGAAAATCAATTGGGGCATATTTTCACTGTACTTAATAATGGACCTTCTGGAACGCTTCTAAGTAATGTTGAGATCAATTCAAAAGATCAAAACAAGGAACAAGTTAAGGTTATTCAATTAAGGAGTGGAAAGGAATTGGAGACAAGAGTACAAAAAGAAGTTGAAATAGAAAAGGAGAAGGTGGATATTGAAAAAAATTCAAACAAGATTTATCCAGCTTTGGAATATTCTCTTGAACCAATGAAGATTACTGTTGAAAAACCACCACCTCCATTTCCTCAAAGATTGAAGCAACAATACAGGGATAACAAATTTGCAAAATTTTTGGAGATCCTTAAGAAATTAATGATAAATATTCCTTTTGTTGAAGCATTAGAACAGATGCCTGACTATGCCAACTTTATGAAGGATATTCTCAAAAAGAAAATAAAGTTCATAGATCATGAAACTGTTGCACTTAGCGGAGAGTGTAGTGCAATTATTCAGAAGAAGCTTCCGGAAAAACTTAAAGATCCTGGTAGTTTCACTATCCCATGTGCTATAGGTGAAAATTTTTTCGGAAGAGCCTTATGTGATCTGGGAGCTAGTATTAATCTTAGGCCTTTATCAAATTTCAAAAAGTTAGGAATAGGAGAAATTTCTCCCACATCTGTGACTCTTCAGTTGGCCGATGGTTCCATTACTTACCCTAAAGGAGTGGTCGAAGATGTGTTAGTGAAAGTGGATAAATCTATCTTTCCTGTGGATTTTATTGTACTTGATATGGAGGAAGATAAAGAAATTCCAGTCATTTTGAGAAAACAATTCCTTGCTACTGGGAGAGGAGTGATTAATGTTCGAAAAGGAGAATTAACTATAAGAGTTAATGATCAAGAGGTGACCTTTAATATTTTGAAATCTATGAAGTATCCCTCAATGCAAAAAGATAATGAATGTTTTAGTATGGAGGTCTGTGAATATTTGAGAAATGATCATTTTGAAAATATATTTGAAAAAGAAGCAGAGCATGAAAATATGTTTGAAGAAGGAATTGAAAATGAAGAAAATTCAGATAGTAAGAAGAATGAAGATTTGGAGTAAATTCAGGAGTGATTTGAAGTATTAGACATTATGGAAGGTAGAGATAAAAGCTTAATTCCATCTATAATAAAACCTTCTGAACTTGAGATGAAAATTCTCCCTAATCATTTGAAGTATATGTTTTTAGGAGAATCATCTACCCTACTAGTTATAGTATCTTCGGAGTTAAACAAATATTAAGAGGAAAAGTTGTTGCATATTTTAAAAAGATGCAAAAAGGCTTTTGGATGGACTTTAGAAGATATTAAAGAAATCAGTCCTTTGATTTGCATGTAAAGAATTTTATTAGATGAAGAACATAAACTGAAAGTTGATCCGCAGAGGAGATTAAATCCAATAATGAAAGAAGTAGTTAAGTTGGAGATTTTAAAATGACTGGATGCTGGAATTATTTATCTTATTTCGGATAGTGCTTGGGTGAGTCCAATACATTGTATGCCAAAAAAGGGAGGAGTGACTATCGAAGTAAATGAATGTAATGAAATTATACCCACAAGAAAAATTAATGGATGACAAATTTGTATTGACTATAGGAAATTAAATGCCGCCACCCAAAAAGATCACTTTTCTCTTCCTTCTCTCGATCAAATGTTAGATAGACTTGCTGGACACAAGTACTACAACTTTTTGAATGGATATACCGGTTACCATTAAATGCCTATTGCTATTGAGGATCAAGAAAAGACAACATTTACTAGCCCTTACGAAACCATTATTTTTCGAAGAATGCATTTTGGACTGTGTAATGCACCTGCAACATTTCAGAGATGTATGATGTCTAACTTCAACAGTATGATAGATAATGGAATAGAAGTTTTCATGGATTATTTCTCTGTATTCGGGACTTCATTTGAAATCTATTTAGAAAACTTAGCAAAAGTTTTGGAGCTTTACGAGAAAACAAATTTAGTTCTGAATTGGGAGAAATGTTAATTTATGGTTGCAGGATGAATTGTGCTTGGGCATAAAATTTCTGAACAAGGTATGTAGGTTGACCCTGCTAAAATTAGAATGATTGAGAGATTGCCACTACCCACTACTATGAGAAATGTGAGGAGTTTCTTAGGATACGTTGGATTTTATGAGCGATATATTAAAAATTTTTCTAAAATTACTAAACCTTTGTACCGACTTCTAGAAAATGATTGAAAATTTGATTTTAATGATGAATGTTTGTGTGCTTTTGAATTATTGAAAGAGAAATTAATCACTGCACCTCTAATTGTTTCACCAGAATGGGAGAAACCATTTGAACTTATGTGTGATGCTAGTGATTATGCAATCGGAGTAGCGTTGGGGCAAAGGCATGATATAGTTTTCAAACTCATTTACTATGCTAGTGAAACTCTTAATGAAGCTCAAATTAATTATATCACTACTGAAAGAGATTTATTAGCTATAGTATTTTCTTTTGAAAAGTTTAAACCTTATTTAAATGGAGCTAAAAGTATTGTGCATACAAACCATTCAGCTATCAAATATTTAATGCAAAAGAAGGATGTGAAACCTAGACTGAATAGATGGATACTTCTTCTGCAAGAATTTGATTTTATGATAGTTGATAGCAAGGGATCTGATAACTAAATAGCTAATCATTTGTCGAGATTAGAGTATGATAAATTATCTGAATTTGAGAAGGAAGTTAAAGGAACTTCCCTGATGAACAATTTTATACTATTATGGGAAGAAATTTGCCTTGGTATGCTGATATTGTGAATTATATTGTGAGTGATATTGTACCACCTGATTTCACAAGGAAACAACAAAAGAAGTTTAAATATGATGCAATATTTTATTTTTAGGATGAGCCCTATTTATATAAATAGTGTAAGGTTCTGATTATTAGGAGATGTGTGCCACAAGAAGAAACTAATTTAATTATTCAACGATGTCGTGATTCTGAATTTGAAAGTCATTTCGGTGTTGATAAAACTGCTTTGAATATTTTACAATGTTGATTTTATTGGCCTACTCTTTTTATGGATGTATACAGATATGTTAAATCATGTGATCGATGTTAGAGAGTAGGTAATATCTCTAGAATAAATAAAATGCCTCTAAACTATAATTTGGAAGTTGAAATTTTTGATGTATTGGGATTAGATTTTATGGTACCATTTACTCCTTCATTTTGGAATTTATATATACTGGTTGCCATTGATTTTGTCTCGAAATGGATTGAAGCAATTGCTTTACCTAGATGTGATGCTCGGAGTGTTTCAAAATTTTTTAAAAAAATATATTTGCGAGATATGGAATGCCGAGAGTGAATATAAAATAATGGTGGATCCCATTTCAAGAATAATCAAATTAAGAGATTGATTGAGAAATATAACATTATTCATAGAATCTCTATTGTTTATCATCCCCAGAATTGTGGTTTAGTAGAAGTGTCTAATCGTGAAATTAAGAGAATTTTGGATAAAACTTTGGATAATCACAAATTAGATTGGTCTGCTCGATTGGATACTGCATTATGGGCTTATAGGACTGCTTTTAAGACCCCTATTGGAATGTCACCTTATAGACTAGTGTTTGGTAGGACTTGTCATTTATTGGTTAAATTGGATCATAAAGCATATTGGGCGATAAAAGAGTTGAATTTTAATTTGAAAAATGCTAGAGAGAAGAGATTTATGCAATTGAATGAATTAGAAGAAATTAGAAATGCATCTTATCAGAATGACAGGATCTATAAAGAGAGAATTAAATTGTGGCATGATCGGAAGATATTGAAAAAGGAATTGAAATATGGACAAAAACTTTTGTTATATAACACAAGATTGAAATTATTCCCAAGAAAGCTCAAGTTTAGATGGTTGGGACCTTTTACGGTTATAAAAGTTCATTCTTTTAGATTTGTTGATATTGAGGATCTTGATACTAGAAAGATTTTTAAGGTTAATTGGAATCGATTAAAGCCTTACTTTGGTAGGTTTCAACCTAACTTCAAAGAAATTTTAATGTTGAATCATCTCGATTAACTGAATGGTTTGTTGGGCTGACGACATTGAACTAAGCGCTTTATGGGAGGCAACCCATATGTATCTTTGTGGTGCGTTTGCTTATTTGTTGTAGTTGTGCTTTTTAGATAGTTATTTTGGAATCCTAATCGCTCCTAAATAATTTTTAAAATTGATAAATATTAGATCGAATTGAGATATTGAAATATTTTGGGCCAAACGAAGTTCAGTGAGATTTTTTACCACTGGTGCCGCCGGCGCCCAAATATAGAGATGTATGGAGAATGGGGTTGAGCACCGTTGACGCCCTATCAAGCATCGCCGGTGCCCTATCGAGCATCGCCAGTGCCCAAAACTTGTTGACATTTTTGGAGTTTCAAAATGCGATTTTTGGTGGTTTTAAGAGGGATCTTCTTCCTTATAACTCCCTAAACTCCATTTTAAACTTTCAAACTCCAGAAAAATGAAAACTACCATTCCTAATTCGCTTCCCATGGATTCCTACTCCATAAAAACCCCTCGATCTCTCATTTCAATCGACAAAAGTTTATAAGTTTCGAGGCGCAGTGACTGTTCAACAAGGTGATGATGAAGAGGAGGATTATCAAGGAAAGAGGCTTTATTAATCGAGGTATGGATAATCCTACTACAAGAGTTGAAGATATAATAAAGGAAAGACATTGGGAAGTGCTATGTTACACTACTGCTACCGTAGTCGTTCCGGTTGTGAAGGAATTCTATGCAATTCTTCACGGGATCAGCCAAGGATTCGTCTTTGAACGAGGTTGCAATTCACGCTTACGAAAATTAATGATCTCTTTATGATTGAGGATGTACCTATTTGCTGCTATTCCAATTTTAATGTGACAAGAAATAATATGAATTATGTGTATTGTGATTTGACGGATGAAAATGAAGATTGGGAAGTTAGAGACAATGGATACATTAGTTTCCCTTCTGAATCTTTAAATCCGGTATCAAAGCAGTGACATTATTTTATTTCAGTGAAGTTATTTCCAACTTTGAAAATTAGTAAAGTAACCAAATAAAGTGCTATTTTGAATTTTTGTATTCAAACTGCAAGGCCGATTGATATTGGAAATATAATTGTGAAATCAGTTTTAAGATTGATAGTTCATGGATCTAATTATGGCCTTGAACACCCGTCCACCATATTTTTGTTGTGTAGTTAATCACAAGTTCTGTATGAAAGTTGGGAAAAGGTTCTTCTTCTATGGAGGCCTGTTGATCCAACTAATCTTTATGACTACCAAACAGTAGGAGATGAAGGTGATGTGGATCTTCTTGTTGATCAACATACTTAGACTTCACAACTTATTGAGCCTTACTTTCCTGAAAGTTCAAGAATGATACTAAATGAGAATTAAGCAGTTGGAAAAAGAGGTTAAAAATGTTATGAATGTCATTAATAATATTTGTGATTTATTTGATCATATAGACTGGAGGATGAAGGAACAATTTGATCACACTGGTCAGATTGAGATGGGCCTGATTATTCTGATGAAGAAGAACACTGTGATTGTTGAGGATTCATCTGATGAATTCCCACTTCATCCTTTCTACAATTTGTTCATGCATCAACAATCTATTGGAGATATCAGAGAGGAAGATAGTTCTAAGACCGATGTGGAGTGAATACTAGATTCTACTTACGTTTGATGTGTGTTAGCTTTACTTTGTTTAATTTTGTTTGTTTTGTTTAGTATTTTCTTTACTATGCTTTGTAGTTTGAATTTGGATTATCTATGCCTAATTTTGTTGTGTGTGCTTAGATTTTAGTGTTTTCTTATCATAGCGTACTTGCAACACTAAAAATCTAAGTTGTTGGTTTAATTTGATGAACATATTAGAGTTTATGTTGTAATATGGATTTTATATATAGAAGTATGTTTTGTCTTGTTTGTGTAAGAATTGTGTTAGTTATTGCTTGTATGATGAAATAGATACTTAATGAAGTGTTAAATGTCATTATGGAGGACGATACAATTGAAATTACGAAAAAATTTCGGACCCAGAAAAATTTTTGCACTGGCACTGCCGGCACCAGAATGGGCGCCGTCGTTGCGCAAATACAAAGAGTTCAGTCTATTAAAAAAATAGAGCGCCGCCGGTGCCCTAATGCAGAAAAAGGCAAAAAACCCATTATTTCGTGATTTTGACCCTGGGACCCACATTTTTTTCCATTGCTTTCGTCTTCCTCCTCCATTTTGACGATTTTAAAGACCTAGGGCTTGCTAGATCTTAGATTTGAAGCGACTTCAAGGATTTTTGAGACAAAATCTACACTTCTCTTGGTAAGAGCTCCAAGGATGAGTAAAGGGAAGATAAAATTGGATTTTAATGAAGAAAAATTTGTCAATGTTAAAGCGCAATTTCGCTTTAATTCTTACCTTTACAATAAGAAGTGTATTTAGGATCATGCTTTTGACAATCCTGGCGAATCTGTTCAACAGTTAATTGCTGAGCGAAACTTGGAGAGATTTTGTTATTTTACTGCTAATGCTGTTTTGGGTGTTGTTAGAGAGTTCTATGCAAATGTGCCTTGGACTTAGACTGAATATGTGCTAGTTAGAAGAAAAATGGTTGAATTTACTCCTTAGCGTATTAATGCATTTTATCAGACTTGGGAACCATTTGTTTGTGAATATGAAAATTTTGATAACCAAGAGGGAAATATGAAGGAAGTGACTGCTTTTCTGACAGATGGAAAAGGGAAATGGAAAGTAAGTCAAAAATAGATGATTAACTTCCCTGCTTCCAAGGTAAATGTTGCATCTAAAGTTTGGCACTATTTCCTCTCTACAAGATTGTTACCTTCTTATCACCACAGTGAAGTTATAAGGGATAGAGAAATTCTAAACTATTGTATTCAGAAGATGAAGAAGATTGATATTGGAGCTATTATCTTCAAGAACATTCAGTGTATTGTTAGAGGCAAGACCAATGGAGGATTAGGACATCCTGCCATAGTTCATGCCCTGTGCGTTCAGTCTGGAGTAGAGTTCAGTAGTTCTGAAGAGATAGCTATACCACTGAGACCTATTACAAAGACTATTATTCTTACTTATGAGTCTCATGTGGGAGCACGAGATGAGAGTAGGAGTACAGATATTCCTACTACGAGTTATGACATTCCATTTACTTCTGAGACCCCTACATGATCTGATATTATGGAGTAGTTGAGATTACAGAGTGCTAGTATGGATAGACTCCATGGTAGGATGGATGTGTTTGAGGACAAAAGTGATGTGAATGAATATTATTTGAGAAGTGGAGTCGAGTTCGATATTGCCTATCATGATGATCAGGTCAGATTCATGAGGGGGGAGACTGATGTGATATTCCCTACCTGCCCCAGCTATACACCGTATAAACCTGATCGTGCTGACCCTACTGATGAACCTGGTGAAGGAGATTGGTAGTTTGTTTTTTTCTGTTTCTATTTTTCTTGTTATGTGTTGTGTGTTGTATTGTTGTGATGTAGTAGTTATTTACTGTCCATGTGATGTGTAAACCTATTAATGTACTGTTATGTTGTAATGAAAAATTGAAGCTGTTAAATGAACTGTGTAGTGTTGTGATAGTTTATTTAATAGTTGTGTTTTCTTGTATGTTTAGATGTTTAAAGTTGATATATCTTTACTTTGCAAATGTTTAAAATTTTTATATTACTGTTACTAACTGTTTCATGCCTGCTAGCTATAAATTTTGACTAATACCAGATAGCTGTTAAAGATTTCAAGATCCCAGCACAAAAAGGTTAGTTACTTTTACTCTCTACTGTTTCAAATTTATTGAAAAATTTAAGTTTGGGAGTGGGTAGAAATATATTAACTCTTATTTGTTCTCAATTATTATATTTTAAAAAATTATTAGCATAAATTCTGGCAATTGAACCTCACTTTAGATAACTAAAACTTTTGTTTCAGTTGAATATTATGGAAGGATTGGATGAAAGTTTTTAGTAATAAATGTTAATTTTATAGAGGTAAGATATTTGATATGAAAGGATTCGATTATAGTTAACTATTTAAAGTAAAGAAAACTATATTTTTGAAATGTTAAGAGACTTAAAGTATTGTATGTTAAGAAGAGATTGTGACTTTATGATGAATAATAAAGCTCATACCTAATTATAAAATAAGGATGTGTTTCAAGTTTGAACTTTAGAAAGAGGAGAGTAAAATTCAAAATCATTACAGGCTATCTAAATATAGTAATCCTCATTAAAAAAAAAGAGAAAGAAAAAAGGAAGGAAAAGAAAAGAAGGATTGAAAAAACAATCCCAAAAAAAATGAAAAAGAAAAAGAAAAAAAAAATATTTATTTGGTGAAGCTTGAGGAGATTCCTAATAAAAAATTGGCTTCACTTGAGTCACCCTAAAGGGAGAATTTGAATTCATTTCTGAATTTATAATTAAAGTATTGGCCTATATTTTGATGAAGTTTTCATGAACTCCTTTTTCACATAGCTTTTCAAGGCACTCTTAATGTGACAAATTATGGTTATTCTTGAAATAAATAGGAGACTAGAACCCTTAGACTTGTGTGTTAAATATTTTTATACCTGTAGTGTTGACCTGAGTTACTGAATTTCTTTCTAAAAGTCTAACCAATATATTCTTTTGAATAAAAAATTTTAGTTTCTTATAGGTGAAAAGCACATTGCCTAGAGTTATATTTTTATGCAGTAAAAGGATTACTTGAGGAAAAGTAATAGTTAAGTTTGGGGGATTTTGATGCACTAAAAATATATACTATTTTTGCTATATAATTTTCCCTGTTTTTGTGATATTGCACTTTAAAGAAATGTATTTTTTATGTTTTGTTGCAGGTATGATGATTTTAGGTTATTAAAGTCAAAAGAAGCGAAAAGGAACGAATTTGGAGCAAAAAGGAGCAAAATGGAGGAAAACAGCTTCTAATGCCACCTGCACCAGAATGGGCGCCACCGGTGCCATTTTCTTGAGAACCCAGAAAATATTTGGACGATAGAGCATGGCCGATGCCATGTCGGGCGCCGCCAGCTCCCAATGTCGGTGTAATTCAAATTTGAAGAGTTTTGGCAACTTTTGAAGTGATGCTTAAAGAAAATCTTGGGATTTTATTTCTAACTTATATGTAACTATTTTTGGATGAAAATAGAGAGGATTTTTGGTGGTTGTAGTGTGGTTCTAGAGAGGGAGAGTGTGTGTTGTGTGTTAGGGCTTAGAAGAGAAGAGTGTAGAATTGAGAATTTGAGAGGGATTCTTCTCTAAGGAGTGAAGGAGAAGGAGTAAAGTGAGAGATTGCTTCTTCCTTTTCATTCTAAAGAGGGAATTGAGTGTTGCAAATAAGAGACAAAAGGATTCAAAGGAACTTCAGGGATTTGCATTAGGGAAGAGAAAGAGATAAGTTGTATTTGCTTTTGTGGTTTGTATGACTTTTCTTTTATATGTAAAATCCATGTTTTATTGTGTCTTCTCTATGAATTCTGAGTAGTCTCCTTTCTCTTTCTTCTTTCATAGAGATGTGATGATGTGATGACATGGATTTGAAGTGCTTTTAAATTATTGAAGAAATAGTGATGGTTTTTCATTTCGAACTTAATTTACTTTTCGATATAGCCAATTGAATTGTTAAAATCTATTGTTAAACATTAACTCTGAAAGGATTTAGTGTCCTACAACAATAATGAAGAATCCAATCAATGTCCATAGATGAATTGCGTAGTTCATGAGAATTGAGTGAAAAAAATAGGGAAATATATTTTGATGGACTTCAAATTGGAGGTTTCAAAGTGACAGGCTGAGATCCCTAATTTGGTCATCAGTTTAGTAACTAAACTCGAAGGTTAGCCTTCAGATGAAGGGTGACTGGGAGCTCCATAATGACAGCCGGTATCCTCCCAACCTTGCCTTAGATTTAGTGACTGAACTTAGGATATGTCAATGTTCTTTTCATGCTTGGAAGAGGGGGTATTCTTTTTAGAGTAAAGAAACATTTATGCTCCTATTTGGCATGATAGAAAAAATAATCATTCGATATCATTCACACATCATATACTCGTTGCAAGAGGAAAGATACTATTCTTAAATATAAAAACCTTTCAAATATATATCATAGTGTGTGTCTGTTAGTTAATTCTGTTTTAAAGATATTAGAAGTAATTGTAGTTTGCTTAATTGTTACTGTTTTCCGTATCTTTTTAGTAGAAGTAAACATTAAACCTTAATTGCAAATTGAGTATTGAATTTCAGTATTACGTTATCTATTGTAAGAATCGTGCCCTCCTTGTGGGATCGATAACCAGGACTCCATTAGAGCCCTCTATTACTTGATACAATACGTATACTTGCGTTGAATGTTTGGACTTTACAAAATCTTTATAAATATATATAAATTTGAGTTCATAAGTTCTTGCAATATTAAAAGTTCGCATCACCCTTCATATTGACCAAATGAGATAATATAGTTTCCAAGTTTAGTAGTCCTTGAAGGTAAAAAATACTTAGCTAGGAATTTCTGAGTTAACTCCTCCCAATTTTTAATAGAACCAGGTGCTAATGAGTATAGCCACATTTTGGCCTTATCCCTTAGTGATAAAGGAAAAAGACTTAGCCTAACAACATTGTCCGACATGCCATTATAAAGAAATGTAGCACAAAGTTCTAGAAAACTAGATAAGTGTAAATAGGGATCCTCCGAAGAAGTTTCCCCAAACTGGTTGTTCTGCATAAGTTGGGTAATCACTGGATTTAGTTCAAATGAGTCAGATTCTTGAGTGAATTTTATCTTTCATAGGATTTACATATTCCCTCAACGATTTATGGTGATTTTTCAAGTTATTATTTTGAATGTTTTCTATTTATATTTCTAGTTTTTTAAGTCCTTTCTGTTTTTTCATTTTTTTCCATTTTTCTAACTCGGGATCATAATGCACAAGTCCTACAGATCCTTTGTTTTGCATACGTAACACAACAAACAATACATTAACAATAAAACAAATTAAATGAAAATATATTCAACACAACAAAACATTTTCACAAACACCTTATTTTTCACACAAACAGTTTTTTTTTCACAACACTTTTTCATACAAAAAAAAATACTTTTCACACAAACACAATTTTATGACACTAAGGTTTTCTAATTCTTAGCCTAATTACTTCAACTAAAATTCTCCTAAAATTCTTATCGAAGTTTCGCCGGCAACGGCACCAAAAACATGATACGACTTTTTTTATATGCAAGGATTTATGAACAATAGATATATAATAATTTATATAAAGTCACAATGATCCAATGCAAGTATACATATCGTATTACGTAATACAGTGCCCTAATGGAGTCCCGTTTATCGATCCCACAAGGAAGCGATGTAAGAGGTTCTTAGTCAAATTCTAGTCTACTACTAACAACCTTAGTTTGGAAGGATGATATATGTGGTTTTTCTAACAACTACTCCTGAATGCAGATGATTATCTGTAAGAATAATAAATACTCCCTAATGCAAATATTAATACTAAAGATAACCCTTTTTGAGGAAATTGGTTTGGTAAATTTTGAGATAATAAAA
This sequence comes from Papilionanthe hookeriana x Papilionanthe teres, assembly GCA_022702705.1. Classification (NCBI taxonomy): domain Eukaryota; kingdom Viridiplantae; phylum Streptophyta; class Magnoliopsida; order Asparagales; family Orchidaceae; genus Papilionanthe; species Papilionanthe hookeriana x Papilionanthe teres. The sequence goes on along the minus strand of CM040432.1, from coordinate 75,932,960 downwards.
ACTACTATTCTCATGTAATGAAAGTGATAATGTATAAGAATGAATGCATTAAATATTTTATGTGTCAAATAGGAGCAATCATATTCTTTAACCTCTTCCGAGTGCCCCTTCTTCAAAGTGCTATAAAGAACATTGACAAATCCTAGGCTTAGTCCCTAAATCCATGGTTAGGTTGGGAGGATACTAGGTGCCACTTCAGAGCTCCCACTTCCCTTCACCTGAAGGCTAACCCTAGCTTTAGTTACATAACTTTAGGACCAAATTGGGGATCTCAATCTGTCACCCTTAAACCTCTAATTCGACGCCCATGAAACCATATTTCCCATCAATCCCCATGAACTAGACAATTCATTGGACATTAAATGTGATTCCACTTTGTTGAGAATTACACCGCTCTTTCGGGACAATGCAATTACAATGAATTTTAACACTACAACGAGCTCTTTTTTTAATTTAAATGAAGTACAAGTAGAAACAATCAAATTTATAATTAAAACTTCTTTTAGCAAGCATCCCAATATCCTAAATATGAGTCATACTCATTGCAAAAGAAAAGTTGAATGGAAACAATGGCATAATTTTTTCATGCCACTATTTCCATTGAAGAAGAAAGAGTTAGAGAAAGACATCGCAAAACAAGAAGAAAACATTACAGAAAAGCTCAGTTTAAAGTAAATCCACAAAACAAGTGTTTACAAAATCATAAGAAATTGAAAAAACACAATACTTAGTGATCCATGAAAAAAAGTACCTATTTTTAGTGTTCATTTCATGCCCACTTTATGCATATTTTTAATGATATTAGACTATAAAGGAAGGTATTTTGCATAATTTTGTATATTTTTGTTTTCAAATATAAAAATATGATTTTAGAGAAAATGAAGCAAAAACTATGCAATTTTGAGCCAAAATGAGAAAAAAAAGAAAATTCTGACGCGACACATATTGATATGTCTTTCTATGCTTAATATCTTTTATATTTCTCTCATATTTTTCGATGAAGTTATACTTTTAAGAAAGGTTCTTTTTATGTCTAACTTGTAGGTGAAGATGTTAGGAACATAATGCAACTGAAATGGGGCGAAACAAAGTTGAAACGGAGCTAAACAGAGCAAAACAGTGGAGCTGCGCACAGGATGGCGCCTAGGAGCCAAAACCCAGCTCCTAGGCGCCAGAATCATCCAGAAACGGTTATTGGACTGATTTTTGATGACTTTGGGAGTTATTTTGACGGCGTTAAGTAGTTTCTAGACCTTCTAGAAGCGTGGAAGTTATTCCTAATATATAGGACATTTGATACAATGTATCTGGACACTTTGCAAATGTTTTAATCGCGAAGAGGTGCGAACCAAAGTGAAGGGGTGCGACTGTTTTGGGCACGGAGTCTAGCGCCTAGGTGCCAGAACTTGGCGCCTAGGCGCCAGAGTCGGTTTCTAGAAGATTAAATGAATGTTGACTACTTTTGAAGAAGTTCCTTAAGCAACCCTTGGCCATTTTAAGAACTCTATAAATAGGAGATATTTCTACAGAAAAGAAGGCCTCTCTTGCCTCTCTCTCTCTCTCGTGTCGCTTCTCTCTCTCTCTCTCTCTCTCCCTCTCTCTTTCCCTTTTGTCATTTTAGAGTCATGAAGATGTAGATTTCTACATCTTATAGAGAGTTTGGTGAGGAATTTTGAGATATTTATGAAAGGGATGTACTAGCGGCGCTTGGATCGGTGACAGACATTGGTGGAGAGATCTTTTTCTTTCCTTTAGAGGGAAAAATCTAAGTATTGTGTTCTTCATTCTCTTATAATAGTTGTAAACATTTTCTAGTGGATTTTCTTTATTTTAATTTTCTGTCGTGATTTATCCATGCTTCGTAAGTGATTTTCTTTGCTCTTTCTTTTAATATGAAGTAGTGGCATGGGTAGGAAAATTATTTTTATGATAAAATTAACTATTAAATGCTTCTAGGTGATAGATAGTTGCATAAATATAATAGAATACTAATGAAATAAGTTCCTTGTTGGCACTTAAATTATTACACAATTCTATCAACCCTTTTACTTCTTATGCCATTATTTTCATTTACTTTTGTTTTGTAATAAAATAAAGGAAGTTTAGGAATTAAGATTTGCTTATATATTCTCTTATTAAATTATGGTGATGATATTAATACCGGATCTTCATTTACTTTACAAATTGATCACTTGTATTGTTAAAACCCGTTGAAGAATTTTAAGACCTATCCGGAGAAGAGTTCTTAACTAGTAGATATCACATGGATCCTTGGGTAGTCGAAGGCCTTGTGTGGTTTATTCAAGGTGAAGTACAAATAAATAGGGAGATATGATTTATTCGGCGCAGAATTGATTAGTTTTTAGAGTGATAGACTAAATTCTAATAATTTGGTCTATAGGAAAGGAACGAGTCACTGGTAGGGCGGACCATAACCACCCTTGGGCATCTAGAAGTGTGAGCTTAGATTAACCCATTCTACTAATAAAACATCCTGAACCGATATATAGATTAGCCAATAATCTTTACACCTGGACCAAAGGGTAAAGAATATGATTGCTTCTATTTGGCACTACATTAAATTCTAAGCATTTCTTTCCTACACATTATTTATGTAATTGCAAGAGAAAGGTAGTTTTTAATATCTTGAAATTTTCCTAACCAATATATCCATAAGTTATATTTTTATTTAAGGACTTTATTTAGGATTAGTTATTAGAAAACCCATTTTAATCAACATTCCAAATTTAGGCCTTATAGAAATAGACTAGAATTAGCCTAAAGGTTTGCTTACCTCGCTGCTCTGTGGGATCGATACTGGGGTTATAAAAAAAAACCCTATATTACTTGAAACAATACCTATACTTGCGTAGTACCCCTAGTGTGTAAAATATTTTCTAAAATTTTACAACATTTTAATTTTATACACTAGCTGCTATTTATAAATTGGGTCAAGTTTTTGGCCATCTTTTGGAAGCAAAAATTACTGCATTATTGCGGGTTGGGTCAAGTTTTTGGCGCCGTTGCCGAAGAAGCTTCGATAAGAACTTTAGGAGAATTTTAATTGAAGTAATTAGGCTTAGAATTGGAAAACTTATGTCGTAAAAAAATTGTTTGTGTGAAATACATGGTGTTTGTGAAAATGTTTTGTTGTGTTGAATATATTTTTTTGTTTTATTTATTTTATTGTTAATGTATTATTTATTGTGTTACATATGCAAAACAAAGGATCTGTAGGAGTTGTGCCTTATGATCCCGAGTTAGAAAAATGGAAAAAATTTAATAAACAGAAAGGATTTGAAAAACTTGAAATGGAAATGAAAAACTTTCAAGATAATAACTTGGAAAATCATCATACTTCATTAAGGGATTACGTAAATCCTACGGCAGATGAAATTCACTCAAGTATACAAAACCCTGTCATTGATGCTGACTCGTTTGAAATAAATCCTGAGATTATCCAACTGGTGCAAACCAATCAGTTTGGGGGAACTCTTTAGGAGGATCCTTATTTACACTTATCTAGTTTTTTAGAACTTTGGGCTACATTTCGTTATAACGGTATGTCAGACAACGCTGTTAGGCTAAGGCTTTTTCCTTTCTCACTAAGGAATAAGGCTAAAATATGGTTATACTCATTAGCACCTGGATCTATTAGAAATTGGGAGGAGTTAACTCAGAAATTCCTAGCTAAGTATTTTCCACGTTCAAGGACATATAAACTTAGAAATGATATTATCTCTTTTTGTCAATATGAAGGAGAAACAATATATGAAGCCTAGGAAAGATTTAAGGAACTCATAAGGAAGTGTCTACATCATGCTCTGCCCGATTGGTTAATCATTCAAACTTTTTATAATGGGCTAGTAGGATCCCTTAGGTCTATAATTGATGCTGCTGGTGGTGGATCATCAATGTCAAAACCATTTGATGAAGCGTATGCATTAAATGAAAAAATGGCTACAAATAAATTTCAATGGCCCTCTGCAAGGGTAAATCATAAAAATGTAACTAGTGTTCATGATACAGATTTGATTGCAATTCTTGCATCTCAAGTTGCTGTAATATCAAGGAAGTTGAACCAACTTGGAATGAACCAGCCTCAATTTACTTCTGTAAGTGAGGAAAGTTCATTAGGGCATATAATTGATTTTAACTTATCAAATGACGCTTTAAATACCATAAACAACCCATATTCTAACTTTAACAACCCGTGTTGGGAGAACCATCCTAAATTTAAGTGGAATCATACTACTGATGGTGGAAACAAAAAATGAGAAAATAATCATGCGAATCCTAATGGAAATTGGAATAATTAGGAGAACACAAACTATATACCTTCATATCCACCGGACTATAACAATGGTCAACAATTTGAGGATGAGAAGATGTCTATGGAAGAAGTGGTATTGCAATTGGGAAACCAGGTACAAAGTCAAAATGCTGCGATTAAAAATATAGAGAATCAACTGGGACAAATGGCTAATTCACTTAGCAATAGACCCCAAGGAACACTTCCTAGCAACGTTGAGATCAACCATAAAGAGAACACTAATGAACAAGTAGAAGCTGTCCAATTAAAAAGTGGAAGAGAGATAGAGGATGTGGTTAGAAAAGCGAGAGATGTTGTGAGAGAAACAAATGAAACTAAAAGACCTGAAAAACATGTTTCTAAGGATTTGGAAAAATTAATTTCTCCAAATAAAATTAGTTTGGAAAGACCACCACCTCCATTTCCTCAAAGACTTAGACAACATGAGTTGGATAAGAACTTTTCAAAATTCATGAAAGTACTTAAGAAGTTAACGATAAATATTCCTTTCACTGAAGCTTTGAAACGGATGCCAAGTTATGCAAAGTTTATGAAGGAGATATTAAACAAGAAAAAAAAATTTGGGGATTACTAGACTGTTGTACTAAGTGAGGGTGCAGCGCTATATTTCAGCAAAATTTTCCTCAGAAATTTAAAGATCCTTGTAGCTTTACAATTCCTTGTGCAATTGGAGAAAGATTATGTGGAAAATCTTTATGTGATTTAGGAATGAGCATTAATGTGATGCCTCTATTGATATTTAGAAGGTTAAGTTTAGTCGATATTTCTCCTACTACTATAACTCTTATGTTAGCTGATCAATCTATCATTTATCGAAAAGGAGTTATAGAAGACGTGCTTATTAAAGTGGATAAATTTATCTTTCCTTTGGACTTTATTGTATAAGATATGGAGGAAGATAAAGAAATTCCAATTATTTTAGGGAGACCTTTCCTTGTTACTGGACAAGCTATGATAGATGTGCAAAAAGGAAAGTTTACTATGAATATTAATGACCAGAAAGTCACTTTTGATGTATTAAAGACTATGAAATATCCAACTGAGAAAAAAAATGATGATTGTTTCTGGATTGATGAAATTGATTATCTAACTAAAGACCATTTCCAAGAAAGTTTTAAGTGTAATTTAACAGATGAGATTGAAATGGATTTTCATGATGATTCAAAAACGTTATTTAAAGAAGACTGTATGTATGTTCAAGAGAGGTGTTAAATGATGGATACTACCAAAAATAGTAAACTTTTAATTCCATTTGTTGAAAAATCTCATGAACATTAGATGGATGTACCCCATAAAATTTTAAATCCTGCCTATTTAGGGAATTCATCTACACAACAAGTCTTTATATCTTTAGATGCGACTCAATGACAAGGAAAACCTGTATTGAAAGGTGAACATGATAAAGTTATTGAACTAGGACTTGGAAGAGAATTTAAGGATATATTTCAAAAGAACTTTGAGTTGAGAAAAGAGGATAAGGATATTGGAAGACCATTGGAAGAAATTCCTAAGGAATTAGAAAGACCAATTTCCTCAACTAAGATAGATCCTCCATCATTTAATAATTATAAAGGGGAAGAATTCGAAGATAATTTGAAACAGAAGAGTAACATAGAGGATACTGATCCAGAATCTGAATTATCTAGAGAGAATCTGATCCAAAATTTGGGAAATATTGAAGTATCTTATAAAGATCCATTTATTATAAATTTCAAGGATGATATTAATATGCAAATTCAGAAAATCAATAGAAGAATATTGGATCTAGAAAGAAACTTGCGGAACAATCATATAAATCAAACTGAAAATGAAGTGCTGAATGAAAAACTAAAATTTGAGGATTCTATAGGAATCCCTGGATCTGAAAAGGATTGAGCGATTAATCGAGGATTACTTAATTGGAATTTTGATTCAAGAGGAATCATATGTCGGGCCCGCGACGTTAAAACCAAGCACTTTATGGGAGGCAACCTATAGTTATCAGTGTGATTTAATTTAGTGTACTTGCGAGTCATGATTGTTTATGTGTTGTTTTGTGTTTGCTTTAGTGCGTATTAGATTAATGTTGTGAGGTTATGCCTTGGTCATGACTAAGTTTGTATATGACTTCTGGTGGTAGCAGGCTGACGAGTCTGTTACGACTTAGTTTCCAGAGCTAAGCTTTACCTTAAAGCATGTAGAGTTTAGACTTGGACCACTCCATGTCAACTCTATTACTACATTTATCTGACTTTGTTTTCACTAAGTAAGGTCATGAAATTGCTTAATGAATAACATATGAATGAACTACACTATTTTTTATTTATCAAACTATCATTATTAGTGTAGTTTATTTCGTTAGAAATTGAAAGTAAGGAGGGACAATGTGAGTAGAAAGCAGATCAAATTAACCTCAATTGATATTTTTTAATGAATCTGCGAGTCTAGGTATTTTAATTTTTGTGTTTGTGTTTGTGTTTGTGTTACAACAATTTAGAGATTTGAAGAACACATAAATATATTCCCATGACAATGTTTGCCTTGCTTATTAGACCTTTCTTTAGTTTAATTTTATTCTAACATGTTTTAGTTTAGATTTACTTTCTATTGCAAATTGTTATGTCTTGATGAATATTTGTAGATGTTTTCACAAACATTTGTGGTAGATAGAATTTCTGAACTATTTTTCTTCCTGCTTATATTTTATGTGCTGAATGCTATATATGTTCAAATTCAAGTTCGGGGTAGGAAGAAAAATATATTTTAAAAGTTAATATACTTCCTTTAAATTTAATAATATAGCAAGCATGTTTTAGGCTAGATTTACTTTCTTCTGCAATCATTCTATCCTGATTATGCATGTTTATAAATTTGATAGAATGTTGTAGTAGTTAGTAAATTTATCTTTTATTTTTCTTCCTCCTACATTTTATGGAATTAATTGCAAAATATTTTAAAATTCAAGTTTGGGGGGGATGAAAAATGAATTTTGAAAAACTTAAATTTTATTTGTCCTCAAAAAATGCTATAAATAAATTTGATTTTATATTGAAAAATAATTATGTGTATGAAGTTATATTAGGAAAATAAAATTTTGAATATAGAAATGAGTATGAGAATTTAGTTAAAATTTATAGTAATGATGAAAAATTTAAAGTTAAATTTTTCTTAGTAAAGAAATGATAAGTACTGTGTAACCATCTTTAGTAAGAAATGTTGTATTTTTAGAAAAATAGAAGGATTAGACTTTTGTTTTTAATATTTAAATTTCTATTATTGAAAAATAATTTTCGAAAGTATTATTATATTTCTATGTAAAAGATATATATCAACCTTATGCTTTAGGAAAGGAAAGGTGGAATTCAAAATTATTAAAGGCCTATCCAGATATAGTAATCCTAGGCTTTAAAAAAAAGAAGAAGAACAAAGAAAAGAAAAAGAAAAAGAAAAAGAAAATAAAAGTATAGTATGTGAAAAAGGAAGGAGAAGCTTGAGGATTAAAGGGCCTAGTCAAAAATTGGTTCCACACCTGAGCTTTTTAAAGTATAAGATTTGAAAAAATCTTAAGCTTAAAAATATAATATAGTTAGTATAATTATTTTTAATAAAGGTTTTTAAGTAAAGAAAATAAAATGCCTAACCCCTATATTTTCAAAAATTTACAAGCATTTCTGAATTAGATAGCAACACATATTTTCATACTCTTTCATCTAAGAGATTTATAAACTTCAAATTGGACTCATTTACTAAAATTTTTTCTAAATTGGACTACTACATTTCTAGAACAAAATTTTAGAAACCCCTAAAGAAACTCATACACATGATTTGCTTATGTGGTTTTACAAGATTATAGTGTTACTTGAGGACAAGTAACGTTTAAGTTTGGGGGATTTTGATCTATGAAAAAAAGTACCTATTTTTAGTGTTCATTTCATGCCCACTTTATGCATATTTTTAATGATATTACATTATAAAGGAAGGTATTTTGCATAATTTTGCATATTTTTGTTTTCAGATATAAAAATATAATTTTAAAGAAAATGAAGCAAAAACTATGCAATTTTGAGCCAAAATGAGCAAAAAAAAAAGAAAATTCTAACGTGACACATATTGATATGTCTTTCTATGCTTAATATCTTCTATATTTCTCTCATATTTTTGGATGAAGTTATACTTTTAAGAAAGGTTGTTTTTATGTCTATCTTGTAGGTGAAGACGTTAGGAATGTAATGCAACTGAAATGGGGGCGAAACGGAGTTGAAAAAAAGCCAAAGGGAGCAAAACAGAGGAGCCGCACACAAGGTGGAGCCTAGTCTCCAAAAGCCAGCGCCTGGGCGCCAGAATCATCCAGAAACGATTATTGGACTGATTTTTGATGACTTTAGGAGTTATTTTGATGGTGTTAAGTAGTTTCTAGACCTTCTAGAAGCGTGGAAGTTATTTCTAATATATAGGACATGTGATACAATGTATCTGGACACTTTGGAACGGTTTTAATCGCGAAGAGGTGCAAACCAAAGTGAAGGAGTGTGACCATTTTGGGCACAGAGACTAGCGCCTAGGCGCCAGAACTTGGGGCCTAAGCACCAGAACTTGGCGCCTAGGCGCCAATGTCGGTTTCTAGAAGATTCAATGAATGTTGACTACTTTTGAAGAGATGTCTTAAGCAACCCTTGACCATTTTCAGAACTCTATAAATAGGAGATATTTATACAGGAAAGAGGGCCTCTCTTGCCTCTCTCTCTCTCTCTTGTGTCTCTTCTCTCTCTCTCTCTCTCTCTCTCTCTCTCTTTCCCTTTAGTCATTTTAGAGTCATGAAGATGTAGATTTCTACATCTTATGGATAGATTGGTGAGGGATTTTGAGATATTTATGTAAGGGATGTACGAGTGGCGCATCGATCGGTGGGAGACTTTGGTGGAGAGATCTTCTTCTTTCCTTCGGAGGGAAAAAGCTAAGTAATGTGTTCTTCATTCTCTTGTAATTGTTTTAAACATTTTCTAGTGGATTTCTTTGTTTTAAACCAAGTTTTCTATCGTGATTTATCCATGCTTCATAAGTGATTTTCTTTACTCTTTCTTTTAATATGAAGTAGTGGCATGGGTAGGAAAATTATTTTTATGATAGATTTAACTATTAAATGCTTATAGGTGACAAATAGTTGCATAAATATAATAGAATACTAATTAAACAAGTTCCTTGTTGGCACTTAAATTATTACATAATTCTATCAACCCTTTTACTTCTTATGCCATTATTTTCATTTACTTTTGTTTTGTAATGACATAGATGCATGTTTAGGAATTAAGATTTGCTTAGAAATTCTCTTATTAAATTATGGTGATGATATTACTACCGGATCTTCATGTACTTTACAAATTGATTACTTGTATTGTTAAAACCCGTTGAAGAATTTTGAGACCTATCCGGAGAGGGGTTCTTAACTAGTAGATATCACAAGAATCCTTGGGTAGTCGAAGACCTTATGCGGGTTATTCAAGGTGAAGTGCAAAAAAATAGGGAGATATGATTTATTGGGCGCATAATTGATTAGTTTTTAGAGTGACTGACTAAATTCTAATAATTTGGTCTATAGAAAGGGAACGGGTCACTGGTAGGGCCGACCACAGCCACCCTTGGACACTAGACGTGTGAGCCTAGATTAACCCATTCTACTAATAAAACATCATGAACCGATCTATAGATTAGCCAATATTCTTTACACCTGGACCAAAGGGTAAAGAATATGATTGCTTCTATTTGGAATTACATTAAATTATAAGCATTTCTTTCCTACACATTATCTATGTAATTGCAAGAGAAAGGTAGTTTTTACTATCTTGAAATTTTTCAAACCAATTTATCCATTATTTATCTTTTATTTAAGAACTTTATTTAGGATTAGTTATTAGAAAAACCATTTTAATCAACATTCCAAATTTTGGCTTTATAGAAATAAACTAGAATTAGCCTAAAGGATTGCTTACCTCGTTTCTCTGTGGGATCGATATTGGGGTTATAAAAGAAAACCCTATATTACTTGAAACGATAAGTATACTTGTGTAGTACTCCTAGTGTGTAAAATATTTTCTAAAAGTTTACAGCATTTTAATTTTATACACTAGCCGCTATTTATAATTTGGGTCAAGTTTTTTGCCATCTTTTGGATGCAAAAATTACTGCATTATTGAGGGTTGGGTCACTTTGCTTTTTTCCTTTGAAAGAAAGATAAAAATATCTCTCATAAAGTCTCCCACCGATCCATGCAATACTAGAATATTCCCTTACAAATTCTCTCAAATCCCCTCACAAATCTCTCCAAAAAAATAGAAATCTACATTTCTACTCCTATTCTAAGATCTCTAAGCATTCTCTACGTTTTCCCAAACATCCACCCCCATTTTTTTGACTTCAAATTCGGTTTAAAATAGTGTAGGGATGAATTTCCCAATAGGTGCGTGAAGAAACCTTCCAAAAGTGTCCAGATTCGATGTATATGGCAAAAAACAGCCCAATATTGCATCCCAACCGTCTGGAGCGCCGCCGATGCTGAATAGTGCGTTGCCGACTCCCTATTTTGGTGGTCTTGGGTTTCTAGTGTTGCCGGCGCTGGTTTGGGCACCCCCAACACCCATCCTGCGCAGCTCCACCATTTTACTCTGTTTGGCTCCGTTTCAGCTCTGATTCGCTCCGTTTCAGTTGTGTTGTGTTCCTAACAGATAGCCCTACAAAATAAACATAAAAATAATTTTTCTTTAAAGTATAATCTCATTAAAAAATATGCAAGAATTGAAAAATAAATTAAACATAGAAAAACTTATCGAAATGTGTCAAGCCAAAATTTACTTTCTTGCTCGTTTTGCCTTCAAGTTTCACCATTTTTTCTTCCTTTTGCTCCAATCACCATTTTTTGTACCAAAAACCAAAAAACATACAAAATACCTTTCTTTAAAGTGTAATATCATAAAAAATGACTAAAATTATATAGCAAAAACTGTATATGCAAGATATAGTGTTCCTTAACTATTACTTGTCCTCAAGTAACACTATATCTTTAAAAATAAAATATGTTGTCTTGTGGTTGTGGGTTTCAATAGAGTTTCCTATTATTCATCGCAGAAATATTATAGTATAACATAGGAGAAATTCTAGCAAATCAACCTAGGACTAGAGTGTAAGAATATCTCATATTCAACTTAGGAATCCTGATTTTCAATTTACTTCAAAAGTTATTGAAAATTGTCAAACTAAAGATTCATAGAAAGTATAAAAATAAAATTTAAGCACCTTATCTATACCAATTTAACCAATACCTTTTGAAATAAGAATAAGCTTAGGATTGTTTTTAAGTCTTTTCATTTAAAAAGATTTAAGTGAAACCAATTTTTGATTAGGCTTCCCCTCAAGCATCTCCTCACTTAATTTTTTTCTTTTTTTTTCTTTTCTTTTGGGATCATTTTCAATCCCCTTTTTTCAACTTTTTTTCTTTCTTTCGGGAACATTTTTAATCCTTTTTTTTTTACTTTTTTTATGTGAGGATTACTACATCTGGATAGGCCTTTAATAATTTTGAATTTCACTATCCTCTCTCTAAAATCCAAAACTCAAAACTTTCCCTAACTTTTTATAAGTGTAAGTATTAGTTCAAAAAATGTTTTCAATAAAGGCTCAATTCTCATTAAGTATAAATCTAAGAATTTTAGCTTTTCAAATATTCAACTTCTTTCTACCATAAATAGAAAAATCATTTTTCTAATGTTTCTTACAAAATATCTTAACTCTAGAACGGTTTCTTCACATAGGATTTCAACTAAGTTATTTATCTAACATTCCTAAAATCAAAATTATAGTAACCTATAGGTAATACGACATACCACAAGTCATTTTAAAATGATTTTATAGATTATAATCCCAAAGATAAGATTATCCCTGATAAATTTGTTCCTAGGAACCAATCTCAGGCATCATCTAATCCCTATAATTAAGCACCTCTAATTGTTATAAATCTTAGTGTAAGATCATCCACAAGTTATTCATCAAATAGGTTCATGACTCCTATCAAATGAGAAAGGATGTAACAAAATTGAGATGAAGCTGTCACTGTTCAAATTCATGATATCCCTTGTAAAACTCAAGACCAAGTAAGACCCGAGTTATAGTGAACTCTTCAATCCAACTACTACACAAGAACATACAAGTTTAACCATAATAAGAAGTTAAAGAATCACCTCCCTCATGATACATAAAGATCAAATCAAACAACCAACAATCCAAACATCTACCAAGCAACAATCAAATTTCTCAATCCATAATGACACATAAAGATCAAGTCAATCCACTCTAAAGCAAACACCATACAACACTAAAAATCATGACTCTTAAGCACACTAAATTAAAGCACACTGATAACTTTGCCTCCCATAAAGCGGTTGGTTTTAACATTACGGGCCCAACAAATGATTCCTCCTGGATCAAAAATCCAATTAAGTAATCCTCGATCAATCACCCAATCCTTTTCAGATCCAGGAATTCCTAGAAAATCCTTAAGTTGTAATTTTTCATTCAGCTCTTCCTTTTCAGATGAATTTATATCATTGTTCCTTATATTTCTTTCTAGATCCAATATTCTTCTATTGATTTTCTGAATTTGCATATTAATATCATCCTTGAAATTTATACGAAATAGATTTCTACAAGATAATTCAAGATCTCTCAAATATTGGATCGGATTCTCTCTAGATAAATCAGATTCAGGATTAAATTCTTCTATGTCACTCTTCTGTTTCAAGTTATCTTCCAATTCTTCCCCTTTATAATTATTAAATGATGGAGGATCTATCTTAGTTTAGGAAATAGGTTTTTCTAATTTCTTAGGAATTTCTTCCAATGGTCTTCCAATATCCTTATCCTCTTTTCTCAACTCAAAGTTATTATGAAATTTATCCTCAAATTCTCTTCCAAGTCCTAGTTCAATAACTTTATCTTGTTCATCATTCAATTCAGGTTTTTCTTGTAATTGAGTTGAATATGAAGATATAAAGACTAGTGGTGTAGATGAATTCCCTAAATAGGCAAGCTTTAAAATTGTATGGGGTACATCCATCTTACTTTCATGAGATTTTTCAACAAATGGAATTACAAGTCCACTATTTTTGGCAGCTTCCATCATTTCACACCTCTCTTGAACATACATACAGTCTTCTTTATATAACATTTTCAACTCATCATGAAAATCCATTCCGACCTCATCTATTACCTTAATCTAAAAACTTTCTTGGAAATGGTCTTTACTTATATAATCAATTTTATCCATCCAAAAACATTCATCATCTTCTCTCTCAGCTGGAAATTTTATAGTCTTCAACACATTAAAAGTGACTTCCTGGTCATTAATATTCATAATCAACTATCCTTTTTGCACATCTATCATAGTTTATGCAGTAACAAGGAATAGTTGTTCATTATTGTTCTCTTTAGGTTTGATCTCAATGTTGCTAGGAAGTGTTCCTTTGGGTCTACTGCTATGTGAATTAGCAATTTCTCCTAGTTGATTTTCTATGTTCCTAATCGCAATATTTTGACTTTGCAACTAGTTTCCCATTTGCAATACCACTTTGTCTATAGACATCTTCTTATCCTCAAATTGTTGATCAATATTAGAGTCCAGTGGATGTGAAGGACTATATCTCGTGATACCCTGCCTAATCCAACTTCCATTAAGATTTGCATGATTGATTTTCCATTGTTGGTTTCCACCCTCAGTAGTATGATTCCAGTTAAAATTAGGATGGTTCTTCCAACATGGGTTGTAAAAGTTAGAAAATGGGTTGTTTATGTTATTTAAAGTCTCATATAATAAGTTGGAATCAATCATACGCTCTAATGAACTTTCCTCACATACAGGAGTAAATTGAGGTTGGTTCATTCTAAAATGGTCCAACTTCCTTGATATTGCAGCAACCTTGCAATCACATCAGTATCATGAATACTAACTACATTTTTATAATTTACCCTTGCAGAGGGTCATTGAAATTCATTTTTAGTCATTTCTTCAATTAATGCATACGCTTCATCAAATGTTTTTGACATTAATGAGCCACCAGCACCAACATTAATAATGGACCTAAGGGATCCTACTAGCCCATTATAAAAAGTTTGAATGATTAACCAATCTGGCAGAGCATGATGTAGACACTTTTTTAGTAGTTCCTTAAATCTTTCACATGCTTCATATATTGATTCCCCTTCATACTAACAAAATGAGATAATACCTTTTCTAAGTTTAGTAGTCCTTGAAGGTGGAAAATACTTAGCTAGGAATTTCTGAGTTAACTCATCCCAATTTTTAGTAGAACCAGGTGCTAATGAGTATAACCACATTTTAACCTTTTCCCTTAGTGATAAAGGAAAAATCCTTAGCGTAACAGCATCATCTGACATGTCATTATAACGAAAGGTAGTACAATGTTCTAGAAAACTATATAAATGTAAATAGGGATCCTCCGAAGGAGTTCCACCAAACTGGTTGTTCTGCACATGTTGGATAATTACTGGATTTAGTTCAAACGAGTCAGCTTCTACAACAGAGTTTTGTATACTTGAGTGAATTTTATCTATCGTAGGATTTACATTGTCCCTTGTCAGCACTATTTTTAGGTTTATATTTTTATTTTGAAAAGGGGTCGCCTAACAGAAGTTGTCGGCGAATTTTTAATTTAATTTAAATAAATAACTTTGAAAAGTAGTATTTTATTTTAAAAAATAATTTTTAAATTTGAAGGTTTTAAGGCATGAGATTAAACCGATCTCACATCCCAAATAGTTTATATAAACGAGCACCGCACCACAAACCGTGTATCTATTCCTAAGGATAGACACACTGCTTGATGGTGGGGCTCGATCAAATAAACTAAAAGATTTGTGACATCCGTTTGGTCTGCGAACCAATTTTATAAGCCGACAAATTCCCCTGCTTATATGAAAGCATTAAACGGGGTTTATATTACTCAGGTTCTTTAAAATTCCCTATAAGGGCAAGCCCCTATAGTTAATTACATCTTAAGTGACGGGAATCACGTAAGAAAACTCTCGATAATAATCAA
This sequence comes from Papilionanthe hookeriana x Papilionanthe teres, assembly GCA_022702705.1. NCBI lineage: Eukaryota > Viridiplantae > Streptophyta > Magnoliopsida > Asparagales > Orchidaceae > Papilionanthe > Papilionanthe hookeriana x Papilionanthe teres. The sequence continues at coordinate 75,917,546 of CM040432.1, read as the reverse complement.
TAATTCTGCTCTCAAGAATTTCAAAGTTTAAGTTTTCAGAGGATTGAATTTTGGAATTTCAATAGGGAATGGATCAAGTTTGGAACATTTTGTTTTGGGAATTCAAAGGAAGAGAAGTAGGAGAAATTACAGATTCGAAGCGAACTTCGGTAATTTCCCGACTATCCTATTGTTTGGCTTGAATTTATGAAATTCCTAATATTTATTTAATGTTTTAATCTTGCCAATTTTAACTAATTAGGACTTATACTTATATAATATAATCATACAAGTAGCCTCGAAGAATATGAGGGTTTATGTCGTATCGGACGACTACCTCGGAATCCTAAGTCCGATTAGGGCTTAATTTGCAATGCAAATGCCTAATGAAGAGGTTGAGGATTTATGTTGCACTAGGCAAACTACCTCGAAATCCTATGGCTTTGTTATTTAATTCTAGGAAAGTTTTGCTGAAGTAGACTCGGGTTTTGTCGATGACGATGGCCGTGCTTGCCCATCATGCTCCGAGCTCCTTGTTGTTGCAGAGGTTTAGTTTTAGAAATCATAAATCAGGGGATGATAAAAGTGTTTTGGTTTAGAGAAAATTTTAATTTCCAAGTGTTTTTTGTGTTTTAATTAAAACAAATCTTAAAGTTGATTATAACGACACCGGTTAAGATCCCACGGTTCCATCCTTCCGGCATCATTATTTTTATCGGATTCACTTAGTCCAGATGAATTTGCTAAACTCAACTTGAATGAGTTCCACACTTTCATTTAGACCGTGGGAAATCCCGTTAGCAACACGTAGGTTACATCATTCGAGGTATTCCCGATCATCCAACAGGACGTTTTAATTTAGTTGTAATTGTAGTTTTATGTTCTGTTTGTGATTAAATTTTGAGTTGTTTTATATTTTGAAATGTTGTGGCGGTGAATTTTATCTTGCAATAACTTTTAACTTAGTTTTGGTTTCAGTTTTAGGGACTATCCTAATGGTGTGGGTCTTCATGCAACAGTTGTTTATCATGCAAGAAAAGTAAGTGCAATGCAGTTAAATAAATTGCAATAAAGTAAATTGCAGGAAAGTAAATTGCAATAAAAATAAAAGCGTACCTGGAGGGTCTTCCCGTCATCCCAAGCTGCACTTAAAACATAATTTGAATATTAAAGCAAGTTCCTAGGTAAAGCTAAGGTAAGGGTTATGGTTTTCTATCAAATTCCTAATCCTATAGCTAGTCATTTCCTATGACGTCTAGGTTCCTGTGTTTTGGTTTGAAGACGATTTTCTTCATCAAAGAACAATTAAATTCAATTGTTCTTATAAACATCCTATCATATTGAGAAAGTGTTTAAGAAGGATCTTAAACATCTTTTCAATATTTCTAGGATTGCTTTAAGTCCAAATGAATTCAATTACACAAATGAATTAATCGTCCAAGAATTTTCAAGTTTTGTTATCTTGCTCAGTGAACTAGGACATTTGAATATCCTATATGTGAAGTAACATTTCATTTAATATTCTGTTTAGGAGTTATGATAACTAAAGCTTTTGAGGGTAAATCGGTATTCAAATGGTTTGTGATTTAGTTTAATTTTCATTAATGGGTTTAAATTTGGAATAGTGTTCGAGTTATTTTAGATTTATTTTGAATTCTTTATGTCTTTGGTGATGTTATATTTAATTCAACTTAATTTAATTTAATTTAATTTAATTTAATTTAATTTAATCTTTAATTTAATTCAACTTTTAATTTTAATTTAATTTAATTTAATTTAATTTAATTGAGTTTTAATTTAATTTAATTTAATTTGGTTTGATGTTAACTTAATTTAGTTTGATTTGATTTAATTTTAATTTAATTTAATTTAATTTAATTTAATTTAATTTAATTTAATTTAATTTAATTTAATTTAATTTAATTTTAATTTAATTTAATTTAATTTAATCCAATTTAATTTACTTAATTTAATTTAATTTTTAATTTAATTTTATTTTTTAATTTTAATTGAAATTTTTAAAAGAGTTTAAAAATTTAATTTTAGTTTAATGATTAAGTCTTTTAATATATTTTAAATTTGAGTTATCATTTTAATTAAGAATTGAATATTAATGAGATAATTAATTTAGGGATTTTTAAATTAAAGAATAAATCTCTTCCTAATAATATCCCGATTTAATAATTCCAATTTTATTATTCTTCCAAATTTAATCAATTATTTAATTAAGGTTTAATCATTTTAAATTGCTTAATGGGTTTCTACCCTTTAATTATTTAAATTTCAATCATCCAAACCAGATTAGGATCAAATATTTTACTTGTTAATTTTTTATTAAACCTAAAGTTTTAATTAAGGATTAAAAATTTTAATTACCACTTTACCCTTTAAGCTTAATAATTTCATAACTCACTAAACTGAACTCAAATGAACTTAAAATTTTTATGTGACTTCACTAATATGTCAATAAAGACATGAGAGGAGAAAATGTGATTTTTCTGTATTTAATTTATTTATATAATTATTTTTGGTAGAAAATAGAGATTTTCAAGGAAAATTTAATAACATGACCAAGGGAAAGTTTCTGTCCATAAGAAAATTAGGGGACATTCCTAATGACCAGAGGACCACTTGGACTAATTTTGGTGATTTTTTGAATTATATTATTTTTATTATAATTATTTTAAGTTTTGGAGTGTTAATTAATTTAAAAATAAAATAAATGTTGAAAAATGAATTTTATATTTTTCAAAAATCTCTCGGATATCAAGGAAATCAGAGAATCAAATTTTACAATTTTCTGATTTTTCTATGATTTATTATAATTATTTTAGTGAAAATGCTAGAAAATACATTTTTTTAATTTTAAAATTGCCCTAGAGCTTTAAAATTTAATATCTCACTAAATAGGCCTAGGAAAAATATGGGGTTTGTTCCTAAGTGATTAAAATTCAAAATGTGACATTTTGGTGAATTTTATTATTTTTGTGATTTTTATTATTTTTTAATTATTAAAATATTAAAATAATATTAAAAAATCAACTTTTTTAGAAAATTGAAATTTTAATTTTATTAAATTTCCCTAATATCAGAGAGGCTCCAAAACCAATTTGGTGAATTTTTGAAAGATATTTCGAAAGTAATGAATTTTTAAAGTTTAAATTGACTAAATGGCTTAATCAACCTATTTAGAAGGGCTAACCAAGTCCAATTGACCTCAAACTTTTATGGTGGGTTCCTCTGATCCTAAAGGTCCGTGGAGAATTGATTTCAAGTCAATTTGATGTATGGTTAGCTCTAATTAATTAGAGGTTCATTTTGGGTGTTTAAGCCAATTAGGGTTGTTTTAAATGAACTAACTCAAAACCTATTTTTCCTAGGGTCCTCTGGTCATAAGGAACATCACCAAATTTTCCTAGAATTTATTTCACAACATGATATTTATTGGAATTAAAATACTCAAAATAGTAACATGAATTTGAAAAATCAATAACTTTTCATAGGGATGGCCTCGACTTTGGAAAATTCGGGGAATGTTCCCAAATTCGGAGGCTTCAAAAGCCCTATGGTCTCATGCCATGGTGAATTGTATAAATGCATGGAGAATTAAAAATATGCAGAGAGTAAATAAATTATAAAAAATAAAATACTTGATGAAATTAAATGATTTCTTTTCCACATTATTCTCCTCTATTCACTGAGCAAGAGGGTATTTTTATTTTATTTTTCTGATTTTTCTACACAAAGTTATGAATTTTTGAAGTTTAGGGAATTAAATAAATCAGAAAAATCCCTAATTTTCTATTTATCCACGCGGCGCCGCGTCAACCTCGGCGACTCCGAAACGCCGCGTGGCGCGCTCCCGTTCGACGCCGCCATCCGACTCGGCAGCCCGGGCCCCGCGATTCTCGTACCGTCTCCTGATCCGATGAGATCCTGGCCGTCCGTCCGCGCGTGTATTGAATGGACGGCATCCGTTCATCGTCCCCAAGTGTCCTCACCCGAGAGCCGTCCACACTAAATCCCTAATATCTCACTCGATACTCATTGGATTTTCGTGTTCTTATACTCTATGGATTCATATTGAAGAGACGAATACATCTATACAGTGATCATGCATTGAAATTAAAGCATTTGAAATGGAGAATCTCCGGAAGCTCGGGATGAAGAATTAGCTCATACCTTTGCTCGGAGAAGTGTGGCTTCGATCCGAGAGTTGTTGCACCTTCGATTGGATCCCGACGAAGCTCCGAGTGAAGTCTCTGATGTCCGGTGAATTGTCCAGATGGGATTTCGACCAAGCCCGATCACAAAGCTTGGAGGCTGGAGCTACTTGGGTGGCCCGGAGATGGGGCTTTTGCTTGGTGGACACCTTCTCTTGGTACGGTGAAGGTGTAGGACCAATCAATTTGAGGATTGATCCACTGTGGAGAAGTGTCCTGGTTTTGGGTGGAATTTCGAGTTGAGAAATTGGATTTTGTCGATGGGGATTAGGGCAAATTGACACCGGGGATCAACTGCTCCGAGGGTGGAGAAGGGTTTGGAACAATTTTGGCGAGTTTCGGCAAGGTTTGTGCAACTCTCCTCTCATGGCCGTGAGGGGTCGGGTTTAAATAGAGGTGGCTCGGAGAGCCTCGCGGGGATGGCCGAGGGTTGGGATCGAGCTGCTGCGGTCATGGGAAGAACAGCCATGATGGCCATTGGGCATGGGGCGGCTCGACGAGGTGGAATTCCAAAGTTTGGCTCCTCCCAAGGTCTCGGCCATGGTGTTTTCCGGCGACCCAGGCGGCTGGCCGGCAGGCATGGGTCACCCTCAGGTCCAGGTGGGTCAAGGCTGGAGGTTTGTGCAGTCAATTGGCAATTTCCATTTGTAAAGGCTTTGAATTAAAATGGAATGGGGAAGGGGTCATTTTGGCTTCAATTTGGTCAACCCATTGGTTTGGGTTGGGTGCACCTCCCCATGGCTTCGATTTTGGGCTGAGAGGATCGATTGGGTCGACCGAGAGAGAATGGTGTGGTCTCTATCCATGATGAGGTGGCTAAACATGGTTTAGTGTGTGTCATGAATAAGGTTAAAAAGGCTTAATGAAAGATTAGGAAAGGAGCCCCTCCTTTTACCATTAATGGCATGGTCACATGCCAAACTTTCATGGCTTCATATGGCTTGTGAATGGCTCATTCATGGCTCAATTTGGCTTGGGAAAAGTTTAGTCGACTTCATAAAAATGGATTTTAAGGATTTTGGACATTTTGGTGGAAAGTTGGATGAAGCTTTATTTAGAATTATTTGATCATTGGATTAGGACTTAGGGATGATTTTAATTGAATGCATGATGAAGAGAATTTGTCATATGGGCCTTAGATTAATTTTGCCCCTTTGGATTTTGGTGGAGATGGGCTTTAGGAAGGATTAAGAAAGTGGGCTTTTGGTTTGGAAATAAATTTATGGATGGGAAATTTGTGAAGGATTGGGCCAAACAAATGTTGTTTTTAGCTCATGGATGAGTCATGAGTGACTTGAAGCAAATTGGGAGTGATTTGGGTTTGAATTGGGTTCAATTTGGGTTCTTTTGGTGAATGGGCCAATATAGGTCAAATTGGGCTAACTTGGGCCAATGTTGGGCTAGGGTTGAAATTGATGTAAAATAAATGTTGGGAAATGTTTATGGGAGTGTTTCAAAGAGGTTTTGGCTTTGGTTGGGTCTTGATTTTGAGGTTTGGGCCTATTTGGGTTAGGTTTGGGTTTAGGTCAAAATTGGGCTTTTTGATTTTCGGTTGAATTTGAGTGGGGTTTGGATCTAAATTTTGGGCAAATCATGTTAGTGTTTTATTTATGGGGATGTTAAGGAAGGTTTAGAAAATATTTGGGGTTAATTGGAGTTGAATTGGGTGAGTTTGGGCTAAGTTTGGGTCATGGGTCCAAATTGGGCTTTAAGGCCAAAAGTGAAATTGGATTCAAATGTCAATCAAATCGAACTTGGATTTGGTCTAGATTGGTGTTGGGAATGTTGAATTGAAGTTTAGAATTGAATTGGACCAAAATTGGGGTCAATTAGGTAGGTTTGGTTTGACATTGGGTTCACTTAGGGTTAAAATGGGTCAAATTGGGGGTTTTGACAAAAGTAGGGTAAATTGACAAAATTGGCCCATGGTATAGTTGGACAAAATGAAATTGGGAATATTTGGTATTTTCTAGAATTTTCTGGGAATTTTCTGAATTTTTGGATTTTTTGGGTCAAGAGGGGTATTTTGGGTATTTGGAGGGTATTGGGAGGTATTTTTGGAATTTTTGGTATTTTTGGGCAATGATGATCAATTTGAGTTATGTGGAAATGCTTGGGATTGATTTTGAGGAATTTTGGGTGATTTAGGTGTTTTGGAGGATTTCAAGGGTTTTGGGTAGGCTAGGCGGGTGTAGGGTCCCGGGGGTCAAAAATTGAAAATTTGGGAAATGGAAGATTGGGTGAATGTCAGTGGAATAAAATCATTTTGGTTGAGCCATGAAGCCATATCAAGCCCACATGAGCCATGAAGGGACTCATCTGAGGCATTCACTATGTTGTTCCTAACCCTCTTAGCCAAGGGCTTAGGGGTTAAGGGCCATCCATGTGAATCACCTACATGAGTCAGGAGGTCAAGTTGGGTATGGGTGTGGTTTTTAGGAGGTGTGTGAAAGTGTAGTGTGTAGGTGTAGTGTATAAGTGTAGTGTGTGTGTAAGTCAGCCCCTTCACCAGACCAGGGCCACCAGGGCAGTCCTAAGGCCAAAGAGTCCTATAGGAACTCATCCTTTAAACTTCCACATTTGATTTCAACCCTCAGGTGATTAGGGGTCTATAGTCAAGTTTGTGGAGTTTGCAGGGAGTTTAGAAGTGGTTTGAATTTCTAAAAGGTGGGTCCCAATTCTAGTCCTCTAAGATAGTCAAAGGAAAAGCCTAAGGCTAGATCCCAAGCACTAAAAAGAAGAAGAGAAGACCTCATCAAAAATGAGGTCAACATCCTTCAATGATTTATGATGATTTTTCATGTTATTATTTTGAATGTTTTCCTTTTCCATTTCTAGTTTTTCAAGTCCTTTTTATTTTTAAATTTTTTTCAATTTTCTAACTCGGGATCATAAGGCACAAGTCTTACAAATCCTTTATTTTGCATACGTAACACAATAAATAATACATTAACAATAAAACAAATAAAATTAAAAATATATTCAAAACAAGAAAACGTTTTCAAAAACACCTTATTTTTTACAGAAACAGTTTCTTTTTTTTCACAACACTATTTCATACAAAAAAATACTTTTCACACAAAAACAATACGACACTAAATTTTTTCAATTCTAAGCCTAATTTCTTCAACTAAAATTCTCCTAAAATTCTTACCGAAGCTTCCCCGATAACGGCGCCAAAAACTTGATGCGACTTTTTTTACATGCAAGGATTTATGAACAATAAATATATATTAATTTTTATAAATTCACAATGATCGAACGCAAGTATACGTATCGTATCATGTAATACAGGACTCTAATGGAGTCCCATTTATCGATCTCACAGGGAAGCGTGGTAAAAGGTTCTTAGTCAAATTCCAGTCTACTATTAACAGTCTTAGTTTGGAGGGGTGATAAAAGTGGTTTTTCTAACAACTACTCCTAAATGCAGATGATTATATGTAAGAATAATAGTTACTCCTTAATGCAAATATTAATACTAAATATTACCCTTTTTGGGGAAATTGGTTCGGTGAATTTTGAGATAATAAAAACTACTATTCTCATGTAACGAATTATATAATTTATAGGAATGAGATGCATTAAATATTGTGTGTACCTGTTTACCTCATTTTTGATGAGGTCTTCTCTTTCGTCTTTAGTACTTAGGATCTAGCCTTAGGCTTTTCCTTTGACCATCCTAGAGGACTAGAATTGGGACCCACCACTTAGAAATTCAAACCACTTCTAAACTCCCTGCAAACTCCACAAACTTGATTGTAGACCCCTAATCACCTGAGGGTTGAAATCAAATGTGGAAGTTTAAAGGATGAGTTCCTACGGGACTCTTTGGCCTTAGGATCGCCTCCGGGTGGCTCGGTCGCAGTGAGGGCTGACTTACACTACACTTATACACTACACTTCCACACACCTCCTAAAACCACACCCATACCCAACCTGACCTCCTGACTCATGAAGGTGATTCACATGGATGGTCCTTAACCCCTAATCCCTTGACTAAGAGGGTTAGGAACAACATAGTGAATGCCTCAAATGAGTCCCTTCATGGCTCATGAGGGATTGATATGGCTTTATTGCTCAACCAAAATGATTTCATTCCACTTACATTTACCTAATCTTCAATTTTCTAAATTTTTAATTTTTGACACCCGGTACTCTGTACCCGCCAACCTACCCAAAACCCTTGAAATTACCCAAAATTTTCAAAATTCTCCAAAATCACCCAAACTCCTCAAAATCAATCTCAAACATTCTCCCACCACTCAAATTAACCATTTTTTACCCAAAATACTCAAAATTCCAAAAATACCCCCCAATACCCTCAAAATACCCAAACTACCCCTCTTAGCCAAAAAAATCCGAAAATTCAGAAAATTCCCAGAAAATTCCAGAAAATCCCAAATATTCTCAATTTCATTTTGTTCAACTACACCATGGGCCAAGTTTGTCAATTTACCCCACTTTTATCAAAATCCCCAATTTGACCCATTTTAACCCAAAATGAACCCAATGTCAACCCAAACCTACCCAATTGACCCAAATTCTGGTCCAATTCAATTCCAAACTTCAATTCAGCATCCCCAACACCAATCTAGACAAAATCCAAGTCCAATTTGATTGGCATTTGAATCCAATTTCACTTTTGACCTTAAAGCCCAATTTGGACCCATGACCCAAACTTAGCCCAAACTAACCCAATTCAACTCCAATTAACCCCAAACCGTTTCTAAACCTTCCTTATCATCCTCACAAACAAAACACTAACATGATTTACCAAAAATTTAGACCCAAACCCCACTCAAATTCAATCCAAAGCTAAAAGGCCCAATTTTAACCTAAAACCAAACCTAACCCAAATAAGCCCAAACCCCAAAATCAAAACCCAACCAAAGCCAAAACCTCTTTGAAACACTCCCATAAACATTTCCCAACATTAATTTTACATCAATTTCAACCCTAGCCCAACATTGGCCCAAATTAGCCCAACTTGACCTACATTGAGCCATTTACCAAAGAGGCCCAAATTCAAACCAATTCAATTCTAAATCACACCAAATTGACTCCAAACCATTCATGAAACATCCCTAAACCAATTGCAACATTTATTTGACATGGTCCTTCACAAAATTTTCACCCAAAAGCCCATCCTAAAATAAAAAAAAAACCCACTTCCCTAAATCACTTTAAAAGCTCATCTAAAACCATTTCAAAGAGCCCAAAATCTACCCTAAAGCCCATATGACATTTTCATTTGCCATCCATTTAATCAAAGTCATTCCCTAAGTTCCAATCCCAGTATCAAATGATTCCAAATCAAGCCTCATGCCAAATCACCCCTAAATGCCAACATTCACAAAATCCTTCTCCATGAAAGTTGACTTAGCTTTTCCCAAGCCAAATGGAGCCATGAAGCCATGCATGAGCCCCATGCGAGCTATGAGAGCCATGGAATCTACTTTCCACCTCACCAAACCATTAATGGCAAGAGAGGGGATCTCTTTCTTAAACCCTCTTAAACCCTTTTTTACCTTAAGCATGTCACACACTAAACCATGCTTAGCCACCTCACCATGGATGGAGACCACACCATTCTCTCTTGGTGACCCAAGTGACTCTTTTCAGCCCAAAACCGAGGCCTTGGGTGGTGAACCTAGCCCAAAACCATGGGTTGACTCATTTGAACCCAAAATAGCCTTCCCCCATTCCATTTCAATTCAACTCCTTCACACATGTCCATGGCCAATCGATCGCGCTAAGCCCCGCCCCGACCTCCACGACCTTGAGGGTGACTCGACCTCGGCCGGTCGGCCACCACAATGCCGGAAACCACCGGGCCGAGAGCACCCATGTGAGCCAAAGTTTGGAATTCCCACTTGCCGAGCCGCCCCATGCCCGATGGCCATCATGGCTGTTTTTCCCTCGACCTGAGCAGTCGATCCCAAGCCTTAAACCCCCACAGGAGGCGCTCCACCCTCTCCTATTTAAACCTCACCTCCTCTCGGCCATGAGGGATGCTGAACCGGACCTTGCGAAACCTCGCCAAAATTGCTCCAGACCACTCTCCACACTTAGAGCAGTTGATCCCCAGTGACAATTTGCCCAAATCCCCACCAACAGAGCTCAATTTCTCAGCCAAAATTCTACCTAAAAACAGGACATCTCCCAACTCTCCACCAAATTCAAATTAAACTCACCCACACCTGCACAAGGTCAAGAGAAGGAGTTCCCAGGTGAAAGCCCCTCTCTGAGGCCACCCATCCGTTCCGGACTCCAAGATTTGTAATCGTGCTGTGGTCGAAATCATACTGGACAATTCACTGCACCCAAGGGACTTCATCCGGAGCTTGCTTGGACCCAATCGAAGGTGACACAACTCTCGGATCGAAGCTTCACTTCTCTGAGCAAAGGTATGGACTCACTCTTCTTCCCGAGCTTACAGAGATTCTCTATTTAATTTGAGTCAATTTCAATAATGTTTACCGTATGGATGTGTTCGTCTCCTCAAGACGAATCCATAGAGCATAAGAACACGAAAATCCGTTGAGAATCGAGTGAAAAATTAGGGTTAGAAGGTTGACGGTCACGGGTGCACACCAGCCGTAGACGATGACCGGAGCCGCGTCGGATCGAGCGTGTATCGAGCGGACGGTCTAGATCGAGCCGGACAGATGCGATGGTACGTGAACCACGGGGCCCTGGAGCGTTGAGTCAGATGGCGGCGCCGAGTCAGAAGATGACGCGTGGCCTTTCGGAGCTGCCAAGGATGGCGTGGCGCCGTGTCACTTAAGTAGAAAAATAGAGATTTTCTTATTTATTTAATTCCCTAAACTTCAAAAATGCATAACTTTGTGTAGGAAAATCAGAAAAACAAAATAAAAATACCCTCTTGCTCAGTGAATAGAGGAGAATAATGTGGAAAAGAAATAATGTAATTTCATCAAGTATTTTATTTTTAAATATTTATTTACTCTCTGCACTATTTCAAATCTCCATGCATGTATAAAATTCACCATGGCATGAGACCATAGGGCTTTTGAAGCCTCTAAATTTGGGAACATTCCCTGAATTTTCCAAAGTCAGAGGCCACTCCTATGAAGAGTTATTGATTTTTCAATTCTAGGTCTCTATTCTGAGTATTTTAATTCTAGTAATTAGTATGTTGTGAAATAAATTCTAGGAAAATTTGGTGATGTTTCTTATGACCAGAGGACCCTAGGGAAAATAGGTCTTGAATTAACTCACTTGTAATGACCCTAATTGGCTTAAACACCCAAAATGAAACCTTAATTAATTAGAGCTAATCATACATCAAATTGACTTGAAATCTATTCTCCACTGACCTTTAGGATCAGGGGAGCCCACCATAAAAGTTTGAGGTCAATTGGACTTGGTTAGCCCGACCAAATGGGTTGACTAAGCCATTTAGCCAAACTTAAACTTTAAAAATTCATAACTTTCAAAATACTTTTCAAAAATTCACTAAATTGGTTTTAGAGCCTCTCTGATATCAGGGAAATTTAAGAAAATTAAAATTACAATTTTCCAAAAAAGTTGATTTTTTGCATTATTTTAATATTTTTAATAATTAAAAAATAATAAAAATCACAAAAATAATAAAATGCACCAAAATGTCACATTTTGAATTTTAATCACTTAGGAACAAACCCCATATTTTTCTTAAGTCTCTATGATGAGATATTAAATTTTAAAGCTCTAAGGTAATTTTAACATAAAAAAATGTATTTTCTGGCATTTTCACTAAAATAATTCTAATAAATCAAAGAAAAAATAGAAAATTAAAAAAATTGGATCTCTGGTTTCCTCGATATCAGAGAGATTTTTGAAAAATATAAAATTCATTTTCAACCTTTAGTTTATTTTTAAATTAATTAATACTCCAAAACTCAAAATAATTATAATAAAAATAATATAATTCAAAAAATCACCAAAATTGGTCCAAGTTGTCCTCTGGTCATTAGGAATGTCCCATAATTTTCTTAAGGACAGAAACTTTCCCTTGGTCATGTTATTAAATTTTCCTTGAAAATTCTTATTTTCCACCAAAAATAATTATATAAATAAATTAAATACAGAAAAATCACATTTTCTCCTCTAATGTCTTGATTGACATAAGAGTGAAGTTACATAAAAATTTCAAATTCATTTAAGCTCAATTTAGTGAGTTATGAAATTAGTAAGTTTAAAGGGCAAAATAAGTAATTAAAATTTTAACCTATAATTAAAAATTTTAGGTTTAATTAAAAGAGTGGGTAAAATATTTGATACTAAGTTGATTTTGGATGTTTGAAACTTAGGTAATTAAAAGGTTAAAACCTACCTAACAATTTGAAAATAATTAAAATAAAACTTAGTTAAATAATTGTTTAAACTTGGAAGAATAATAAAAAAATTTGGAATTATTAAAATAGGGATATTATTAGGAAGAAATTTATTCTTTAATCTAAGAATCCCTAAATTAATCACCTCAATAATATTTAATTCCTAATTAAAATGATAATCCAAATTCAAAATTTAAAGTGCTAAAAGACTTAATCATTAAATTAAATTAAAAATTAAAACATTTAAATTAAATCCTTTTAAAATTTCAATTAAATTAATACTCTAACAATTAAATTAAATCATCTTTAAAATATAAAAAAATATAAAATATTAAATTAAAATTAAAAATTTAAATTAAATTTAAATTAAATCTAAACTAAACTCGAATTAAATTAAATTAAATTAAAATATATTAAACTAAATTAAATTAAATTAAATTAAATTAAATTAAAACATATTAAATTAAATTAAATTAAATTAAATTAAAACATATTAAATTAAATTAAATTAAATTAAATCCAAACATAATAAATTAAATTAAATTAAATAAAAAAAATAAAATCAAGTTAAAATAAAATTAAAATTAAATTAGATAAATAAAATTAAATTAAAATTAAAACTAAACCAAATTAAATTAAATTGAATTAAATATAACATCACTTAAGACATAAAGAATTCAAAAATAAATCTAAAACAACTTGAACACTATTCCAAATTTAAACCCATTAATTAAAATTAAGTCGAATCACAAATCACTTGAATATCGATTTTCCCTCAAAAGCTCTTATTGTCATAACTCCTAAATGGAGTGTTAAGTGAAGTATTACCTCACTCATAGGATATTTAAATGTCCTAGTTCACTGAGCAAGATAACAAAACTTAAACTCCTAGATGATTGATTCATTGTATAATTAAATTCTCCTGAACTTATAATAATCCTAGAAGTATTGAAAAGATGTTTAAGATTCGTCTCAAGCACTTCCTCAATACGATAGGATGTTTATAAGAACAATTGAACTTAATTGTTCTTTGATGAAGAGAATCGTCCTAAAACCAAAACACAAGAACCTAGACGTCATAGGAAATGACTAGCTATAGGATTAGGAACTTGGTATAAAACCAAAACCCTTCCCTTAACTTTACCTAGGAACTTGCTTTAAACCCTTAAATATTCTAAATTGTGTTTAAGTGCAGCCTGAGATGACGGGAAGACCCTCCAGGTACGCTTTTATTTTATTGCATTTTACCTTCTTGCAATTTACCTTATTGCAGATGCACTTTACTTTTCTTGCATGATAAACAACTGTTGCATGAAAACCCACACCTTTAGGATAGTCCCTAAAACTAAAACCGAAACTAAATTAAAAGTCATTACAAGATAAAATTCACCATCATAACATTTCAAAATATAAAACAACTCAAAATTTAATCACAAACAGAATACAAAACTACAATTACAATTAAATTAAAATGTCTTGTTGGATGATCGGGAATACCTCGGATGATGTAACCTACGTGTTGCTAACGGGATTTCCCACGGTCTAAATGAAAGTGTGGAACTCATTTAGTTGAGTTTAGCAAATTCATCTGGACTAAGTGAATGCGATAAAAATAACAATGCCGGAAGGATGGAACCGTGGGATCTTAATCGGTGTTGTTATAATCAATTTTAAGATTTGTTTTAATTAAAACACTAAAAAAAACACTTGGATTTTAAGACTTCTTTAAACCAGAACACTTTTCTCATCTCTTGATTTTCTCCTTCTATAACTAAACCCTCTGCAACAACAAGGAGCTCGGAGCATGGTGGGCAGCACGACCATCGTCATCGACGAAACCCGAGTCTACTTCAAAGAAACATTCTTAGAATTAAATAACCAAACCATAGGACTTCGAGGTAATTTGCCTAATGCAACATAAATCCTCAACTTTTTATTAGGCATTTGCATTGCAAATTAAGCCCTAACCGGTCTTAGGATTCCGAGGTAGTCGTCCGATACGACATAAACCCTCACATCTTCGAGGCTATTTGTATGATCATGTCATACGAATATAAGTCATAATTAATTAAAATTGGCAAGATCAAAACATTAAATAAACATTAGGACTTTCCTAAATTCAAGCCAAACAATATGATAGTCGGAAATTACCGAAGTTCGCTTCGAATCCGTAATTTCTCCTACTTTTCTTCCTTTGAATTCCCAAAACAAAATGTTCCAAACTTGATCCATTCCCTATTGAAATTCCAAAATCCAATCCCTTGAAAACTTAAACTTTGAGATTCTTGAGAGCAGAACTACTGATTATTATCGAGAGTTTTCTTAGGTGATTCTCGTCACTTAAGATGTAATTAACTATGGGGGCTTTCCCTTATAGGGAATTTTAAGAACCCACCAGGTAATATAAACTCTGCTTAATTTCTTTGTATTAAGCAGAGGAATTTCTAGGCCTATAAAATTGGTTCGCAGACCAAACAGATGTCACAAATTTTCTAGTTTATTTAATCGAGCCCCATCACCAAACAGTTTGTATATTCTTCGGGATAAATACACGGTTTGTGATGCGCCGCTCGTTTATATAAACTATCTGGAATGTGAGGTCGGTTTGATTTCATATCTTAAAATTATTTTCAAAATCAAATACTACTTTTCAAATTATTTACTTAAATTAAATTAAAAATTAGACGACAACTTCTGTTAGGCGACCCCCTTTTTAAAATACAACACACATAACTTAAAAATATGCCGACAGTACCGAATAAGAGCAATCCTATTCTTTACCCTCTTCCGAGTGCCCCCTCTTTTGAGTGCTATAAAGAACATTGAAAAATCCTAGGCTTAGTCCCTAAATCCAAGTTTTGGCTGGGAGGATACTGGCTGCCACTTTACAGCTCCTACTTCCCTTCACCTGAAGGCTAACCCTAGCTTTAGTTACCAAACTTTAGGACCAAATTGAGGATCTCAGCCTGTCACCTTGAAACCTCCAATTCGATGCCCATGAAATCATATTTCCCTTATTATTTGCACTCAATCCCCATGAACTATGCAATTCATTCACGAACATTAAATGTGGTTCCACTTTTTTGATAATTACACTGCCCTTTCGGGCCAATGCAATTACAATGAATTTTAACACTACAACGAGCTCTTTTTGTAATGTAAAGGAAGTGCAAGTAGAAATCATCACATTTATAATTAAAGATTCTATTAGAAAGCATCCCAATATCCTAAACATGAGTCATACTCATTGCAAAAGAAAAGTAGAATGGAAACAATGACATAATCTTCTCATGCTACTATTTACATAGAAGAAGAAAGAGTTAAAGAAAGACATCACAAAACACAACAGAAAAACTCATTTCAAAGCAAATCCACCAAATAAGTGTTTACAAAGTCATAAGATAATGAAGAACACAATACTTAGCTTTTCCCCTTGAAAAAAAGATAAAAATCTCTCCTATAAAGTCTCCCGCCAATCCATGCAATGCAGAAACATTCCCTTACAAATTCTCTCAAAATCCCCTCACCAATCTCTCCCAAAAGGTAGAAATCAAGATTTTTACTCTAATTATAAGAACTCTAAGCATTCTCCAAGTTTTCCCTAACATCCACCCCCTTTTTTTGGCTTCAAATTTGGTTTAAAATAGTGTAGGAATGAATTTCCCAAGAGGTGCATGAAGAAACCTTCCCTAAGCGTCCAAATTCGATGTATATGTCCAAAAACCTCCCAATATCGCATCTCAACCGTCTGGAGCACCGCCGACGCTAAATAGGGCACTGCTGGCACTAAATAGGTGCTACCGGAGCCCTATTTTGGTGGTTTTGGGTTTCTGGCGCCACCGGCGTCGGTTTGGGAGCCCCCGACGCCCATCCTGTGCAACTCCACCATTTTACTCTGTTTGACTCCGTTTCAGCTCCGATTTGCCTCTTTTCAGTTGCGTTGCGTTCCTAATAGATAGCCCTATAAAATAAGCATAAAATAACCTTTCTTCAAAGTGTAATATTATTAAAAAAAATATGCAAGAAGAGTAAAATAGATTAAACATAGAATGACTTATTGAAATTTGTCAAGCCAATATTTGTTTTATTGCTCGTTTTTGCTCCAAATTGCACCATTTTTTCTTCCTGTTGCTCCAAAAAACCATTTCTTGTACCTAAAACCAAAAAATATACAAAATACCTTCCTTTAACGTGTAATATCATCAAAAATGAGTAAAACTATATAGCAAAAATAGTATATATTTTAGGCGTGTCAATAACTTATTTAGGATTCCGAGATTGTCATCGAGTATGACATAGATCCTCCTATCTTCTAGGCTATTCACATGATCGATATTAAGTGAACATAAGTTCTAAATAATAAAATTAGTAGGATTAAACATCAAATTAATATTTCAAATTGGAACCAAACAATAGCATAGTTCAGGAAAACACCGAGATTCATCTTGGATCTTTCCTTCCTTTAGATTCCTACAAAAATTGCTCCAAAATTTGAGCCACTCATCTATTAGATATCTTATCATCACATTTTATTGAAGAACTTTACCCTTTTGGAAGTCATGAATATAAATATTTTTATATCTATATCAAGAGTTTTCTTAGGTAACTTCGATTATCTAAGATGTAATTAACTATAAGGGTTCCCTTATAGGAAACTTAAATACCCTACATTATTATAAAACTTATATAATTCCTTCATATTAGATAGGAAAAACTGTCGGTCAACAATGGTTCGCAGACCAAACAGATTTCATGAATTATTTAGTTTATTTCATCAAGTCTCACCCCAAGTCATGCACCTATTCTTCGGGATAGATACATGTCTTGTGGTGAAGTGCTTGATTATTCTAAATTATTGATTATATGAAATCAATTTGATTTCGTATTTTTAAAATAATATTTTCAAAACCCATAAATTAAATTAAAGCAAAACCATATTTCATAAAACTATATATTTTAAACTCTTCACGATGCTTTTACGACCGATAGTTTTCTGGCGACTTCGCTGGGGAGAAATTTCTCTTCATTAAGATCAAGAAATGTTATATTCATACATCGGTAATGTGTTCATGTCCCTCATAAACTTGATTACCATTCTTATGTTGATATGCTTTCTCCATTACTTTCTTGGGAAAGTATGATCAACTTTCCTCGATTTAAGGACCATCAATTTAATGACCCTTGAATAGAGGGGGTTCAGAGAACCTTAGGTTCTTTCTTGATTTTTTTGGGGTTAGACCCCCAATAGGTGTATCGATGAATAAGTTTTGCCAGGGTGATGTACGTCCTGAAGGAATCTTGGACGGGGTCCCATACTTCACTTCCTCTTTATGCCTCCTAAGCTCAATCCTACCCTTGGCAGATTGACCCATTCTTATCATAAAACACCTTTTAATGAACATATCTAAAAGCAAGTTAATAATAAAATATTAAAATGAAATGAATTTGTTCCCAGTTCACAGAACAACATTCCTTTTTGTAGTGTTTGCACTTTGATTTAAGGGTTTGAGCCATCGCAAACTTTTGGAATTCCTTTCTTTCGGAAGTTAGATGTCAACCCCTACTCTGACTTTCTCCTGCCACTTGCCCTCCTCCCGCGAGGCCTGTCTTGCTGCTCCGATGATTCAGTTTGGGACAAGCTTTAATGAGTTTGAAGTTGTACTTGGAATGCCCCATTCACAGTCATGAAAGTCGCCACACCAAAAATCTAAGAGCCGTCTGCTGAGTTCGTCTTGAACTCCCACAACAATTTCTCTTCTGTTAAGAAGGAAAAAGTTTATTCTGCTCCCGTCAAATCAATCATCTCTTTGCGTAGGAGAGTCGTCACCCTTACTGCTTCTGGCTTTGTCGTCACTGAACCTACTTTCCCATCTGCCAAAGGGAAAAAATTTCTACATGAAGAAGACTCCGACAATGCCTTTATTGCCCCCACCGTCAATTTTTTAGATGGGTTCTAGTTCTAGAGTTCCCCTTCCAACCAGATCTCAAAGGAGGAACCACAATCGAAGAAATCTCAAAGCCGTTAGGGCACAAGTTACAAGCCTGCCAGTGATTGATAAGATTCCTCAACAGGAGGAACTCAGCTTACCAGATATCTCTCCTCTCCTTTGAAGGAGTAGGCTCCACCAGTTAGTCAACACTACCGGAGAGGAAAGCCTTCACAGGATTGCTGTTGCGCTAACATTATTGCCTGGTGGTTGTGATGAGGTGAGGGAGAGTCCCACACCCATCACCCGAGTTCACACCCTACTCCGAAGATTTGCTAAAAATGAAGGATGCTCTGCTGCTAAGCTCCTTAAGAGGATGGGATGTGAAATATCCCTTGAAAGTAACGATGAAATTCTAAATATGGAAAGATGTGTGCGAGAGTCTGAAGCGTGACTCAGCCTAATGGGGCTTTATATATACTTTCAAATGCAAGAATTTAATATCACTGCTAGAAGATTTAATTACTAATAGTGGCCTCAAAAACTTGATGTGATTTTACTTATGAAAGATTTTATGAATTTATATTTAGATTTTTATAATTTGTAAAAGTCACAATTTCAAACTCAAGTATACGTATCGTATCAACTAATATAGGGATCTAGTGGAGTCCTGGTTATCGATCCCACAGAGAAGATTTTTAGAATCTTAAGTAATATTTTTAGATTTTTCAAATTAAAAGTAATTATTATTTTTATTTCTTTTTAAAGCTTATATTTTAGATTTAATGAAATTTATACTAAATGAAAGTAAGCAACACTAAAATAAATATTAATGCAAGTATAAATAAAACAACTTTCTCCTTTTCAAATAATCCGAGATTTTCATAATAATTATCATTTTTGGAGAATTTAGATAATGGTATTTTGCCAAATAGAAACACTTCTATTCTTTACTCTTTGATCCAGACATAAAGAACATTGACTAATCTATAGATCGGTTCAGGATGTTTTATTAGTAGAATGGGTTAATCTAGGCTCACACTACTAGATGTCCAAGGGTGGCTATGGTCGGCCCTACTAGTGACCTATTCCCTTTCTATAAATCAAATTATTAGAATTTTGTCTGTCACTTTAAAAACTAATTAATTATGTGCCCAATAAATCATATCTTTCTATTTATTTGCCGCATAAAGCCTTCGACTACCCAAGGATTCATGTGATATCTACTAGTTAAGAACTCATCACCGGATAGGTCTCAAAATTCTTCAACAGGTTTTAACAATTTAAGTGGCCAGTTTAAAAAGTAAACTAAGATCAGGTATTAATATCATTACAATTTTTATAAATATTTTTAAGTTAAATTCTCCAACAAAGTTTAATTATCTTATTATCTTTCATAGTTGAAAGGAGAAAGAAAACTAACTACTCAGAACAAATTGAATTCACACAACAAAACATATTTATAAACTTTGAACCAAGTTATAAATATTTATCTGGAATGTTCCTTCAAGTGATCCGCTGACTCCTACTGACTTCAATGCAATGTTGAAAGACTTCAACAACAACAACTATAATATTCTCACACTTAACACTCAAAATAAACTAAAAATAAACTCACTAAATAAAAAAGAAGGTGGCTCCCTAAAATGAATTGGATGACTATATAGTTCTTAGGGACAAAAGGATGCTAGAAGGGGTGAAAGGGGGGGATTTTCTCTGTAGAATGGGCTCCTATTTATAGAGCTCTGAATTTGACCAGGGGTTGCTTAAGGCACCTCTTCAAAATTCATTCAAATACAATGTATCTTCTAGAAGGTAACTGTCGCGCCTAGGCGCCGGACTCCGGGATGAAGACCAGTTCTTCGCACCTCTTCACTTTGGGTCGCACCACTTCACGATTAAAATTGTTTCCCTGCGTCCAGATGCATTGTATCACTTGTCCTATATATTAAGAGTAACTTCCAGTATTCTAAAAGCTCTAATAATCGCTTAACACCGTCAAAATAACTGCCCAAAGTCGTCAATAATCTTGTCTGTGTCTGTATCGAATTGGCGCTTAGGCGCCGGATTCTAGTGCCTAGGCGCCAGGCCTACAATTTCGACAACTTTGCTCTTTTAGCTCAGCTTTTGCTCCTCTTTGCTCCTTTTTCCTTCTTGTACTCTTTTTTTATCACCTACATCCAAAAACATAAAAATACCTTTCAATAAAGCATAATATCCTTAAGAATTGAATCACAAATAAGGCATAAAAATGGGTATTTTTAAAGTAGATCAAAATCTTCAAACTTAAACGTTACTTGTCCTCAAGTAACCCTTTTAATTACATAAAATATATAACATTTGGAATGAAGTTTAAATATTTAAGATTTCTTTTATTTTTTGGTTTTATAAAAGATTTAGCAAATAATCAACCAAATTTCACTAATTAAGGTTAATTTTAAGAATTTAAAGAATATTTAACTACCAAATCATAAGACTTCCAATTTTACTCTATTTCAAGAATAACTGTAATTTAATATATTAAGGTCACATAGAATATTTACAAGAAAAAGATTTTCATGAAACATTTTTCTAGTAAAAATAATTATACATAAAAATTAAGTTAAAAATGTAGTTGATTTTCTTCCTATAAGATAAATCAAGTGAAGCCAATTTTTGATTAGGCATTTCCTCAAGTTTCTCCTCACTTTTTTCTGCTTTTTTTTTCTTTTCTCTCTTTCTTTTTAAGGATATTTTTCAATCCTCCTCTTCATTTTTTTTATTTGTGAGGATTATTTTTTTTCGATAGCCCGTTAATGATTTTGAAATTCACTATCCTTAACTTATATTTAAAAACTTATACATTTTTTACTTAATAAATATGACATTATTAATAAGTATTTTTCAAAAATTATTTCAATCTTTTTTTTTCAGGTAACAATCTTGATTCTTTAGTATTTCTAAAATCAATTCTCATTACTATAAATAGAAAAATTCTTAATCTTATTATTCTTTAAGTTAAATAATTCTATTCTTAAAATCAATTAAAATTATTGAAATTTTAGTTAAGTTTACTAAATTATTTATAAATTCCTAAAATTTAAGTAATCTTAAATAGATTTTTCATTCCTTATGTTATGTTAATATATATATATATATTGAAAGAAAGGAGCTACACTAGCTCCCTAGATGTTAAAAATTAAAAAATGAGAGGTTACAAAGCTTCCAAAAAGCTCACAGGAAAGAAAGAAAGAAAGGCCAAAATACATCTAAGAACCTGCAAAACTAAATTAACTCATGTATACCCCAATCAAAATAGTATAAAAAACCCAGGCAATGACTAGGAGAGCAGTGGGAAAAGATCAAGAGCCCAGGCCAGAATTCTCCACGACTCTAAAATGGGGAGCATACAACCGATCAGCTTCAATAAGGTAGGACAAATGTGGAGGTGGGACAGATGAGACATGAACTTGCTGGGATGAGAGGGCAATTCTGGCTAGCCAATTTGCAGGCCTGTTTCCCTCTCTGAATATGAAAGTAAACTGAGTATTGATTTTTTGGGCAAGGGATTTGATTCCATTAATTCAGCTGGAAGAGTGCTAAAGAGGATGAAGGTTATTTTGCAAATACTGCAGGAGAATGGCAGACTCACTCTCCATAGCAACATTGAACCAGTGAAAAGAGATGGCCACTTTTAGAGCCCAAAAACGGCGACTAACTCGGCTTCCAGGTGCATCGGCCACAATGATTGGAGTGTGGAAAAAGCAGACACACATGCCACGAAGGTCCCTAAAAATTCCACCACAGGCAGTTCCAAATTCAGAAAAGGCTCCATCAGTGTTAACTTTGATGAAAGGGTGGATTGGAGCTTTCCAATTCACCAGTAATATCTTATACTTCATAGGATATTCTTGCGTTGGAGTATTGAGAATGTTAGGGAATTTTTTCCAATGTATGAGTTTAGTCAAGAAAACCTGGCAGTTTCCCACCACAATTAAGACTTTACTCCTTTTCGCCTCATATTTCATAATGTTCCTGTGCATCCAAATAAACTAAGCAATAATAAAAGGAATAACCCCCAAATTAGCTTTGTGCCTGGACTGCCAGCAGGTAGACCATTCCTTCCACTCAAGGAGAAGAGTGTTGAGGTTAAATAGATTGGTAACCCCCTTCCAGACTTCCTGAGAGAAGCTACAATTGAAGAATAAATGTTGTAGGGTTTCAACATTATTCCCACACAAATAACACTTAGATGGTCTTCTAATCCCCTTGAGTTTGAGTATATCATCAGTTGGAAGGAGATTGTGAAAAATCCTCCAGATAAAGAAATACATAGAGGAAGTAATATATTTGTTCCAAATCAGGTTACCCCAAGTAATACCAGACCAATTATTGATTTGGAGATAAATATGCTTGGTGATGCTATGAAATTTACCATTGTGCCAAATAATCTTGTCAATATTGGTTCTATCAAAAGGAATAGCAGCTACCTGCTAAGCAGCAGATTCAGTAAGAATTTCCTGAAGCTTAGAGTAGGACCAATTGTTGTTGTCCCAGCAGTTAGCAACTGGGAAGAGCTGTTTGGTGATATTAAGAAGTGCAATCTTCATCTCAGATGGGCACCAGGTGTCATGCCAAAACATTACATTTCCTTGTCCAAGCTCCCAACAGAATAAGGATTCAACAAGGTCTCTATTAAATATCATTTGCTTCCAGATCCTAGAGATTCCAAGTTTGATTTGGGCCAAGTTTGTGTGGCTGTCTTTACAATGTTTACCTTTCATTAAGATGGCCCAAAGCGAGTTTTGATGTCTAAAATGAATCCATAGCTTGTAGAAATTGACTTTTTTAAGGTGTTGTAAAACTTTAAAACCCAATCCACTAGCCCATTTAGGTTTTGATAACTTCTGCCAACCTGCCCAATGCATCTGTTTTATTTGACCTGACCATAAAAATCTGCTGAAAATTCTTTCAATTTGGATTCTAGATCTTTTCTTCATGCAGGTCATTTGGAGAACATAATTTGGGAAGGTAGTGAGGATACTATGGAGGAGGGTGATTCTGCCTCCTGTGGATAAGAAAGAATTTGTCCAGTGGGATAACTGGGCATTAAGTTTTCCAATAACCTCCTCAAAGTGGAGCTGTTTTGATTTTCCCTTGATGAGAAGCACTCCTAAATATTTCAATGGAAGATTGGCCAGAGAGAAACCAATATAGTTAGTGATCTAATGAGACAACTCAGCAGTAATGGCTCTGGGAAGAATCAGCTCACACTTGGATTTGTTAAATTGGAGACCTGACACCCTTTGGAATTGAAGGAGACACTTAGTAACTCTTTTCACAGCCATCTTGGAAGCTCTAGGAAAAAGCATTAAATCATCTGCATATAACAAGTGGGAAATGATCACACTAGATTTATAATGATATCTGGCTTAATGATAAGGAGAGATTTGAGCTTCAATTAGCCTGGATATGTAGTCCATGACAATTATGAAAATAGAAGGGGATAAAGGATCTCCTTGCTTAAGCCCTTGTCGGCATATTTTTAGGTTGTGTTTTATTTTGAAAAGGGGGTCGCCTGACAGAAGTTGTCGGTGAATTTTAAATTTAATTTAAATAAATAATTTGAAAAGTAGTATTTGATTTTAAAAATAATTTTAAATTTGAAGATTTTAAGATATGAGATGAAACCGATCTCACATCCCAAATAGTTTATATAAACTAACATCACACTACAAACCGTGTATCTATCCCTAAGGATAGACACACTGCTTAATGGTGGGGCTCGATTAAATAAACTAGAAGATTTGTGACATCCGTTTGGTACTGCGAACCAATTTTATAAGCCAGACAAATTCCACTGCTTAACATGAAAGCATTAAACGGGGTTTATATTACCTAGGTTCTTTAAAATTCCCTATAAGGGCAAGCCCCTATAATTAATTACATCTTAAGTGACGGGAATCACCTAAGAAAACTCTCGATAATAATCAGTAATTCTGCTCTCAAGTATTTCAAAGTTTAGGTTTTCAAGGGATTGAATTTTGGAATTTCAATAGGGAATAGATCGAATTTGGAACATTTTATTTTGGGAATTCAAAGGAAGAAAAGTAGGAGAAATTACAGATTCGAAGCGAACTTCGGTAATTTCCCGACTATCCTATTGTTTGGCTTAGATTTAGGAAAGTCCTAATGTTTATTTAATGTTTTAATCTTGCCGATTTTAATTAATTAGGGCTTATATTTATATGACGAAGCATACGAAATAGCCTCGAAGATGTGAGGGTTTATGTCGTATCGGACGACTACCTCGGAATCCTAAGACCGGTTAGGGCTTAATTTGCAATGCAAATGCCTAACAAAAGGTTGAGGATTTATGTTGCACTAGGAAAACTACCTCGAAATCCTATGGCTTGGTTATTTAATTCTAAGACAGTTTTGCTGAAGTAGACTCAAGTTTTGCTGATGACGATGGCCGTGCTGCCCACCATGCTCCGAGCTCCTTGTTGTTGCAGAGGTTTAATTTTAGAAATCATAAGTCATGAGATGAGAAAGATGTTTTGGTTTAGAGAAGTCTTAATTTCCAAGTGTTTTTTATGTTTTATTTAAAACAAATCTTAAAGTTGATTATAACGACACCGGTTAAGATCCCACGGTTCCATCCTTCGGCATCATTATTTTTATCGGATTCACTTAGTCCGGATGAATTTGCTAAACTCAATTGAATGAGTTCCACACTTTCATTTAGACCGTGGGAAATCCAGTTAGCAACATGTAGGTTACATCATCCGAGGTATTCCGGATCATCCAACGGGACGTTTTAATTTAGTTGTAATTGTAGTTTTGTGTTCGTTTGTGATTAAATTTTGAGTTGTTTTATATTTTGGAATGTTGTGGCGGTGAATTTTATCTTGCGATGACTTTTAACTTAGTTTTGGTTTCGGTTTTAGGGACTATCCTAAAGGTGTGAGTTTTCATGCAACGATTGTTTATCATGCAAGAAAAGTAAGTGCGATGCGATTAAATAAATTGCGATAAGGTAAATTGCGATAAAATAAAAGCGTACTGGAGGGTCTTCCCGTCATCCCAAGTTGCACTTGAAACACAATTAGAATATTTAAGCGAGTTCCTAGGTAAAGCTAAGGGAAGGGTTATGGTTTTCTACCAAATTCCTAATCCTATAGCTTAGTCATTTCCTATGACGTCTAGGTTCCTTGTGTTTTTGTTTGAAGACGATTTTCTTCATCAAAGAATAATTAAGTTCGATTGTTCTTGTAAGTATCCTATCATATTGAGGAAGTGCTTAAGAAGAATCTTAAACATCTTTTCGATATTTCTAGGATTGTTTTAAGTCCGAAATGAATTCGATTACACAAATGAATTAATCGTCCGAGGTTCGAGTTAAGTTTTGTTATTATCTTACTCGGTGAACTAGGATGTTTGAATGTCCTATAAGTGAAGTAACATTTCATTTAATATTACGTTTAGGAGTTATGATAACTAAAGCTTTCGAGGGTAAATTGGTGTTCGAATGGTTTGTGATTTAGTTTAATTTCAATTAATGGGTTTAAATTTGGAATAGTGTTCAAGTTATTTTAGATTTATTTTGAATTCTTTATGTCTTTGGTGATGTTATATTTAATTCAACTTAATTTAATTTAATTTAATTTAATTTAATTTAATTTAATTCTATTTAGTTTGGTTTGATGTTAACTTAATTTAGTTTGATTTGATTCAATTTTAATTTAATTTAATTTAATTTAATTTAATTTAATTTAATTTTTAATTTAATTTAATTTAATTTATTTAATTTAATTTAATTTGATTTAATTTAATTTAATTTAATTTAATTTAATTTATTTAATTCAATTTAATTTAATTTAATTCATTTAATTTAATTTAATTTGTTTATTTAATTTAATTTAATTTAATCTTTAATTTAATTCAACTTTTAATTTTAATTTAATTTAATTTAATTTAATTCAATTTAATTTACTTAATTTAATTTAATCTTTTAATTTAATTTTATTTTTAATTTTAATTGAAATTTTAAAAGAGTTTAATAATTTAATTTTAGTTTAATGATTAAGTCTTTTAATGTTTTGAATTTGAGTTATTATTTTAATTAAGAATTTAATATTAATGAGATAATTAATTTAGGGATTTTTAAATTAAAGAATAAATCTCTTCCTAATAATATCCTTATTTTAATAATTCCAATTTTATTATTCTTCCAAATTTAATCAATTATTTAATTAAGGTTTAATTATTTTAAATTGCTTAATGGGTTTCTACCCTTTAATTATTTAAATTTCAATCATCCAAATCAGATTAGGATCAAATATTTTACTTGTTAATTTTTTTATTAAACCTAACGTTTTAATTAAGGGTTAAAAATTTTAATTACCACTTTACCCTTTAAGCTTAATAATTTCATAACTCCCTAAATTGAGCTCAAATGAACTTGAAATTTTTATGTGACCTCACTCATATGTCAATAAAGACATGAGAGAAGAAAATGTGATTTTTCTGTATTTAATTTATTTTATATAAGTATTTTTGGTAGAAAATAGAGATTTCCAAGGAAAATTTAATAACATGACCAAGGGAAAGTTTCTGTCCTTAAGAAAATTAGGGGACATTCCTAATGACCAAAGGACCACTTGGACCAATTTTGGTGATTTTTTGAATTATATTATTTTTATTATAATTATTTTAAGTTTTGGAGTGTTAATTAATTTAAAAATAAAATAAATGTTGAAAAATGAATTTTATATTTTTTAAAAATTTCTATGATATCAAGGAAATCAGAGAATCAAATATTGCAATTTTCTGATTTTTCTATGATTTATTATAATTATTTTAGTGAAAATGCTAGAAAATGCATTTTTTAATTTTAAAATTACCCTAGAGCTTTAAAATTTAATATCTCACTAAATAGACCTAAGAAAAATATAGGGTTTGTTCCTAAGTGATTAAAATTCAAAATGTGACATTTTGGTGAATTTTATTATTTTTGTGATTTTTATTATTTTTTATTTATTAAAAATATTAAAATAATATTAAAAATCAACTTTTTTAGAAAATTGAAATTTTAATTTTCTTAAATTCCCTAATATCGGAGAGGCTCCAAAACCAATTTAGTGAATTTTTGAAAGATATTTTGAAAGTTTTGAATTTTTAAAGTCTAAAATGACTAAGTGGCTTAATCGACCCATTTAGTAGGGCTAACCAAGTCCGATTGACCTCGAAACTTTTATGGTGGATTCCTACGATCCTAAAGGTCAGTGGAGAATTGATTTCAAGTCAATTTGATGTATGGTTAGCTACGATTAATTAGAGACCTATTTTGGGTTTTTAAGCCGATTAGGGTTATTTTAAATGAACTAACTCAAAACCTATTTTCCACTAGGGTCCTACTAGTCGTAAGGAACATCACCAAATTTTCCTAGAATTTATTTCACAACATGCTATTTATTGGAATTAAAATACTCAAAACGAGTAACATGAATTTGAAAAATCAATAACTTTTCATAGGGATGGCCTCCGACTTTGGAAAATTCGGGGAATGTTCCCAAATTCAGAGGCTTCAAAAGCCCTATGGTCTCATGCCATGGTGAATTGTATACATGCATGGAGAATTAAAAGTATGCAGAGAGTAAATAAATTATTAAAAATAAAATACTTGATGAAATTAAATGATTTCTTTTCCACATTATTCTCCTCTGTTCACTGAGCAGGAAGGTATTTTTATTTTATTTTTATGATTTTCCTACACAAAGTTATGAATTTTTGAAGTTTAGGGAATTAAATAAATAGAAAATATCCCTAATTTTCTATTTATCCATGCGGCGCCGCGTCATCCTCGGCATCTCTGAACGCACATGCGTCGAGCTCCCATTCGACGCCGCCGCTTGATTCAGCAGCCCGGGCCCCGCGGTTCTCGTACCGTCTCCTGGTCCGACGCCATCTGAGCCGTCCGTCCGCCCGTGTATTGAATGGACGGCATCCGTTCATCGTCCCCGAGCGTCCTCACCCGAGAGCCGTCCACACTAAATCCCTAAGATCTCACTCGATACTCAACGGATTTTCATGTTCTTATGCTCTATGGATTCGTCTTGAGAAGACGAATACATCCATATGGTTTATGTGGGATGAATATTACACAATAAAAATGGAGAATGTTCAGAAGTTCAGGAAGAAGAGTGAGACCATACCTTTGCTCAGAGAAGTGTGGCTTCGATCTGAGGGTTGTTGCACCTTCGATTGGATCCCAGCAAGCTCCAGATGAAGTCTCCTGGTCTGGTGAATTGCCTAGGTAGGATTTCGACCACGGCCCGATCACAAAGCTTGGAGGCTGGAGCAATTGGGTGGCCTCGGAGATAGGGCTTTTGCTGGTGGACACCTTCCCTTGGTACGGTGAAGGTGTAAAACCAATCAATTTGGGGATTGGCTCACTTGTGGAGAAGTGTCCTGGTTTTGGGCCTAGATTTCGACTACGAAATTGAGCTCGCAGAGAAGAAACGGCGGGGAGATTTCGGTGGGGATCAAGTGCTCTGTGTATGGGGAGTAGTCCGGAACAATTTTGGTAGAGTTTCCTTAAGGTTTGTTTCAGGCACCTCTCATGGCCGAGAGGGGTGGTGTTTAAATAGGAGACGGTGGAGGGCCTCCGGGGAGAGTTAGGGCTTGGGATCGAGCTGCTTAGGTCGAGGGCGGAACGGCCACAATGGCCACGCGGGGATGGGGCGGCTCGGCGAGGGAGAATTCCAAAGTTGGCTCACATGTGAGCTCTCGGCCATGGTGTTTTCCGGCGGCCTGGTGGCCGGCCGGCCGAGCATGGGTCACCCTCAAGGTCAGGTGGGTCAGGGCTGGGACTTGGTGCAAGCAATTGGCAAATGCCATGTGTAATGGCTTTAATCCAAAGTGGAATGGTACATGGCTAATTTTGAGTCTAAATGGGTCAACCCACCCACTTGGGCTTGGTGCACCCCTCAAGGTGGCTTTGGATGCTGCGGGGGATCAAAGGGATCAGCTGGTTTGGCATGGAGAAGTCTCCATCCAAATATATTTGGATTAAATTTAAGTTTAGGTGAAACATGATTAAGGCTAATGAGCTTTAGGGATTAAGGAAAGCCCTCCCTCTTCTTACCCAATATGGCATGGTGGAGTGTCCAAGGCTCTCACGGCTCACATGTGGCTCATGCATGGCTTCATGGCTCACCTTTGGCTTGGCAAAAGTTTGGTCAATTTCATGAAAATGGATTTTAGGAATTTTTGGTAATTTGATGGAAATTTGTATGAAACTTGATTTGGAATGATTTAATGATGAATTTAGGACTTAGGGAATGGTTTTTATTAAGTGGATGGCAAGTGGAGATGTCATGTGGGCTTTAGGGTAGATTTTGGGCTTTTTGAAATGGTTTTAGATGGGCTTTTAAGATGGTTTTAGGAAAGTGGGCTTTTGAATTTTAAAATGGATTTTGGGATGAAATTTTGGTAAAGGCTTGGGCTAAATAATTGTTGGGTTTAGCTCATGGATGTGTCATGAGTGACTTGAAGCAAATTGGGGATTATTTGGGTTTGAATTGGGTTGAATTTGGGTTCTTTTGGTGAATGTGCCAATATAGGTCCAAGTGGGCCAAGTTGGGCCAATGTTGGGCTAGGGTTAAAATTTATGTAAAATTAATGTTGAGAAATGTTTATGGGGGTGTTTCAAAGAGGTTTTGACTTTAGTTGGGCTTTGATTTTGGGGTTTGGGCTCATTTGGGTTAGGTTTGGGTTTAGATCAAAATTGGGCCTTTTAGCTTTGGGTTGAATTTGAGTGGAGTTTGGGTCCAAATTTTGGGCAAATCATGTTAGTGTTTTGCTTGTGGGGATGCTAAGGAATACTTAGAAAAGATTTGGGGTTAATTGGAGTTGAATTGGGTGAGTTTGGGTTAAGTTTGGGTCATGGGTCCAATTTGGGCTTTAAGGCCAAAAGTGAAATTGGATCCAAATGTCAATCAAATTGGACTTGGATTTGGTCTAGATTGGTATTGGGAATGTTGAATTGAAGTTTAGAATTGAATTGGACCAGAATTTGGGTCAATTGGATAGGTTTGGTTTCGCATTGGGTTCACTTTGGGTTAAAATGGGTCAAATTGGGGGTTTTGATAAAAGTGGGGTAAATTGACAAAATTGGCCCATGGTGTAGTTGAACAAAATGAAATTGGGAATATTTGGGATTTTCTAGAATTTTCTGGGAATTTTCTGAATTTTTGGATTTTTGGGTCAAGAGGGGTATTTTGGGTATTTGGAGGGTATTAGGAGGTATTTTTGGAATTTTTGGTATTTTTGGGTATGGATGATCAATTTGAGTGATGTGGAAATGTTTGGGATTGATTTTGAGGAATTTTGGGTAATTTAGGTGATTTTACAAATTTTAGGTAGTTTCAAGGGTTTTGGGTAGGCTAGGCGGGTGTAGGGTCCCGGGGGGTCAAAAATTGAAAATTTGGAAAATTGAAGATTGGGTAAATTTGAGTGGAATGAAATCATTTTGGTTGAGCTATGAAGCCATATCAAGCCCACAAGAGCCATGAAGGGACTCATTTGAGGCATTCACTATGTTGTTCCTAACCCTCTTAGCCAAGGGCTTAGGGGTTAAGGACCATCCATGTGAATCACCTACATGAGTCAGGAGGTCAAGTTGGGTATATGTGTGGAAGTGTAGTGTATAGGTGTAGTGTGTGTGTGTAAGTCAGCCCCCTCACCAGACTAGGCCACCCAGGGCAGTCCTAAGGCAAAAAAGTCCTATAGGAACTCATCCTTTGAACTTCCACATTTGATTTCAACCCTCTAGGTGATTAGGGGTCTACAGTCAAGTTTGTGGAGTTTGAAGGGAGTTAAGAAGTGGTTTGAAATTATAGAATGTGGATCCCAATTATAGTCCTCTAAGATAGTCAAAGGAAAAACCTAAGGCTAGATCCTAAGTACTAAAAAGAAGAAGAGAAGACCTCATCAAAAATGAGGTCAACAACCCTCTAGTAGCTTGAAAATTTCCCCAGCACTGGCCATTGATAAGAATAGATTGTTGATTGAACTTCAGCCATCTCTTAATCAGCTGGCAGAACTCAAGAGAAAAACCCCTAGCATGTAGCACTTGAAGGATGAAGTTCCAATCCATAGTATCATATGCTTTCTTAATATCAAGCTTATATATGAGATTTCCTCCCCTGCAGGTTTTATCAAGATCAAGTAATAACTCCTGAGCAAGAAGTACATTATCTGATATAGATCTCCCTTTTACAAATGCTGACTGTTGGGGGCTAATAATTCTATCCAGATGAGGCTGCAATCTTCCTACAATGACCTTGCTGATAATTTTGCTAATAACAGTGGTGAGACTTATAGGTCTATAATGGTTCCAATTCTTTTGTGCAATGGTTTTGGTGATAAGCACAATAGTGGAAGAATAAAAGTACTGGGTGGGATCAATACCATAAAAGAAACCTTGCACAGCAGCTAATACATCATTCTTACAAAAATTCCAGGCTTTCTTGTAAAAATCTGCATTAAAACCATCAAGGCCTGCAGCTTTAGAGCCATCAATGGATTGTAAATCCACCCAAATTTCATCCAGAGAGGGAATATCGGTGAGGTTGAGAGAGTTAGTGTAGTGATGTACATCATTGAACAAGCTGCTATCAATAGGGATACTGGTGCGCTGTTTGAAAGTCAGAAGCTTTTGAAAGAATGAGACATCATTGTTAGCAATTTCAGTCCCATCCTTAAGATTGTCCCTTGATCAGTCATAATGGACAGAATAGCATTGCACTTCCTTTTATACTTAATACAGGCATGATAATATTTTGTGTTCCTGTCCCCTTCCTTAAACTTATTGTTGGAAGCTTTCTATCTTAGAATTTGATCTTGCCAATCAAGGTAAGTCAGCAGCTTCTCCTATGCAGTCACAAACTCTTTAAACTTATTCTCATCAGATTGAGCAGCAGCTTTAGCCTTGGTGACTTCCCCTTCCGCCTTGATGCCCCCCTAGAAAACATCTCCAATAGACTCCCAGCTCCAATTTCTCAAAGCTCTAGCAATTTTAGGTTGGAGGTTGTGAAGACTGTTGAAAAGATTAGAAGAGGAGAACCCATTCCAGTGTTCCTGCATGATAGTATTAAATTCTGGGTGACTAGACCAAAAACTCAAATATCTGAAAGGATGGGTAGATAAAACAGTCTGGGGTTTAGAGATGGTGAGAAGGAGGGGTTTATGATCAGAACTAGCAAAGTTAAGGTGAGTAATGGTAGTATGCAAATAGTTTTGGTACCAGGATTCATTAGCTAAAAAACGATCAAGTCTCTCCCAGATGGCCCCTCTCCTCCAAGTGAATTGGTTCCCCTGGAAACCCATGTCAAATAAGCCTGCTATATTGATATTGTCATTGAATTCTGTGATTTTAGTCTGGTTTGGAATTCTTCCTCCCAATTTTTCACTGGCAGAAGCTATACTGTTAAAGTATCCTCCCACAATCCAGCTGAGATGCTCTACCTTGCTGATTTGCATAATCTCATTCCAAAGTGTTCTTCTATCAGATTTGGTGCAGCCAGCATACACAAAAGTGGCAGCAAAACTGTTTCAGTTTAGGTTGAAATGGAAATGGACCAACTGTGAATGATCAACCTTAACATACCAGGATAGCTCTTTTCTGCATATTAACCAAATTTTGTTAGTAGAGTTGGCAAAGAAGGTGCACCCAGGGAATTTGTTGAGGATTTTATTGTGATTTTTATGAACCATAGGTTCCAAAAGGATGATACACCAGAGCTGGTGTTTTCTGTAGAGGTGTAATAATCTTTTAAGAGAGAGGGGGTGTGCCACCCCTTTAATATTCCAGCAGAGGCAATTTATCATCTGGAGGTTTGGGATTAGGCGATGAATGGGTAGAGATGGACCTAGACCTTGTCCTGGTTCTGCTCCTGGGTGTGTCCAGATGGGATTCAAATGAATTTTTATCATTCTCCAAATGTTCCTGTGCTTGACCCACTAATTTCTGCAGTTTAGTTGAGTTTTTTTTCCTTTTATTTGACTTCTGAATTTTCCATGCATCTACCATTCTCCCTTGTTCCCCCTCTAGATGTGATAGAGATGGACAGACAAAGGATGGCTGGGGTTCACATCCACTATAGGTTCCTGAGGTTCCAGCTGTGTAGTTCTGATTGGGGGTGCACATTAACAGCAGGTAAATTAGCTGCTAACTCCATAACACCCTGGTTCACTTGGGGTGCATTTTCATCATGTAATTCTTCTGTTTCCTGAGTCTCCACAACTTTACTTTTAGCTGGCTTCTTTGCGGTGGCTTAAGCCTGTAGCATTTATCCTTAGGATGTCCAAACATCCTGCGGTGGTAACAGAAGGTAGGTTTATTTTCTAAGACTACCTCCTGCCAGAATCCATCCCCATCATCAGAGGTAGTGATCCATATTTTATCAATCTCTGGGAGAGACACATCTATCTCCACCAAATCTTTTGCTGCTGCTGGATTTCCCATGTCATGTGTAGGGGGGTGAACTCTAAGTGGAGTACCACGTGCCCTACTAATCTGGAATAAAGCATTTGTATGATATAATTGAATTGGTAAATTTGGGAAAGTGAACCAAAGAGGTTTTAAAGGTGGTTCTTTAGCAGGGTCAAAGCCTGGATACCATTTAATAAGCTTCATGGTTGAGTTTGCAAATTGCGTCACTTGCATCCCTAGTAACATTGCATAATCCACCTCCCTAGACAACCTGATAAGAAGATGTCTCCCATCCAATACCCCCAGTTTCCACTGTCCTTCAAACTGAAAATTTTCAAAATGTCTCCTAACCAACTCCATTTTGGGATGCCCATACTGGAATTGTCCAGCTATGGTAAATTTAACAGCATCTGCAAGTGAGATCATTTCTTGGGATGTAAATAGAATTGTTGGACGACAATCTTTGGTACCCAATGGTCGAACATAAGGACAATCTGCCCTTCCAACAGCTACATCATGTAATATTTGGGTAAAAGTCAGATGATCCATTGACTTAGGAAGAATACCATTGCTGACAGCAGAGGCATAAGATGGGGGGGCCTTTATAGCAGTGGAATTCACCATCACATAATCACTGACCTCCAGAAAACTAGAGAATAAAATAAAATTTTCAGCCAGAGCCAAGTTTCAGTAGAACCACCAGACCACAATTCAATGGAATAGTGGCAATAATTCAAAACTTGAGGAGCCCGGGAGGTAAACTTTCCAAACTCCCTTCACAAAACAAACACCACAGAGAACTCCACCACTTACCTCACCAATAAAGCACCACCAACCTTCAGAAACACCACAAGAACCTTCCAGCCGCCGCCAAGATAGGGCCATTACAGCCCAAACCCTAGCAGAGCCAAGGTAGTCGCCACTGCCATTATATATATTTATGTTAATATATATATATATATATATATATATAAAGGAGCAAACAATACTCCTTACATGTTAATCCAAAATGGAGTTATAAAGATGATGCCCCATAGGGACCAGAACATAACCCAGTACAACTCCACACCAAAAAACAAAAAAATCTACGTATACCAACCATTAAGTATACCCAAAGAGAAAACAAAATAACAAA
This sequence comes from Papilionanthe hookeriana x Papilionanthe teres, assembly GCA_022702705.1. Taxonomy (NCBI): domain Eukaryota; kingdom Viridiplantae; phylum Streptophyta; class Magnoliopsida; order Asparagales; family Orchidaceae; genus Papilionanthe; species Papilionanthe hookeriana x Papilionanthe teres. Next base: position 75,882,462 of record CM040432.1, on the reverse strand, counting down.
AATACCATGAGATCACCCTGAAAAGGGTAAAAGTGAGACCAATAACCAACTCTAGCTGAGGAGGAAGAAGCTTTACTCCTCAACAATCCTGAAATGAGGGGCCTGGAATACATCTGCTTCTAAGAGAAATTTCAGCTAAGGTGGTGGGTTGTAGGTGATTTTAACTTCCTAGTCAGAGAGGGCTGCTTTGGCAATCCAGTTGGCAGGCATGTTGCCTTCCCTATGAATGAAATTAAAATGGATAGATAACTAAGATGTGAAAGCCTTTAATTTGTTAACCCATTGGGAGTGATGCCAGGGTGGTACAAGATCATGTTGCATATACTGAATAAGGGTGCTGGAGTCTCCCTCCACTATAAAATTATTCCAACTGTTATGAGCAGCAATATAGATTGCCCAAAAACTTGCTGCCAATTCAGCCTCCAGTGGGTCAGCAGCCATGATGGGAGATTGAAAGTAACATATGAAGTTTCTTTTATAGTTCCTGAAGATTCCACTAATACCAACATTTCGATTTCTGAAAGCACCATCTGTGTTAACTTTAAGGGTGGGGTGACTGGGAGCCTTCCAATATATGAGGATAATTTTGGTCTGTTTATGATGGTCGGGGGGGGGGGCATTTAAGATGTTGGGAAAGTTCTTGAGAGTGATCAATTTGGAAATGAAGGATTGGCTGTTGGCAATCACCAAGTCAGCCCGACTGACCTTGTCCTCATATTTCACCCCATTCCTATGCATCCAAATGAACCAAGCTACAATAAAAGGAATACAGCCACCCTTGGTCTTTTGCCATGATTTCCAGCACACCCTCAAATCCTGCCAATCCAACATTACAGTGCTGATGTTCAAACAACTTAAAATACCAATCCAAACTCTCTGAGAAAAAGAGCATGAGAAAAAAAGATGTTGAATAGTTTCATCATGGCTGCCACACAAACAACATCTGGAGGGTCCCCTTAAGCCTTGCAACTTTAAAATGTCATCAGTGGGGATGCATTTATGGAAAACTCTCCATATCATAAAAGAAATGGATGGGTTGAGGAACCTGTTCCATATCACCTTAGCCCAACTGGCAGGAGTCCAGTTATAAATCTGTTGATAAATGTGTTTGGTGAGGGAGTGTTGCCTACTAGAATTCCAAATGATTTTATCAGGGAGAGATCTGTCAAAATGGATATTGTATATTTGTCTAACAGAATCTTCCTCCAAGAATTGTTGAAGTTTAGGGTCAGACCAGTTGTTTCCCTCCCAGCAAGTAGCAACTGAAAACTAAGTTTTTACAGTATTAGGTAAAGCAATCAACATCTCACCTGGGCACCACCTGTCTTGCCAAAAAAGAATGTCCCCCTTGCCCAGCTCCCACAGGAAAAGAGATTCAGCAAGCTCCTTGTTTCTTACCATATGTTTCCAGATCATTGATACTCCAGGTTTAATCTGAGCTGAAGATGGGTACGAATCCTTCCAGTATTTACATTTCAAGAATTTAGCCCAAAGAGAATTATGATGTCTAAAGAAAATCCAAAGCTTGCAAAAATTCACCCTCTGAAGCTGTTCTAGCCCTTTATAGCCCAGGCCTCCAGCTTCCTGAGGTATAGCCAATTTCTGCCAACTAGCCCAGTGGATATGCTTCCTTTGCCTTGACCAAAGGAACCTGTTGAAAATTCTTTTAATCTGGAGTCTGGAGCTCTTCTTCATGCAAGTCATCTGGAGGATATAAGTTGGGAATGTGGTTAGTATGCTTGCCAGAAGGGTAATTCTCCCCCAGAGGAAAGGTAAGAGTTTGCCCAATTAGAAAGCTCTACATTAAGCTTCCTAATAATTTCATCAAACTGAACTTGCTTGGATCTTCCTTTGATTAGCATCACCCCTAAATATTTCAGTGGGAGCTGGGCTTTAGTAAATCCAGTGAATTGTGTGATCCAATGAGAGCTGTTAGGGGGAATGTGCTTGGGGCAGATCACCTCACATTTAGTATGGTTGAATTGGAGGCTAGAGATTTGTTGAAAGTGACTCAGGCACTCATATATTCTTTTAACACCAGGTTTAGAAGCCAGGGAGAAAAGCATTATATCATCTGCATACATCAAATGGGAAATAGTCATATTAGATTTGTGATGGTATCTAGCATATGGATAGGAAGTGACCTTGGTCTCGAGCAACTTTGAGAAATAGTCCATGACAATGATGAAGATGGTAGGAGATAGTGGATCCCCAAGTTTCAGACCCCTGTTAGCTTGGAACCCACCCCAGCAGTTCCCATTGATAAGAATTGAGTGATGGTTATGTAGCAGCCATCTTTTAATCAGTTGACAGAAACCATCAGTGAAACCTTTGGCATGCAAAACTTGAAGGATGAAATTCCAATCAATAGAGTCATAAGCTTTCTTTATATCAAGTTTGTAAATGATATTTCCTCCCTACAAGGTCTGTCCAGATCAAGCAGCAACTCTTGTGCAAGGAGAACATTTTCAGCAATAAATCCGCCTTTAACAAAAGCAGACTAACTGGGGCTTATAATTTTATCAAGTAGGGGTTGAAGTCTTCCCACAAGGATTTTGCTAATAATTTGGCTTTTTACAGCTGTGAGGCTAATAGGCCTGTAATGGTTCCAGGTCTTGGGAGCATCATTCTTGGGTATGATCACAATGGTGGAAGCATGGAAGTAGCTTGGTAGCTCATTACCCTGAAAAAAGCTCTGAACAGCAGCAGTAACCTCCCCCTTGCAAATTGCCCATGTCTTTTTATAAAATTCTGCATTATAACCATCAGGATTAGCAGCTTTGGAACTGTCAATAGAGCTAAGGGCTTCCCATATCTCCTCCTGAGATGGTGTGTCAGTCAAGTTGATGTTGGTGAATTGATGATCAGCCCTGAAAAAACTGTTATCAATTGTTGGTCTGGTAGTTGATGAGTAAGTGAGGAGTTTATGGAAATAATTGACAGCATCTTCAGCAATTTCAGCATTGTCCCTGAGCACTACCCCCTGATCATTTTCAATGGTGTGAATGGCATTGCACTTGCTTCTATATTTGATCCAAGCATGATAGAATTTTGTATTTCTGTCCCCTTCTTTGAATTTAATGTAAGCTGCCTTTTGCCTCGGCAATTGGTCTTGCCAATTAAGTAATTTAAGGAGGTTTTCTTGAGCAGCAATAAGAGAACCATATTTAGAATCATCATTCTGAGAAGCAGCTTCCAAATAAGCAATTTCCTCCTCAACTTTGTTGACACCATGGAAGAGATCACCAATACATTCCCAACTTCATTTTTTGAGAATACCTGCAAGTTTTACTTGTAGCAGCTGTAACCTTATGAAAGGTTTAGAATGAGAACACCCAGTCCAGTGTTGAGAAATGAGAGACTGGAAATTGTGATGAGAAGACCAAAAATTTAAATATCTAAATGAAGTAGGGGAGGTTTGAAGAGTGGGTGAAGTGATAAACACAATTAATGGTCTGTGATCAGATCCTGCAAAATTCAGATGATTGATGGTGGTGTAGAGGAAGTTTTGATGCCAAGCACTGTTCGCCAAAAATCTATCCATCCTTTCCCAAATTTTGCCTCTTCTCTAGGTGAACTTGTTACCTTGAAATCCCATGTCAAAAAGGGCAGCCTTCTGGATATTGTCATTAAACTCAGTGAGTTTAGTGAGGTTGGGTGATCTTCCACCTAACTTTTCATCAGTAGAGGCAATACTATTGAAATCTCCACCCACAATCCAACTGGAGACTTCCAAAGTGCTGATTTTGTGAATTTCTTGTCATAGCTCAGTTCTAGCTGACTTGGTACAATCAGCATAAACAAAAGTTGCTGCAAATTTACTGCTGCCAAAAGAGTAGTGCATGTGAATCAGCTGGGGGTGATCAACAATCACCTTCCACTGGATTTCATTTCTACAAATGATCCATATCTTATTAGTGGAGTTAGCAAAAAAGGAACACCTAAGAAACCTGGTGAGGATTTTTTGTTGGTGTTTTTGTACCATGGGTTCCAAAAGTACCAAACACCAAAGTTTATGCTTTTTATATAAATGAACTGATCTTTTGAAAGATTGGGGGTGGGCAACACCCCTTATGTTCCAGCAGATGAAATTAAACATAATTTGGATCTGGTGGATGGAGGTGTGGTGAGAATTGAGCAGAAATAGACCTAGATCTAGATCTACCTCTTCTTTGTCCAATAGGGGAGGCGGTATTCTTTCCTTTTAGTTCTTCAGCAGATGGGGAACATTGCAAATCAGTGTTAGTTTTCTTTGTTTTTTTGGTTTATTGTTCCTTCCTATCTGATTCCATTTTATTCTGAACTAAATCCATTTGTGTGACAGAAGGAATATTCTTCTGTGGTAATTCTTGTGTAGTTAAGAGTTGTGCTTGATTTTCTAATTCAGCATTATCAGATGGTAACTCTAATGTCATCTCTAGGTTCTCTACTGCCTGTCCCTCATTTGCAGCAAGACCCACAGAAGCTGCCTCTTGGATCTCTTGATGTTGTACTGCTGATATTTCCATAATGGATGTGGTAGCTGTATTCTCCACTATTTTGGTTTTTTCTCTCCTTCTAATAGGGGTTTTAATCTATAGCATTTCTCTAGAGAGTGGCCAAACATTCTACAGTTTTGACAAAATAGTGGTTTTTGTTCGAGGAGCACTTCTTGCCAGAAACCATCCCCATCATCTGAGGTGGTAATCCATATTTTTTCAATCTCAGGAAGTGATACATCTCTCACCACTAGGACTCTAGCTCATGTAGGATTTCCCATCTCATGAGTGGGGGAATCAACCATAAGAGGTGTCCCCAAAGCCCTGCTAATCTGGAATATGGCATGGGTGTGGAATAGTTGGATAGGAAGGTTAGGGAAGGTGAACCATAATGGTTTCAAAGGGGGTTCTTTGGCAGGATCAAATCCAGGATACCATTTGATGAGCTTCATAGTAGAGTTGGCAATCATCATACTTTGCATTCCCAGAAGTTTAGCATAATCCTCTTCCTTAGATAGCCTTATAAGAAGATGTCTTCCATCCATAACCCCCAGCTTCCATTGGCCCAAGAAATTGAGTCATTCAAGCCGCTTCCTAACAAGTTCCATTTTTGGGTGCCCGAATTGGAACTGACCCACTATTGTGAATTTAACCGCTTCAGCTAAGACTTGAATCTCCTGAGAGGTGAAAATGATGGCAGGTTTACCTTCCTTAGACCCCAACTACCTAATAAACTGGCAAGCGGATTTGCCTGCTACAGCATCATGCAGACATTGAGGAAAAATCAAGTTATCAGCTTTTCTCAGCATCTGAGTTCCCTTGCTTAGAGCAGCAGCATAGGAAAAGGGAGCACTAACAGAAATACCCCCTACCATTGAAGCACAAAAAGAGACCACAACCCACAGCCTATGGAATAATAGTTCCAAAATCAAAAACACTTAGCCCGGGAAAAGCAAAAACACAGCCAGCCACCAATTCTGATGACACCACCCTTACCTGGTCTTCTGAAAGAAATTACCACCCGGAAAATACCTCCAGGGAGAGCCAGCAGCCGCCAAACAAACTCCATCACAGTCCAAACCCTAGCAGAGCAACTCCCACAGCCGCCAACATGGTGTCTTATAAATATATTTAAAAAAAATATTAGTTCATTAAGGATAAATAATATTTAAATTTAAAAAATGTTTTCCCTTCCCCCAAACTTTAGCTTCAATATAAAAATAAATCATAAAATTTTCTAAAGCATGATAGAAAGAAATAAACAGGAATTTATCTAGGTACAAGGATAATGCAGTAAGGAAAAAGCTCATTTCTAATCCTACACATGCTTTAATATGAATATAACAGAAATAATTAAGCATATATAGAAAATTTTGCAGAGCAGGAGTAATTTTTTAAAAAAATTTTATATTATTATTTTTTTTAGAACATGCAATGTTACTAACTATTCATGAATACTAAACAGTAGGCTGAAACAGAAATAAACATTTATCATAAAAATAAAAATTTATCCATATTTCAGTTTTAAACACATAACACATCAAATGCTCTTAAACAATCTCAATATCAAAAGTTCACACAAAGTTACTTAAACAAATCGATACTAGCAAACAACAATACAATCACACTAATCAGTACTAACAAATAAGAAATAAACTAAAAACAGAATCACATATCTCAAGAGGTAAATATGGCAACTAATCACTATCTGTAGCCTCATCATCGTCATCATCAAAAGAAAATTCCATATCCTTCGGATCAACATATGGTGAAATTCTAGGACTGGTAGGAAACTGAACATCATGCTAACCCTTAAAGACTCTGAATACTCAGCATCATAATCACTCTTCCTTTGGGTATACTCAGAGAGATGATCGATCTTCTCATCGATCGTATCTACTCTACAATGAGTTAGAAATAACTCATTCTGCTGCTCCATAAACTGATCATGCATGGACTCCTAGAAACTAAATGGTGGCTCTGCAGTAGAAGTAGAAGGTCTAAAAGTAGAAGCTCTACCAGAAGTAGGTAATAAACTAGAAGGTGCAGTAGAACTCTTACCTTGAAGTCGATCATAGATACTGACGCTTTCTCTTCCTATGGGCTTTGTAGACTTGAGTTTTTCCTCATAAATCTTAGCAACTACTCCAGCACTTTCACATAGAGAATGTATTAAAGATGGAAATCCAAGTCCAACAGAAGTGTTAAAATGAGCAGTGGCCTCTACAGAATCATAAATGATACTTCCTACATCAATCGGCTTCCTCTCCTGAATGCAATAGTTGAGGATAGCTCTATCCTTGGTAACCTCGCTCAAATGATTGGATTGAAGGAGACGAGCAGAAAAATAGTAGTGCCATGCCTTTGAAACACCATTAAGATTAGAAGATGAAAAATTTTGCCCTATTTCCATTTTGGATCTTCCAAGCTCCAGTACCATCAGTCAGGTAAGCAATAATCATATCTAAATCTCCCTCAGATGGAGATAATCCGAAGTAATAACACTCAATGTTTGGCAACAGGCCGTAGAAAATGTTGATACGCTCGGGAGTGAATCCTACTCAAACTCCTCTAATGAAAATCTCGTACTCTTCAGCATCCACGAAATTGGAATAAAACTCCCTAACCATAGGGATAACAGCAACAACAGTAAAATATGAAAATCATTGCTAGTTGAGTGCAATGATCATTTCCTCAATTCTTCCTCTCGGATTACAAAAACTTCATTCCGAGATAAAATTCCTGGTCGTAGCAAAATCATTATACCGGAAATGTGCAGCGGCAGTGACAAACTTGCTACGATCAAAATTTTCTCGTTCCTTTCCTCGCTTAAATTTGGGTGTCATTTAAAAGTGAAATAAAAATGCAAAATAAATTCATAGGATCAAAGAAAATAAACTAATTTAAGCTTTTCAAACTTGAAAGAGCTTAAAAATTCATGGATTTTACTCTAAAATCAAAATTTTTATTAAAATTTTGGTTTTCTTCAATGTTAGCAAAATCCATGGTGAAAATCGAAAATATTTGGTTTAGAATGTAGATCTGACCTCAGGATGAAGAAATCAAATGATTTCAAGCTCAAAAACTTAAAAATCCGGCCTCAAATGGGATCTCAAGGGTCTCTTTTCACGAAAACCAGAGGAAAGGGAAGCTTAGGAGTCAAAAATGGCGTGGGGGTGTTTAAGAAGATGATGTTTCGGGTTCAGGCCAAACCGGCGCCTAGGCGCTAAACTTGCCTTTCCAAAAATTTGATTTAAATTTTTTATTTTACACCAAAACTCATCAAATTTGACTCATAATTACTTTTATGAGAGTATTAATCCAATTTATATCTTCCAAACATTTCCACAATCAATTTAAAATGATAACTAAGATCCACATTTCAAACTTGAAATTTAACTAAACTCTCCAATTCCAATTCATAATTTTAATTCCAAAATTAATAAATTCCATAACAAGACTATAATAAGGTTCATCATTTTATAAACAACACGGACAACATAAATTCAAAGAAAATTTCAATCCAACAACACACATTGAATAATTAAGCAAACACACAAATAAGATAATCGACACACTAGAACTTAACTCAATCACACCTAGAACACATAAGAGATCTATTGACCACTGATCTTCAATTTTCATCTCTTTCGCAATGAAGTTCGCTAGGACTGTCGAGATAGAAAACCAACGGCCTTGGAAATTCCAAAGCCATCTCTTCATTGATCCACTTGTTCTTCACATACATTGCTACTTGAGCATCTTGATAGGCCGCCATATGATCAAAATGAAGTTTCGTTTGCTATTTCATATGTTCAATTTAATGATACATTTCATGCAAATGATTCCCAATGTTTTGAAGTTCCACTTCAATCTTTTCCAAACGACTAAACAATCTCTCCATACTAACAGCAATAAAACCACTAAAATAAGGTTGAGGATCTTTGGGAGATTTTTCTCTTACCTCATTTCTATGATTTCCTCTATCCATTGCTTCCAAACTTTTCTTAACTCGTCCAAAGTAGATTGCTCTAGTCGAAATTAAGGTTTCCATGTGATTGGGGACAAGGACAGGTCAATATATAGGGAGATTTTGTGTGACAAACTGAAGAATTTTAGTTTTTACATGACCTGTAACCGTGGCGCTTAGGCACCAGAATCTTGCGCCTAGGCGCTGGATCATCGATACATGCAGGTTATTCTGGAGCTTAGGTGCCAACTTTTGGGGCCTAGACGTCGGAACCTCGATCGACTCTGATTCGCCTATCATCAAATGTACAAAGCTTCAGTCTTAAAAATAGGTCTAATAAAAGGGTGTGATCCACATACAAACACGATTAAGATAAATTCAAATCACAAACAATCACACTGATAATAAATTGGTTGTCTCCCACAAAGTGCTTGGATTAATGTCGTCAGCTCGACCTAATTAATTAAATTAATCGGGTAGACTCAGTTTGTAAGCCTCTTTATAATTTAGTTTCATTTCTCTCATATAAGGCTTCAGTCTTAATCCGTTAACTTTAAATATTTTTCCAGTTTTGGGATCTTTAATATCCACAGCTCTATAAGGGTACATTTTCTCAATTATAAATGGTCCCATCCATTTAGATCATAATATTCAAGGAAAAAGCTTTAAACGAGCATTAAATAATAACACTTCTTGTCCAGGCTTAAACATTTTCCTTGAAATCTTTTTGTCATGCAATTTCTTCATTCCTTCCTTATAAATCTTTTTATTCTCATAGGACTCATTTCTTATCTCTTCCATTTCATTCAGTTGTAATAATTGTTTCTCTCCTGTAACATTCAAATCGTAATTGAACTCCTTTATTGTCTAGTAAGCTTAATGTTCCATTTCAACAGGTAAGTGACATTGTTTACCATAAACTAACCGATAAGGTGACATTCCGATAGGTCTCTTATAAGCTGTTCTATAAGCCCATAATGCAGAATCAAGTCTATCAACCCAGTCAGTTCTTTTAGGATTAACATTCTTCTCTAATATTATTTTAATTTCTCTATTTGATACTTCAACCATTCCACTTATTTGAGGGTGATAAGCAGTTACAATTCTATGTTTAATTCTGAATTTTTCCAGTAACGATTAAATTCTTATATTTCTGAAATGACTTCCCCCATCTGTGATAATTACCACAGGCATTCCAAATCTTGTAAAAATCATCTTCTTTAAAAATTTTGAAACACTTTTGGAATCACAGTTAAGTAAAGCTACAGCTTCAATCTACTTTGAAACATAATTGTACGGCTTATTTTTAGGTTGTGTGTTGTATTTTTAAAGAAGGGTCGCCTACAGAAATTGTCGGCGAATTTTAGATTTAATTTAAATAAATAATTTGAAAAGTAATATTTTATTTTGAAATAATTTTAAATTTGAAAATTTTAAGATATGAAATCAAACCGATCTCACATCCCAAATAGTTTATATAAACGAGCACCGCATCACAAACTGTGTATCTATCACGAAGAATAGACACATTGTTTGGTGATGGGGCTCGATTAAATAAACTAGAAGATTTGTGACATCCGTTTGGTACGCGAATCAATTTAATAAGCCGACAAATTCCCCGCTTAATATGAAAGCATTAAACGGGGTTTATATTACATGGGTTCTTAAAATTCCCTATAAGGGCAAGCTCACATAGTTAATTACATCTTAAGTGACGGGAATCACCTAAGAAAACTCTCGATAATAATCAATAATTCGCTCTCGAGAATCTCGAAAGTTTAAGTTTTCGAGGATTGAATTTTGGAATTTCGATAGGGAATGGATCAAATTTGGAACATTTTGTTTTGGGAATTCAAAGGAAGAAAAATAGGAGAAATTACAGATTCGAAGTGAACTTCGGTAATTTCCCGACTATCCTATTGCTTGGCTTGAATTTAGGAAGGCCCTAATATTTATTTAATGTTTGATCTCGCCAATTTTAATTAATTATAACTTATATTTGTATGATAAAATCATACAAATAGCCTCCAAGATATGAGGATTTATGTCGTACTAAACGACTACCTCGGAGTCCTAAGACCGGTTAGGGCTTAATTTACATGAAATGATCATGCAAATGCCTAACGAAGAGTTGAGGATTTATGTTGCACTAGGCAAACTACCTCGAAATCTTATGGATTGGTTATTTAATTCTAAGAATGGTTTTGCTGATGTAGATTCGAGTTTCGTTGACGACGATGGCCGTCGTTGCCCACCATGCTACGAGTTCCTTGTTGTTGCAGAGGTTTAGTTTTAGAAGTCATAAATCAGGAGATGAGAAAGGTGTTTTGGTTTAGAGAAATTCTTAATTTCCAAGTGTTTTTCATGTTTCAATTAAACAAATCTTAAAGTTGATTATAACAACACCGGTTAAGATCCCACGGTTCCATTCTTCCGGCATCATTATTTTTATCGGATTCACTTAGTCCAGATGAATTTGCTAAACTCAACTAAATTAGTTCCACACTTTCATTTAGACTGTGGGAAATCCCGTTAGCAACACGTAGGTTACATCATCCGAGGTATTCCTGATCATCCAACAAGACGTTTTAATTTAGTTGTAATTGCAGTTTTGTGTTCTGTTTGTGATTAAATTTTGAGTTGTTTTATATTTTGAAATGTTGTGGCGGTGAATGTTATCTTGCAATGACTTTTAATTTAGTTTTGGTTTAAGTTTTAGGGACTATCCTAAAAGTGTGAGTTTTCATGCAACAGTTGTTTATCATGCAAGGAAAGTAAGTGTGATGCGATTAAAAAAATTGCAATAAAGTAAATTTCAATAAAATAAAAGCGTACCTGGAGGGTCTTCCCATCATCCCAAGCTACACTTAAACAAAATTTAGAATATTTAAGCAAGTTCCTAAGTAAAGCTAAGGGAAGGGTTATGGTTTTCTACCAAATTCCTAATCCTATAGCTAGTCATTTCCTATGACGTCTAGGTTCCTGTGTTTTGGTTTGAGGACGATTTTCTTCATCAAAGAACAATTAATTTCAATTGTTCTTATAAATATCCTATCATATTGAGGAAGTGCTTAAGAAGAATCTTAAACATCTTTTGAATATTTCTAGGATTATTTTAAGTCCAAATGAATTCAATTATACAAATGAATTAATCGTCCATGAATTCAAGTTTTGTTATCTTGCTCAGTGAACTAGAACATTTGAATATCCTATGAGTGAAGTAACACTTCACTTAACGTTCTGTTTAGGAGTTATGACAACAAAAGCTTTCGAGGGCAAATTGATGTTCGAATGGTTTGTGATTTAATTTAATTTCGAGTTAACGGGTTTAAATTTGGAATAGTGTTCAAGTTGCTTTATATTTATTTTTGAATTTCTTTATGTCTTAGGTGATGTTATTTTTAATTCAATTTAATTTAACATTAATTTAATTTAATTTAGTTTATTTTTAATTTTAATTTAATCTAATTAATTTAAATTAATTTTAATTTTAACTTGATTTTATTTTTTTATTTTTTATTTTAATTTAATTTAATTTAATTTAATTTAATTTAATTTAATATGATTTAATTTAATTTAATTTAATTTTATTTAAATTTAATTTGTTTTAATTTAATGTTATTTAATTCAATTTATTTTAAATTTTAATTTAATTTTATTTTTAATTTTAATTTAATTGAAATTTTAAAAAGGTTTAATTTAAATAATTTAACTTTAATTTAATTTAATGATTAAGTCTTTTAACATTTTAAATCTTAAATTTGGATTATCATTTTAATTAGGAATTAAATATTATTGAGATGATTAATTTAGGGATTCTTAAATTAAAGAACAAATCTCTTCCTAATAATATCCCTATTTTAATAATTCCAATTTTATTATTCTTCCAAATTTAATCAATTATTTAATTAAAGTTCATTTCAACTATTTTTAAATTGTTTAATAGGTTTCTACCCTTTAATTATTTAAATTTCAATCATCCAAATCAGATTAAGATCAAATATTTTACTCTTTAATTTTATTAAGCCTAAAGTTTTAATTAAAGGTTAAAATTTTAATTACCATTTTGCCCCTTCAAGCTTAATAATTTCATAACTCACTAAATTGAGCTTAAATGAACTTGAAATTTTTATGTGACTTCACTCATATGTCAATAAAAACATGAGAGGAGAAAATGTGATTTTTACTGTATTTAATTTATTTATGTAATTATTTTTGGTGGAAAATAGAGATTTCCAAGGAAAATTTAATAATATGACCAAGGGAAACTTTCTATCCTTAAGAAAATTATGGGACATTTCTAATGACCAGAGGACCACTTGGACCAATTTTGGTGATTTTTTGAATTATATTCTTTTTATTATAATTATTTTAAGTTTTGAAGTATTAATTAATTTAAAAATAAAATAAAGGTTGAAAAATGAATTTTATATTTTTCAAAAATCTCTCTGATATCAAGGAAATTAGAGAATCAATTTTTACAATTTTCTGATTTTTCTTTGATTTATTAGAATTATTTTAGTGGAAATGCTAAAAAATACATTTTTTTAATTTTAAAATTACCTTAGGGCTTTAAAATTTAATATCTCATCAAATAGACCTAAGACAAATATGGGGTTTGTTCCTAAGTGATTAAAATTCAAAATGTGACATTTTGGTGAATTTTATTATTCTTGTGATTTTTATTATTTTTTAATTATTAAAATATTAAAATAATACAAAAAATCAACTTTTTTAGAAAATTGAAATTTTAATTTTCTTAAATTATCCTGATATCAGAGAGGCTCCAAAACCAATTTGGTGAATTTTTGAAAAGTATTTTGAAAGTTATGAATTTTTAAAGTTTAAATTGGCTAAATGGCTTAATCAACCCATTTAGTAGGGCTAACCAAGTCCGATTGACTTCAAATTTTTATGGTGGGTTCCTCTAACCCTAGAGGTTAGTGGAGAATTGATTTCAAGTCAATTTGATGTATGATTAGCTCTAATTAATTAAGAACCTATTTTGGGTGTTTAAGCCAATTAGGATTATTCCAAGTGGATTAATTCAAAACCTATTTTTCCTAGGGTCCTCTGGTCATAAGAAACATCACCAAATTTTCCTAGAATTTATTTCACAACATGCTAATTATTGGATTTAAAATACTCAAAACAGCAACATGAATTTGAAAAATCAATAACTTCTCATAGGGATGGCCTCTGACCTTGGAAAATTCAGAGAATATTCCCAAGTTCAGAGGCTTCAAGCCACATGGTCTCATACCATGGTGAATTTCCTACATGCATGGAGAATTAAAACAATGCGAGAGGGTAAATAAATCATTAAAAAAAAATACTTGATGAAATTAAATGATTTCTTTTCCACATTATTTTCCTCTGTTCACTGAGCAAGAGGGTATTTTTATTTTATTTTTCTGATTTTTCTACACAAAGTTATGCATTTTTGAAGTTTAGGGAATTAAATAAATAGAAAAATCCCTATTTTTCTACTTAAGTGACGCGGTGCCAGCTCAACCTCGGCAGCTCCGAACGCACACGCGTCGTCTTCTGATTCGGCGCTGCCATCCAACTCAGCGCTCCGGGGGCCCGCTGTATCATTCCGTCTCCTCATCCGGCGCGATCCTAGCCATCCGTCCACGCGTGTATTAAATGAACGGCATTCGTTCATCATCCCCAAGCCTCCTAGCATAAGAACCATCCACAATAAATCCCTAATATCTCACTCAATACTTAACGGATTTTCGTGTTCTTGTGCTCTATGGATTCGTCTTGAAGAGACGAATACATCTATATGGTGATCATGCATTGAAATTAAGGCATTTGAAATGGAGAATCTCCAGAAGCTCGGGATAAAGAGTTAGCTCATTCCTTTGCTCAGAGAAGTGTGGCTTCAATCTGAGGGTTGTGTCACCTTTGATTGAGTCCAAGCAAGCTCCAGATGAAGTCCCTTGGCCTGGTGAATTGTCTCCAGGTATGATTTCGACCAAGCCCGATCACAAAGCTTGGAGTACGGAACAGATGGGTGGCCTGGAGAGGGGGCTTTTGCTGGCGGACCTCTTCCCTTGGTCTGGTGAAGGTGTAGGATCAATCAATTTTGGGATTGATCCACTGTGGAGAAGTGTCCAAGTTTTGGGTGGAATTTTGGCTGAGAAATTGGGCTTTGTTGGTGGGGATTAGGGCAAATTGTCACTGGGGATCAACTGCTTTAAGTATGGAGAGTGGTGCGGAGCAATTTTGGCGGGGTTTCGATAGGTACGGTTCAGCACCTCTAATGGCCGAGAGGAGGTGAGGTTTAAATAGGAGAGGGTGGAGGGCCTCCCAGCGGGGTTTAAGGCTTGGGATCAGCTGCTTAGGTCAAGGGAAGAACAGCCATGATGGCCATTGGGCATCGTGCAGCTCAGCAAGTGGTAATTCCAAACTTTGGCTCACATGGGTTCTCTTGTCCTGTTGGTTTCCGGCGGCTGTGGTGGTTGGCCGGCCATGGTCAGGTCACCCTCAAGGTCAGGGAGGTCAGGGCTGGGGCTTAGTGCAGTCAATTGGCCATGGACATGTGTAAAGGAGTTGAATTGAAATGGAATGGGGGAAGGCTATTTTGGGTTCAAATGAGTCGACCCAAGGTTTTGGGCTAGGTTCACCACCCAAGGCCTGGTTTTGGGTTGAAAAGAGTCACTTGGGTCAGCCAAGAGAAAATGGTGTGGTCTCCATCCATGGTGAGGTGGCTAAGCATGGTTTAGTGTGTGACATGCTTATGGTTAAAAAGGCTTAATGAAGGATTAGGAAAGGTGGCCCTCCTTTTGCCAAATGTGGTAAGGTAACATGTGAGCAACTCACATGGCTTGCATGTGGCTTAAGAGTGGCTTCATGGCTTGTCTTTGGCTTGGGGAAAAGCTTGGTCAATTTCATGAAAATGGATTTTAGAAATTTTGGTAATTTAGGGGTGATTTGATTGGATTTGGCATATGGCTTGATTTGGAACCATTTTATCATGGGTTTAGAACTTAGGAGATGGTTTCATCCAATGGATGATGATATAGGGTTGTCATGTGGGCTTTGGGCCTTTGAAATTTAGTAAAGGTGGGCTTTTAAAGTGATTTAGGGAAGTGGTTTTTTTTTATTATTTTAGGATGGGCTTTTGGGTGAAAATTTTGTGAAGGACCATGTCAAATAAATGTTGCAATTGGTTTAGGGATGATTCATGAATGGTTTGGAGTCAATTTGGTGTGACTTGGAATTGAATTGGTTTGAATTTGGGCCTCTTTGGTAAATGGCTCAATGTAAGTCAAGTTGGGCTAATTTGGGCCAATGTTGTACTAGGGTTGAAATTGATGTAAAATTAATGTTGGGAAATGTTTATGGGAGTGTTTCAAAGAGGTTTTGGCTTTGGTTGGGTTTTGATTTTGGGGTTTGGGCTTATTTGGGTTAGGTTTGGGTTTAGGTCAAAATTGGGCCTTTAGCTTTGGGTTGAATTTGAGTGGGGTTCGGGTCTAAATTTTGGGCAAATCATGTTAGTGTTTTGTTTGTGGGGATGCTAAGGAAGATTTAGAAAAGGTTTGGGGTTAATTGGAGTTGAATTGGGTTAGTTTGGATTAGGTTTGGGTCATGGGTCCAAATTGGGCTTTAAGGCCAAAAGTGAAATTGGATTCAAATGTCAATCAAATTGGACTTGGATTTGGTCTAGATTGGTGTTGGGAATGTTGAATTGAAGTTTAGAATTGTATTGGACCAGAATTTGGGTCAATTGGGTAGGTTTGGCTTGACATTGGATTCATTTTGGGTTAAAATGGGTCAAATTGGGGGTTTTGATAAAAGTGGGGTAAATTGACACAATTGGCCCATGGTGTAGTTGAACAAAATGAAATTGGGAATAGTTGGGATTTTCTAGAATTTTCTGGGAATTTTCTGAATTTTTGGATTTTCGAGTCAAGAGGGGTATTTTGGGTATTTGGAGGGTATTGGGAGGTATTTCTGGAATTTTTGATATTTTTGGCTATGAATGATCAATTTGAGTAATGTGGAAATGTTTGGGATTGGTTTTAAGGAATTTTGGGTGATTTGAAAATTTTGGGTAATTTCAAGGGCTTTGGGTAGGTTAGGCGGGTGTAGGGTCCCGGGGGTCAAAAATTGAAAATTTGGAAAATTGAAGATTGGGTAAATGTAAGTGGAATAAAATCATTTTGGTTGAGCCATGAAGCCATATCAAGCCCACATGAGCCATGAAGGGGCTCATTTGAGGCATCCACTATGTTGTTCCTAACCTCTGCGCAAGGGCTTAGGGGTTAAGGACCATCCATGTGGATCACCTTTATGAGTCAGGAGGTCAAGTTAGGTATGAGTGTGTTTTTAGGAGGTGTGTGAAAGTGTAGTGTATAGGTGTAGTGTGTGTGTAAGTCAGCCCTTCACCAGACCAGGCCACCCAGGGTAGTCCTAAGGCCAAAGAGTCCTATAGGAACTCATCCTTTAAACTTCCACATTTGATTTCAACCCTCTAGGTGATTAGGGGTCTATAGTCAAGTTTATGGAGTTTGCAGGGAGTTAAGAAGTGGTTTGAATTTCTAAGTGGTGGGTCCCAATTCTAATCCTCTAAGATAGTCAAAGGAAAAGCCTAAGGCTAGATCCCAAGTACTAAAAAGAAGAAGAGAAGACCTCATCAAAAGTGGGGTAAATTGACACAATTGGCCCATGGTGTAGTTGAACAAAATGAAATTGGGAATATTTGGGATTTTCTGGAATTTTCTGGGAATTTTCTGAATTTTTGAATTTTTGGGTCAAGATGGGTATTTTGGGTATTTGAGGGTGATAAGTAGTTACAATTCTATGTTTAATTCTGAATTTTTCCAGTAATGATTAAATTCTTATATTTCTGAAATGGCTTCCCCCATCTGTGATAATTACCCTGGGCATTCCAAATCTTGTAAAAATCATCTTCTTTAAAAATTTTGAAACACTTTTGGAATCACAGTTAAGTAAAGCTACAGCTTCAATCTACTTTGAAACATAATCAACTGCTAATAAAATATAAATCTTTCCATATGATGGTACGAAAAGGCCTATAAAGTCTAAACCCCACACATCAAAAATTTCAATTTCTAATATAAAGTTTAGAGGCATTTCATCTTTTCTGGATATATTTCCCATTCTTTGACATCGATCAGAAGTTTTCACATAATGTCCAACATCTTTGAATAAAGTAGACAAATAAAATCCAAAATTTAAAATTTAAATGCAGTTTTATCCACGCCAAAGTGTCCTCCAAATTCAGAATCGTGACATTTTTAAATAATTACAAAAGTTTCTTCATAAGGTACACATCTTTGAATTATAGAATCTTTTCCTATTTTAAATAAATGTGGATATTCCCAAAAATATGATTTGCAATCGTTCTTGAACTTCTTAATATATTTGATATTCAACCCATATGGTAAAATATTGCTAACCAAATAGTTAACTATATCTGCATTCCAAGGCATTTGTAATCCTTGAATGATATATAATTGCTCATCAGGGAATTTCTCATTTATATTTTCTTCATAAATCTTCTCACTATTATTTTTATTCTCGATAAATGATCAAGAATTTGGTTGTCAGTTCCTGTTCTGTTCACAATCTCTAAATCAAATTATTGTAAAAGTAAAACCCATCTGATCAATCTAGGTTTAGCATCCTTTTTAGATATTAAATACTTAATAGTAGAATGATCAATATGTACGATACATTTCGTTCCAAGAAGATATGTTCTAAATTTATCAAAAGCATATACTATTGCTAAAAGCTATTTTTCAGTAGTAGTGTAATTTATTTGAGTTTCATTAAGAGTTTTGCTAGCATAGTATATAACTTTGAAAATTTTCTCATCACAATACAGCTCCAATTACATAATCACTTGCATCACACATTAATTCAAAAGGTTTACTCCAATCAGTTGCAACAATAGCAAGTGCAGTGATTAATTTTTCTTTTAAAATATTGAACGCATTCAAACAATCCTCATTGAATTCGAATTTAGCTTTTTTTTCCAATAAATGGCAAAGAGGTTTAGCAATTTTAGAAAAATCCTTTATATATATCTTATAAAATCCAGCATGACCCATAAAACTTCTCATATCAGTAACGATAGTAGGTGGTTGAAGTTCAACAATAATTTTTACTTTTTCTTGATCAACTTCTGTCCCTATTTGTGAAATTTTATGTCCAAGTTCTATTCTTTCTGTGACCATAAATTGCTATTTTTCCCAGTTTAGTACTAAATTTGTTTCTTCACATCTCTTCAAAACTTTCATTATGTTTTCCAAGCAAGATTCAAAAGAAGTTCCAAATACTAAAAGATCATCCATAAATACTTCAATTCCTTTATCAATTAAATCACAGAATATTGACATCATACATCTTTGAAAAGTTACAGGTGAATTGCATAAACCGAAATACATTCCTCTGAAGGCAAATGTTCCATAAGGACTTGTAAATGTTGTTTTCTTTTGGTCCTTACGAGGAACAGATAATTGATGATAACAAGAATATCCATCCAAAAAATAGAAATATGAGTGTCCAACTAATTTATCCAACATCTGATCCAAGAAAGGTAAAGGAAAATGATCCTTTCTAGTGGTGTTGTTTAATTTTCGATAACCAATGCAAATTCACCATCCAGTTACTTGTCTTGTTGGGATTAATTCATTTCTTTCATTAACAATGACAGTTACACCTCCTTTCTTCGAAACACAATGAATAGGACTTACCCATTGGCCATCCAAAATAGGATAAATAATTCCAGCATCTAACCATTTCAAAATCTCTTTCTTTCCAACCTCCTTCATAATTGGGTTCAATCTTCTTTGAGATTCAATAGTGGGTTTACAATTTTCTTCCATTAAAATCCTATGCATATAGATTGAAGGGCTTATTCCTTTTTTATCCACAATAGTCCAACCAGAAGCTTTCTTATAATTTTTCAGAACTCTTATTAATTTTTCTTCTTGATCTTTACTCAATTCCAAAGATATAATTACAGGTAGAGTTAATAAATTTCCAAGAAAAGCATACTTTAAATGTGCAGGTAACATTTTTAATTCCAGTTCAGGGCCTTTTTCAATTGAGGGTAAAAGTATATCATTTTTAGTTGTGTCTAAAATTTCCTAGTTTTCATGAATATAATGAGTTTCTTCAGATAATTTTTCTTCATTTACTTTTTCAATTTCTTCAGTTAATAACTCATTATATAACACAGATTCATCATTTTTATCTTCAGAAATAACCTTTCATTTTTTTTATAATGTTTTTCAATTATATAATCGAAAATATCCATTTGATTGCATTTTTCTTTATCAGGATACCTCATTTATTTTAGAACATTAAATGTTATCTCTTGATCATTAACTCTCATCGTTAATTCTCCTTTTTACACATAAATCATAGCTTGTCCGGTAGCTAGAAATGGTCTCCCAAAAATAATAGGTATGTCTTTATCTTTTTCCATATCTAGCTTAATGAACTCCACATGAAAGATAAATTTATCTACCTTAATAAGAACATCCTCTATAACTCCTTTAGGATAAGTTATAAATCGATCAGCTAACTGAAGGGTTACAGTGGAGGGAGAAATCTCTCCTAAATCTAACCTTCGAAAGATTGAAAATGGCATGAGATTAATAATTGCTCCTAAATCTCATAAGGCTTTTCCATAAAATGTTTCTCTAATAGCACATAGTATAGTGAAACTTTAAGGATCTTTAAGTTTATGAGGTAGTTTCCTCTAAATTATTGCACTACATTCTTCACTTAATGCAACAGTTTCATAAGCTTCAAATTTTCTTTTCTTGCTTAAAATATCCTTAAAAAATTTTGCATAGCTTGGCATTTGTTCCAACACTTCATCAAAAGGAATGTTGATGGTGAGTTTCTTAAAAATCTCAAAAAACTTAGAAAATTGATGGTCAAGCTTCTGTTGTTTTAATCTTTGAGGAAAATGTGGTGGTGGTCTTTCAACTTCCACTTTAATAGGAATTACAGTCTGATCTTGTTGACCTCATTTTTAGTGAGGTCTTTTCTCTCCTTAGTGCTTCTTATGATCTAGCCATAAGGTTTTCTCCTTGACTATCCTAGATGACTAGAGTTGGGACCCACCCTTTAGCAATTCAGCTACTTCTTGACTCCTCTTGGGATCCCACTTGGATGGTTGCAAACCTCTAAATCACCTTGGAAGGTTAAAATCACCATATGGTCAATCAATATTGAGTTCCTATAGGATTGTTTGGATTTAGGGTGACCCTGGGTGCCCTGAGCTTCTCTTGCACACACACACACACTCCTAAGCCATTTTACACTTTAACCCTAAACTTTGAACTTTGCCCCTTTCACCCTTTAAGAAACTCACATAATTGAAATGAAGCCACTGATCTTTGATTAAGATGGCTAAGGTCAATATGTGAATAATCATAAAGTGGTTACCATTTGGCTAAGCTTGGTCCCAAAGTGGTTAGACTTGGGTGAGATCCATAAGCCTACCCCTATAGCCATAAGCCTACCCCTATAGCCATGAGCCTACCCCAAAACTCTCCAAAAACTTCCAAAAATTACCCAAAATTCCAAAAATTCCTAAAAATCATTTCAAAAACAACCCCTACCTTTTAAATTCACCAAAATACGCCAATACCCACCAAAGAATCTCTTGATACCCTAAAATACCCTTTTGGCACAAAATTCTAAAAATTCTCAGAAAATTCCAAAAAATCCCAAATATTTCCAGTTTCATTTTTTTCAACTACAACATAGCCCAATTTTGCAAAAATAAACCACTTTTATTAAAATCCCCAAATTTACCCATTTTTAACTTAAATGAACCCAATGTCAAACTAAACCAACCCATTTGACCTCAATTTTGCCCAATTTCATTTCTAAACTTCAATTCGACATCATTACTATCAATCTAAACCAAATACAAGCCCAATTTGACTTACATTTGAGTTCAATTCCATTTGAAATCCAAAATCCCTAATTTTGCCTAATTAATCCAAAACCCCCAATTAACATAATACCAACTTTTTTTTCTCCCAAATTTCATTCCTAAACTTTCCATAACATGCCCATAAAACCTATGCAACCTTCAATTGCCCCAGTTTGAGCCTAAGCTTAACCTAAATCTATTAGAAAACTAAAAATGCCCCCATTTTAGCCTAAAGTGAATCCATGCCCTAAACCTACCAAATTGATTAGCCAAACCCTAAAATTTCTTCCCAATTGATGTTGGGAACTCTTCAATACATTCCCCTGGACCATTTGAAACTTTAAATTGGGTCTAAACCCCACCTTAACCCAACTTGGACCCAAGTTGATTCAACCTTGCCTAAATTAACCAAAATACCAAAATCCACCAAATTGAACTTCCAATTAAACTCAAAACCATTCCATGTCTTCATGAAAGTTTTTCATGGAAATCATTTCTATAATGTTGCTCAAGACACCTGGACCTAAATAAAACCAAAACCTATGTTAGCCTAACCCAAACCCAAGTGAGCCAATTTGAACCTATGGCCTAATCAAACTAAATTGAACTAAGTGTGGCTAAACCAACCTTTCCACAGCCACCAAGTGAACCCTAGGAACCAACCTAGATCCACCTAGCCCAAGCTAAGTGATCCATGGACCAAGGGTTCCCCATTTTAAGGGATCTCTTCCCTTAAGTGGATAAATCCTCTTTTGCCTTACCCCAAAACATCCCCGCAACTGCTAATCACCATTAAACCTCTCCATGACTCACCTGACCCCAGGGGCCAGCTCCCCTGTCCTTGCCGTCCTGCCTAGAT
This sequence comes from Papilionanthe hookeriana x Papilionanthe teres, assembly GCA_022702705.1. Lineage (NCBI taxonomy): Eukaryota > Viridiplantae > Streptophyta > Magnoliopsida > Asparagales > Orchidaceae > Papilionanthe > Papilionanthe hookeriana x Papilionanthe teres. The sequence continues at coordinate 75,860,218 of CM040432.1, read as the reverse complement.
GCTGGAGTTGGTCAAAACCTAGAGCCACCATGTACCTAAACCCACCCAAACTCCACCAAATGACCACCTCAGCCAAATTAAACATTGGAGCCTCTCTGCCCTCCACCTAAGCAATTGAATCCACCCTTCAATTGAGCCCTAGCTCAGCCCAATGGCCCTGGCCATTTAAGCACCACCTCTGTACCATGAAAGAGTTGTTGAAATTTTTCTTAACAGAAGCCCTCCAAATTGTTCCCAGAGCTCCTCCTAGCCAGAGAAGCTCGGCCCTACTCGCTTTCCGCCTCCTCCCCCACTGGTTGAACTCAATTTTTGAGTTCAATCTCAGGCCAAAAAATAGGACACTCTCTGAAACTTCACCAAATCCAAATTATGTCTTCCCACACCTTCACTAGAGGTAGAGAAGGAGTTCCCCAGTGAAAGCGCCCTCTCCAGGCCACCCAGTGGTTCCAGCCTCCAAGGTTTGTGATCGGGCTTGGTGGAAGTCAAGTCTAGGTATTTCACCACACCTCCAGGCTTCATCCCTAGCCTCCTTGGACTCCAACGAACGTGTCGAGCATCTTTGATTGAGGCTTCACCTCTCAGAACCAAGGTACGAACTCTACCTTCCTCCTGAGATTCTGTGAATTCTTTGTTTAGTTTGGCTTAATTTCATGGCGTGTTAACCATATGGATGTGTTCGTATTCTCAAGACGAATCCATAGAGAATAAGAACTCGAAAATCCATTGAGAATCGAGGGAGATATTAGGGTTAGAAGGTCGACGGTCAAGGGTGCACACCAGTCGGAGATGATGATCGGTCGCCGTCGGATTGCACGTGTATCGAAGGAACGACTCAGATGGCATCGGACGAGGAGATGGAATGTGAACCGCGGACCGCATTGCAGCTGAGTCGGATGGCGGCGCCGAATCAGAAGACGATGCGTGGAGTTCAATCTACCATAGGTTGACGCGGCTCCGACGTGGATAAGTAGAAAAATAGGATTTTTCTGATTTAATTAAATAGCCATAACTTAAAAAATTCATATATTTACATATAAAAATCACAAAAATAAAAGAAAGATTCTCTCTTCCTCAGTGAACAAAGAAGAATAATGTGAAAAAATAATTGAGTTAATTTGATGAGTATTTTATTTTTAATTAATTATTTATTTAGTTTGGTATTTCAATTCTCCATTTGCATAGACATTTCACCATGGCATGAGACCATAGGGCTTTTGAAGCCTCTGACTTGGGTAACATTCCCTGAATTTTTCAAGGTTAGAGGCCAACCCTACGACAAGTTATGTATTTTTCAAGTTTATGTCACTGCTTTTGATATTTTAATTCAAAAAATTAGCATGTTGCTTAGAAAATTCCAAGAAAATTTGGTGAAGTATCTTATGTCTAGAGGACCCTAGTAAAATTATGGTTTGATTTAATTCTTTAAAAATAATCCTAATTGGCCTAATCACTCTAAATTGAACTTTAATTAATTAGAGTTAATCACACATTAAAATGACTTGAAAATAATTTTCCACCAATCTTTAGGATTAGGGGAACCTCACATAAAAGTTTGAAGTCAATTGGAAATGTTCAACCCTATTAAATAGATCAATTAAGCCACATAATCAAAATTAAACTTTAAAAATTCATAACTTCAAAAATACATTTCAAAAATTCACCAAATTGATTTTGGGACTTCTCTGATATCAGAGAAGTCTAAGAAAAATAAAATTGGAATTTTCTAAAATTTTTTATTTTTAAGATATTTTAATATTTTCAATAATTAAAAAATAATAAAAAACAAAAAAATAATAAAAATCATAAAAATGGCATATTTGGTCTCCTAATTGCTTAGGAACCAATCAAATATTTTTCCTAAGTCTCTAGGTTAAGATATTTAATTTAAAAGCCTTAAAACAATTTTTGAATAAAAAATGTATTTTCTAGCCTTCCCACTAAATTAATTCTAATAAATCAAAGAAAAATCATAAAAATATAAAATTTATTTCTCTAACTTTCTTGAGGTCAGAGGGATTTTTAAAAATTATAAAATTCATTTATCAACTTTTATTTTATTTTATAATTAATTAACACTCCAAAATTTAAAATAATTATAATAAATAAAATATAATTCAAAAAATTACCAAAATTGGTCCAAGTGGTCCTCTAGTCATTAGAAACATCTCATAATTTTCTTAAGGATAGAAACTTTACCTTGGTCTTGTTGGTGAATTTTCTTTAAAAACCCTTATTTTTCATTAAAAATAATTATATGAATAAATTCAATTCAGAAAAATCACATTTTCTCCTCCAATGTCTTAATTGACATGTGAGTGAAATGGCATAAAAATCTTAAATTCATTTAAGCTTAATTTAATGAATAATAAAATAAATAAGCTTAAAGGGGCATAAAGGTAATTAAAAGAATTTAACCCCTAACTAAAAATTTAGGTTTAATCAAAATGGGGGTAAAATATTTGATTTTAATTTTCTCTCAGATGATTGAAACTTTGGGAAATCAAAGGGTAGGAACCCATTAATCACTTTAATAAACCAAAAGTGAAACTTTTATTAATTAAATAATTTAAATTTTGAATGATTAATTGAAATTGGATTATTGAAATGGGGATATAACTTCAGAGGATATTGATTCTTTAATTTAAAAATCCCTAGATAAATCACTTAATAATACTTAACTCTTAAACTTAAGATGATAAATGGAACTAATAATTAAATGATTAAAAGTAAATAATTCTTAATTTAATTGAAACCTACATCATTAAATAATTTAATAATTGATTAAAACCTAAAATGTTAAATGATTAAAAAGTAAATTAAAATATTTGAAACTAATTTAAAATCATTTCAAAACAAACTTAAATCAAAATTAAAAATTTTAAATAATTTTAAGACAACTTACCTTAAAACATAATGTAAAAGTTAAATTAATTAATATAATTAATCCAAATTAAATCATCAATATTTAATAAATAATTTGAACACCTCCTTTGACCTAGGTTAATCTAAAAATTTAAATTAACACGAAATATTGATATCACTTATAAAAAGTTTAACTTAAATGAATCAAACATCATTCCAAACTTAAAATCATTGATTAAAATTTCATAATTAAATCACATTAAAGTAAATCATCAACTTTAACTTCAAATCATTAAAATCTTTAACAAATTAACTTGCCCCTGAAAGCTTTAAATTATAATAACTATTAAATAAAGTATTAAGTGAAATGCCACTTCACTCATAGGATAATCAAACATGCTAATTCAATGAGCAAGGGGATAATACTTGACTAAATCCTTTGATGATTAATTCACCTGTGTAGTTAAATTCACTTGGACTCAAAACTGTCCCAGAGGTATTGAAAAGATGTTTACGATTTATTCTAAGCACTTCCTCAATACGATGGGTAGTCTTAAAGAACAGTTGAACTTAATTGTTCTTTGGTGAAGAAAATCATCCTTAACCAAAATCAAGAACCTAGACGTCATAGGAAATGACTAGCTACAGGATTAGGATTCTGGTAGACAACCAAAACCCTTCCTTTAGTCTTTACCGAGGTACTTGTTGAAATATTTAAATGTTTTAATATGTGTTTTAAAGTTAAGCTTGGAATGACGGGAGGACCATCCAGGTACGCTTTTATGTTGTTGCAATTTACTCTATTGCATTTTCTTTACCTACACTGCGCTTTACTTTTCTTGCATGTTAAACAAGGCTGTTGCATGAAAACCAAAATCTTTAGGATAGTCCCTGAACTAAAACCAAAATCAAATTAAAAGTCACTACAAGATGAAATCCACCGCCACAACATTCAAAAGATAAAACAACTCAATATTTAATCACAAATAGAACAACAAAACTACAATTGCAATTAAATTCAAACATCTTGTTGGATGATCGGTAATATCTCGGATGATGTAACATATGTGTTGCTAACGGGATTTCTCATTGTCTAAATGAAAGTGTGGAACTCATTCAGTTGAGTTTAGCAAATTCATCTGGACTAAGTGAATCCGATAAAAAATAACGATGCCGGAAGGATGGAACCGTGGGATCTTAACCGGTGTTGTTATAATCAACTTTAAGATTTCCCTAATAAAACATTAAAGACATTTGAATTCTATGATTTCTCCAAACCAAAACACTTCTCTCATCTCTTGATTCCCACTTCTAAAACTAAACCTCTGCAACAACAAGGAGCTTGGAGCATAGTGGGCAGCATGGCCATCGTCATAAGTTAAACTTGTGTCTACTTCAGTAAAACCCTTTCTGGGAATTAAAAAACAAAACCATAGGATTTCGAGGTAGTTTGCCTAGTGCAACATAAATCCTCAACTCTTCGTTAGGCATTTGCATAATCATATTATGCAAATTAAGTCCTAACCGGTCTTAGGATTCTGAGGTAGTCGTTTGGTACGACATAAACCCTCACTTCTTCAAGGCCATTTGCATGACTATGTCATACAAATATAAGACCTAAATAAATAAAATTGGCAAGATTGCAACATTAAATAAACTCCCAAATTGAAGCCAAACAATAAGATAGTATGGGAAGTTGCGAAGATTCTTCTTGGATCCTCAGTTTCTCCTACTTTTCTTCCATTGGATTCCTAAAATAACTGTTCCAAATTTGAGCCATTCTCAATTGAAATTTTCAAAATCCAATTTCATGAAAACCTTAAACTTTGAAATTCTTGAGAGCAAAACCACTAATCATTATCGAGAGTTTTCTTAAGTGATTCCCGTCATTTAAGATGTAATTAACTATAGGGGCTTGCCCTTATAGGGAACTTTAAGAACCCGAGTAATATAAACCCTACTTAATTCCTTTATATTAAGCAGGGGAACTTGTCGGCTTATAAAATTGGTTTGCAGGCCAAACGGATGTCACAAATCTTCTAGTTTATTTAATCGAGCCCGATCATCAAGCAGTGTGCCTATTCCTCGGAACAGATACACAGTTTGTGATATGGCGTTTGTTTATATCAACTATTTGGGATGTGAGATCGGTTTGATTTCATATCTTAAAATTTTCAAACTTAAAATTATTTTCAAAATCAAATACTACTTTTCAAATTATATATTTAAATTAAATTAAAAATTCGCCGACAATTTCTGTAGGCGACCCCTTTTTTTTAAATCCACACATAACCTAAAAATATGTCGACAACTTCTGGCGACTCCGCTAGGGACTAGTTCCTCTCTCCATTTTGATCAGATGGTTTTGCTTTCAGAAATGGGGAGTATGTCCATGCCCCTAGTGGATCAGCTACCATTCTTTCGTTGACATATCTTGTTCATTTCTGTCTTGAACAAGTATGATCAACTCTTTTCGGATTTTGGAGCCACTGTTTAGACACACCTAAACAGAGAGGTTCTGAAATCCTCCTTTTGATACCTCTACGAAGAGGCGAGGTAGACCTCTAATAGGTGTTAGTTTAGGAGCGGTCCTTCGAGTTGACAAATCTTACGATATTTTCCCTTCCTTTCTAAGCTCTGGATTGGGTCCTTTACCCTCTCTAATATCTTCTCATTTTTTAACGAATAAACTAACCGCCTAACAAACAAACTCTTTTCTAAATCTGAAATGAATAAATAAAACTTAAATAAATTGTGTTCGTACTCTTTTCAATTTCTTTCTTTTCGTCCTGACGAAGGAAGCATAATTCAGGACTGATAATCGAAACTTGCCTTGTAGAAGATGTCTGCCCCGAAGCTGATTTTCTCCTTTACCAATGGACTTGACTTAGCTGTCTACAAGGATGAACTGCCTGACAATGGGATCATTCGTTTCAGACAAGGGTTCGATAACAAGGACGTTAAGTTTGCTGATGTTACTCTTTTCGCACTGATGAACAAAGTGCCTGAGACTGAGGAGCCTATGATTGAGTTTAACCTGAAGTCGACTCAAGAATTCCCTCCCCTGCAAAGGGCCCCAGTTGAAAAGAACAATGCTGTTCACAGGAAGTTGACTGCTACCCCCAGAACTGTCATCTCTACCCCCACCAGTCTGGTCATTACTGCACCTACCTCAGTTCCTGCCAAATTGAAAGGAAAGGAAGTACAAGTCAGTTATGAGCCTATCACCGTGGATACCATCTATTTTTTATATAGGTTTTGGTTTGAATTATAGGCCCTTAACGCGGACACAGAGGAGGAATAAAAACAAGAAGTTTGCTAAGATCAAGAAGGTCAGGGAAGCTGAAACTGCCTGTCTTGAAGAAATCCCCGAAGAGAAAGAGGAAGAGCTGCCATAATACTTACCACTGTTGGAATGAAATAGTTTCCACCCTCTCTTTGCTGCATCTGATGAAATAGATGCCAGAAAGATTGCCGCTGCGTTACCCCGGCCTGCATATTACAGTGACAGTAAGAAGAAGAAGAGCAAGGCTACACCGCCTGCCCGATTGCGTGCGGTAGTCGAGAAATTAGCCAGAAAAGAAGGATGTCCTGTATCAAAGATTCTGAGAAGAATGGGATGAGTGCCAGTTAAGGCTCGCCTTGGTCTGTGAGTAGAGTGTTATTGTCCCTGAAAGACCAAAGTAAAAGGTGCGAGCTAGTGAGGAAGGCTCACCTGTTGTGGTATTGGGTCTCCATATTAGAGAGGACACCACCTACTTACGCACCGCCAGACGGACCGCGTCGGTCCCCAGGCCTTGCTACAAGAAGGATGGTGTGGCGACCTATTATTGCCGAACCAATACCAACGAACGTTCTAGAAGAGAAGTCTCGGCGAAGATCCCGGATACGAAGAAAGTGCCGCAATAAAAGAAACTCCTGAAAGAGAGGTTCAACAGTCGTCTCCTGATAACCATGAGATCGTTCAGAAAAGGCCACTTTAGGATGTCATCGGGCAACTAAGAATGGACATCTTATGGCTAGCAAGAGAAAGAGGAGAAGAATTAAGGGACGAAGTGGATTCGTCAGAATTCATGGATGAAGAGTATTCTGAGGTCAACATGGTTGAGACACGAGCATCGTCAGCTTCGCAGGGAATTCCGCCAGCTTTAGAAAGAGATGAGCCAGAGTTAATGAGAGCACAGCTTCAGGAAAGAAATGATACGATTTCCCAGATGACGAAAAGGATGGAAGAGATGGCAGCCGCCTTACCACTCTCCAGAGTCAGGCCCAGCTTCAGAAAGAGATACCCCCGGAGGTTATCCATATTACATAGGAGGAAAAGAGATTACATATGTTAATGGAGATGATCAGCCGAATAAAGATTCTACACAGAACATGATTCTCGAAAAGGATATTAAGAGCATGGTAAAACAGCATGTGTGAGAAGCCTTAGCTCAGTCCAAGAGTGGGACATCTATTCAGACGGGTAGACCTTACCCTGAAGAATTTGATGCAGTCCAATACCCGAAGGGCTTTGTACCACCTCTGTTTAAGACTTTCGAAGGAATGGGAAACCCTCAGCAACATGTCGTACATTTTCATGCCATTTGTTGCAATGCTGGCGAGAGCGACGCTTTGCTTTTCCAACAGTTTGTCAGCAGTTTGTCAGAGATCGCCTTCGACTGGTATGCAAAATTGTCGAATGGATCAGTCAAGACTTTTGCAGAATTGGATAATCTCTTCGTTAAGCGGTTTGTCAAAACTCAACACCACATCACTATCGGTGATCTAGTGGTGGAGCAACAGAAACCGAATGAAACTTTGGTGGATTACATACTTCGATGGAGGAACCTGAGCATGAAGTGTGAACCACAGCTTCAAGAACCGCATGCGGTCAGTATCTTACTTAAGAGTATCCATGGCCCGATAGCACTTCTCCTTAAGGGATTCACCATTAAGACTTTTGAGAAGTTGCTTAGCAAGGCCGGGAGCTTGCAAGAGGAAGCAAAACAACTAAGTTTCATCTACATGACCGACAAGCAGAAGCCCGTAAAAGCATTCGAGAAGAAATCAGGAACCGTCGCAGTAGTGGACAAAGGTAAACAGTCAGTGCAAATACGGCCAGAGTGACCGCAGCTGAGTTATCAACCACCGCAACAGACTTATCAACACCCTCAACTGAATTATCAACCTCAGTAGAGTTTTCAACCTTTACCGAGTTATCAGTCGCTGCGGTACGATCAGCCGCCGCCTCGTCTGCTCCGTCCCCTGAAGGAACTTTTGAACAAAGAGTACCCCTTCAAGACCGAGGCAGTGGCTAAGATGTTTCACAGTTTGATGAAGATGCTTGACTTTTAGTTGCCAGAGCCCAGGAAGCCCAAGGAAGTCGACAAGAAGGATCATCCAAGCTACTGTCCCTACCACAGGATGCTCGGTCATAAAATCAAAGACTGCTTCACTTTCAAGAACTGGCTGGAAGATAATCTTCGGAGAGGGAACATACGATCCCAAAGGAATACATGAAGGAACCCCAAAAGGGAGGTTCCATCAAAGTTATCTCGACGAAGCCTATTGTTCCGATCGACCCGTACACCACTAACGATGGATGGAATACAATTTGGATGAAGTCATCAAAGAAAATTTTGGATCACATCCAGACCGCTTCGGTGCGCGCTTCAACTCAAAGTTTGAAACCTGCCAAGCCGGTGTTATCGCTAGTGATTGAAGAACCGCCCCAGCAGAAGGAGAAGATCGTGGAAGAAGAGAAGATTAAGGTTCCGAGAGGTAGACTCGGGGCTGTTTTTCCTAGGATGGTTGTTTCTGATTCGGGAGAGAACTTCCTCGGACCTCTAACTCTGTATGATTATTTGCTCGCCCCGGCGGGATCTTATAATGATAAGAGTTATGGTGTTGGCTACGTTTTGACTGTTTCTAATAATTACGTAACTAACGACAACCAACCTAATCTGAATCTTGATTTCGATACGAATAACGATTCTCAAATCATACAAAACCTAGATAACCACAACGAAGAGGAGGAAATTCACAAGGATGGCTACAAAAATTCAGTAAGTGACGAGTCTATTTGTGAATTCTGTGGAGCTCTGATCACGATAAAGTTAGAATTGTCAGACGCCGAGGCGACTTCAGAAGGGTCAGTCGTTCCGATTCAAGAAGAGACACCGGTAGATTCAGAGGAAATTACCGAAGTTAATCTGAGAAGCGGAAAGGTCCTACCTCCGAGATTGGGTCCAAAGGACAAGGGAAAGCAGGTGGTTGCTCAGGAAGAGCCAACCCCAGCAAAAGAATTGCCCGTTCGGAAGAAATTGAACGACACAGTAACAAAGTGGACTATAATGTGCTAGCCCTTCTTAGGAAGCTACCGAGCGAGCCGAGCATCTATGACGCTCTGATCCTGTCAAAGGAGATGAGAGAATCTCTGATCAAGGCCTTGTTTGATCCAGAAATTTTCTTAGCTCAAATGGATGGTAATTCCTTCGATGAGGTTTGCTCATTGAAAGGACAGCGCGGTGTTACCTTCACGGACGATGATTTACTACTTAGAACAGCAGATCACAACTGACTGTTGTACATTTCAGTCAGTATTGGAAAGTTCACACTCTCTAGGGTGCTAGTTGATCTAGGAGCATCAATTAATATAATGAACCTTCGAACGCTAGCCTATTTAGAGATTGATGCCCGTGATCTCGAGGCAGACAAGATGGTGCTAAGAGGCTTCAACCAGAAAGGAGAAAGAGCTCTTGGATCGATAACACTGTTAATGAAGATCGGTGAATTATCCAAGACAACCACAAAGTTCCACATAATTGATTCTGAGACAACTTTCAACGCTCTACTGGGCTGGCCATGGATCTATGAGAACCAGATGGTACCGTCGTCTGTACACCAGTGTATAAAGTACTATGAAGGAGGACAAGAGCAGTGTATCAAAGGTGATTTGCAACCATTCTTCGTGCATGAAATCGGAATCCACGAAGATGCAGCTTACTACGCGCCCCCAAAGAAAACAATCTTCTTCAGAAATGCTATACCAAATCAAGAAAAAGAAGCACGAGACGACAAAGAACATGAAATTTAAGTTCAACAGTTACTCACCACTCTCTTATGACGAGATGGTGAAGGTTTCTCCAGAACTCGTACCTGAGGTCGAGGCCAGGGACGAGGTCGAGGAAGAAACAGTGGAACAGTTAAACAGAAGAAACCGGTCATCGATGTTGATTGGGAGAAAAGCTCTGAAGAAGAAGAAAAAATCAAGAAAGAAGCAGCAAAAGTAAACCAAAGGAAACCCCAGTTCAAGATCTCTCTCGAAGATGAAAAGAATGAAGAATACAAAGCAATGTACGAGAAGATTAACCACTATGTGCATACTATGACCCTGACCTCGATCCATTCTAATAAGATTGAGGGTATGGTGGTCAAGGAAGTGCATGGTGGTGGTGCTAAGCCGATCAAGTTCTACCGTGGTGCTTTTTCTTCCAAAACTGAAAAATCATGTACAATTTGAAGACATTACTTCTTATGAATTAATAGAATTATCGTTTGAGTGGTATTCTCCCTGTGTTCAAAATTTAATTCGAGACGTTATTTTGCCTAAGCAATGGTCAAAAGGCCAATCACAATGCTTTGAAAGAAAATTGACATATCTTCGACGCTTTATCTCGAACTTGTCAGGTAGGTGTCAACCCTTCTCGACATTAGTTAAAAAGGACGTCTAATTCGTTTGGGAAGAGAAATGCCAGCGGGCCTTCGAGGACATTAAGCAATATCTAATGACACCTCCTGTCTTAGCAGCCCCAGTCTCGGGTAGACCGTTGATACTTTATACCGCTGCTTTAGACGACTCCCTTGGAGCCCTGTTAGCCCAGGTCAATGACGAGGGAAAAGAAAATGCTCTCTACTACTTAAAGTTGTAATCTGATTCTAACGGAAGTAAAATACCCTTCAATTGAGAAGCATTGTTTGGCCCTGATCTTCGCCGCTGAAAAGCTCAAGCATTACATGCTTTCTCATAAGGTCAACCTTATTTCGAAAGTTAATCCGTTGCAATATTTTATGACTCGCCCGACACTTTCCGGCCGACATACTAGGTGGTCGATGATACTATTGCAATTCAATATAACTTTCATTCCTCTTCGTGCCGTAAAGGGCAAGTCCTAGTAGACTTCCTCGCAGCGCATCCTTTGCCGGCAGAATCGCCTCTCAACGACGACTTTCCAGACGAGCAGATAATGAGCTTACAAGATCCCGATGATCAGCATTGGGAATTGTACTTTGATGGAGCATCTTCGACACGGAAAGACGAGAGAATCGCAAACGATAGTGCCCGGTAAGGCAGGAATCGGACTAATCTTTATAACACCGGAGCGGGGGATGTTAAGATACTCCTACCACCTAACAGAACCGTGTACAAATAACGAAGATGAATACGAAGCCCTCATAACAGGATTGGAATTAACCATTCAGATGGGTATAACAGATATCAACATATACGGAGACTCGCAGTTGATCATTCGACGGATCGTCGGACGGTGCTGAATTACGAAACCAAGGCTCGAGCAGTACTTTTAGTATGCCATGAAACTATTGGAGCAAATTCCGAATGTAAAAATCTACAAGATTCCCAGAAAAGAAAATGTTCTTGTAGATGTGTTAGCCCGCTTCGCAAAAGAGTTTGCCTGCTTACAGGATGAATCAGTTGAAATGTCAGTTCAGGGACGACATGTCCTCTTACAGCTCAACATGAATGCAATACCCCAATCCGAGAAAGAGGAAGAGAAAATAGTTGCAACAGCAACAGAAAATGCAGTTGACTGGCGTCAACCATTAATAGACTACCTGTAAACAGGAAACCTACCGGACGATAAGTCGTTAGCCCAACAAATCAAGAAAAGAACTCTGTCTTACGCATTAATAAAGAATACGTTATACAGAAGGTCTTTTGACCAGATGTGGCTAAGGTGCCTGAGCTGGTCCGAGGCTCATTAAATCGTTAAAGAAGTACACTCAAGACTTTGTGGCGCTCATCAGTCAAGTTCTAAAATGAAGATGAAGATTAAGACACTAGGGTACTACTGGCCCTAAATGATGACCGATTGCATGAAGGTCTCTAAGAGTTGTAACCAGTGCCAAGTGCATGGAGTGGTTCTACATCAACCTCCAAATGTGCTACATCTGACAATCGCATCGTGGCCATTTGAATGTTGGGGCACAGATATTGTGGGTTCGATGGAACCACCTTCTTCAAGAAAACATCGCTTCATTCTTGCAGCTACAGACTACTTTTCCAAGTGGGCAGAAGCAGTACCACTTAAGGAAGTGAAGGCACATCACGTGTTACAGTTCTTCAAGAATCAGGTCGGCTACCGCTTCGGGGTACTGCACAGAATTATCTCAGACAACTGGTGTGTGTTTAAAAGCACGAAGATCAATAGTTTTGTCAGAAGATACTGGATAGATTGGCGCTATTGAACGATCTATTACCCAAGAGCGAACGGCTTGGCCGAGGCTTTTAATAAAACTCTCGTCCAAGACCTAAAGAAAACCTTGGGCGACAACAAAAGAATGGCACGAGAAGTTGTTAGAAGCCTTATGGGCCTACAGAACAACTTTCAGGACTCCTATTCAGTTTACGCTCTACGCTCTAGTGTACGGGTCCAACGAAGTTCTACCCTTGGAAGTTCAGCTCCCATCACTCAGAGTTGCAGTTGTGAACAGGATCACTACAGAAGAAAATGCCAGACTACGGCTGGAAGAGTTGGAAAACTTGGAAGGAAAACGACTTGCAGCGCAACAGAATCTGGACTTGTATCAAGCTAAGATAATCCAGGCCCACGACAAACTGGTCCGCCTAAGGACTTTCAAAGTCAGTGACTTGGTCCTAGTTCTCAGAAAGCCTATTCTTGCGCACCGCAAGATAGGAAGTAAATTTGAGCCGACTTGGGAGGGGTCGTTCGTGGTCGAGACAATTTATTCAGGAGGTTCTTACCAGCTTGTGAATTGTCGTGGGGAACGATTTAGGCTTCCATTCAATGGACGATATTTGAAGAAGTATTACGCAACCTGATGTTTCGAAGAATAAAATTTCATTCCTAGAAGCAAGGTTAGAGTGATCACTTATAACTGGGTCCAAACCCAAAAGAAAATGAATGATAAAAATCATTAATAAAAGATGTGTGTTAAAGGAAAACATATGCAATTGAAGTAATAATAAAATTTTGGCTCTTCCTTTCGAGACGAGCTCACTACTGATCTTTTCTTATCTTCTCTTACTCTTATAAAATTCGAAATAATTAAATAAGTTTTTTTTTCATTAATAAGTAAATTTTCTTATTTTTCTTATCCTGAGTACAGCCCCTGATCCTTTCCTTATTTTCTTTTCAGGGAAATGTCGAACGAGCGGCTGTTCCTGAACTTTAAGGATGGCGTTAGTCTTGCACTTAACAAAGAAGAGTTGAAAGCTGATGCTGTGATAGAGGTTGGCTCGGACCTTGCACAGCTGGAGTTGGAATATGAGGAAACTACTTGAACTGCTGTGGATCCCGAATAGTTCCGTGGGAAGACAGTGATGAGGCTCAACAAGAAGGCTCCCCAAGCTGCAAACAAGAAGAGGAAGATCAATATGATTGAGGAAAATAAGATGAAATCAGTGATAACATCCGCAGGAGGAAAGCTTGTCAGTGCTTCCCCTACCGAGATTTAGGGAGAGAGGAGAGCCACCCTGACCCCAACTCAGAGAAGAAACAAGAATCGTCGTATCGCCAAAATGCTGAAGAAATTAATAGAAGAGCAGAACCAGAAAGAAACCCCTACGACCGTAGCAGTTACCCCAAGTAGGCCATTCCTCAGGAGCACCATAGCAGAGGTTGTTCTGGAGAAGGTTACAACATAGCCTACACCTGAGATAGTGACGATCCCAGGAGAGCGTGACGGTGTGGAGCCATATGTCCCATAGTACGTCACTAGACCCCGACAACTGTTGATAATTTCAAAGCATGAATTGGAGATGATCTAGAGGGTGCGGAAGCAGAATTTTGAACACTTTCAGAGAATCAGAGGCAGATATGTCAACATCCTGGAAGGACTAGAGTTACATACAGATGTTTTCTCTCACTACGAGCAGAGTGAAATTGTAGACTACGTCAATGAGTTGAACAAACAAGGTCGTGCAGGAGGATTACGTAGCAGGACCTACTCCGAACCAAAGAACCGGAAAAGAGGTAAGGGGAGGATTACTATTAAATTTGGATGTTGTTACAACTTCACTGATGACAAGAAAGGAAATTCTCCAGGGATACTTCGCTATGATGAAGTGGATCCAATGCCAGTTTTAATTAAGAAAATGATAAAAAGGATGGTGGCTCGGCAAGTCTTACCCGCTGATTGCATACCGAATTGTTGTATTATCAACATCTATGCAGAAAGAGACTGCATCCTACCTCACACAGATCATCATGATTTTGTAAGCCCTTTTGTATCGTTTCCTTCATCAACCAATGCAACATTATGTTCGGGACAGAACTCCAGATAATTGGCCACGGAGAATTCTGAGGGCCGGTGAAGATACCTCTACCGGTAGGCTCTGTTCTCGTACTACAAGGAAATGGTGCAGATGTAGCGAAGCACTGCATACCGGGAGTTCCCTACGAGCAAGTCTCCATCACCCTCAGAAGGATGGATGAGAGTAAAATTTTGATCTACTTCCAGCCAGATCCAGAACTAGAGAATTTGCAGCCCTACGAGCTGTAGGCTACATAGTAGTAACACACCTCTAAAATACATTTATGTGGGATTCTCCTCTGGAAAGTGGCTTAGAAGGTGATGTTATTACCTGTGTAGTTTACTTTTCAGACATGGATGAATCGAACAGACAATTTTGTCAGAGTACACGGAGATATCAATGCAGTCTGTGTTCAGATATATATGAACTTTTGTAAAAGTTTGTTTTCAGAAGGATGTCATTAGAAATGTTTTGATGGAATCACCTGTTGTATTTTCGACATTTTAGTGGAGATGAACTTTGTGTTTTACCTTTAGTTTTGTGCAATATACTACAAACGCCACCAGATTTGAGTTTAACTTGGTTTAAAAAGAAAGTTGGACGAAGAACAATTTGAATGAAATAATAACAACCAAAATAAAATTTGAATTCAAAGTCTGAATAAAACACTAACCAAAACATAAAACAGATCAACTTAAAACTTCAAGATGTGAACCAAGTAAATCAATGAAAATCTGAATCAAAGTGAAATTTCAATCGAAAATGAAACTTAAAAAATCAAATCACTAAAAGCAATGAATAGTGAAAACGAAGCTCCGAATCTGATATCCCTAGCCTCCAGCTGTTCTCGAAATCTTTTCGACTCTCTACGATTTCTCCCCTCTTTTGACAAGGTCCCTGAGTCTACTGACACAGAACCACGAGATTCTCGATTTGGTTCTGATGGCGTGGATTCACTTCCTTCACCAAACTTTCAACCTTCTAATCAAATCCTTCGGGATGTGAAACACTTTCATGTCCCATTCCAATCTTCTATTGCGCTTCTAATCATTGAAATCTTCACGAATCAATCGTCAACCTTTCGAGACTGGTACCTAAATTCCAATTCTCTTCCTCTCGAGGTCGGTACCTAAATTCCGACTCTCTTTCTGAGATTGATACCTAAATTTCAATTTTCTCTTCCGAGGCTGGTACCTAAATTCCAGTTCTCAATTCGAGATCAGTACCTAAATTCTGATTCTCATCCTTTGTGAGGTCAGTACCTAAATTTCGACTGTCTTTTTGAGATTGATACCTAAATTTCAATTCTCATCCTTTTCGAGATCAGTACCTAAATTCTGATTCTCATCCTTTGTGAGGTCGGTACCTAAATTCTGACTCTCTTTTTGAGATTGATACTTAAATTTCAATTCTCACTCTTTCGAGATCAGTACCTAAATTCTGATTCTCATCATTTTCGAGATTGATACCTAAATTTTGATTCTCTTGCGACACTGGAACCTAAATTCCAGTTCTCTCCTTTCGAGGTCGGTACCCAAATTCTGACTCTCTTTTTGAGATTGATACCTAAATTTCAATTCTCACTCTTTCAAGATCAGTACCTACATTCTGATTCTCATCCTTTGTGAGGTCAGTACCTAAATTCTGATTCTCTCTCCGAGGCTGCTACTTAAATTCCGGTCCTCATTCCTTTCGATCAGTACCTAAATTCTGATCTTCTTTTTGAGGTTGAAGCCTAAATTCCAACTCTCTTCGTCAAGACTAGAGCCTAAATTCTAGTTCTCTTCCAAATTCCGAGGTTAGAACCTAGGTTCTGATTCTCATTCCAAATTCTGAATCTCAACGAGGTCCACCTTAAAATCAATCTTAAATTGAACTTTAACTAAAATTGAAACTCAAATTAATTTGAAACTCAAAATTGAAACTTAAAATAAAAATGAAACGAATCTAAAATCTAATCTCTCCAAGTCTTGGGATTTGGAATCCACCTCCTTTTTCCCCAGCGAGAGTTCGGGAATCTTTAGTCTTGGAGATTTACCCGACACTCCCAAGCGGAATTGTTCTATGCTTTGTTCTAAGTGTGTCACATAGACATCTGTGTTGGTTTTGTTGATCTCTTCGGTCAACGCCAATAAGCGCGGTGTGCTTGGTTAGCACACCACATCTATTGGGGGTCCATTTGTTGACCTAATTTTTGTGAGGTCTTTTCTCTCCTTAGTACTTCTTAGGATCTAGCCATAAGGTTTTCTCCTTGACTACCATAGAGGACTAGAATTGGGACCCACCCTTTAGCAACTCAGCTACTTCTTGACTCCTCTTAGGATCCCACTTTGATGGTTACAAACCTCTAAATCACCTTGGAAGGTTAAAATCACCATATGGGAAATAAATAATGAGTTCCTATAGGATTGTTTCGATTTAGGGTGACCCTGGGTGCCTTGAGCTTCTCTTGCACACAGACACACTCCTAAGCCATTTTACCCTTTAACCCTAAACTTTGAACATTGCCCCTTTCACCCTTTAAGAAACTCACATAATTGAACTGAAGCCACTAATCATTGATTACGATGGCTAAGGTCAATATGTGAATAATCATAAAGTGGTTACCATTTGGCTAAGCTTGGTCCCAAAGTGGTTAGACTTGGGTGAGATCCATAAGCCTACCCCTATAGCCATAAGCCTACCCCTATAGCCATGAGCCTACCCCAAAACTCTCCAAAAACTTCCAAAAATTTCCCAAAATTCCAAAAATTCCTAAAAATCATTTCAAAAACAACCCCCACCATTTAAATTCACCAAAATACCCCAATACCCACCAAATAACCTCTTGATACCCTAAAATACCCTTTTGGCACAAAATTCCAAAAATTCTCAGAAAATTCCAAAAAATCCCAAATATTTCCAGTTTCATTTTGTTCAACTACACCATAGCCCAATTTTTCCAAAATAACCCACTTTTATCAAAGTCCCCAAATTGACCCATTTTTAACTTAAATGAACCCAATGTCAAAATAAACCAACCCATTTGACCTCAATTTTGCCAAATTTCATTTCTAAACTTCAATTCAACATCATTACTATCAATCTAAACCAAATACAAGCCCAATTTGACTTAAATTTGAGTTCAATTCCATTTGAAATCCAAAATCCCTAATTTTGCCTAATTAATCCAAAACCCCCAATTAACATAATACCAACTTTTTTTTCTCCCAAATTTCAATCCTAAGATTTCCATAACATGCCCATAAAACCTATGCAACCTTCAATTGCCCCAGTTTGAGCCTAAGCTTAACCTAAATCTATTAGAAAACTAAAAATACCCCCATTGTAGCCTAAAGTTAATCCATGCCCTAAACCTACCAAATTGATTAGCCAAACCCTAAAATTTCTTCCCAATTGATGTTGCGAACTCTTCAATACATTGCCCTCGACTATTTGAAACTTTCAATTGGGTCTAAACCCCACTGTAACCCAACTTGGACCCAAGTTGATTCAACCTTGCCTAAATTAACGAAAATACCAAAATCCACCAAATTGACCTTCCAATTGTACTCAAAACCATTCCATGTCTTCATGAAAGTTTTTCATGGAAATCATTTCTATAATGTTGCTCAAGACACCTGGACCTAAATAAAACCCAAACCCAAGTTATCCTAACCCAAACGTAAGTGAGCCAATTTGAACTTATGGCCTAATAAAAACCAAATTGAACCAAGTGTGGCTAAACCAACCTTTCAACAGCCACCAAGTGAACCCTAGAAACCACCCTAGATCCACCTAGCCCAAGCTAAGTGAGCCACGGACCAAGGGTTCCCCATTTTAAGGGATCTCTTCCCTTAAGTGGATAAATCCTCTTTTGCCTTACCCCAAAACATCCCCACAACTGCTAATCACCATTAAACCTCTCCATGACTCACCTGACCTCAGGGGCCAGCTCTCCTGTCCTTGCCGGCCGGCCTAGCTTCTGGAGGGGGTCAAAACTGAGAGCCAATATCTACCTAAACTCCACCAAATGACCACCTCAGTCAAATTAAACATTGGAGCCTCCCTGCCCGCCACCTAAGCAACTGAATCCACCCTTCAATTGAGCCCTAGCTCAGCCCAATGGCCCTAGCGTTTTAAGCACCACCTCTCGACCATGAGAGAGTTGTTGAAATTTTTCTCAATAGAAGCCCTCCAATTATTCCCGGAGCTCCTCTTAGCCAAGAGAAGCTCGGCCACTGCTTTCTCTGCCTCCTCCCTATCGGTTGAACTCAATTTTTGAGTTCAATCTCATGCCAAAAAACAGGACACTCTCTAAAACTTCACCAAATCCAAATTAACTCTTCCCACACCTTCACCAGAGGTAGAGAAGGAGTTCCCCAGTGAAAGCCCCCTCTCCAGGACACCCGGTTGTTCTAGCCTCCAAGCTTTGTGATCGGGCCTGCTGGAAGTCAAGTTTAGGCATTTCACCACAGCTCCAGGCTTCATCCCTAGCCTCCTTGGACTCCAACAAAAGTGTCGAGCATCTCTGATTGAGGCTTCATCTCTCAGAACCAAGGTATGAACTCTGCCTTCCTCCCGAGCTTCTATGAATTCTTCATTTATTTTGGCTTAATTTTGTGGTGTGTTAACCATATGGATGTGTTCGTCTTCTCAAGACGAATCCATAAAGCATAAGAACTCGAAAATCCATTGAGAATCGAGGGAGATATTAGGCTTAGAAGGTCGAGGGCCACGAGTACACACCAGTCGGAGACGATGATCGGCCGTCGTCGGATTGTGCATGTATTTAACGAAAGGCTCAGATGGCGTCGGACGAGGAGATGGAATGTGAACCGCAGACCGCGTGGCAGCTGAGTCGGATGGAGGCACCAAACCAGAAGACGACGCGTGGAGTTCAATCTGCCGTATGTTGACGCGACGCCGACGTGGATAAGTAGGAAAATAGGATTTTTTTATTTAATTAAATAACCAGAACTTTAAAAATTCATATCTTTGCATATATAAATCACAAAAATAAAACAAAAATATCGTCTTGCTCAGTGAACAGAGGAGAATAATGTGAAAAAAGAATTGAGTTAATTTGATGAGTATTTTATTTTTAATTAATTATTTTCTTATTTTGGTATTTCAATTCTCCATTTGCATAGATATTTTACCAAGGCATGAGACCTGAGGGCTTTTGAGGCCTCTGACTTGGGGAACATTCCCTGAATTATTCAAGGTCAGAGGCCAACCCTATGACAAGTTATGTATTTTTCAAGTTTATGTCACTGTTTTTGACATTTTAATTCCAAAAATTAGCATGTTTCTTAGAAAATTCCCGAAAAATTTGGTGATGTATCTTAGGACCAGAGAAACCTAGGAAAACTATGGTTTGATTTAATTCCTTAAAAATAATCCTAATTGGCCTAATCACTCGAAATTGAACTTTAATTAATTAGAGTTAGTCACACATTAAAATAACTTGAAAATAATTCTTCACTGATCTTTAGGATCAGGGGAACCTCACATAAAAATTTGACGTCAATTGAAAATGTTTAACCCTATTAAATGGATCAATTAAGCCACATAATCAAAATTAAACTTTAAAATTTCATAACTTCAAAAAGACATTTAAAAAATTCACCAAATTGATTTTGAGACTTCTCTGATATCAGAGGAGTCTAAGAAAAATAAAATTAGAATTTTCTAAAAATTTTAATTTTTAAGTATATTTTAATATTTTCAATAATTAAAAAATAATAAAATCACAAAAATAATAAAAATCATAAAAATGTCCTATTTGGTCTCCTAGTCACTTAGGAACCAATCAAATACTTTTCCTAAGTCTCTAGGTTAAAATATTTAATTTCAAAGCCTTAAAATAATTTTTGAATTGAAAATTGTATTTTCTAGCCTTCCCACTAAATTAATTCTAATAAATCAAAGAAAAATCATAAAAATGTAAAATTTCTTTCTCTAACTTTCTTGAGATGAGAGGGATTTTTGAAAAATATAAAATTCATTTCTCAACTTTTATTTTATTTTATAATTAATTAACACTCCAAAACTTAAAATAATTATAATAAATAAAATATAATGCAAAAAATCACTAAAATCGGTCTAAGTGGTCCTCTGGTCATTAGGAATCTCTCATAATTTTCTTATGAATAGAAACTTTACATTGGTCATGTTGGTGAATTTTCTTTGAAAACCCCTATTTTCCATTAAAAATAATTATATAAATAAATTAAATTCATAAAAATCACATTTTCTCCTTTAATGTCTTAATTGACATGTGAGTGAAGTGGCATAAAAATTTTAACTTCATTTAAGCTTAATATAATGAATTATAAAATAAATAAGCTTAAAGGGGCATAAAGGTAATTAAAAGATTTTAACCACTAACTAAAACTTTAGGTTTAATCAAAATGGGGGTAAAATATGTGATTTTAATTTTCTCTCAGATGATTGAAACTTTGGGAAATCAAAGGGTAGGAACCCATTAATCACTTTAATAAACCAAAAATGAAACTTTAATTAATTAAATAATTTAAATTTTAGAAGATTAATTGAAATTGGATTATTGAAATGGGGATATAACTTAAGAGGATATTGATTCTTTAATTTAAAATTCCCTAAATAAATCACTTAATAATACTTAACTCTTAAACTTAAGAGGATAAATGGAACTAATAATTAAATGATTAAAAGTAAATAATTCTTAATTTAATTAAAACCTACATCATTAAATAATTTAATAATTGATTAAAACCTAAAATGTTAAATGATTAAGAAGTAAATTAAAATATTTGAAACTAATTTAAAATCATTTCAAAACAAACTTAAATCAAAATTACAAATTTTAAATAATTTTAAGACAACTTACCTTAAAACATATGTAAAAATTAAATTAATTAATATAATTAATCCAAATTAAATCATCAAAATTTAATAAATAATTTGAACACCTCTTTTGACCTAAGTTAATCTAAAAATTTAAATTAACACGAAATATTGATATCATTTATAAAAATTTTAACTTAAATGAATCAAACATCATTCCAAACTTAAAATCATTGATTAAAATTTCATAATTAAATCACATTAAAGTAAATCATCAACTTTAACTTCAAATCATTAAAATCTTTAACAAATTAACTTGCCACTGAAAGCTTTAAATTATTATAACTTTTAAATAAAGCATTAAGTGAAATGCCACTTCACTCATAGGATAATCAAACATCTTAATTCACTAAGCAAGGGAATAAAACTTGACTAAATCCTTGAATGATTAATTCACCTATGTAGTTGAATTCATTTGGACTCAAAACTGTCCCAGAGGTATTGAAAATATGTTTAGGATTTATTCTAAGCACTTCCTCAATACGATGGTTAGTTTGAAAGAACAATTGAACTTAATTGTTCTTTGGTGAAGATAATCCTTCTTAACCAAAATCAAGAACCTAGACATCATAGGAAATGACTAGCTATAGGATTAGGATTCTGGTAGACAACCAAAACCCTTCCATTAGTCTTTACCTAGGTACTTGTTGAAATATTTAAATGCTTTAATATGTGTTTTAAAGTGTAGCTTGGAATGACGGGAGGACCCTCTAGGTACGCTTTTATGTTATTGCAATTTACTCTATTGCATTTTCTTTACCTACACTGTACTTTACTTTTCTTGCATGTTAAATAAGACTGTTGCATGAAAATCAAAACCTTTAGGATAGTCCCTGAACTGAAACCAAAATCAAATTAAAAGTCACTAAAAGATGAAATCCACCGCCACAACATTCAAAAGATAAAACAACTCAGAATTTAATCACAAATAGAACAACAAATCTACAATTGTAATTAAATTAAAACAACTCGTTGGATGATCGGGAATACCTCGGATGATGTAACCTACGTGTTGCTAACGGGATTTCCCACGGTCTAAATGAAAGTGTGGAACTCATTCAGTTGAGTTTAGCAAATTCATATGGACTAAGTGAATCCGATAAAAAATAACGATGTCGAAAGGATGGAACCGTGGGATCTTAACCGGTGTTGTTATAATCAACTTTAAGATTTCCCTAAAGACATTTGAATTCTAAGATTTCTCTAAACCAAAACACTTCTCTCATCTCTTGATTGCCATTTCTAAAACTAAACCTCTGCAACAACAAGGAGCTTGGAGCATAGTAGGCAGCGCGACCATCGTTATCAGCAAAACTTATGTCTACTTCAGCAATACCCTTTCTTAGAATTAAATAACAAAACCATAGGATTTCGAGGTAGTTTGCCTAGTGAAACATAAATCCTCAACTCTTCATTTGGCATTTGCATAATCATATTATGCAAATTAAGTCCTAACCGATCTTAGGATTCCGAGGTAGTCGTTTGGTACAACATAAACCCTCACATCTTCAAGGTCATTTGCATGACCATGTCATACAAATATAAGACCTAAATGAATAAAATTGGCAATATTGCAACATTAAATAAAATCCCAAATTGAAGCCAAACAATAGGATAGTTTGGGAAGTTGCCAAGATTCTTCTTGGATCCTCAGCTTCTCCTACTTTTCTTCCATTGGAGTCCAAAAATAACTGTTCCAAATTTGAGTCATTCCCAATTGAAATTTTCAAAATCCAATTGCTTGAAAACCTTAAACTTTGAAATTCTTGAGAGCAAAACCACTGATCATTATCAATAGTTTTCTTAAGAGATTCTCGTCATTTAAGATGTAATTAACTATAGGGGCTTGCCCTTATAGGGAACTTTAAGATCCTATGTAATATAAACCTTACTTAATTCCTTTATATTAAGCAAGGGAACTTATCGGCTTATAAAATTGGTTCGCAGGCCAAACGGATGTCACAAATCTTCTAGTTTATTTAATCGAGCCCCATCATCAAGCAGTGCATCTATTCCTCGGAACAGATACACGGTTTGTGATGCGGCGTTTGTTTATATAAACTATTTGGGATGTGAGATCGGATTGATTTCATATCTTAAATTTTTTAAACTTAAAATTATTTTCAAAATCAAATACAACTTTTCAAATTATAAATTTAAATTAAATTAAAAATTCACCGACAATTTCTGTAGGAGACCACTTTTTTTTAAATCCAACACATAACCTAAAAATATGCCGACAGATCTTTACTTGGAGAAAGAGTATCTTCAGGTTTTTCAATTTCTTCTATCTCTATCTTTTTTTGAATTTCATTCTAAATTTTCTCTTTTAATTCTTTTCCACTAGTTATACAGCTTTTGCTTGTTAATGGTCTTTCCCAGTTTCTTTAGGATTAATTTCGACATTGCTACGTAGTGTTCCTTGAGGTCTGTAATTAATAAAATTAGCAATTTGACCCATCTGATTCTTAATATTACAAATAACAGTGTTTTGACTTTGCAGCTGATTACCTAGTTGCAAGATCAATTCTTCTATAGATAACTTTTTTTGCTGATTATTAAAACCAGGAGGGTAAGTTGGTCTAAAGTTTGAATTTCCTTGATTGTTCGAATTTGGATTAACTTGATTATTACTCCACTGTTGATGTCCATTATTTTAATTAAAATTAGGATGATTTTTCCAACCAGGATTATAATAATTAGAATAAGGTTTATTAGTTTTACTAGCAATAGCTTGCAAAGTTTCCATTGTTTGAGAATTATCAGTATTTGCAAAATTATCATAACTTACATGCCATATATTAATAGCTAAATTATCTAATTTCTTAGATATCACAGCCACTTGTGAAGTTAAAATAGAAAAGGCTTCATTATCTTGAATACTTGCCATTCTTTTAGGATTAACCCTTTCAGAAGACCATTAAAAATTATTATTAGTCATTTCTTCAATTAAAGTATAAGCTTCTTCAAATGTCTTAGCCATTAAAGAATCACCAGCAGCAGCATCAACAATAGATCTAAATGATCCAATAAGTCTATTATAAAATTTTTGAATAATAACCAATCTGGCAAAGCATGACGAGGACATTTTCTTAATAGTACTTTAAATCTTTTCCAAGCTTCATAAATTGTTTCTCCATCAAATTGTGTAAATGAAGTTACATCATTTCTTAATTTAGCAGTTTTAGAAGGAGGAAAATATTTAGCAAGGAATTTTTGTGCCATATCTAGCCAAGTTTTAATAGAAAAAGTTGCTAATGAATTAAGTCACATCTTTGCTTTATCTTTTAAGGAAAAAGGAAGGAATCTAAGCCCAATAGCATCATCAGAAACATTATTATATTTAAAGGTAGCACAAAGTTCTAAGAAACTAACAAGGTGTAAATTTGGATCCTCATTAGGTGTTCCTCCAAATTGATTATTTTGAACCATTTGAATAATAGAAGGTTTAAGCTCAAAAGAATTAGCATCTACAGCTGGCATTTGAATACTAATATGAAGTTCATCAGCTGTAGGGTTTGCATAATCCCTTAATGGTTTATAAACATTTTTTTAAATGATTTCAATTGGATTTTGATTACTGTAATGTAAGTTAGCTATTTCCTGATATTTTTAAATTTGTTTACCTTGTTTTACTTTTTTAATTCTTTTAACTATTCTAGTTAATCCAGAATCAAAAGGTAATAATCTTTCTGATCTAGAACTACGCATAAAATTAAAATCTTTTTGGTATTTTTATTTTTATTTTTTTTATGTTTTATATTTTAAAAGAAATAAAAGTGTATAAATTATATTTAATTTAAAAAATGTCTTTTTAATGTTCTAACTTATTTTTCTTATCTTCCCCGCAACGACGCCAAAAACTTGATGCGTGACTCAGCCTAAGGGGGCTTTATATATACTTTCAAATGCAAGAATTTGATACCACTTCTAGAAGATTTAATTACTGACAGCGGTGCCAAAAACCTAATGTGATTTTACTTATGAAAGATTTTATGAATTTATATTTAGATTTTTATAATTTGTAAAAGTCACAATTTCAAACGCAAGTATACATATCGTATCAAGTAAAACAGGGCTCTGGTGGAGTCCTAGTTATCGATCCCACAGGGAAGATTTTTAGAATTTTAAGTAATATTTTTAGATTTTTCCAATTAAAAGTAATTATTTTTTTATTTCTTTTTAAAGTTTAGATTTTAGATTTAATGAAATTTATACTAAATGAAAGTAAGAAACAATAAAATAAATATTAATGTAGGTTTAAATAAAACAACATTCTTCTTTTCAACTAATCCAAGATTTCTATAATAATTATCATTTATGGAGAATTTAGATTATTGTATTGTGCCAAATAGAAGCATTCCTATTCTTTACCCTTTGATCCAGACAAAAAAAACATTAACTAATCTATAGATTGGTTCAGGATATTTTATTAGTAGAATGGGTAAATCTAGGCTCACACTACTAGATGTCCAAGGGTGTCTATGCTCGGCCCTACCAGTGACCCGTTCCATTTCTATAAATCAAATTATTAGAATTTAGTCTATCACTCTAAAAACTAATTAATTTTGCGCCCAATAAATCATATCTTCCTATTTATTTGCACTTCACCTTGAATAACCCGCATAAAGCCTTCGACTACCCAAGGATTCATGTGATATCTACTAGTTAAGAACTCATCTCCGGATAGGTCTCAAAATTCTTCAACAGGTTTTAACAATTTAAATGGCCAGTTTAAAAAGTAAACTAAGATCAAGTATTAATGTCATCACAATTTTTATAAATATTTTAAGTTAAATTCTCCAATAAAGTTTAATTATCTTATTATCTTTTCATAGTTGAAAGGATAAAGAAAACTAACTACTTATAACAAATTGAATTCACACATCAAATCATTTTTATAAAACATTGAACCAAGTTACAAATACTTATCTGGAGTGTTCCTTCAAGTGATCTGCTGACTCCTACTGACTTCAATGCAATGATGAAAGACTTCAACTGTAAAAACTCTAATAATCTCAAACTTAAAACACAAAATAAACTAAAAATAAACTCACTAAATAATAAAGAAGGTGGCTCCCTAAAATTAATTGGATGGCTATATAGTGCTTGGGGACAAGAGGATGCTAGAAGGGGTGAAAGGGGCAATTTTTGTCTGTAGAAAGGGCTCCTAGTTATAGAGCTCTAAATTTTACCAGGGGTTGCTTAAGGCACCACTTCAAAATTAGTCTAAATACAGTGTATCTTCTAAAAGGTAACTGTCGTACCTAGGTGGTGGGATCTCGCGCCTAGGCGCCAGACTCCGTGAACAGGTCATCGCACCTCTTCACTTTGGGTCACACCTCTTCGCAATTAAAACCGTTTCCCTGCATCCAGATGCATTGTATCACATGTCCTATTTATTAGGAGTAACTTCTAGTCTTCTAGAGGTTCTAATAACCGCTTAACACCGTCAAAATAACCGCCCAAAGTCATCAAAAATATTGTCTGTGTCTGTATTGAACTGGTGCTTAGGCGCCGGATTCTGGCGCCTAGGCGCCAGGCCTACAATTTTGATAACTTAGCTCTTTTAGCTCCATTTTTGCTTTTTTTTGCTCCTTTTTTCTTCTTAAACTCTTTTCTTATCACTTGCATCCAAAAACATAAATACCTTTCATTAGAGCATAATATCCTTAAGATTTGAATCATAAATAAGGCATAAAAATGGGTATTTTTAAAGTAGATCAGAGTCAGTCAAACACCACTAGGAAAAATAAGTTGATGACACTACAAAAGTTACTACTACTGTTCTGATACCTGTAGCATGTAGATCAGCTAAGTCCCAACTGGGTTTGACAGTACTATCTACCGATGATTATAGGAGAAATATATTTTCTTATGTTCATGGTCTACACCCTAGGGAGCACACTTCCCCTCGCTACCCCGATGACCCCGCAAAGATAGTTCATCTCAAGGCATTGAATTTTAAGAGGAAAGTGTGGTTACTGAAGGTCGTTGCACCAATACATTTTGAAAGGTCTGTTAACCACAAGATGGATCATGAGTCTGATGTTCCTGTTGCCACTACGGTCGTTGCTTCTGAATCAGTTGCAGAAAAAATGACAGTTAAGAGAAGCTTATGGATTTTAAACTTACAAAAAAGAAAATAATTGATGATAAAGTTCAAAAGCTCCAAGCAAAAACTTCAGAATTAACCAAAACACGAGGGATGGATATTGATGATGAGGATTACTTCCTGTCGAATTACATGGACAAAGAGTTCATGGAAATCAATATGGTTGAAACAAGATCCACGTCATCTACACGCGAGGCTCACAATGAAGAGAATGCCGCAGACGAGCTTCAGAGAATCATACTAACAAGAGATGAATAGATTAGCCGCTTGGAGAAGAAAATGGAGGAGATGACCACCACCATGACCGCTATGGATACACTCCACGGACAGTTACAGTCATGACACGCAGCATATCCGGATATTAACCAGCCCAAAATCATGCACATTACAGATGAAAGTAGAGAAGTCACTTCTGCCAATGAAGATGAACCACCGAGAAAAGATTCAACTCCAAGTCCACCAGAGAAGGGCATTAAACAGATGGTTGAACAGCAAGTTTGGGAGGCCTTGGCTCAGTCCAAAGGCAGAGCTCAATTTCAAAGGGTAGACCCTACCCGGAGGAGTTCGATGTCATGCCTTACCCCATAGGCTTCGTGCCCCCGACTTTCAAGACATTTGACGAGACAGGAAATCCTCGCCAGCATGTGGCACACTTTAGAGCCAGTTGTTGCAACACATGAGGGATTGAAGCATTATTGTTCCGATAGATTGTCAGTAGTGTGTCAGGGATAACATTTGATTGGTATGTCGAGCTTCCCTATGGATCAATAAAACATTTGTAGAAATGGAAAACATGTTCGTGAAATGATTCGTCAGTGCCTAGCACCATGTCACTATAGGAGATCTCGTAATAGAGCAGAAGAAGCCCGAAAAGACTGGTAGACCACATCTTGAGGTGGAGAAACATAAGCATGAAATGTGAACCTCAGCTATAAGAAAAAAACATGTTCAAGATACTACTCAAGAGTATCCATGGTCCAGTGGATTTCCTGCTTAACGGTCTCACCATTAAGTCTTTCGTTTACAAGAAGAAGCCAAGCATATTGAGCCTACAGAGAAAGCAGAGAAAATAAGGCTCACCAAAGTGTATGAAAAGAGATCTGGCGTAGTGGCAACACTAGACAAAGGGAAGCAACCGATGAGGATTCAGGCTGAGCAGTCGCAACAGCAGCACAGTCATTCCCCTCAGTACAATCAATCTCAGCAGTATGGTCAGCCTTGTGCACAACAGAGCGGTCAGTCTAGTCAGCAACAGAGGTCATACAGGACAAATGGACGACAGGGTCCAACAATGTCAGAGCAGCTACGCATGAATTACTCCTTCAAGGATGATGCCGTAGTGAAGATGTTAAAGAATTTAATGAAGAAGCTCGAGTTTAGATTGCCTGAACCAAAGAAGTAAGAAGAAATTGACAAAAAGGATCAACCAAACTTTTGTCCCTGCCACAGGAAGCTCCGCCACACCATAGGAAGTTGTTGCAATTTTAAGGATTGGCTTAAAAGAAATTACAAAAAAAGGAACATAACAATACCGAAAGAATATATGAAAGAACCTGAAAGAGGTTCTATCCATGTGATTTCGGCCGAGCCAATCTCTTTGATTAATCCATATGCCAACAAGGGTGGATGGAGTATGATTTGGAACGAGCACAAGAGATTCCTGCATCAGATCCAGTCCACTTCAAAGAGAGCCACTACCCAGAATCTGCCACCAGCCCAGCCTAAGATAAAGATTCCACCAAGGAGGCCACTGTAGAAGGAAAGAATAAAGAAAGAATTTGCAAGTGAAATTAAGGACGATAGCATGAAGGGTAGGATAGGGGCGGCCCCTATTAGATTGGTTGTCGCAGATTCGGGGGTAAAAACCCTCGAACCCAAGACTTTGTATGTTTATCTTCATGCCCCTCCAAGGTATCATAATGATAATATAAATTATGTTAGCTATGTTCTTACTGTCTCTCATGATAACGTGACTAATCACAACCTATCTAACCCCGATTTCGATTCCCAAATTGATCCTCAAATCACGTTCGTTCTCGATGAAGACGTTGGTAAAGATGAAGAAGATATTAATAATACCAGTTACGATAACACTATGAATGAGGAGCCAGTCCTTAAATGCAAAGGAACACCACTTACAATCAACCTGGATCTTTCAGATGCAAAAACGATATAAGAAGAGTCAACCACAACATCAGGAGAATCTTCGGGTCTGAAAGGAGAAGTAATAGCAGAAGAACATTTTAGAAGTGGAAAGGTGCTATTGCTAAGAACAACTTCGGTAGATAAAGGAAAACTTATTATTCTAAAAGAAATATCTCCAGCAACAGAAAAAGTACAAATTTGAAATGAAATCAAAAGGTCACATAATGTGGATTACAACGTACTAGGAAATCTCACGAAGTTGCCGGCCATACTAAGCATCTATGACACTCTGATCCTGTCAAAGGAAATGAGAGAAAATCTGATCAAGGCTTTACTTGATTCAGATATTTTTTTAGCACAGTGGGCTAGCACATCATTTGATGGATTTTTTACTTTGAAAGGGAAGCCTGGTGTAACCTTGACCGATGAAGATTTGCTACTCGGTACAGCCGATCACAACTGTCCGCTCTACATTTTCGTCATCATTGGCAGGTTTGTACTTTAAAGAGTGTTAGTAGATCCTGGAGCATCACTCAACATAATGAGTCTATGGATGTTACCCTACTTTGACATCGACGAACAAGAGCTCACTACAAATTAAATGATGCTAAGAGGATTCAACCAGAAAGAAGAAAGTGCCCTTGAGTCTATAACGCTGCAAATGAAACTTGGAAATCTATTAACAACCGTAAAATTCCATGTCATCTGCGGATAAATCATTAAACACCTTGCTAGGTCAGTCGTGGCTTAACGAGTACATTATGGTCCCGTCGTCGCTTCACCAGTGCATCAAGTACTATAAAGATGGACAAGAACATTACATCAAAGGAGATTTACAACCTTTCTCAATACATGAAGTAGGCATCCATGAAGACGCTGTCTACTATGCTCCCCTAAAGAAAACAATACCTTCAAGAGAAGTTACAACAAGTAAAGTTGAAGATTCAGAAAGATCACAAGAACGGGACCATGTACCTTTGCTTCAACAATCTTCCACCACTCATTCACAATGAGTTGGTGAAGGTTCTTTTAGCCCATGCATCCGAGGTCAAGGTTGGTGATGTGGTCGAGCAAGAACTCACCAGGTTATTGAACGGGTGAAGCTGACGATCAGCATTGACGTAGAAGGAAGCTTTGAGATGATGAAATCAACAAAGAAACAATGATGATAAGTCAGAAGAAGCCTCGGTTCGAGATCTCTCTGGATGACTCAAAATGAAATGAATATGAGTCAATGTACGATCAGATGAATCATTATGTTCAAGCCATGACTCTAACTTTGATCCATCATCAAAAGATTAAGAGTATGGAGGTTTAAAAAGTTCATAATGATGGTCTCAAATCAATCAAGTTTTACAAAGCTTTTCCTTCTACTTCTGAACCTTATATAATTATGGAAGAAAATAATTCTAATGAATTAATGGAATTACCTTTTGGTTACTTTTTGTTGTATGTACAAAAATTAAATCAATAAGGACATGTGCCAAAGCAAGTGCCAAAAGATAAGTTACAATCGTTTAAAAAATTATGGAATACAAAAGCAAATAAAGTCAACTCAAAAGAAGGTCTTTGGTTCAGTACGATTGGACCTGTCGATGACTTGGGATTTTGCATGGTTGTTACTAGTCAACTAGTGGAAGATTACCTCGACATTCAAGATGAATTTAAAGATCAACCAATAGAAGATACTCCGCTGGAGTTCAAAGAAGAAATCAAGTCAACTGTGGATGAATTAAAAGATATCAATCTCGGGACTGAGAATTAGCCCCGACCCACTTTCATAAGTTTGTTACTCAATAAAGTGGAGGTTACAGAATTGGTCAGCTTATTGTCAGAATTCAAGGATTGCTTCGCTTGGAGCTATGACGAAATGCCTGGACTATCTCCAGAGGTTGCAGTTCACCGACTAGGGGTGGATCAAAAAAAACAACACCAGTCAAGCAAGCTCCCAGAAGAATGCACCTTGAAATAGAACAACAAGTTACGACATAAATAAAGAAATTAATAGACGCTAACTTTGTCTGGGAAGAACAATACCCCACATGGTTAGTCAATGTTGTGCCAGTCAAGAAGAAGAACAGACAGATTCGAGTGTGTGTTGACTTCAGGGACTTAAATAAAGCATGTTCGAAAGATGGATTTCCTTTACCGATACCAGAATTATTGGTGGACATTGCATCGTCACATGAAATTTTATCCTTCATGTATGGATTGTCAGGGTACAATCAAGTCAAGATGGCTCTATAAGTTGCAACGCTTAAAGCCTTCAGAACTCCAATTGGAATATACTGCTACACCGTGATGTAATTTGGTTTAAATAACACCAGAGCTACTTACCAAAGAGCAATGATAAAAATCTTCGATGACCTCATTCACAACCAAGTGGAATGCTACATGGATGCTTTGTTCATCAAGAGCAAAGTAAAAGAAAATCACCTATATGATTTGAGGATCGTATTTGAACTATTACGGCAATATAATCTGAAGATGAATCCCTTAAAGTGCACTTTTGGTGTTACCTCTAGGAAATTTTTAGGATTCGTTGTCCGTCATCGGGGAATCAAAATTGACCCAGAGATGTCTAAAGCTATCTTAGAAATACCTACTCCCAAAACCTTGAGAAAACTACGTTCTTTTTAAGGCAAATTGGCATACTTATGATGCTTCATATCTAATTTGTCAGAAAAGTGTGTACCCTTTTCAAACTTACTTCGAAAGAATGTCACATTTGTTTGGGGAGAGACGTGTCATGAGCTTTCGAAGATATTAAACAATACATAATGAAACCTCCTGTTTTAGCAACCACTATCCTGGGTAGATCGTTGATTCTTTATAACACATCTTTAAACAAATCTCTCGGACCCTTAATTTCCCAAGTCAATGATGAAGGTAAGGAAAACACACTCTACTACTCAAGCCGACATCTAATACCTGCAGAAATAAAGTATCCTCCTATTTAGGAACATTGTCTAGCTTGGTTTTTGCCGCTCAAAAGCTTAGACATTAAATGTTATCCCTTAAGGTCAACCTGATCTCAAAAGTTAATTCATTGCAATATTTGATGACCTGACCGACACTTTTCTAATGATTAGCAAGGTGGTCGATGATATTATTGCAATTTGATATAACTTTTGTACACCTTTGCGCTATCAAAGAGCATATTCTCACGGATTTTCTCACGGCGCACCCACTAGCAGCTGGGTACCCTCTCAATGATGACTTACCAGAAGAGCAGATAATTCAAGTAGAGGACCCCAACACTTGATTTTGGGAAATGTACTTTGATGTGGCTTCGTTAGCTAGAAGAAACAAAGAACAACAAACAGTGATACTCAACAAGGCATGGATCGGGTTGGTCTTCGTAACTCCGGATCAGGCCATACTAAGATATTCCTACCACCTGACAGAGTCGTGTACGAATAATGAAGCATAACATGAAGCTCTAATCACCGGTTTAAAATTAGCAATATTAATGGAAATTACAGATATTGTCATTTATGGCGACTCACAACTCGTCATACAGCAAGTGGCAGGACAATATAAGATCTGAACCCAAGATTAGAAGAATACCATTGATAAACAATGAGATTGCTAGAACAGATTCCAAGTGTGATATTCTATAGGATCCCTCGAGCAGACAATGCCCATACAGACGTTTTAGCAAAGCTTGTTAAAGAATTGGCTTGTCCACCCGAAGATTCTATAGATATTACCATGCAAGGACGTCAAGTATTGTCACAGATCGACCTCGACAATTTGAACAAGATTGGAAAAGAAAAGATAGCAGCTACATTGTCAGTTGATACAGAAGATTGGTGTCAACCATTAATAGAATATTTGCAAACAAGAAGATTACCAGACGACAAGTCAATAGCACATCAAATTTAGAAGAGAGATTTGTCGTATGCCTTAATTAATAATGTTCTGTACAGAAGATCCTTTGATCAAATGTAGCTTAGATGTCTCAGCAGAGCAGAAGCACAGAATATCGTTAAAGAAATACATGCCGAATTGTGTGGTGCTCACCAGTCAGGGCCAAAAATGAAAATGAAAATCAAAAGACTTGGATACTGATGGGCGACAATGATGACCGACTGCATATATATAGCTAAAAAATGTCATCAATGCCAAGTTCCTGGAGTGGTCTTGCACCAACCTCTGAATGTTCTACACCCCCATGATTGTCTCATGGTCATTCAAGTGTTGGGGCACTAGTGCGACTTTGCCAAAATTTATGAACTCAGATTTATATATATATATTGATTTAGTTTTATATTGAGTCACACAATTAAACGTAAGTATACGTATCACTCAAGTAATATAGAGCTCTAGTGGAGTCCTGAAATATCGATCCCACATGGAGGCTTTAACTTTATGGCGTAGCACAGAAATCATTTATTGAATCACATCACAATTGCAAGTAAGTTTAATTCTTAAAATAAAGACAATAGTTTCAGTTACTATTCCTACCAAAATACGTTCTAAACTCTAGCAAGTTAAACTAACACAATACTAAATTTATAACAAAACTCAGTTGCAAGAAAGAGTCTTCCTCTTTTCCATTCATAATGTGATGACTATTGTGACATAGATCAGTGATGATATTGTATTGTGCCAAATAGGAGCATTCCTATTCTTTACCCATATTTCAGCGTATAAAGAACATTGGCTAATCCTAAGTTTAGTCCCTAAATTTGTGGTTAGTCTAGGAGGATACTGGCTCTCGCTCTAGAACTCCCACTTCCCTTCACCTGAAGGCTAACCCTCGCTTCAGTTTCCAAACATTAGGACCAATTGATAATTTCAGCCTGTCACTCTGAAATCTCTAATTTTACACCCATCAAAGTATATTTCCCAATTTATTTGCACTCAATCCCCATGAACTATGTCTCTCATTCATGGACATTGAATGTGACCTTCACTTTTGTTGCGGAACTTATAATCCTTTCGGAAAATATGTTTCCTAATAAATTTTAACAATTCAATTGGCCAGATCAAAAAGTAAATGAAGTTCGAAGTGAAAAGGTCATCACAAATCCTTCATCACAAATCAGCACAACATTTCTATATCACAACAACAACAAATCACATGAAAAGAAGAATGACAAAAAAATCTACTCAAGACTCATGAGGAAAAGATGACAAAACATGGATTTTATATACAAAAATAATGTCATACAAACAAAGTAAAGTGGAGACAACTTATCTCAAACTCTTCCCCAAGAAAATCTCAAGGAATTAATTTGACTCCTCTTGTTTCTTTACAACAACACACAATTCTCTCTTTAGATAAGTAAGGAAGAAGAAATCTCTCACTTTCGCTCTCCTCTCTCACTCCTTAGATGAGAAAACACAAAACCTAATTTCCTACACTAAATGGAAAGAAACTCTCTATAAACTCTAAACTCTTCTCTTCTCTTCTTTCACCCTCTCTAAACTTGTCTTCAAAAGTGTTTAAATTCGGCAAAAAGTGAATTCTCAAGTGTTTCTTAAAGCAACCCTTCAAAATCTGGCCAAATACATTGAAGCTAGTTCAAAATCGGGATAGGGCGCGGTTCGGCGCTGGATAGGGCGTCGTTCGGCGCATTATTCCGCCAAAACGGTCGCAACTCTCTGTAAATAGGCGCGGTCCGGTGCTGGTGACAGCGTCGTTCGGCGCTAGTTCAATAAAATGCACTTTTGTCCCTTTTTTTTTCAAATTTGCTCATTTTCGCTTCCATTTTCTCCAAAGGCCTAAAATCATTATACATGCATGAAATCATGAAAATACTTTCCCTTAAAGTGCAATATCATAAAAAATAGGTATGAAATGGATAGTAAAAAGTTATCAATTTTTTAGTGGATCAAGATCCCCCAAACTTAACTATTAGATGTCCTCAATTAATTTTAGTTAATACATAAAATAATGATCCACTCCAATGAACTTTTCTTTCTAGAATACCATAATTTTGATTTAGATAAGTATAATGGTCAATTTTCAGAAAGATGTTTGAATTATTCAAGTAAATTCTGCAGGTGTAAGACTATATAGTAGTCAAGTCTAAGAGTTCTAGCATTCTATTCATTTTAAAAACAACTGTAAATTGTCCTATAAAGGCACATAAAAGGATTACATGAAAAGAAGTTTATGAGAACAATATTAGTAAGGAAGATAATCCACACATATAAGTTCGGAAAAGTAATTAATTTTTCCCCTTAGGCAGGTCTAAGTGAAGCCAATTTTTGATTAAGCATCTCCTCAAGCTTCTTCTTACTTCTCTTTTCTTTTTTCTTTTTCTTTTCTTTTCTTTTCTTATCTTTATTTTTCAGTGAGGATTACTGTATCTGGATAGCCTTTAATGATTTTGAAATTCACCCTTCTCACCCTAAATTTGAAACTTACCACATTCTTTTACCTGATAGGAATTTCTTTGGCTTATTAATGATTCATCATAGAGTCTTAATCCTTTCCTATTACATCAAATTTTATGATTCTTAATATTTCAAACATACAATTTTTCTTACTTTGAAAAGTTGACTATAGTTATATTCTCTTTTACCAAATATCTTATCCTACAAAATTAGTTTTCATTACCAAATGCTTTCATTCAATTTTACAAAATACTTGAATAAAATCAAAATACAGTTATCTAAAATTGAGTTCTACTACAGGAAATCATGTAAATAACTTTGAAAATATTTTTAAATGAGAACAATTAATAGTTAATTTTTTTCCCTCCCCCAAACTTTGATTTTTGAATATTAATGTAGGCATACTTTTAGGTTGAGTGTTGTATTTTGAAAAGAAGGTCGACTACAGAAATTGTAGCCGAATTTTTAGTTTAATTTAATTATATAATTTGAAAAGTAGTATTTGATTTTTGAAAATAATTTTAAATTTGAAAAATTTTAAGATATGAAATCAAACCGATCTCACATCCCAAATAGTTTATATAAACTAGCACCGCACCACAAACCGTGTATCTATCTTGAAGAATAGGCACACTGCTTGACGATGGGGCTCGATTAAATAAATTAGAAGATTTGTGACATCTGTTTGGTCTGCGAACCAATTTTATAAGCCGACAAATTCCTCTGCTTAATATAAATGAATTAAACAGGGTTTATATTACCTGGGTTCTTAAAGTTCCCTATAAGGGCAAGCCACTATAGTTAATTACATCTTAAATGAAGTGAATCATTTAAGAAAACTCTCGATAATGATCGGTGACTTTGCTCTCAAGAATTTCAAAGTTTAAGGTTTTCAAAGGATTGGATTTTGGAAATTTCAACAGGGAATGGATCAAATTTAGAACAGTTATTTTCAGGAGTCCAATGGAAGAGGAGTAGGAGAAGCTGAAGATCCAAGAATAATCTTGGCAACTTCCCAAACTATCCTATTGTTTGGCTAAGATTTAAGAAAATCCTAATATTATCTGATATTTCAATCTTGCCAATTTTAATTAATTTGAACTTATATTTGTATGATAAAATCATACAAATAGCCTCGAAGATATGAGGGTTTATGTCGTACTAATCGACTACTTCGGAGTCCTAAGACTGGTTAGGGCTTAATTTACATGACACGATCATGCAAATGCCTAACGGAGAGTTGAGGATTTATGTTACACTAGGCAAACTACCTCGAAATCCTATGGCTTGGTTATTTAATTCTAAGAAAGTTTTGCTGAAGTAGACTCAGGTTTTGCTGATGACGATGGCCGTGCTGCCCACCATGCTCCGAGCTCCTTGTTATTGCAGAGGTTTAGTTTTAGAAGATTGTAATCAAAAGAGAAGAGAAGAGTTTGGTTTTAAGAATCTTAAAGTCTAAGTGTTTTTAGTGTTTTAGTTAAAACAAATCTTAAAGTTATTAGAACAGAACCGATTAAGATCCCACGGTTCTGCCATCCCGGCACCATTATTTTCATTGAATTCACTTAGTCCAGATGAATTTGCTAAACTCAACTGAATGAGTTCTACACTTTCATTTAGACCGTGGGAAATCCCATTAGCAACACATGGGTTACATCATCTGAGGTATTCCCAATCATTCAATGAGAAGTTTTAATTTAGTTGCAATTGTAGTTTTGTGTTCTGTTTGTGATTAAATTTTGAGTTGTTTTTATATTTTGAAATGTTGTGGCGGTGATTTTTATCTTGCAGTGAATTTTAATTTAGTTTTGGTTTCAATTCAGGGACTATCCTAAAGGTTTTGGTTTTCATGCAACAGTTGTTTATCATGCAAGAAAAGTAAAGTAACAGTGCATGTAAGTAAATTGCAGTAAATTGCAACAAAATAAAAGTGTACCTGGAGGGTCTTCCAGTCATCCTAAGCTGCACTTAAAACACATGTTATGGCATTTAAATGTTTCATCAAGTACCTAGGTAAAGCTAAGGGAAAGGTTTTGGTTGTTTATCAAAGTCCTAATCCTATAGCTAGTCATCTCCTATGAAGTCTAGGTTCTTGTGTTTTGGTTTAAGGACGATTTTCCTCTTCAAAGAACAATTAAGTTCAATTGTTCTTATAAACATCCTATCATATTGAGGAAGTGCTTAAGACGAGTTTTAAACATCTTTTCAATATTTCTAGGATCGTTTTAAGTCCAAGAGAATTTAATTATACAAGTGAATTAATCATCCGGGAATTTAAATGTTATTCTTTTGCTCAGTGAACTTAGGACATTTGAATATCCTATAAGTGAGGTAATACTTCACTTGATATTTCATTTAAGAGTTATAATAATAAGAGCTTTAAAAGGGCAAATCAAGTTATTAAGTATTTTGATGATTTAGACTTAATGATTTAATTCTAATTTTGACTTAATTATAAAAAATTAGTTTAAGTTTGGAATAGTGTTCAAGTTATTTTTGGTTTAATTCTTAATAATTTCATTTAGGTTTGTTATTAAATGATTTTAATTTAATTTAATTCAATTTAATTTAATTTAATTTACCTTAATTTAAATTTAATTTCAATTTAATTTTATTTTAATTTAATTTCAATTTAATTTAATTTCAATTTTCTTTTATTTTAATTTAATTTAATTTAATTTAATTTTAATTTAATTTAATTTATAATTTAGTTTAATTTAATTTAATTTGATTTGACTTTAATTTAATTTAATTTAATTTAATTTAATTTTAATTTAATTTTAATTTGGATTATTATTTTAATATTTTAATTAAGAATTAAGTATTATTCAAGTGATTTATTTAGGGATTTTTAAATTAAAGAATAAACATCTTCTTAAAGAATATCCCTACATTATAATTTCAATTTTTTTATTAATCTTCCAAATTTAATTACTTAATTAATTAAGGTTTACTTTAATTATTCTTAAAATGATTGGTGGGTTTCTACCCTTAACCATTTAGGTTTCAATCATCCAAAATTAGTTTAAAATCAAATATTTTACCCTTCCCTTTTGATTAATCCTAAAATTTTAATTAAAGGTTGGAAATTTTAATTACCATTTTGCCCTTCAAGCTTAATAATTCTATAACTCACTAAATTAAGCTCAAATGAACTTGAAATTTTTATGTGACCTCACTTACATGTCAATTAAGACATTAGAGGAGGAAATGTGATTTTTTTGTATTTAATTTATTTATTTATTTATTTTTAATTGAAAATAGGGGTTTTTCAAGGAAAATTCAATAACATGATCAAGGGAATTCTTCTGCTCTTAAGAAAATTATGGGGCATTCCTAATGACCAGAGGACCATTTGGTTAAATTTTGGTAATTTTTTTAATTTTATTTTATTTATTATAATTATTTATAATTTTGGAGTATTAATTAATTTAAAAATAAAATAAAGGTTAAAAAATGAATTTTATATTTTTCAAAAATCTTTCTGATATCAGAGAAATCAGAAACCAATTTTTTATAATTTTCTGATTTTTCTTTGATTTATTAGAATTATTTTAGTGAAAAGGTTGAAAAAATACATTTTTAATATTAAAAATTACATTAAACCTTTAAAATTCAATATCTTACCCTAGGAGAAAAATATTTAGTTTGTTCCTAAGTGTTTAGAATTCAAATATGACATTTTGGTGATTTTTAATATTTTTATGATTTTCATTATTTTTTAATTATTAAAATTATTAAAATATTGATAAAAATCAACTATTTTAGAAAATTATAATTTTAATTTTCTTAAATTCCTCTGATATCAGAGAGACTCCAAAACCAATTTTATGAATTTTCGAAAAGTATTTTGTGAGTTATAAATTTTTAAAGTTTAATTTTACCCATTATCACTTAAGAGGCTTAATCAACCCATTTGGTGTGGTTAACCAAGTCAAATTGATCTCAAATTTTTATGTGGTGTTCTCCTATCTCTAAAGGACAGTGGAGAATTGTTTTTAAGTTAATTTGATGAATGGTTAACCCTAATTAATTAAAGTTCACTTTTGGGTGTTTAGGTCAATTAGGGTTGTTCAGAATGAATTAGCTCAAAAATTATTTTTCCTAGGTCCTTCTGGTCATAAGAAACATCACCAAATTTTCCTAGAATTTATTTCTCAACATGTTAATTATTGGAATTAAAATAATCAAAACAACAACATGAATTTGAAAAATCAATAACTTCTCATAGGGATGGCCTCTGACCTTGGAAATTTCAGGGAATGTTCCCAAGTTCAGAGGCTTCAAAAGCCCTATGGTCTCATGCCATGGCGAATTTCCTATATGCATGGAGAATTGAAATAGTGCAGAGAGTAAATAAATAATTAAAAATAAAATACTTAATGAAATTACATGATTTCTTTTCCACATTATTCTCCTCTGTTCACTGAGTAAGACGGTATTTTTATTTTATTTTTAGGATTTTTCAACACAAAGTTATGGATTTTCAAAGTTCTAGTAATTAAAGAAATAAGAAAAATCCTAATTTCCAACTTATCCACGCGGCGCTGACTCAACCTCGGCGTCTCCGAAAGGCCACGCGGCGTGTTTTGATTCGACGCCGCCATCCGACTCAACGCTTTAGGGGGCCGCGGTTCATGTCCCATTGCTCTGTCCGGCGCAATCCTGGCAATCCATTCGATACACGCGAAATCCAACGATTCCCAGTCATCGTCTACGACTGGTGTGAACCCGTGACCGTCAACCTTCTAACCCTAATTTCTCACTCGATTCTCAACGAATTTTCAAGTTCTTATGCTCTATGGAATCATCTTGAAGAGACGAACACATCCATACGGTAAACATGTATTGAAATTGACCCAAACTAAATTGAGAATCTTTGGAAGCTCGGGAAGAAGAGTGAGTCCAAACCTTTGCTCAGAGAAGTGAAGCTTCGATCTGAGAGTTGTGTCACGCTCGATTGGGTCCAAGAAAGCTCCAGATGAAGTCCCTTGGCCTGGTGAATTGTCTAGGTATGATTTCGATCAAGCCCGATCACAAAGCTTGGAGGCTGGAAGCAATGGCTGGCCTGATGACGGGGCTTTTAGGGGGAAACCTCTTCTCTTGGTCTGTTGAAGGTGTAGGACCAATCAATTTGGGGATTGGCTCACTGTGAAGAAGTGTCCTGGTTTTTATGCTGAAATTTGAACTCAAAATTGAGCTCAGCTGGAGGGAATTGGGGCTGGAATCCAGTGGGAATCAAATGCTCTATGTGTGGAGAGTGGTCTGGAATGATTTTGGCAGAGTTTCCTTAAGGTTTGTTTCAGCACCTCTCATGGCCGAGAGGAGGTGGTGTTTAAATAGGAGAGGGTGGAGGGCCTCCCGGGGGAGTTAGGGCTTGGGATCGACTCGCTCTATGCAAGAGAAGAACAACCATGGTGGCCACTGGACTTGAGGCAACTCAGCGAAGGGGAATTTCAATGTTGGCTCACATGTGAGCTCTTGGGTGTGGTGTTTTTCGGCGATCCGGGTGGCCGGCCGGCAGGGCATGGGTCACCCTCGGGTTCGAGTGGGTCGTGGCTCGATGTTTGTGAAGTCGATTGGTGGTTGTCATGTGTAAAGGGTTTGAATCAAAGTGGAATGGGGTAAGGGTGTATTTTGGCTCAAATTGGTCAACCCATGATTTTGGGTTTGGTTCACCTCCCCAAGACCTGGTTTTGGGCCGGGTGAATCAGTTGGGTCAGCTGGTCTTAAGTGGAGAAGTCTCCATCCAAGAATATTTGGATTATATTTTTGTTAAGGGGAATCATAAGTAAGGTTAATGGCTTTTAGGAAGTGCTTAAAGGACCTCCTCCTTTTGCCCAATGTGGTAAGGTCGCATGTAAACAACTCACATGGCTTGCATGTGGCTTAAGAATGGCTTCATGGCTTGCCTATGGCTTACTATAAAGCTTGGTCAATTTCATGGAAGTAGAATTTAGGAATTTTGGTATTTTGGTGGAGAATTTTCATGAAGCTTGATTTGGAATGGTTTAATGATGATTTTAAAACTTAGGGGTGATTTTGATTAAATGGATGATGTGGAGAAATGTCATGTGGGCTTTGGATTGAAAACTTGGTCTTTTGAAATGGTCTTGGGTGGGCTTTTAAAGTGGTTTAAGGAAGTGGGCCTTTTAGGTTTGAAAATGGGCTTTTGAATAGAAAAATCTGCAATGGGCCATGCGAAATAAATGTTGAGTTTTGTCTAAGGATGTGTCATGAGTGATTTGAAATGAATTTGAGGTGGTTTGGGTTTGAATTGGGTTGAATTTGGGTTGATTTGGTGAATGGGCCAATGTAGGTCAAATTGGGCTAATTTGGGCCAATGTTGGTCTAAGGTTGAAATTGATGTAAAATAAATGTTGGGAAATGTTTATGGCAGTGTTTCAAAGAGGTTTCAACTTTGTTTGGGTTTTGGTTTTGGGACTTGGGCTTATTTGGGTTAGGTTTGGGTTTAGGTCAAAATTGGGCTTTTTGGTTTGGGTTAAATTTGAGTAGGGTTTGGGTCCAAATTTTGGGTAAATCATGTTAGTGTTTTATTTGTGGGGATTCTAGGAAGGTTTTAGAAAAGATTTGGGTCAAATTGGGATTGAATTGGGTTGGTTTGGGCTAAGTTTGGGTCATGGGTCAAAATTGGGCTTTAAGCTTAAAAATGAAATTGGATTCAAATGCCAATCAAGTTGGACTTGGATTTGGTCTAGATTGATATTGTAGATATTAAATTGAAGTTTAGAATTGAATTGGACCAAAATTGGGGTCCATTGTGTAGGTTTGGTTTGACATTGGGTTCACTTAGGTTAAGAATGGGCTAAATTGGGGGTTTTGGTAAAAGTGGGGTAAATTTACAAAACGGACCCATGGTGTAGTTGGACAAAATGAAATTGGGAATATTTGGGATTTTTTGGAATTTTTTGGGAATTTTCTGAATTTTTGGATTTTTTGGCTAAGAGGGGTACTTTGGGTATTTGAAGGGTATTGGGGGGGTATTTTTGGAATCTTGGGTATTTTTGGCTATGGATGATCAAATTGATTGGTGAGGAAATATTTAGGGCTAATTTTGCGGAGTTTTGGGTGATTTGGAAATTTTGGAGGATTTAGGCAATTTTAAGGGCTTTTGGTAGGTTTGATGGGTGTAGGGTCCCCGGGGTCAAAAATTGAAATTTTGAAAAAAAAGAAGATTGATCAAATATGAGTGAAATGGAATCACTTTGGTTGAGCCATGAAGCCATGTTAAGCCTATATGAGCCATGAGAGGACTCATTTGAGGCATTCACTTATGGTGTTCCTAACCTCTTAGCCAGGGGCTTAGGGGTTAAGGTCCATCCATATGAATTACCTACATGAGTCAAGGAATCAAGTTGGGTATGGGTGTGGTTTTAGGATTTGGATTATGTGTGTGAGAGTGTAGAGTATGAGTGTAGTGAGTGTGTAAGTCAACCCTCACCAGACCAAGCTACCCAGGGTGGTCCTAAGGCCAAAGAGTCCTATGGGGAACTCATCCCTGAAACCTTCACTTTTGATTTCAACCCTCTAGGTGATTAGGGGTCTACAATCAAGCTTGTGGGGTTTACAAGGAGACAAGAAGTGGTTTAAATTTCTAAAGGATGGGTCCCAATTCTAGTCCTCTAAGATAGTCAAAGGAAAAGCCTAAGGCTAGATCCTAAGCACTAAAGAGGGAAGAGAAGACCTCATCAAAAATGAGGTAAACAATTAATACAGTTTATATGGAAAGAAAGAAAAATATAAACATTTAACTCATACCTCGATATTTTAGGCTTTTTATACCTTTGAGTTTAAGAAGGTTTTCCTCCATAAAGTAGAACAGTAGGCCTGAAAAAATTAGAATCATTTCTATACACAAATATGGGTTAGAATTTTATAAAAGAAAAAGTTTAAAAACATGAAACATGAATTAACACACAACATTAATATCCAACTGTTACTATCACAAATTAAACTAGCAAACCAAACACATAAAAACTATATTATAATATCACATACACCACAAATCAACAAAAAAGTTGGCTACAAATGTAACCAAATGCACATTACATCACAGATACTAATTAGAAAGAGTCTCAGGTACACACAGACATCACATATACAAATACAAAGTACACTGCAAAAAAAAAAAACACAAACTACCAATCTTCATCCTTTGCAGGAGTTCCACCATCATCAGGTTCTACAAGGTGGTATGGAGTATCCTCAGGGTAAGTAAGAAATACTGTGCTAGTGTGTCCCCTGAAAAATCTCATTTGTGTGTCATGATAAGCTATCTCATATTCTATCCATAACACTTGATAATCATCATTTATCTTGTTCCTAACTTCTAGTCCCTCTATTCCGGTGTTTAATCTTTCCAACTGATCCATAATATCATGCAGAGTAGGTGATGCACCAAAAATATATACGGTTTTTACTATATAATTTTACCCATTTTTGGTGATATTGCACTTAAAAGAAAGTTTATTTTCATGATTTATTGCAGGTATGATGATTTTAGGTGATTGGAGTGAAAAGAAGCAAAAAAGAACGAATTCAGAGCAAAAACGAGCAAAAACGAGCAAAAAGATGGAAAACATGTTCTGGCGCCGCCAACGCCAAAATGGGTGCTGTCGGCGCCATTTTCCAGAGACTTCATAATTTAATTATAGGATAGTGTGCCGCCGGTGCCCGAAGTCGTTGGAATTCAAATTTGAAGAGTTTTTGCGACTTTTTGAAGCGATGCCTATGGAAACTCTTGGGATTTTGTTCTTAACTTATAAGTAACTATTTTTGGACAAAAATTAGTGTGTGTGAGTGAGTGGAGAAGGACTCTCTTGGTTTCTCTTAGTGTGTTAAGTGTTAGGGTTTAGGAGAAGAGTGTGTTCAAGTGAGGATTTGAGAGGAATTCTTCTCTGAGTGAAGGAGAAGAAGTAAAGTGAGAGATTACTTCTTCCTTTCCATTCTAAAGAGAGAATCAAGTGTTGTAAAGAAGATAGAAAGGATTCAAAGGAACTTCAAGGGATCTGCATTGCGGAAGAGAATGAGATAAATTTTATTTTCTTTTGTGGTTTGTATGAATTTTTTTTATATATAAAATCCATATTTTATTATATATTCTTCATGA
Organism: Papilionanthe hookeriana x Papilionanthe teres; assembly: GCA_022702705.1. Taxonomy (NCBI): domain Eukaryota; kingdom Viridiplantae; phylum Streptophyta; class Magnoliopsida; order Asparagales; family Orchidaceae; genus Papilionanthe; species Papilionanthe hookeriana x Papilionanthe teres. Next base: position 75,815,245 of record CM040432.1, on the reverse strand, counting down.
ATTCTGAATAGTATCCTTAGTCTTTCTTCTTGCATAGAGATGTAGTGATGGATTGATGTGGATTTGATGTGCTTTTAATGTATTGAAGAAATTGTGATGGTTTTTTATTTTGAACTTAATTTACTTTTTAATTTGGCCAATTGATATATTAAAATATATTGTTGAGCATCAATTCTGAAAAGATTTAATGTCCTACAACAATAATGAAAGATCCATTCAATTTCCATGGATGAATTGCATAGTTCATGGGAATTGAGTGCAAATAAATAGGGAAATGTGTTTTGATGGACTTCAATGCGGAGATTTCAGGGTGATAAGCTGAACTACCCAAATTGGTTCTAAGATTAGTAACTAAATATCAAAGGTTAGCCTTCGGGTGAAGGGTGAGAGGGAGCTCCAAAGTAAGAGTCGGTTACCTCCCAGCCTAGCCTTAGATTTAGTGACTAAACTTAGGATATGTCAATGTTCTTTTCATGTTTAGAAGAGGGGTACTCTTTTAAGGGTAAAAAATTATCTATGCTCCTATTTAGCACAATAACATAGATAATTGTTCCATATTAATCCACACATCATATTATTATTGCAAGAGGAAAGATAATTTTCTCATATATAAAAAACCTTTCAAATACATAGTTCAGTGTGTCAGCTAGTTACTTCTATCTTTAAAGTTGTTAGAAGTAAGTGTAGTTTAGTTAATTGTTACTTTTTCTGTGTAGTGGTAGTAGTAGTAAGTAGTAAATTTTAAGTGCAATTTAAATATCAGATTTTAGAGCTATATTACATATATTGTGAAACACTTTCTTATACTTTGTACTTCCCTGTGAGATCGATAACAAGGACTCCATTAGAGCCTTGTATTACTTGATACGATATGTATAATTGCGTTGAGTGTTCAGACTTTACAAAATCATTATAAACATATATAAATTTGAGTTCACACATTCTGGCATATATAAAGTCCGCCGGTCAAGTTTTTGGCACCGTTGTCGGGGAAGGTAACGAAGTAAGTAAGTAATTAAGTAAGTATAAACAGTATTTATTAATAATATAGTAACAGAAAACCTTTACTTTGTAGGGTGTAATTGTGTGTTTGTTTACTTTTTAAAAGTATTTGTGTGATTGTATATGCTTCGTAGTGGATCATATGTTTAGTGCCTTACGATTCAGAGTTAGAGCGTACTATCAGAAAAATTAGAAAACAATAAAAACAAATTAAAAATCCTTGCGAATTTGCAAATAATCAAGATAATTAGAGAAATAATATTGGAAATTTTCCAAGACCTTTAAGGGATTATGCTAATCTAATAACAGATGAAATTCATATAACTATTCAAAATCCTGATGTTGCTGCTAATTCATTTGAACATAAACCTGCTATTCTCTAAATGGTACAAAATAATTTGGAGGAACACCAAATGAGGATCCAAATTTACATCTCGCTAGTTTTTTAGAACTGTGTGCTACTTTTAAATATGATGGAGTGTCTAGTGACGCTGTCAGACTTAGACTTTTTCCTTTTTCCTTTTTCATTAAGGGATAAAGCTAAAGCGTGGCTAAACTCATTAGCACCTTAATCTATTAGAGCTTAAGGAGAATTATCTCAGAAGTTTCTATCAAAATATTTTCCTCCTTCAAAGACTGCTAAACTAAGAAATGATGTTACATCCTTTTGTCAGTTTGAAGGAGAGTCAATATATGAAGCTTGGGAGAGATTTAAAGATCTTCTTAGGGAGTTCCCACATCATGCTTTATGAGATTGGTTAATAACTCAAACATTTTATAATGGATTAGTGGGATCGTTGAGATCTATTATAGATGCTGCTGCTGGTGGATCATTAATGTTAAAACCTTTTGATCAAGCATACACATTAATTGAAGAAATGGCTACTAATAATTTTCAAAGGCCCTCTGAACGGGTAAATCCTAAGAGAGTAGCTAGCGTTCATGATTTAGATATGATGACTATGATAGTTTCTCAAATTGCAGCCCTTTCTAAGAAAATAGATCAATATGGAATGAATTATTCTCAACCACCTCAAGTGATGGAGGAAAATTCATTTGGATAGATAACAGAATCTCAAACATCTTATGAGACTTTAAATGCTATTAATAGACCTATCAATCCTTATTCGAATTATTATAATCCTGGTTTGAAGAATCACCCAAATTTCAATTTGAACAATAGCAATGTTAATGTTAATCCGCACTGAGCTAACAGTTATATAAATCTAATTGGAAATTCAAACAATCAAGGAAATACCAATTTTAGACCATCTTATCCTCCTAGATTTAATAGTAACCCATAATTTAAGGCCAAGAAGTTGTCTACGGAAGAAATGATTCTAAATACGGGAGATCAATTACAAGCTCAAGGTATTGCAATGAAAAACATTAAAAATCAATTGGGACATATTTTCACTGCACTTAATAATAGACCTTCTGGAACACTTCCAAGTAATGTGGAGATCAATCCAAAAGATCATATCAAGGAACAACTTAAGGCTATTCCATTAAGGAGTCGAAAAGAACTGGAAACTAGAGTGCAAAAAGAAGTTGAAATAGAAAAGAAGAAGGAGGAAATCGAAAATGGTTCAAACAAGATTTAGCTAGACTTGGATTATCCTCTTGAGCCAATGAAGTTAACTGTTGAAAAGCCACCACCTCCATTTCCTCAAAGATTGAAGAAACAAAACAGGGATAACATATTTAGAAAATTTTTGGAGATCCTTAAGAAATTAATGATAAATATTCTTTTTGTTGAAGCATTAGAACAGATGCCTGACTATGCCAAGTTTATGAAGGATATCCTGAGAAAGAAAAGAAAGTTTACAGATCATGAAAATGTTGCACTTAGCGGAGAGTGTAGTGCAATTATCTAGAAGAAGCTTCCGGAAAAACTTAAGGATCCTGGTAGTTTCATTATTCCGTGTGCTATAGGTGAAAATTTTTCAGAAAGGCTTTCTGTCATCTGGGAGCAAGTATTAATCTTATGCCTTTATCAACTTTCAAAAGGTTGCGAATAGGAGAAATTTCTCCTACATCTGTGACTCTTTAGTTGGCCGATCGTTCCATTAATTACCCTAAAGGAGTGGTGGAAGATGTGTTAGTGAAAGTGGATAAATTTATCTTTCCTGTGGATTTTTTTGTACTTGATATGGAGGAAGATAAAGAAATTCCAATCATTTTGAGAAGACCATTCCTTGCTACTGGAAGAGCGGTGATTGATGTTCAAAAAGGAGAATTAACTATGAGAGTTAATGATCAAGAGGTGACCTTTAATATTTTAAAATCAATGAAGTGTCCCTCAATGGAAAAAGATAATGAATGTTTTAGGATGGAGGTCTGTGAATATTTGAGAAACAATCATTTTGAGAATATATTTGAAAAAGAAGTGGATTATGAAAAAATATTTGAAGAAGAAATTGAAGATGAAGAAAATTCAGATATTGAGAAGAATGAAGATTTGGAGTATGTTCACGAGAGATTCAAAGTATTAGACACTATGGAAGGTGGAAATAAACGCTTAATTCCATCTATAATAAAACCTCCTGAACTTGAGATGAAAATTCTCTCTAATCATTTAAAGTATATGTTTTTAGGAGAATTATCTACCTTGTCAGTTATTGTATCTTCGGAGCTAAACGATTATCAAGAACAGAAGTTGTTGGAAACTTTAAAAAGATACAAGAAAGCTTTTGGATGGACTTTGGCAGATAATAAAGGAGTTAGTTCTTCGATTTGTATGCATAGAATTTTATTTGATGAAGAACATAAACTGAGAGTTGAGCCGTAAAGGAGATTGAATCCTATAATGAAAGAAGTAGTTAAGAAAGAGATTTTAAAATTGCTGGATGTTGGAATTATTTATCTTATTTCGGATTGTGCTTGGGTGAGTCCAATACATTATGTACCGAAAAAGGGAGGAGAGACTATTCAAGTGAATGAATGTAATGAAATTATACCAACAAGACAAATTAATGGATGTCGAATTTGTATTGATTATAGGAAATTAAATGCCGCCGCCAGAAAAGATCACTTTCCTCTTCCTTTTCTCCATCAAATGCTAGATAGACTTGCTGGATACAAGTACTACTGTTTTCTGGATGAATATACTGGTTACCATCAAATACCTATTGCACCTGAGGATCAAGAAAAAGTAACATTTACTATCCCTTATGAAACCTTTGCTTTTCAAAGAATACCTTTTGGACTGCCTGCAATATTTCACATATGTATGATGTCTATCTTCAGTAAGATGATAGATAATGGAATAGAAGTTTTATGGATGATTTCTCTGTATTCGAGATTTCATTTGAAATTTGTCTAGAAAACTTAGTAAAAGTTTTGGAGCTGTGTAAGAAAACAAATCTAGTTCTGAATTGGGAGAAATGTCAATTTATGGTTACAGGAGGAATTGTGCTTGGGCATAAAATTTCTGAACATGGTATGGAGGTTGACCCTGCTAAAATTAGAGTGATTGAAAGATTGTCGCCACCCACTACTGTGATAGAGGTGAGGAGTTTCATAGAACACGCTGGATTTTACGGGCTATATATTAAAATTTTTCAAAAATTACTAAACCTTTGTGTCGACTTTTAGAAAATGATATAAAATTTAATTTTAAGGATATACGCTTTAGTACTTTTGAATTATTGAAAGATAAATTAATCACTGCACTTATAATTGTTTCACCAGATTGGGAGAAACCATTTGAACTTATGTGTGATGCTAGTGATTATGCGATCGATGTAGCATTGGGGCAAAGGCATGATAAAGTTTTCAAAGTCATTTACTATGCTAGTAAAACTCTTAATGAGGTTCAAATTAATTATACTACAATTGAAAGAGAGTTATTAGCTATATTATTTTCTTTTGAAAAATTTAGACCTTATTTAATTGGAGTTAAAAGTATTGTGCATACAAACAATTCGGCTAACATATATTAATACAAAAGAAGGATGCAAAACCTAGATTCATTAAATTGATACTTCTTTTGCAAGAATTTGATTTTATGATAGTTGATAGGAAGGGAGCTGATAATCAAATATCTGATCATCTGTCAAGAATAGAGTATCATAAATTATCTAAATTTGAAAAGGAAATTACTGAAATTTTCCCTGATGAGCAACTGTATACTATTATGGGAAGCAATTTGCCTTGGTATGCTGATATTGTGAATTATATTGTAAGTGATATTGTACCACCTGATTTAACAAGGCAACAACAAAAGAAGTTTAAATATCATACAAAATTTTATTTTTGGGATGAGCCCTATATATATAAACAGTGTAAGGATCTAATTTTTAGAAAATGTGTGCCACAAGAAGAAACAAATTTGATTATTCAATGATGTCATGATTCTGAATTTGGAGGTCATTTTGGTGTTGATAAAACTACTTTTAAGATTCTACAATCTGGATTTTATTTGCCTACTCTTTTTAGAGATGTTTATAGATATATTAAATCACGTGATCGATGTCAAAGAGTAGCTAATATCTCTAGAAAAAATGAAATGCCTCAAAATTATAATTTGAAAGTTGAAATTTTTGATGTATGGGGATTAGATTTAATGAGACCATTTACTCCTTCATTTGGAGATTTATATATATTATTTGTCGTTGATTATGTCTCGAAATGGATTGAAGCTGTTGCTTTACCTAGATGTGATGCTCATAGTGTTTCAAAATTTTTAAATAAAGATATATTTACAATATATGGAATGCCGAGAGTGATCATAACTGATGGTGGTCTCATTTCCAGAATAATCGAATTAAGAGTTTAATTGAGAAATATAATATTATTCATAGAATCTCTACTTCTTATCATCCCCAGACTAGTTGTTTAGCAGAAGGGTCTAATCATGAAATTTAAAGAATTTTGGAGAAAACTGTGAATAATCATAAATTAGATTGGTCTGCTCGATTAGATACTGCTTTATGGGCTTATAGAAATGCTTTTAAAACCCCTATTGGAATGTCTCCTTATAGGCTAGTGTTTAGTAAGACTTGTCATTTACCAGTTGAATTGGAGCTTAAAGCATATTGGGCGATAAAAGAGTTGAATTTTAATTTGAAAAATGCTTGAGAGAAAAGATTTATTCAATTGAATGAATTGGAAGAGATTAGAAATGCACCTTATCACAATGATAGGATTTATAAAAAGAAAATGAAATTGTGGCATGACCGGAAGATATTGAAAAAGAACTTGGAATTTGGACAAAAAGTTTTTTTATACAACACAAGATTGAAATATTTCTTGGAAAGCTCAAGTCTAGATGGTTAGGACCTTTTGTAGTTGTAAAAGTTCATTCTTTTAGAGCTGTTCATATTAAAGATCCTGATACTAGAAAGATTTTTAAGGTTAATGGGCATCGATTAAAGCCTTACTTTGACAGGTTTCAACCTAACTTCAAAGAGGCTTTAATACTAAGTTATCTCGATTAACTGAATGGTTTGTCTGGCTAACGATTTTAAACCAAGCTCTTTATAGGAGGCAACCCATATGTATCTTTGTGGTGTGTTTGCTTGTTCGATGTAGTTATGGTTTTTAGATAGTTGTTTTTGAATCCTAATTACTCCTAAATACTTTAAAAATTGATAAATATTAGATCAAATTGAGAAATTGGAATATTTTGGGCCAAACGAAGTTTGGTGAGAATTTTTTACCACTGGCTCCACCGGCGCCCTATCACAGTTATTACGCTGAACTTACAGGTTTGAGCGCCGCCGGCGCCCAAAACTTGTTCACAGTTTTTAAGTTTTATAATGTGAGTTTTGGTGGTTTTGGGCAGGATCTTCATCCTTATAACTTCTTAAACTCCATTTTTGATTTCCTAACTCCAAAGAAATGAAAACTACCATTACCACTTCGCATCCCATGGATTCCTACTCCATTAAAACCCCTCGATCTCGTATTTTCAATAGAAGAAGTTCATAAGTTCTGAGGCGCAACGTTTATTCAACAAAGTGATAATGAAAAAAAGGATTATCAAGGAAAGAGGCTTCATAAATCTAGGTATGGATAATCCTACTACTATAATTAAAGAAAGTATTAAGGAGAGACGTTGGGATGTGCTTTGCTACACTACTTCTGCCGCTGTTGTTCCTGTCGTGAAAGAATTCTATGTAAATATTCACGGGATCAACCAAGGGTTAGTATTTGTGCGAGGTAGATTTGTGCAATTCACTTTTGCACGAATTAACGATCTCTTTATGATCGAGAACGTACCCATTTTCCATTATTCTAATTTCTATGCCACACGAGATAATATGAATGATGTGTATCAATATTTGACGGATGAGAATGAGGATTGGGAAATTAGAGAGAATGGATACATTAATTTCCCATCTGCATCTCTCAATCCAGTGTCGAAGCAGTGGCACTACTTTATTTTGGCAAAGTTATTTCCAACATTGAAGATTAGCAAGGTAACCAAGGAAAGTGCCATTTTGAATTTTTGTATTCAAACCGAGAGGCCGATTGACATTGTTAATATCATTTTGAAATCAATTTTGGGATTAATTGTTCATGGATCTAAATATGGGCTTGGACACCCGTCCACCATATTTTTGTTATGTAGTCAATCACAAGTTCCTTATGAAAGTTGGGAAAAGGTTCTTCTTCTATGGAGGCCTATTGATCCAACTAATCCTTATGACTACCAGACAGTGAGAGATGAACATGACATGAATTTGCTTGCTGATCAACAAACACAGACTTCACAACCGATTCAACCCTATGTTCCTGAAGATTCCAGAATGATATTAAAGAGGATCAAACAGTTGGTGAAACAGGTACAGAATGTTATGAATGAAATCAATAAAATTTCTGATTTATTCGACCATATAGATTGGAGAATGAAGGAACAATTAGATCACGCTGGTCCAATTGAGATGGAATTAATTAACTTGATGAAGAAGAATGCGGTGATTGTTGAGAAATTATCTGAAGAATTTCCATTTCATTCATTTTATAATTTGTTCATGCATCGGAAATCGATTGGAGACATTAAAGGTGAGGATTGTTCTGAAACTGATTTGGAGTAATTAATGGATTTTACTTATGCTTGTTGTGTGTTTAGTTTACTTACTTAAGTATGTTTAGTGTGTGTAGTATTTGCTTTTCTTAGTAATTTGCATTTGGATTTGGATATGCTTACTTTCAATGTGTGTTTAGATTTTAGTGTTTGCCTATTTTAGAGTACTTGCAACACTAAAACATATAAGAGTTGGTTTGGTTTGAATGAACATATTTGGTGTTTATGTTGAAACTTGGATTACATATATATAAGTTTGTCGTGTATTGTTTTTGTAAAGAATTGTGTTAATTATTGCTTGTGAGATGATGTAAATGCCTATTTAGGAGTTAAACATCATTGTGGATGTCGAAACGATCAAAATAAAGAAAAAATTTTCCGACCCAGAAAATATTTTGGACTGGCACCGCCGGCACCCAAATCCAGAGACTTTGGCTATTTTCTTAAACAGAGCGTCGTCGGCGCTCGAACCCGGTAAAAGGCCAAAAACCCTCATTTTAGGGATTTTTACCCTGGGACCCGCAAATTTTTCCATTTCCTTCGTCTTCCTCCTCCATTTTCGTGATTTTGAAGATCTAGAGCTTGCTAGATCTTGGATTCAAAAAGATTTCAAAGCTTTTCGACACTGGATCCACATATCTCTTGGTAAGAGCTTCACTTTAAGTTAAAAAATTTTTATTTTCACCATGGAAATCTCTCACATTGCTTAGGTTGGAATTTTTAGAGTTTTAAAGAGATTTTGAGATTTCCATGACGAAATTTGCTCTTACTTGATTAGTATAGTATTTGGAGTTTGTTACATTGTGAACTTGGGATTTATTAGAATTTTCCTACAAATTTTAGAAATTCACATGGCTCCAAGGTTGAGTAAAGGGAAGAAGAAATTTGATTTTGATGAGGAGAAATTCGTTAATATCAAAGCCCAATTTTGCTTTAACTCTTACCTTTACGACAAGAAGTGTATCCAGGATCAAGCTTTTGATAGTCCTAGTGGATCTGTAGAACAGTTAATTGCAGAGTGGGACTGGGAGCGATTTTGTTATTTCACTGTAATTGCTGTTATGGGAGTTGTTAGAGAGTTCTATTCAAATGTACCCTGGACTGAGACTGAGTATGTACTAGTTAGAGGAAAAATGGTTGAGTTTACTCCTCAGCGTATCAATGCTTTCTATTAGACTTGGGAACCATTTGTTTAAGAATACAAAAACTTTGACACTCGAGGAGAGAATATGAGAGAAGTGATTTCTTTTCTGACTAACGGGCGAGGAGAATGGAAAGTAAGTAAAAAACAGTTGATTAATTTCCCCGCTTCCACATTGAATGTTGCATCAAAAGTTTGGCATTATTTCATCTCTGCCAGACTATTACCATCTTATCACCACAGCAAAGTTACAAGGGATAGAGCGATTCTGAACTATTGTATTCAGAAGATGAAAAAGATTGGTATTGGAGCTATTATCTACAAGAACATTTAGACTATTGCTAGAGGCAATACCATTAGTGGTATAGGGCATCCTGCTTTAGTTCATGGCCTATGTGTTCAGTCTGGAGTGGAGTTTAACAGTTCTAAAGAAGTGGCTATACCGTTGAGACCAATTACGAAGATTATTATCCATACTTAAGAGTCTCATGTGGGAGCCCGAGTTGATTGTAGGAGTACTGATATTCCTACTACAAGTTATGATGTTCCATCTACATCTGAGCCGCCTACCTTATTTGATATTATAGAGCAATTGAGATTATAGAGTGCTAGTGTGGATAGACTCCGTGGTAGGATGGATGTGTTTGAGGTTAGATTTATGAGGGGGGTCTGATATGATATTTCCTACTTGCCCCAGTTATACACCATATAGACCTGACCCTGCTGATGCCCTGCTGTTCCTGGTGTTGGAGATTGGTTCTTGTTGTGTTATGTTGTACTGTTATGATGTAGTAGATATTTCTTTTTCATGTGATGTGTAACCCGGTTGTGTTGTACTATTATGATGTAGTAGATATGTATTTTTCATGTGATGTGTAACTCTGTTGTGTTGTACTACTGAGATGTAGAATTTATTTATTTTTCATGTTATGTGTACCCCCGTTAGTATACTGTTATGTTGTACTGAAACATTAAAATTGTTAGCTGGTCTGTGAAGTACTGTGATAGTTTGTTTCATGTTATAGTGTTTTGTTGGATATTTAGATGTTTAAAGTTACTTTATCTTTACCCATGCAAATATTTAAAATTGTTATATCACTGCTACTAATTGTTTCATGCCTACTTGTTGTAAATTTTGATTAATACCAGATAGCTGTTGAAGATTTCAAGATCCCAACACAAAAAGGTTACTTTTCTTTTCCTCTCAACAGTTTCAAATTTACTAAAAAATTTAAGTTTGGGGGAGGGTAGAGAAATATTAACTTTTATTTATTCTCAAATATTACATTATTTTTAAAAATTATTAGCATAAATTCTGGTAGTTGAACCTCGCTGTAAGTAACTAAAATCTTTTATTTTAGTTTAATATTATGGAAGGATTGGATGGAAATTTTTAGTAATAAAGGTTAATTTTATAGAAGTATGATATTTAGTATGAAAGGATTTGATTATAGTTAACTATTTAAAGTAAAGAAAACTATATTTTTGAAATGTTAAGGGACTTACAGTATTGTGTGTTAAGAATAAATTGTGACTTTATGATGAATAATAGAGCTTATACTTAACTAAGTAAGGAGGTGTCTTAAGTTTGAACTTTAGATAGAGGAGAGTGAAGTTCAAAATCATTAAATGCTATCCAGATATAATAATCCTCATTAAAAAAAATATATAAGAAAAGAAAAGAAAAGGAGGATTGAAAGCAATCCCAAAAAGAAAAAGAGAAAGAAGAAAAAGAAAGAAAAATATTTATGAGGAGAAGCTTGAGGAGATACCTAATCAAAAATTGGCTTCACTTGAGTCACCCTGAAGGGAAAACTTGATTACATTTATGAATTTATTTTTAAAGTATTGGCCTACCTTCTAATAAAGTTTGCATGAACTCCTTTCTCACATAGTCTTTCAAGGCACTCTTAATGTGACAAATTATGGTTCATCTTGAAATAAATAGAAGACTAGAACCCCTAGACTTGATTGTTGAATATATACCTATAATGTTGATCTAAGTTATTGAACTTCTTTCTGAAAATATAACCAATATATTCTTTTGAATGAAAAATTTTAGTGTCATACAGTTGAAAAGTACATTGCCTAAAGTTATAATTTTATGTAGTAAATGGATTACTTGAGAACAAGTAATAGTTAAAGTTTTAGGGATTTTGATGCACCAAAAATATATAAGGTTTTTGTTATATAATTTTACCCATTTTTTGTGATATTGCACTTTAAAGAAAGGTATTTTTCATTATTTGTTGCATGTATGATGATTTTAGGTGATTGGAGTGAAAAGAAGAGAAAAGGAACGAATTCAAAGCAAAAAGGAGAAAAAAGGGGCAAAAAGGTGGAAAACAAGTTCTAGCACCGCCGGTGCCATTTCCAGAGACTTCAGAATTTAATTCCAGGATAGAGTGCCGCCGGCACTCGAAGTTGGTGGAATTCAAGTTTGAAGAGTTTTGGCAACTTTTTTAAGGGATGCCTATGGAAACTCTTGGGATTTTGTTCCAAACTTATAAGAAACTATTTTTGGAAGAAAAGTAGTGTGTGTGAGTGAGTGGAGAGGGACTCTCTTGGTTTCTCTTAGTGTGTTAAGTGTTAGGGTTTAGGAGAAGAGTGTGTAGAAGTGAGGATTTGAGATGAATTCTTCTCTAAGAAGTGAAGGAGAAGAAGTAAAGTGAGAGATTGCTTCTTCCTTTCCATTCTAAAGAGAGAATCAAGTTTTATAGAGAAGAGAGAAAGGATTCAAAGGAACTTCAAGGGAATTGCATTGGGGAAGAGAAAGAGAGAAGTTGTATTTTCTTTTGTGGTTTGTATGACTTTTCTTTTATATATAAAATCCATGTTTTATTGTATCTTCTTCATGAATTCCAAGTAGTCTCCTTTTTCTTTCTTCTTGCATAGAGATGTGGTGATGGATTGATGTGGATTTGATGTGCTTTTAATTTATTGAAGAATGATGGTTTTTCATTTTGAACTTAATTTACTTTTCAATTTGGCCAATTGAAATGTTAAAATATGTTGTTGAACATTAATTCCGAAAAGATTTAATGTCCTACAATAATAATGAAAGATCCATTCAATTTCTATGAATGAATTGCGTAGTTCATGGGAATTGACTGTAAATAAATAGGGAAATGTGTTTTGATGTACTTCAATGTGGAGATTTCAGGGTGACAGGCTGAAATCCCCAAGTTGGTTCTAAGATTAGTAACTAAATATCAAAGGTTAGCCTTCGGGTGAAGGTTGAGTGGGACCTCTGAAGTGAGAGCCGGTATCCTCCCAGCCTAGCCTTAGATTTAGTTACTAAACTTAGGATATTTCAATGTCCTTTTCATGCTTAGAAGAGGGGGTACTCTTTTAAGGGTAAAGAATCATCTATGCTCCCATTTGGCACAATAACATAGATAATTGTTCCATATCAATCCACACATCATATTCTCATTGCAAGAGGAAAGAAACTTTTCTTATATATCAAAAACCTTTCAAATACATTGTTTAGTGTGTCTTCTAGTTAATTCTGTCTTTAAAGTTGTTAAAAGTAAGAGAAGTTTAATTAGTTGTTAATGTTTTATGCATAGTGGTAGTAATAGTTAGTAAACTTTAAGTGTAATTAAAGTATCAGATTTCAGTGCTATATTACATATATTGTGAAACACTTTCTTATACTTCGTACTTCCCTATGGGATTGATAACCAGGACTCCATTTGAGCCTTGTATTACTTGATATGATACGTTTCCTTGTGTTAAGTGTTCGGACTTTACAAAATCATTATAAACATATATAAATTTGAGTTCATACATTCTAACATATATAAAGTCTGCCGGTCAGTAGGCTACCTAGATGTAGATGGTCTAACATGACTAGAAGAAGGCTCATCAGTTTTCTTACTTCACTACCAACTTACATGGGCTTCATATGTTTTCAGATTCAACTTAGTAATGGGCTTCAGGGGATAGATCACCTCATCATTATCTTTAATCACTACACCTGACTGAATACATAAAGCATGAATCAGGCTGGGGTGTCCTAGTCCACCTGTAGTCTCTCCTTTTGAACTTGTCAAAATAATTTTATGAATAATAACTCCAATATTTATATTTTTTTTATTCTGAATACAGTAATTCAGAACAGCTCTATCAATAGTAACCTCACTATGATGGTTGGTAGGTAAAAGTCTTTCAAAAATGAAAAAGTGTCAGGCTTTAAACACAGGATTCAAAGTAGAAAAGGGGAAGTTATCTTTTAGTCTTTGTTCTTTGTTTAATTTTCCACTCCCCTTTTCCATCACTCAAAAAGTTTACAATCATATCCAATGCTTCATTCATAATAGAAAATTTTTCATATTCACAAGAAAAAATCGCTCTTAAGTGATAAAATGAATTTATGCTAGCTGGGGTGAATTCGACCATTTGGCCTCTAACCAAAATGTAATCACTCTTAAAATAATATTGATTTACATACAAATCTCGAATAATACCAAGCATAGCTTCAGTAGTGAAATAGTAGAAAATCTCCCATTGCCGATTTGTAAAACATTATTCCAGCATACCTCTAGAATTTCTAATGGCTCTCTCTTAAATACATTTCTTATTACTAAGAATGTAGTACAGCGAGAATAAGCCTTGAAATTCACAAATTTTTTTTCATCATACTCAAATTTCCTCTTCCCCTTTGAAATTTTTTGAGCCATTTGTCTAAAAATACCAAATTTATCCAAATCAATTTTAAAATTGCAATGTAATGGACTCCAAGGTAAATTTAATAAGATAAGAACTCAAAATCCATGAAAAATCACCAAAGTTTCTCCAAAAACTTCAAAATTTCAAATTTTTATAATGTAGGAGATTTCCATGGTCAAAATCAAAAAAATTTATGTTAAAGTGTAGCTCTTACCAAGAGAAGATGAAATCCAAACTTTTCCGGCCACAAAATCGCTTCAAATCCAAATGCAAGTGAGCCCTAGGTGCGAAAATAGGCCTTGATTGGAGGTAGAAGATGATGGTTCGGGCAAAAATGGCGGGTCCCAGGGTTAAATCACAAATATTTGGAGTTTCAGGCTTTTTTCCCAGTCGAGCGCTGTCCGGTGCTAGCGGCAACGCCGTTCTACGCATTATTTTGCTATAATGGATAAATTCTCTGTCTTTTGGCGCAGTCCGACGCTGTTGACAGCGCCATTCGGCGCGAGTTCAAAAACTGAGCTTCCGACTTTCTTTTGCAATTTCGATCTTTTCAAGCCCGCTCCGACGTCTAATAAGTCTAATTAAGCATTGAATAAGATCCTAAAGCCATGGAAATTATATTTCTTAACACAAACAACAAAAAGCATCACTTTCACATACAAAATTCAAGTGCCGGACACATACACACAACACTAAACATTACACTTCAAGCAATATAATCTTAAATTCAGCGTCGCACACAATCACAACACAATAACGCTGAAAACTAAATAAGAAAGCATGTCCAAATATAACATCCAAACAAAATAAAGCAAAGCAAAGCAATAAGTTCAAATACACAAATAGAGAAATACGAATAGTAAGTCTTCATTCTTCCTCAGAATTATCATCAATTCTAAGATCTCCAATTGATTAAGCATGAACAAATAAATTGTAGAATGGTCAAAACGGAAATTCTTCAGTAGAATTCTCTTCAATCTAACCCTTCCTTCTCATTAATCGTGTTAAACTTCCTTCAATATATCCAAAATGATCAAAATGCTCATTCATTCTCCAATCCAAATGATTAAAGAAATCAGATAGATTGCTAATTGCATTCATCAGGTGTTGTACTTCCTTCTCCTATTTCTTAATTTTCTTCAAGATAATTTGTGAGCTTTCAGGAAAGTAAGGAGGAATAGGTGCTAACCTCTGAGATGGTTGATTGATCCCCGATTGAATATGTGTGCTAATGATTTATATATGAAAATTATGATTTTATAATATGGGATACTACGCAAGTATATGTATCGTTTATCAAGTAATATAGGACTTTCTGATTAAACTCTGAGATATCAAACCTATAGGGAAATATAAAAACTTTTTAAGGAAATTAGAAAATTATATTTTTATTTTTTTAAATTACTTTTGAAAGTATGTTTTGATTTGTAAAGTTTAAAAGTTGTTTTTGGTATTTTTGATAAAAAGCTAAGCAGGAAATGAAAATTATCAGAACCTTAAAACATGATATAAAACACAAGGAATAAAAATATCTTTTTCTTTCTCTTATAAAGTAGCAATAATTATGAAAGTGTTGTTGTGGATGTATTTAAATTTGTTGTGACAAATATGAACAAATTTATTCTTTACAGTTACTTGGTTCTATAAAGAACATTGGTTAATTTGAAATTTTAAATTTTTGAAAAAGGTTAGGCAGGGAAGATACCAGCTCTCACTCTAGAGTTCCATTGATTCCCTCCACCTGGGGGCTAACTTTTCATAACAAAATTTAAAATATGAAACCAAATTAGGGGGCTTTAGCCTGTCACTCTAAAGACCTCTAATTTTACTCCCCATTAAAAACATATCTCCTAAATATAATTGCATTCAATTATATTGACTACAATTCTCACCCATATAATTGCATGTGACGTTTACCAATTGTTATTTGAGACAAAATCGCATTAGATCTTACACAATCTCACAAAAAATTTTAACATCTTAACTGCCAAATTATAAAGAAAATTAAGTTTATGGATTTAAGTCTTCACAACTTATTCAAACTTTAAACCCTCATACAATCCATAACAATCCAACATGATTTAATTACTTCTTCATTTAAGAAAGAAAAAGAAAAGAAAACTACTCAGATCTCATGGAGAAAACACAAGCACACATTGATTTGAAAAAGGAAATCATAAAGAAAACACAACAAGTGTTAATTAAAAACAAAATATAAAAACAGAAGTGAACACTTATCTGAATATTTTCTCCACAAGACTCCAGAAGTTCCTTTGAAACTTAACTTTTCACAGCACAACACTACAGAGGTTGGCGCCCAACTCTGTTGACTCCAACTCTGACTTTAGACCTCAATAAGAACTAGATAAATGGATGAAAGAAAATTGGTGGAAAGAAGGTCTCACACCAACCCTTTCTCCTTTAAATCTAAACTAACTAATTCTAAAAACTATAAATAATAAATGACTGAAAATAAAACTAGAAAAGGCTCTTTGAAACTAGAAGAGGTCACTTTAAAACTAGAAGAGTAGTCCCTTGAAACTAATTCCAAGTCTTCACGATATAATTTTCCAAAAGGTGCCTTGGTGTCTCTTCAAATCATGTCCAGATTCAACATATCAACCAAAAGATGCATCCCTTCATTCAAATTTGCCGCCCATGAGAAGTTAAGGAAGTCACCACCAAAATTT
Organism: Papilionanthe hookeriana x Papilionanthe teres; assembly: GCA_022702705.1. NCBI lineage: Eukaryota > Viridiplantae > Streptophyta > Magnoliopsida > Asparagales > Orchidaceae > Papilionanthe > Papilionanthe hookeriana x Papilionanthe teres. The sequence continues at coordinate 75,798,705 of CM040432.1, read as the reverse complement.
CCTTCAAACACCCCCTTGAAATTGGCGCCAAAAGTGAAGAAAATTTGATTTTTAACTGTGGCGCCTAAGCGCCGACCAGGCGGCGCTTAGCCGCCAAAGTACAATTTTTAATTTTTTTCATTTTTTGTTCCAAATATGATCCAATTTTGCTCCTTTCATCATAATCACTCATTTTCATCATACTTGCAAGAAAAACACAAAATCTTCCATTAAAGTTCAATATCATCAATAATAGGTATAAAAATGTGCATAAAAATACTATGTATTTTAGGCATATCAAAGTCCCCCAAGCTTAAAAAGTTACTTGTCCTCAAGTGACTCTTAATCACATTGGATGTTTTAGCATCCAAATTATGTAATGAGTTTCTTAGGAAGGTAACAAAATTTTCTTCTTGAAATGGAATAGTCCAATTTAGAAAGAATTTCAGTAATTAAGACCAAGTTAAAGTTTAGAAAGTTCTTAGGTAAAGGATAATGTAAAATATAGGTTTCTATCTAATTCAGAAGTACTTGTAGATTCTTCAAAATTAGGATTCACACACTTTTTTTTCTCACTTAAAAATCTTTATTTGAAAATAATTTTACTTACTATATTATAACCTTAAGCTTTAGATTTTCTCAGAACTTATATCTTATACTCTAGGTGTGGAACCAATTTTTGATTAGACACTTAAATCCTCAAGTTTCTCCTCCCTTTGTACATACCTTTTCTTTTTTTTTTACTTTTTTCTCTCTCTTTTTTTTTTCTTTTTTTTTATAAGGCAAGAATTACTATATCTGGATAAGCCTTTAATGATTTTGAATTCCACCCTTCCATTTAAAATAAAGGTCTGATATACATCTTTCACTTAAAAATCATAATAATAGTATTTAAAAATTACTCCTAAATAAAAGAAATTTATGCTTTGAAGAATAAAAGTTAAATCTTCTATTTATCCAAAAATACAACATTTCTTACTAAAAATAGTGGAACTTTATTTAACACTTCTTTACTAAGAAAATTTTAACTTTAAAATTTTCATTATTACTATAAATTTTAACTAAATTCTCTTATTTCTTTCTATATTCAAAATTTTGTTCCCCTAATATAACTTCAAACACATAATTGTTTTCAATCAAAAATCAAATTAATTTTAAGTATTCTTGAGAACAAATAAAATTTTAGGTTTTAAAAAATTTTCTTTTTATAAAATCCCTCCCCCCCCCAAACTTTAATTTTTAGTTAGGATAAAACATATAAGCATAAGAAATGATACATGGTTGAGAATTAAAAACTAACATAACATGCTTGCAGGAATCTTAATATCCTAAATATGCAAGTGTAACAATTTAAAAAGAAGAGTAAAAAGAAATTAAATTCAATTTTTCAGTTTTTCATTAAATTGGAATTTCAAAATTTCAAAGGACTTCTACAATAGTGGAGGTTTTCATAGCTAATACACACCAACTGAAAATAACTGAAATCACACCAACACTAGATAACAAATAGTAGTAGTAGATTTTGAAAAGTTTTAAATATGCAGTTTTTAAATAATAGTTTTTAATAGTGTTCCATATTCTCCTAACAGTCTTGGAATTAAAGTACACACTATAAAAACTCTGACACAAAAACACATTAAACATTTACTACTACACATACAAAGCAACATATAGAATATCAATCCAGCAAAGATACATCTGAATATGTAGAAAAAAAATAGTCCAACTGTAATCAACATACTACGAGAGTTCACACCACAAACACAACATCAAAATAAAATACAAGACACAACATACGTCATTACATCAACGGAAACTCAGTAACACATAAAAAAAAAATCTATTAATCATCAACATCATCATCATCATCTTGCTCGTTCCAATCTCTAGATGGCACATAAGGTATATAGAATGGATGAGGAGGCATCTCAGCACTCAGATCACCTCTAATCAATCTATCCAAATAAGGCTAATAATTCTCCTCATATTCATCATGTTTTACGATATATCATTCCTTATTATCCATCTTACCATCAATGTCTCTAACATGCTCACGAGTAAGACTCACCTTCTTCAAAATCTATCTTAACAAACCAGTCTATGAATCACTAGATAATGAAGCTCGTGAAGTAGTAACACGGAAAATAGAAGCATCAGAAGCAGAAGCAGAAGCAGTAGAAGCCCTATCGAATGCTCCTCTTCAGCCAAACTCTAAATGTACAGTGTAAGCTCCAACATTTACACTGGTAATTAGTTTCAAAAGTTGAAGGACCTCTTCCCAAGTTTCAAATTTCACTCCAGACCGCTCACATAATGAATGAATCAAGGAAGGAAATCCCATACCTGCAGTAGTGGTAGATCTCGCACAATTCAAAATATAATCATAAATGATTGCTCAAATATCTATAGGCTTCTCTTGCTGAATGCAATAGTTAAACACAGCTCTCTCCCTTGTAACTTCACTAGTATGACTTGAAGGAAACAGCTTAGAGGAGATAAAAAAAGTCATGCTTTAGAAGTGGCATTTAACTTAAAGGCCTGAAAATTGACTCTTCTATCATTAGTTATCTTCCATAATCCACTTCCATCAGTTAGAAATGTCATTATCTCATCTAGCTCTCCCTCAGTAAGATGATAGTTAGAATAAAAACAAAGCATATCAGGAGGCAGTCAATAAAAGGTATTGATTACTATAGATGTAAGATGTACTTCTTAACTTCTCACCATCACCAAGTTCTTTTATGTTGTAGGAAAGTTCGCATAAAACTCTCTGACCACAGAAACAACAGCAACAGCGGAGAAGCAATAGTAATTCTCCCAATTCCTTCTAAAAATCAACTCCTCGATAACTTCCCCTGGCTTACTGAACACAAGCTCAGGAATCAATTTACGTGACTGTAGTGCATCGGCGTATCATTCCTTAGCCCTTGCACTAACAAACATGTCAAAATGAAATCTTGTCTTTTCTCTCGCGAGCTTTGACTTTGGAGCCATCTTTAAAAATTTACAAAAAAATTCACCATAAATTCCAAAATCAAACTAAACTTGCTAAATTAACTTCCAAAAGTAATTTCCACTAAATCTAAGAAATTTCTCATGCTTTTCTTCAAATTTTCACCATGAATAGTGATTTTAGGATTTTCCAAAATATACTCAAAATACATGGTGAAAATAAAAAATCTTTACTGAGGAGTAGTGCTCTTACCTTAAAGAATCCAAATCTAATAATTTTTGTTGAGATCGGCTTTTAAATGATCCAATATATTGATGTCGTAGGCTCTTTTTTCACAAAAATCAGAGGTTGAAGACAATAGGGGTAGTTAAAAATGGCGATCTTCGATTTTTTAACTGTTGAAAATCAATTTTCGTGAACTGACGCCTAAGCGAGAGGCCTTCGGCGCTTAGCCACGAAATCTGGCTCTTAAGTGTCGGCACTTTGGTGCTTAGCCGCCAGTGCCCAGATTTTCACAATTAAGAAAATGCACTAAACCACTTAGTTAATCACGCTTAATCTTCTCAAAATAGTTGTCTATTCCTCACAAATCTCCCAATACTCCAATTTCAAATTTTAATATTCATCGATTCCAATCAAGTTTCACACAAACACAAATTTATATTCATTAAAAACAAATCACACATAATACAAACTAAAAATTTATATCCAAACACTTTGGATGAAATTCTCTAGATACAAAATGACTCAATAATCATAAAGATAGGATTACATAACTAACATGTAACAATAACACCTTAAAGTGCAATAGAACACAAACATAAAACATTAAACTCTTAAAACAATAAACACATAAAACATAAGATACACAAAACAAACCACAAGATCAAACTAACATTTAATTCCACTCTCTAGTAGGTGGAATATATCCATAACTATTATTATTTTCATTTGACCCTTCTGGAATATAAATTTGATAGAATGGGCGATGATTGAACACTCTTACATCTTCTTCTTCTATCCACTTGTTGTTCAGGAACATCACCTTATCCGCTTCTTCCACGTGAATTGTATGACTGAATTGAATCTTGAGTTGCCATCCCATATGCTCCAAATGTGTGTTAGTTTCATTAATCTTTGCTTTTATTGAAGTCACTCAGGTTACTATCTTTGCAATCTTTTCTGCAATTCCTTGAATATTAACAGTGAGAAATCCATTAAATAACTCTTTAGCACTGTGACTAATAAACTTAGTCTTGTTAGAATCCTCTTTCTTCTTGATCTCATTCTCCCAGGAAAACACGATGCACTCAAAACACTCTTCTTAAGACTTAGGAATGAAAATAGGACTTGGGACAAGTGTTTCTCTTAATCCAGAGCCTTTTTATCGACTTTAGAAGTGCATAAACTGCCCTTAAACATTTTAAAACTCCAAAATAACTTCAAAAACAACTTCCCCATGATCTAGGCTTCTATAACCTCATTTATCCCATGCTTCATTACTCCGGTGCCTAAGCGCCAACTAGGCGGCTATTAGCCGCCAGTGTTCAATTTAACACAGGTCTGCCAAATGTCCAAAATTTCATTCTGACTCCTCTAAGTCATAAAATAAGGTCAAATAAACACTACTATAACATAAAAACTCCAAATTACTACTACCAAAACATCAAAACAAACAAAAAAAACACACAAACCAAACATAAAGCAAAGCACACCGATAACTATGGGTTGTCTCCCACAAAGCGCTTGGTTTAACGTCTTCAGCCTAACATACCCAGAACTCATTCTGAGTGACCCAACATCAGATTCTCATCATATTTAAGTTGATCGACTAAAAAATAAGGTTTAATTCTATGACCGTTAACTTTAAATAATTTTTCTAGTCTTAGGATCTTGAATATCCACAACTCCATAGGAATAAACTTTTATCATAATAAATGGACCCATCCACCCGGACTTAAGTTTTCTAGAAAAAATTCTCAATCTAGCATTATACAGCAAAACTTTCTGTCCTGGCACAAGATTTTTAGTAAGAATCTTCCGATCATGCCATAACTTCATCTTTTCCTTGTAAATTTTAGGATTTTCATAAGATTCATTTCTTATCTCTTCAAGCTCATTTAATTACAATAATCTCTTCTCAGCAACATCTTTCAAATTATAATTGAACTCTTTAATAGCCCAATATGCTTTATACTCAAGTTCAATGGGCAAATGATAAGCTTTTCCAAAATTCAGCCTATATGGGGACATTCATATAGGGGTTCTGTAAATACTCCTATAGGCCCACAAAGCATAATCCAATTTGATTGACCAATCCTTTCTGTTTGGATTAACAGTCTTTTCTAATATTCTTTTAATTTCACGATTGGATAATTCAATCAAACCACTTGTCTTAGGATGATAAATAGTAGCAATACGATGATTTATATGATATTTCTTTGCTAACTTCTCAATAAACACATTTTTAAAATGACTTCCCCAATCAGTTATGATTACAATTGGTATTCCAAATCTATAAAATATATTATTTTATAAAAACTTTGCAACACTTTGAGCATCACATCAAGGTAAAGCAATAGCTTCAATCCATTTAGAAACATAGTCTACTGCTATCAAAATATAAACATTTCCGAAATATGGTGTAAATGGACCCATGAAATCTATTCCCAAACATCAAATATTTCAACTTCCAACATATAATTGATGGGCATCTCATTTGTTATAGAAATATTTCCTACACACTGACATATATCACAATTTTAATATAAGCATTCACATCCTCAAAAATTGTAGGCCAATAAAATCCAGATTATATGATTTTATATGCAGTTCTTTCAACTCCAAAATGTCCCCCATAATCAGAATCATGACATTTTTGAATAATTTCATAAATCTCTTCCAAAGGTACACATCTTCGAATTACAAGCTCATTTCCTTGTTTAGATAAAAATGGGTCATCAAAAAATAAGTCTTAGCATCAGACAGAAATTTCTTCTTTTCCTCGTATGTCAAACCATAGGGTATAATATTACTGACAATAAAATTTACTATGTCGGCATACCACGGAACATGCCACTCATTAACAGTGAATAATTTTTCATCAGGAAAATGTTCATTAATTTCTTCAGCTTCACAAAGAAAATTTTCGTTTTCAAGCCTAAACAAATGATCAGCAATTTGATTATGAGAACACTTCCTATCTACTATCTCAAAAACAAATTCTTGCAAAAGATGAATCTATCTAATCAATCTTGGCTCTGCATCCTTCTTCTTTATTAAATATTTGATAGCAGAATGATCAGTATGCACCACACATTTAGTTCCAATTAAATATTATTGAAATTTATCAAAGGCAAATACTATAGCTAATAATTCTTTCTCAGTAGTGGTAAAATTAATTTGAGTATCACTAAGAGTTTTAATAGCATAATAAATAACTTCAAAAATTTTATCATATATCTGACCCAAAACAGCACCAATAGCATAATCACCAACATCACAAATTAATTCAAAAGGTTTTTCCCAATTTAATGAAATTATAACAGGTGTAGTGATTAATTTTTCTTTAAATGTTTCAATAGCTTTTAGGCAATCATCATTAAAATAAAAAATTGCATCTTTTTCCAATAAACGGCATAAAGGTTTTGTAATCTTTGAAAAGTCTTTGATGTAACGCCTGTAGAATCCAGCATGTCCCAGAAAACTTCTGATTCCCTTACATTGGACAGGTAAGGTAAATTAGAGATAACTTAAATTTTTGCAGGATCTACCTCTAAACCTCTTTCCAAAATCCGATGTCCCAATACAATTCCTCCTGCTACAAAAAAATTGGCATTTTTCCTAGTTAAGGACTAAATTAGTTTCTTAACAGCATTTTAGAAGTTTAGATAAACTTTCTAAACATGATTCAAATGAAATTCCAAACACTCAAAAGTCATCCATAAAAATATCAATCCCTTTTCAATTAAATCACAGAAATAGCCATCATACATCTCTGAAATGTAGCAGGGGTATTACATAAACCAAAGGCCATTCATCTAAAAGAAAACATACCATAAGGACTAGTAAACGTAGTTTTCTCTTGATCCTCAGCAGCAATTTGAATTTGGTGGTAACCAGTATATCCATCCAGAAAATAAAAGTATTTATGCCCAGCCAGTCTATCCAACATCTGATCCAGAAATGGGATTGGAAAATGATCTTTCCTTGTGGCAAGATTTAATTTTCTATAATCAATGCATATTCGCCACCCTGTAACTTGTCTTGTTGGAATCATTTCATTCTTTTCATTAACATTCACAGTTACTCCTCCTTTCTTAGGAACACGGTGAATAGGACTAACCCATGCACTATCTGAAATAGGGTAGATAATTTCAGCATCCAACCACTTCAAAATTTCTTTCTTTACAACATCTTTCATGATAGGATTTAATCTCCTTTGGGGATCAGCCCGAGGTTCACAATTATCTTCCCTAAGAATTTTGTGCATACAAATTGAAGGACTGATTCCTTTAATATCAGCAATTGTCCATCCAAAGTCTTTCTTGTACATCTTCAAAATTTTAAGCAAACTCTCTTCTTCTTTTTCAATCAATTGAGATGAAATTATAACAGGCAAGGTTGAGGACTCACCCAAAAAAAAACTTAAATTGATCAGAAAGCATTTTTAACTCAAGTTCAGAAGGTTTTTCAATTGATGGACCATAAGATTCATCTTTTTCACCCATATCCAACAATTCAAACTCTTCATTAAAATAATTTAATTCTTCCTTATGAAAATCTTCAGAATGATATAACTCGTCTTCTTGCTTATGTTCTAATTCTTATCATTCAGATTTTTCTTCATAAGTTGACTTGAAATGAAATTCACTCAAATATCTGATAACATCCATCCTATAACATTCATCATCTTTACTGCAGGATATTTCATTGATTTTGACATATTGAATGTAACAGTTTGATCATTAACCCTCATCGTTAATTCCCCTTTTTGCACATCATTCATTGCTCTGCCTGTGGCTAGGAAAGGTCTTCCCAAAATTATGGGTTTTCTTTATCTTCCTCCATATCAAGCACAATGAAATCAACATGAAAGATAACATGATCCAATTTAACCAAAATATCTTCTATAACTCCTTTTGGATTTGTGATCGAACAATTTGATAATTGTAGAGTTACAGTAGTTGGGATTATTTCTCCCAATTCCAGTCTTTTGAATATTGATAGAGGCATAAGGTTAATTCTTGCACCCAAATCAAATAATGCTTTTCCATAGAATTTGTCTTTGATTGCACATGGAATTGTGAAACTACCAGGATCTTTAAGCTTTTCAGGAAGCTTCTTCTGAATTATTGCATTGCACTCCTCACTAAGTGCAACTGTCTCATTATCTTCAAACTTCCTTTTTCTGTTGAGAATATCCTTCATAAATTTCACATAGCTCGGCATTTATTCTAAGGCTTCAGCAAATGGAATATTAATGGTAAGTTTCTTAAATATCTCTAAGAATTTTGAAAATTGCTTATCTGCCTTTTGTTGACGAAGTCTCTGAGGAAATGGAGGTGGTGGCTTTTCCAAATTAACCCTAGGTGGAGAAATTGGTCTTTCCAAACCTTTCAGAGCGTCCTCTTTTGGTTCTTCAATCTCTTCTTTCTCTACTTCAGTTTCTTTCTGAACTCTACCTTCCAACTCTCTTCCACTTTTTAGTTGAATTGCTTTTACAAGCTCTTTATTCTTATCTCTTGGATTCACTTCAGTATTACTTGGAAGCATTCCTTGGGATCTATTACTTAATGAATTTGCAATTTGCCCCCAATTGATTTTCAATATTTCTGATGGTTGCTCCTTGAATTTGCAATTGATTTCCCATATGTGACACCACTTCTTTAGTAGACAACTTCTTCTCCTTTAATTGTAAAGCATTGTTAAAACCTGAAGGATAGGTTAGCCTATAATTATTATTTCCTTGGTTGTTCCAGTTCCCCAATGGGTTTACTTGGTGGTTCCCACATTGTTGATTAATACCACACTAATTATTGGTATTCCAGTTAAAATTTGGATGATTCTTCCAACCTGGGTTATAATAATTGGAATATGGGTTATTAGGCTTGCTTATAGCATTCAAAGTTTCTGGTGAAGAATAAGAATCAACCATTTGGCCTAATAAATTTTCTTCAATCATGGAATTAGGCTGAGAAAAATTCATCCTAAATTGGTCTATCTTCCTTGAAATTACAGTAATTTGATTTGTTAACATTGCAAAAGCATCATTGTCATGAAACTGGCTACCTTTTTAGGATTTAACCTTTCAGAAGGTCATTGAAAATTATTATTACTCATTTCTTCAATTAAAGCATAAGCATCAGAAAACTGTTTAGACATTAATGATCCACCAACAGCAGCATCGATAATTGATCTAAGAGATCTGACCCGACCCGCAATTATGCAATAAATTAACTTCCAAAATATGGCCAAAAACTTGACCCAATTTATAAATAGCGGCTAGTGTGAAAAATCTTAAATGATATAAAAATTAGATAAATATTTTACACACTATGGGTACTTCGTAAGTATACGTATCGCTTCAAGTAATATAGAGTTTTCTTTAAAAACCCGAGTATCGATCCCACGAGGAAGTGAAGTAAGAAGTCTTTAATCAAATTCAAGTATACTACTAAAAGTCCGTAGTTTGGAATGTCGATTAAAATTGTGTTTTATCTAGCAACTACTCCTAAATACAACAGTTAAATGTAATAGTAACTATAACTAAATGCAAATAATAATTCTAAAGATAACCCTTTTTGGATGAATTGGTTCGGAGAATTTTGAGATATTAAAAACTACTATTCTTATGTAATGAAATAGATAATGTATATGATTAAGATGCATTAAATATTATATGTGCCAAATAGGAGCAATTTTATTTTTTACCCTTTGGTCCAGGCATAAAGAACATTGACTAATCCTATGCTTGGTTACTGAATCCGTGGCTAGGTTGGGAGAATACCGGCTCTCACTTTGGAGCTCATACGTTCCCCTCGCCTGAGGGCTAACATCTCCGCTTTAGCACCCAAATGATAGGAACGAATTGAGGATTTTAGCCTGTCACTAAAATCTCCAATTCTACCCTGATTAATATTATTTCCTTATTTGCATTTAATTCACATGAACTTCACCATCCATGGAATTTGAATGTGGTTCCACTTTGTTGAGAATTACATATGCCCCTTTGGGACTTAACGCAATTACAATGAATTTTAACACTGCAATGGGCCCTTATTGTAATGTAAATGAAGTGCAAGTAAAAACCATCACATTTATAATTAAAACATCTTTTAGCAAGCATCCCAATATCCTAATCATGAATCCTACTCATTGCAAAAGAAAAGTAAAATGAAAAGAATGACATAATCTTCTCAAGCCACTATTTCTAAAGAAGAAGAAAGAGTAAGAGAGATGCGTCACAAAGCACGAAGAAAACACAACGGAAAATTCATTAAACCAAAGCAAATCCACTAGGTAATTGTTTACATAATTATAAGTTAATGAAGAACAATACTTAGCTTTTTCCCTTTGAAAGAAAGACGAAGATCTCTCCCACAAAGTCTCCCGTCGATCCATGCAATGCTAGCGAAATGCCTTACAAATTCTCTCAAAATCTCCTCTCTAATCTCTCCAAAAGGGTAGAAATCTACATTTCTACTCTTAATCTAAGAATCCTAAAGATTCCTTTTTTCCCTACTTTTCTCTTGTTTTCTAACCTATATTCACCATTTTAAAGAGTATGGAAAAATTTCTAAGAGTTCCCTCAAGCACCCCTTCAAAAAAGTGTCCAAATACGTCGAATTTAGGCCAAAAACCGCCAAAAGTTGGTCAAGAACCTTCCGGGAGCCGTCGGTGGGTTCAAGGCCACTATCGGCGGCCTTTTCGGGCACTTTTCAGTGTTTTTTGAAAAATCTCGTCGTCGGCGAGATCGCAGCTGCCGTCAGCGAGCAGACTCTGCGCAGCTCCACTGTTTCGCTCCATTTGGCTCTGTTTTAACTCCGATTCGCCCCATTTCAGTTGTGTTGCGTTCATAACAGATAGCCCTACAAAATAAGCATAAAAACAACCTTTTCTTTAAAGTGTAATCTCATTTAAAAATATGCAAGAAGTGTAAAATAGATTCAGCATTAAAAGACTTATCGAAAGGTGTCAGGGAAGAATTTCATTTCTTGCTCGTTTTTGCTCTAAATTGCACCGTTTTTGCTTCTTTTTGCTCCAATCACCATTTCTTGTACCTAAAACCAAAAAACATACAAAATACCTTCCTTTAAAGTGTAATATTATCAGAAATGAGTAAAATGATATAGCAAAAAGCGTATATATTTTAGGCGTGTCAAAATCCCCCAAACTTAACTGTTACTTATCCTTAAGTAACCCTTTTACTACAAAAAATATAACTCAAGGCAATATACTTTTCACCTGTAAGACACTAAAATTTTTCATTCAAAAGAATATATTGGTTAGACTTTTAGAAAGAAATTCAGTAACTCGGGTTAACACTATAAGTATAAGAATATTCAGCAATCAAGTCTAAGGGTTCTAGTCTTCTATTTATTTGAAGATAAACCATAATTTGTTACATTAAGAGTGCCTTGAAAGATTACGTGAAAAAGGATTTCATGCAAACTTCATCAGAATGTAGGCCAAAACTTTAAATATAAATTCACAAATGAAATCAAGTTCTCCCTTTAGTGTGACTCAAGTGAAGCCAATTTTTAATTAGGCATCTCCTCAATCTTCTCCTCATAAATATTTTTCTTTCCTTTTTTTTTCTTTTCTTTCGGAATTATTTTCAATCCCCTTTTTTCTACTCTCTTTTCTTTTTCTCTTTTTTTTTCTTTCTTTTTTGTTTTTAATTAGGATTACTATATCTAGAGAGCCTGTAATGATTTTGAACTTCACCTCCTCTTTCTAAAGTTCAAACTTAAAATGCATCCTTACTTTATAATTAGGTATGAGCTTTATTATTCGTCATAAAGTCACAATCTCTTCTTAACACACAATAGTTTAAGTCTCTTAACATTTTAAAAATACAGTTTTCTTTACTTTAAATAATTAACTATAATCAAATTCTTTCATACAAAATATCTTATCCTTATAAAATTAACTTTTATTACTAAAATCTTTCATCCAATCCTTCCATAATATTCATCTAAAATAAAAAGATTTAGTTATCTCGAGCGAGGTTCAATTGCCAGAAGTTATTCTAATAATTCTTGAAAATATAATAATTGAGAACAAATAAGAGTTAATATTTTTCTTCCCCACAAACATAAATTTTAAAGTATTTTTCAACTAATTCCATAAAATATAGCACGAAGAAAAAGTAAAGGTTGAATATACTTACTACTACAACATCCTATCAAATTCATATCATGCATAATCATGATAAAATGACTATAGGAGAAAGTAAATCTAACCTAAAACATGCTTGTAATAAAATTACACTAAAAGGAAGTATTTTCACATTAAAATTTTATTTTTCTTCCTGCCCTCATACTTAATTTTTAACATATATAGCATTCAGTACAGAAAATATAAGCAGGAAGAAAAACAATTTAAAAATTTTATCTACCACAAATGTCTATCAAAACCATTTACAAGTATTCATTAAGATAGAACAATATGCAGCAGAAAATAAATCTAAACTAATCATGCCAGAATGAAATTAACTAAATCAAAGTCTAACTAGCATTGTAGGTATCAGTAAGGTAATATAAAAATTTTCTTCAATTCCTAAATAAAGTTGTAAGACAAACATAAACACACATATGATAAATGAGGTTAATTCATCATTTAACTCAACCAATCTCACTACGTTACCTTCAATTTCTAACGGAATCACTACAATAGTAGATTAGGTACTTTAAAATGATTTTATAGATTATAATCCCAAGGATAAGATTACCCCTGATATATTGGCTCCTAAGCACCAATCTCAGGCATCACCTAATCCTTATAATTAATCACCTTTAACAGTTACAAAGATAGTGTAAGATCATCCACATGGTATTCATCAAATAGGTTCATGATTTCTACCTAATGAAAGTAAAGTTAGAGAAAAGAAGTATCAAAATTGAGATAGATATGTTACAATTTAAAGTCATGGTATCTCTTGTAAAACACAAGTCCGGGTGAGACCCGAGTTGTAGTGAACTCGTCAATCCAACTACTACAAGAGAACATAAAAGTCTAACCACAGTAAGAAGTTAAGGAATCACCTCCCTCATGACATAGAAAGATCAAATCAAACTACTAATAATCCAAACATCTACCAATCATCAATCAAACTGATCAATCCATAATGACACATAAACATCAATTCAATCCACTCTAATGCAAAAACCATACAACACTAACAATCATGAATCTCAAGCACACTAAATCAAAGCACACTGATAATTATGGGTTGCCTCCCATAAAGTTCTTGGTTTAACGTCGTTAGCCCGATAAATGATTCCACCTGGATCAAAATTCCAATTAAGTAATCTTCGATCAATAGCCCAATCATTTTTAGATCCAAGGATTCATATAAAATCCTCAAATTTTAATTTTTCATTTAGCTCTTCATTTTCGGTTTGATTTATATCATAATTCCTCATATTTCTTTCTAGATTCAATATTCTTCTATTGATTTTTTCAATCCACATATTAATATCGTCCTAGAAATTTATAAGAAATGCATCTTTATAAGATACTTCATTATCTCCCAAATTCTAGATTAGATTCTCTCTAGATAATTCAGATTCTGGATCAAATTCTTCTATGTCACTCTTATGATTCAAGTTATCTTCCAATTCTTCCTCTTTATTATGATTAAATGATTGAGGATCTATCTTAGTTGAGGAAATAGGTTTTTCTAATTCCCTAGGAATTTCTTCCAATGGTCTTCCAATATCCTTATCCTCTTTTCTCAACTCAAAGTACTTTTAAACATTATCCTCAAATTCTCTTTGATGTCCTAGTTCAATATTTTTATCTTATTCATCGTTTAATTCAGGTTTTTCTTATGATTGATTGGTATCTAAAGATATAAATACCGGTTCTCTAGATGAATTCTCTAAATAAATAGGCTTTAAAATTGTATGGGGTACTTCCATCTTACGTTCATGAGATTTTTCAACAAATGGAATTAAAAGTTTACTATTTTTGGTAGCGTCCATCATTTCACACCTCTCCTGAACATACATACAGTCTTCTTTAAGTAATGTTTTCGAATCATCATGAAAATCTATTTCAATCTCATCTTTTAACTTACTCTCAAAGCTTTCTTGGAAATGGTCTTTATTTAGATAATCAATTTCATCCATTCAAAACAATCATCATCTTTTCTCTCAGCTGGATATTTCATAGTCTTTAATACATCAAAAGTGACTTACTGGTCATTAATATTCATAGTCAACTTTCCTTTTTGCACATCTATCATAGCTTGTCCAGTAACAAGGAAAGGTCTCCTAAAATAATTGCAATTTCTTTATCTTCCTAATACAATAAAGTCCAAAAGAAAGATATATTTATCCACTTTAACAAGCACATCTTCTATAACTCATTTTGGATAAATTATAGATCGATCAGCTAACAGAAGGGTTACAGTAGTGTGAGAAATATCGATTAAACCTAACCTTCTAAATATAGATAGAGGCATCACATTAATGCTCACTCCTAAATCACATAAAGCTTTTCCAAATAATGTTTCTCCAATTGCACAAGGAATTGTAAAGCTACAAGGATCTTTAAATTTCTGAGGAAAATTTTTCTGAAGTATAGTGCTGCACTCCTCACTAAGTGCAACTGTCTCGTAATCCCCAAATTTCCTTTTCTTGTTTAATATATCCTTCATAAACTTTGCATAACTTGGCATCTGTTTCAAAGCTTTTGTGAAAGGAATAATTATCGTTAACTTCCTAAGTACTTTTAAGAACTTTGAAAATTTTTTATCCAACTCATGCTAAGTCCCTGAGGAAATAGAGGTGGTGGTTTTTCCAAACTGATTTTAGTTGGAGATATTAATTTTTCCATATCCTTAGAAACATGTTCTTCAAGTCTTTTAGTTTCCTTTGTTTCTCTCACAACATCTTTCTCTTTTCTAACCACATCGTCTATCTCTCTTCCACTTTTTAATTGGAAAGCTTCTACTTGTTCATTAGTGTTCACTTTAGGGTTGATCTCATTGTTGCTAGGAAGTGTTCCTTGGTGTCTATTGCTAAGTGAATTAGAAATTTGTCCCAGTTGATTCTCTATGTTTCTAATCGCAGCATTTTGACTTTGCAACTGGTTTCTCATTTGCAATACCACTTCTTCCATAGATAATTTCTTATCCTCAAATTGTTTATCATTGTTAGAGTCTAGTGGATATGAAGGTCTATAGTTTGTGTTCCCCTGATTATTCCTACTTCCATTATGATTTGCATGATTATTTTCCCATTTTAGGTTTCCACCATTAGTAGTATGTTTCCAGTTAAATTTAGGATGGTTCTCCCAATCTGGGTTGTAAAAGTTAGAGTACGGGTTGTTTATGGTATTTAAAGTCTTATACGATAATTTAGAAAGAACAATAGGCCCTAATGAACTTTCCTCACTTACAGGAGTAAATTGAGGTTGGTTCATTCTAAATTGGTCCAACTTCCTTGATATTGCAACAATCTGAGACGCAAGAATTGAAATTGTATCTGTATCATGAATACTAGCTACTTTTTTATGATATACCCTTGTAGAGGGCCATTGAAATTCATTTGTATCCATTTCTGCAATTATTGCATATGCTTCATCAAATGATTTTGACATTAATGATCCACCAGCAACAGCATCAATTATAGACCTAAGGGATCCTACTAACCCATTATAAAAAGTTTGAATGATTAACCAATCGGGCAGAGCATGGTGTGGACACTTTCTTAAGAGTTCCTTAAATCTTTCCCAGGCAGGTATATTGATTCTCCTTCATACTGACAAAATGAGATAATATCGTTTCTAAGTTGAGTAGTCCTTGAAGGTGAAAAAAACTTAGCTAAGAATTTTTGAGTTAACTCCTCCCAATTTTTAATAGAACCAGGTGCTAATGAGTATAACCACATTTTAGCCTTATCCCTTAGTGAGAAAGGAAAAAGCCTTAGTCTAACAACATCGTCTGACATACCGTTATAACAAAATATAGCACAAAGTTCTAGAAAATTTGATAAGTGTAAATAGGGATTCTCCAAAGGAGTTCCCCCAAACGGATTGTTCTACACCAGTTGGATAATCTCAGGATTTATTTCAAATGAGTCAGCTTCTACGATAGGGTTTTGTATACTAGAGTGAATTTCATCTGTCATAGGATTTATGTAATCCCTCAATGATTTATGATAATTTTCCAAGTTATTATCTTGAAAGTTTTCCATTTCCATTTCTAGTTTTTCGAGTCCTTTTTGTATTTTTATTTTTTTAATTTTTTCAAACTCGAGACCATAAGGCACAAGTCCTGTAGATCCTTTGTTTTGCATACGTAACACAACAAACAATATATTAACATCTAAACAAATAAAACCAAAAATATTTTCAACAAAACAAAACATTTTCACAGACATCTTATTTTTCACACAAATAGATTTTTCACAACACTTTTTCATATAAAAACACATTTCACACTAAAATAGTTTTTACGACACTACAGTTTTCCAAGTCTAAGCCTAATTACTTCAACTAAAATTATCCTAAAGTTCTTACCGAAGCTTCCCCGACAATGGCTCCAAAAACTTGACCCGACCCGCAATTACGCAGTAAATTAACTTCCAAAATATGGTCAAAAGCTTGACCCAATTTATAAATTGCGGCTAGTGTACAAAATCTTAAATGATATAAAAATTGGATAAATATTTTACACACTAGGGGTACTACACAAGTATACGTATCGCTTCAAGTAATATAGAGTTTTCTTTAAAAACCCTAGTATCGATCCCACCAGGAAGTAAAGTAAAAAGTCTTTAATCAAATTCTAGTCTACTACTAATAGTCCTTAATTTAGAATGTCGATTAAAATTGTATTTTATTTAGCAACTACTCATTCCAAATTCTGAATCTCAACGAGATCCACCTCGAAATTAATTTTAAATCGAACTTCAATTGGAATCAAAACACTGATTAAATCAAAACTCAAACTCCAAAATTAAAAAACTTGAAATTGAAACTTGAATAAATGAATTTAAAATCAAATCTCCCCAGATCTCGTGATTTGGAATTCACCTTTTTTCCCCAATGAAAGTTCAAGGATCTCCAGTCTTGGAGATATACTCGATACTCCCTAGCGGAAATTTTCTACGTTTTATTCTAAGTGTGTCACTTAGACGTCTGTGTTGGTTTTTTTTATCTCTTCGGTCAACGCCAATACACACGGTGTGCTTGGTTAGCACACCACACCTATTGGGGGTCCATTTGTTGACCTCATTTTTGGTGAGGTCTTTTCTTCTCTCCTTAGTACTAAGGATCTAGCCATAGGTTTTCCCTTTGACTATCCTAGAGGACAAGAAATGGAACCCACCACCACTTAGAAATTCAAACCACTTCTTGACTCTTTTCAAACCCCACAAGTTTGATTGTAAACCCCTAAACCACTTGGAGGGTTAAAGTCAATATGTGGAGGTTTAAAGGATGTGTTTCCTACAGGACTCTATGGCCTTAATACTACCCTGGATGGTCTGTTCTGGTGAGGGTTGACTTGCACACACACTACACTCTCACACACATTCCAACCCTAAAACCACACCTGTACCCAATTTGACTTCCCGACTCATGTAAGTAATTCATATGGATGGACCTCAACCCCTAGGCCCCTAGCTAAGAGGGTTAGGAACAACTTAGTGAATGTCTAAAATGAGTCATCTCATGGCTCTTGTGAGCTTAACATGGCTTCATGGCTTAATTAAAATGATTTCGTTTAACTCACACTTGATCAACCTTCATTTTTCCAAAATTTCAATTTTTGACCCCCGGGACCCTAAACCCACCAAGCCTACCAAATGCCCTTGAAATTGCCCAAAATTTGCAAAATTTCCTAATTTATCCAAAATTCCTCAAAATCAGTCCTAAAAAATTCCCACCACTCAAATTGATCATCCTTAGTCAAATATACCAAAATTTTCAGAATACCCTCCAATAACCTCCAAATACCCAAAATATCATTTTAACCCAACAATTCCAAAAATTCAGAAAATTCCCAAAAAATATTTATAAAATCCCAAATATTCCCAATTTCATTTTGTCCAACTACACCATAATCCAATTTTGTCAATTTAGCCCACTTTTACCAAAACTCCAAATTTAACATATTTTAAACCTAAGAGAGCCAAATGTCCAACCAAACCACTCCAATTGACCTCAATTTTGATCCAATTCAATCCTAAGCTTCAATTTAATATCCCCAATATCAATTTAGACCAAATCCAAGCCCAATTTGACCAACATGTGGATCCAATTTTAATTCGATGCTTAAAGCCCAATTTTGGCCCATTACCTAAACTTAGCCCAAACCAACCCAACTTAATTCCAATTAGCCCAAAATCATTTCTAAAAACTTCATAACATCCACAAAAACAAAACACTAACTTGATTTGCCCAAAATTTGAACCCAAACTTCACTCAAAACCTAACCCAAATAAAAAATCCCCAATTTGGCTGAAACCAATCATGAACCCAAATAGGCCCAAATCCCAAAATCAAAGCCCAACCAAAATTGAAAACTCTTTGTTATACTCCCATAAACATTTTTCAACATTAATTTTACATCAAACCCAACATTAGCCCAACCTTAACCCAAGTTAGCCCAATTTGATCCACTTTGGCCTCATTACCAAAAAGCCCAAATTAAATCCAATTCAACCCCAAATTACCCCAAATTTGCTCTAAACAATTCATGAAACATTCCCAAATTAAATCCAATAATTATTGGGCCCAATCTTTGACAAAAATTTCATCCACTAACTTCTTTTAAAACCTAGAAGCCCACCTTTTTTTAAGACACTTTAAAAGCCCATCCAAAACAATTTCAAAGGTCCAAAACTTATTTCAAAACCCTTATGACATCTTCATTGGTCATCCATTTAATCAAAATCATTCCCTAAGTTCCAATTCCATCATCAAATAAATCCATATCAAGCGTCATGCCAATTTTCCTTAAATTCATCAAAAATGCCAAAATCCCAAGAAAAACTATTTACATGAAATTGGGCCAAGCCACTCCTATGCCATGAGCAAGCCTTGGATCCATGCACAAGCCACATGAAAGCCATGTGAATCTTGGACTTGTAATCAACCCATTTATGTCAAGAGGAGGAGAGCCTTTAAGCACCCCTTAAAAGTCATTTACCC
Organism: Papilionanthe hookeriana x Papilionanthe teres; assembly: GCA_022702705.1. NCBI lineage: Eukaryota > Viridiplantae > Streptophyta > Magnoliopsida > Asparagales > Orchidaceae > Papilionanthe > Papilionanthe hookeriana x Papilionanthe teres. Next base: position 75,779,384 of record CM040432.1, on the reverse strand, counting down.
TTCACATGACTCCCCTTAACCCAAAATTAATCCAAATATTCTTGGATGGGTACCTCACCACCCTTTCCTAGCTGACTCACCTGACCTCCCTCAGCCCAAATCAGAACTTGGAAAGGTGCACTCAACCCAAAACCAAGACTTGAACAAATTAAACCTAAAATGACCCCCTCACCATATCACTTAAAGCCAAGTTCTTTACACAAGCCTATGGCTGATTGATTGCATCAAACCCCAACCCTGACTCCCCTGGCCTTGAGAGTGTCCCATGCCTGACGGCCAGCAGCCTGTATCGCCGGAAAACACCATGGCCGAGAGCACCCATTTGATTCAAAATTCAAATTGAACCTGCTGAGCTATCCCATGGCCAATGGCCATTGTGGTTGTTCTTCCCTTGCCCTGAGCAATTGATCCAAGCCTTTAAACCCCCGTGGGAAGCCCTCTAGCCAGCCCTATTTAAACACCACACCCTCTCGGCCAAAGAAGGTGCTGAACAAAACATTACCAAAACTCTGGCAAAATTGCTCCACACTCTTCTCCATACATAGAGCACTTGATCCCCACTGAAATCCAGCCCTAATTCCCTCTGGTTGAGCTAAATTTCTGAGTTCAATTTCAAGCCTAAAACCAGGACACTTCACCACAGTGAGCCAATCCTCAAATTGATTAATTCTACACCTTCATCAGACCAAGAGAAGAAGTTCCCCAGCAAAAGCCCCCTCACCAGGCCAGCCATTCTCCCCATCGGCTAAGCTTTCAAATCGGTCCTGGTCACTTTCATACCTGGACAATTCCTCAGAGCCAGAAACTTCATCTGGAGCTTCCTTGGGATCAATCGAAGGTGCCACAACTCTCTGATTGAAGCTTGACTTCTCAAAGCAAAGGTATTGACCTCTTCTTCCTCCCAAGCTTTTATGGATTCTTCATTTTGTTTGAGTCAATTTTAATGTATGTTAGCCATACGGATGTATTCGTCTCGTTGAGATGAGTTCATAGAGCTAAAGAATGTTTAATTTGGTTAAGTATCAAGTGAGTATTAAGCCTAGAAGGTGGACGGTTCTCGGGACACACCAGACGGAGATGATGACCAGCAGCCGTCGGATCGCACGTGTATCGGATGGACGACCAGTATCACGCCGGATCATGATATGAGACGAGACCATGAGCTGCGTGGCCTCCCAGTCAGATGGCAGTGTCAAATGGCGGAGCGACGCGTGTAGCTTCGGAGCTGTCGAGGATGATGAGGCGCCGCGTGGATAAGTAGATAAATAGGGAATTTTTTATTTATTTAAATACCATAAACTTCAAAAATTTATATCTTTGTGTAGAAAAATCACAAAAATAAAATAAAAATACCCCCTTGCACAGTGAACAGAGGAGAACAATGTGGAAGAATTAAGTTATTTTGATGAGTATTTTATTTTTAATTAATTATTTGCCGATTTCAGTATTTTAATTCTCCATGCATGCATACAATTCACCATGGCATGAGACCATAGGGCTTTTGTAGCCTCTGTTCTTGGGAACATTCTTTGAATTTTCCAAGGCCAGAGACCATCTCGGTTGTAAGATATTGATTTTTCAAATTTATGTGTCTGTTTTGATGTTTTAATTCCAGTAATTAGCATGTTGCTTAGAAAATTCTAGGAAAATTTGGGGAGGTATCTTATAACTAAAGGACCCTAGGAAAATTATGGTTAGGTTTAATTCATTAAGAATAACCTTAATTGGCCTAAACACCCAAAACTGAGTTTTAATTAATTAGGATTAACCACACATCAAAATTACTTGAAAACAACTCTCCACTGTCACTTAGGATGCAGAGAACCTCACATAAAAATTTGAAGTGAATTGGAAATAATTTAACCCATTAAATGAATTATTTAAGTTGTGTAACTATTTTTAAAATTCAAAAATTCATAAAACCTAAAATACACTTCAAAAATTCACCAAAATGGTTTTGTGGGCTCTCTGATATCAGAGAAGTCTAAGAAAATTAAAATTAGAATTTTCTAAAAAAATTTATTTTTAACCATATTTCAAATATTTTAATAATTAAAAATAATAAAAATCACAAAAATATTAAAAATCATAAAAATATCACATTTTGCCTCCTAATCAGTTAGAAACAAACCAAATATTTTTCTCAAGTCTATAGGTTAAGAAATTGAATTTTAAAGGCTTAGGACAATTTTTAATATTAAAAAATAAATTTCCCCACATTTTCACCAAATTAATTCTAGTAAATCAAAGAAAATCACAAAAATATAAAATTTGCTTCTCTAGACTCCTTGAGGTCAGAGAGATTTATGAAAAATATATAATTCATTTTTCAACTTTAATTTTATTTTATAATTAATTAATACCATAAAACTCAAAATAATTATAATAAATAAAATATAATTCAAAAAATCACCAAAATTGGTCTAGGTAGTCCTCTGGTTAGTAGGGACATCTCACAATTTTACTAAGGATAGAAACCTCACCTTGATCATGTTGTTGAATTTTCATTGAAAACCCTCATTTTCTCACAAAAATAAATATATAAATTAAATTAAATTCAGAAAAATCACATTTTCTCCTCTAGTGTCTTAATTGACATATGAGTGAAGTGACATAAAAATTTTAAATTCATTTGAGCTTGATTTTATGAGTTATGAAATAAATAAGCCTAAGAGGGCATTAAGGTAATTAAAAGACTTTAACCTTAATTAATTTTTAGGCTTAATCAAAGGGAGGGTAAAATATCTGATCTTAATTTTCCCTTGGGTGATTGAAACTTAAATAATTAAGAGGTAGAAACCCATTAATCATCTTGAAAATATTTAAAGTGAACCTTAATTAATTAAATAATTAAAATTTTGGAAAATAATCAAAATTTAGATTATTAAAGTTGGGGATATGACTTGAGAAGATATCAACCCTTTAATTTAAGATTCCTAAATAAATCACTTTGATAATAATTAACTCTTAATTAAACTTAAGATGATAATTGGAATTAATAATTAAATAATTAAAAGGAAAATAACCCTTAATTAAATTAAAGTTTGAAACATTAAGTGATTTAATAACTTAATTAAAATAAATTGAGAACAGTAAAATTAATTTATCATTTGAAAACAAACCTAAAACAAATTTAAAACATTAAAATTAATCAAAAATATTAAGATCATTAAAATATAAATATTTAATTAAATTGAGACAACTTGAACACTATTCGAAACTTAAAATTATTAATTAAAATTTTATAACTAAACCAAATCATTTCAAATCATCAATTCCAATTTTCTAATTAAGAATTGTTAAAATCTTCAACAAATTAATTTGCCCCTAAAGGATTTCATTATCATAACTCTTAAATAAATCATTAAGTGAAATGTCACTTCACTCATAGGATAATCAAACATCCTAGTTCACTGAGTAAGAAGCAAAACTTAACTAAATCTCTTGAATGATTAATTCACTTGTACAATGAAATTAATTTGGACTCAAAATAATCTCAGAAGTATTGAAAAGATGTTTAGGACTCGTCCTAAGCACTTTCTCAATATGATGGGATGTTTCAGAAGAATAACTGAACTTAATTGTTCTTTGGTGAAGAAAATCATCCTTAACAAAACATAAGAATCTAGACGTCATAGGAATTGACTAGCTATAGGATTAGGATTTTGGTAGACAACCAAAACCTTCCCTTAGTTTTACCTAGGTGTTTTCTTGCAAATATATAAATTCTTTAACCTGTGTCTTTAGTGTAGGAGAAAATAAATAGGAATGCTTACCTGGTACGCTTTTATTTCATTGCAATTTATTTACCTGCACTGTACTTTACTTCTCTTGCATGTTAAACAAGAATGTCACCCTGCATGAAAACTAAAACATTTAGGATAGCCACAAAATTGAAACTCAAAATTAAATTAAAAGTCACAACAAGATAAAATTCACCGCCACAACATTCAAAATATAAAACAACTCAAAATTTAATCACAAACATAACAACAAAACTACAACTACAACTAAATTAAAACGTCTCGTTTGATGATCAGGAATACCTCAGATGATGTAACCTATGTGTTGCTAACTAGATTTCCCATGGTCTAAATGAAAGTGTGGAACTCATTCAGTTGAGTTTAGCAAATTCATTTGGACTAAGTGAATTCGATGAAAATAACGGTGTCGAGATGACGGAACCGTGGAATCTTAATTGGTTATGTGTAACCAAATTTAAGATTTGTTTTAATTAAAACATTAAAAATATTTTTGCTTTAAGATTTCTCTAAACCAAAACATTTCTCTCATCTCCTGATTTTCACTTTCTAAAACTAAACCTTTGCAACAACAAGGAGCTTGGAGCATAGTGGGCAGCACAGCCATCTTCGTCAGCAAAACTGGAATCTACATCAACAAAACCATTCTTAGAATTAAATAGCAAACCCATAGGATTTCGAGGTAGTTTGCCTAGTGTAACATAAATCATCAACTCTTCGTTAGGCATTTGCATAATCATGTTATGTAAATTAAGCCCTAACCGGTACGACATAAACCCTCACATCTTCGAGGCTACTTGTGTGATTATGTCATACAAACATAAGTCCTAATTAATTAAAATTGGAAGGATTGCAACATTAAATAATACTCTTAAATTGAAGCCAAACAATTAGGATAGTTTGGGAAGCTGCCAAGATTCTTCTTGGATCCTCAACTTCTCCTACTTCTCTTCCTTTCGACTCCTAAAATTAACTGTTCCAAATTTGAGTTATTCCCTATCGAAATTTCCAATGTCCAATTGTTTGAAAACCTTAAACTTTGAAATTCTTGAGAGCAAAACCACTGATCATTATCGAAAGTTTTCTTAAGTGTCTTCAGACATTTAAGATGTAATTAACTATAGGGGCTTGCCCTTATAGGGAACTTTAAGAACCCAGGTAATATAAATCCTGTTTAATTCTTTTATATTAAACAGAGGAACTTGTCGGCATATAAAACTGGTTCGCAGACCAAACAGATGTCATAAATCTTCTAGTTTATTTAATCGAGCCCCATCACCAAGCAGTGTGTCTATTCCTCGGGATAGATACACGGTTTGTGATGCGGTGCTTGTTTATATAAACTATTCGGGATGTGAGATTAGTTTGATTTCATATCTTAAAATTTTTTAAACTTAAAATTATTTTCAAAATCAAATGCTACTTTCTAAATTATACATATATATTTAAATTAAATTTAAAATCTAAAATTCGCCGACAACTTCTGTAGGCAACCCCCTTTTTCAAAACACAGAACCTAAAATTATGCCGACAAATTCTAGCGACTCCGCTGGGGACTAGTTCCTCTCTCCATTTTAATCAGATGGTTTTGCTTTCATAAATCGGTTGTGAGTCCATACCCCTTGTGGACCAAACTACCATTCTTTTCGTTGGCATACCACGTTCATTTCTATCTTGAGCGGGTATAATCAACTCCTTTTGGATTCTGGAGCCACTATTTAGACAACCCTAAACAGAGAGGTTACGGAATCCTTCTGCCTCCCAAAAATGGGGTGGACCCCCAATAAGTGTTAGTCTAGGAGTGGTCTTTCGAGTTGAGAAGTCTTACGAGAGTTTTTCTTCCTTTCTAATTCCGAATCGGATCATTTACCTTTTCTATAACCTTCCTCCTTTAATCGTTTTGTTCCTAACAAACAAATCCTCTAATAAACAACCTTCTAATAAACAAACTCTTTTAAAAATCACAAATACACTAAGATAAAGGAAAATGGGTTCGGACTCTTTCTTTTTTTCGTCCTAAGTATTGCGACAAAAGGAAGTATAATTTGGGATTGACATTTGGAATCTACCCTGTAGAAAATGTCTGCACCAAAGTTAATTTTCTCCTTCTCCAACGGACTGGACTTAGCTGTCTACAAGGATGAACTGCATGACAATGGGATCATCCATTTTGGATAAGGATTTGACAATACAGATGTTAAGTTCGCAGATGTTACTCTGTTCACCCTAATGAACAAAGTATCGGAAAATGAGGAGCCTGTAATTGAGTTTAACCTAATATCGACTCAAGAGTTCCCTCCCCTGAAAAGGGTTCCAGTTGAAAGAAGTACTGCTGTTCGTAGGAGGACTGTTGTCTCTACCCCCACCAGTCTAGTCATCCCTGTACCTACCCCGGCTCCTTTCAAATTAAAGGGGAAGGAAATCTGAATCTGTGATGAGCCTATCACCGTGAAGGGTACATATTTTGCTATAATACCTTCTGTCTTCGAAATAGGGTCCAGTTCAAGAGTTGCACCCTTAACTCAGACTCAAAGGAGAAATAGAAGCAGAAAGATTTCCAGGATCGAGAAGGCCAAGACTGCTAAAGTTGCATTTTTGGAAAAGATTTCTGAGAAAAAGGAAGAACTGCTCGAGTATTCACCTCTGTTGGAGGGAAGTAGGTTTCACCCTCTCTCTGTTGCATACGATAAAGAAGATGTCCGGAGGATCGCCGCTGCATTACCCCGACCTGCATACTATAATGACTACAAAAGAAAAAGGGTCAGGACTACGCCATTTGCCCGGCTACAAGCTGTGGTAGAGAAATTGGCTAAGAAAGAGAGACGCCCCATATCAGAAATCCTAAGAAGAATGGGATGAATACCAGCTAAATCCCACCTCGGACCGTGAGTAGAGCCTGTCACTGCTGTAGAGAAACCAATGAAGAAGATGCGAGCTAGTTCGCCTGTTGTTGTATCGGGTCACCATATTAGGGAGGACGCCACCTACCAGCATATAGCCGACAGACCGTATGGTCCCAGGCCTTCTGCTGCAAGAAGGATGGTGTGGCGACCTATTATCACTAAGCCGATACCGACACAACATCCCAAGAAGAAAAGCCTCGTCAGAGAGCCTGAATCAAAAGATTGTGCCACTTCATTAAAAGAAACTCCTGATAAAGAAATTCAACAATCATCACGTGATAACCGCGAGACCGTCTGGAAGAGGCCGTTAGAGGACGCCATAGGAAAGCTAAGGATGGACATCCGACGGTTGGCAAAAGAAAGAGGAGAAAAATTAGAAAATGAAGTAGATTCATCAGATACCATGGATCACGAGTATGTCAAGATCAATATGGTTGAGACCCGAGTGTCGTCAGCTCTGTAAGGAGTTCCATCAACCTCAGAAAGAGATGAACCAGAAGTAATGAGAGCACGTCTTCAAGAGAAAGATGATATGATTTCTCAGATGGCAAAGAGGATGGAAGAGATGGTTCCCGCTTTAGCCACTCTCCAGAGTCAGCTTCAACCACAGAAGGAAACACCCCCCGATATCATTCACATTGCAAATGGAGGGAAATAGATTACGTCTGTCAACGGAGATGAACTGCCGAAGAAGAATTCTGCATAAAGCATGATTCCTGAGAAGAATATCAAGAACATGGTGGAACAGTAGGTGTGAGAAGCCTTAGCCCAGTCTAAGAGTGGAGCATCTATTCAGACGAGTAAACCTTACTCTGAAGAATTTGATGTGGTTTGTTGACCTCATTTTTTATGAGGTCTTTTGCTTCTCTCTTTAGTACTTAGGATCTAGCCTTAGGATTTTCCTTTGACTAATCTTAGAGGACTAGAAGTGAAACCCACCCTTTAGAAACTCAAACACCTCTTGACTCCCTACAAACCCCACAAGCTTGATTGTAGACCCCTAATCACCTAGAGGGTTGAAATCAAATGTGGAGGATTAAAGGATGAGTTCCCTATAGGACATTTTGGCCTTAGGAATACCCTGGGTGGCCTGGTCTAGTGAGGATTGACTTACACATACACTACACTATCACACACATTCCAAGTCCTAAAACCACACTCTCACCCAACTTGACTTCCTGACTAATGTAGGTAATTCATATGGATGGTCCTTAACCTCTAAGCCCCTGGCTAAGAGGGTTAGGAACAACATAGTGAATGCCTCAAATGAGTCCTCTCATGGCTCATATGGGCTTAATATGACTTCATGGCTCAACCAAAGTGATCCCATCCTACTCAAATTTGATCAATCTTCATTTTGTCAAAATTTCAATTTTTGACCCCCGGGGCTCCGGACCCACCAAACCTACCAAATGCCCTTGGAACTACCCAAAATTTGCAAAATTACCTAAATTACCTAAAATTCCTCAAAATCAGTCCTAAACATTTCCCCCCACTCAAATTGATCATCCATAGCCAAAAAATACCAAAAATTCCAAAAGTACCCCCAATACCCTCCAAATACCCAAAATGCCCTTCTTAGCCCAAAAATCCAAAAAATTCCAGAAAATCCCAAATATTCCCAATTTCATTTTGTTCAACTACACCATGGGCCATTTTTGCCAATTTACCCCACTTTTATCAAAACCCCCAATTTGACCCATTTTAAACCCAAGTGAACCTAATGTCAAACCAAACCACCCCAATTGACCTCAATTTTGGTCCAATTCAATTCTAAACTTCAAATTAACATCCCCAAAATCAATTTAGACCAAATCCAAGTCCAATTTGATTGACATTTGAGCCTAATTTCAATTTGAAGCCTAAGGCCCAATTTTGGCCCATGACCCAAACCTAGTTCAAACCCATCCAATTCAACTCCATTTGGCCCCAAATCTTTTCTAAAGCCTTCCTAACACCCCCATAAACAAAATACTAACTTGATTTGCCCAAATTTTGAACCTAAACTCCACTCAAACCTAACCCAAAATCAAAATTCCTTAAATTGACCTAAGCCCAAACCTAACCCAAATGGGCCCAAATCCCAAAATTAGAGCCCAACCAAAGTTGGAAACTCTTTGTGACACTCCCATGAACACTTCTCAACATTAATTTGACATCAAATCCAACTTTAGCCCAACCTTAACCCAAGTTAGCCCAATTTGGCCCACTTTGGTCCCTTTAACTAAAAAGCCCAAATTCAACCCAATTCTACTTCAAATCACACCAAATTGATTCCAAACCATTCATGAAACATCCCTAAACCAATTGCAACATTTATTTGACATGGTCCTTCACAAAATTTTCATCCAAAAGCCTATCCTAAAATCCAAAAGCTCACTTCCCTAAATCACTTTAAAAGTCCATCTAAAACCATTTCAAAAAGCCCAAAATCTATCCTAAAGCCCATATGACATTTTCATTTGCCATCCATTTAATCAAAATCATTATTTAAGTTAAAATTCCATCATCAAATGATTCCAAATCAAGTGTCATGCAAAATCACCACTAAATGCCAAAAATCTCAAAATCCCTTTCTCATGCAAGTAAGTCAAGTCATTCACAAGCCATGAGCAAGCTTTGAAGCCATGCACAAGCCACATGAAGTCATGGGAATCACTTTACACATTACCATACCATTAATTGCAAAAGGAGGAGCCTCTTTTAAACCCCCTTAAAAAAGTTTTAACCCTTTTAATGCTTCACCTTAATCCATGATTAATCCAAATATTCATGGATGGGGACTTCACTACCCTTTCCTAGCTGATCCAACTGACTTCTCTCAGCTCAAAGTCAAGCCTTGGGGAGGTGCACCTAGCCTAAACCATGCCTTGGACCAAATAAACTCAAAATGAGCCCCTTCCCCATTCCATTTTGAATCAAGCTCTTTACACATGTCCATGGCCAATTGACTGCACTAAACCCCAGCCCTAACCTCCCTAACCATGAGGGTGACCTGACCCTGGCAGGCCAACCACCACAGCCGCCGGAAACCACCAGGCCGAGATCACCCATGTGAGCCAATTTTTGAATTCTGCCTTGTTGACTTGTCCCATGCCTAATGGCCACCATGGTTGTTCTTCTCCTCACCAGAGCAGATGATCCAAACCACTAAACCCCCCTGGGAAGCCCTCCAGCCATGCCTATTTAAACACCACCACCTCTCGGCCAAATGAGGAGATCAACCAGACCTTAAGGAAACTCTGCCAAAATTGCTCCAAGACCTTCTCCTAACCCAGAGCAGTTGATCCCCAGTGTTCCTTTGCCCTAATCCCCATTAACAGAGCTCAATTTCTGAGTTGAAAATCCACCCAAAAAATAGGACACTTCACCACGGTGAGCCAATCTCCAAATTGATTGGTCCTACACCTTCACCGGACCAAGAGGAGAAGTTCCCAAGCAAAAGCCCCCTCACTGTGCCAGCCATTGCTTCTAGTCTCCAAGCTTTGTGATCGAGCTTGGTCACTTTCACACTGGACAATTCCCCGCAGCCAGAGACTTCATCTGGAGCTTGCCTGGACTCAATCGAAGGTGACACAACTCTCAGATCGAAGCTTCACTTCTCTGAGCAAAGGTATGAACTCACTCTTCCTCCCGAGCTTCCAGCGATTCTCCATTTTTTTAAGTTAATTTTATAGCCTATAAACCATATGGATGTGTTCGTCTCTTCAAGACGAATCCATAGAGCATAAGAAAAAAAAAATCCATTGAGAATCGAGTGAGATCTTAAGGTTTTAGTGTGGACGGTCACGGGTGCACACCAGTCGTAGACGTTGACCAGGAGCCGTTGGATCTCGCGTGTATGGAGCGGACGTCGAGATTAAGTCGGACGACGCGATGGTTCATGAACCGCGGGATGCGTGGCTGCTAACTCAAGTGGCGGCGTCGAATGGGAATGCGCCGCATGGGCTTTCGGAGCTGCCGATGTTGCGCTGGCGCCGAGTCAGATAAGTAGATAAATAGGGTATTTTTGAATTATTTAAATGTCCTCAACTTTAAAATTTCACATCTTTGCATAGAAAAATCAAAAAAATAAAATAAAAATACCCTCTTGCTCAATGAACATAGTAGAATAATGTGGAAAAGAAATCAAATTAATTGATGAGTATTTTATTTTTAATAATTTATTTACTATTTTTAGTATTTTAATTCTTCATTTGCATCGATAATACACCATAGCATGAGACCATAGGGCTTTTGAAGCCTCTAATCTTGGGAACAGTACCTGAATTTTTCAAGGTCAGAGGCCATCTCTGTGAAAAGTTATTGAATTTTCAAGTTTATGTCACTGTTTTAGGTATTTTAATTACAATAATTAGCATATTGTAAAATAAATTCTAGGAAAATTTGGTGATGTTCCTTAGGACTAGAAGACCCTATGAAAAATATATTTTGAGTTAATTCATTCATATTAACCTTAATTGGCCCAAACCCCTAAAACTAAACATTAATTAATTAGGGTTAACCACACATCAAAAGAACTTCAAAACAATTCTCCACTGATCTTTAGGATCACAGGAACCTTATATAGAATTTTTAAATCAATTGGAAATGTTTAACCTCACTAAATGGATTAATTAAGTCACATAACTAAAATTAAACTTTAAAAATTCATAACTCTAAAAATACTTTTCAAAAATTCACAAAATTGGTTATGGAGCTTCTCTGGTATCAGAGGAGTTCAGGAAAATTAAAATTGGAATTTTCTAAAAAAGTTGATTTTTCACAACATTTTAATATTTTAATAATTAAAAAAATAATAAAAATCATAAAAATATTAAAAATCACCAAAATGTCACATTATAAATTCTAATTACTTAGGAACAAACCAAATATTTTTCTTAAGTCTCTAGGATAAGATATTGAATTTTAAAGGCTTAATGTAATTTTTAATATTAAAAAATGAATTTTCAACCTTTTTCACTAAAATAATTCTAATAAATCAAAGGAAAATCAAAAAATTATGAAATTTGTTTCTCTGGACTCCTTGAGGTTAGAGAAATTTCAAAAAAAATATAAAATCTATTTTTTAACCTTTATTTTATTTTATAATTAATTAATACACCAAAACTTAAACTAATTATAATAAATAAAATATAATTTAAAAAATCACAAAAATTGGTCCAAGTGGTCCTCTTGTCATTAGGAACATCTCATAGTTTTCTTAAGAATAGAAACCTTTCCTTCGTCATGTTGTTGAATTTACCTTGAGAACTCTTATTTTTTACTAAAAATAATTATATAAATAAATTAAATTGAGAAAAATCACATTTTCTCCTCTAATGTCTTAATTGACATGTGAGTGAGGTGACATAAAAATTTCAAATTCATTTGAGCTCAATTTAGTGAGTTATGAAATAAATAAGCTTAAAAGGGCATAAAGGTGATTAAAATTTTAACCCTTAATTAAGACTTTAGGTTTAATCAAAATGGAGAGTAAAATATTTGATTTTAATTTTCTCTTGGATGATTTAAACTTAGGGAAATTAAGGGGTAGAAACCCATTAAACACTTTGAAAATATCAAAATGAAACTTTAATTAATAAAATAATTTAAATTTTAGAAAGAGTACATTTAAAATTTGGATTATTAAAATAGGGATATTATTAAGAGGATGTTTATTCTTTAATTTAAAAATCCCTAAATAAGTCACTTTAATAATATTTAATTCTTAATTAAAATAATAATCCAAATTAACAATAAAAACTAACAATTAAAACTAAAATTAAAATTAAAATTAAATTAAAAATTAAAATTAAATTAAAAATTAAAGTTAAATTAAAATTAAAATTAAAATCAAAATTAAAACTAAAATTAAATTAAATTAAATTAAATTAAATTAAATTTACATTAAATTAAAATTAAATTAAAATTAAATTAAAATCAAATTGAATTAAATTAAATTAAAATTATTTAACAACAAACCTAAATGAAATCATTAAGAATTAAATCTAAAATAATTTGAACACTATTCCAAACTTAAAATTATTAATTAAAACCTTATAATTAAATTAAAACAGTTTAAACCATTAACTCGAACCTTGAATTAAGAATGATTAAAATTCTCGATAAATCAACTTGCTCTTAAAGGCTCTGATTATTATAACTCTTGAATAGAGTATTAAGTGAAATGTCACTTCATTCATCAGGTAATCGAATACCTAAGTTAACTGAGCAAGAAACAAAGTTTAACTAAACTCCTGGATGATTAATTCACCTGTGCAACTAAATTTACTTGGACTCAAAACAATCCTGCAAATATTGAAAAGATGTTTAGGACTCGTCCTAAGCACTTCCTCAATATGACGGGATGTTTTAGAAGAACAACTGAATTTAATTGTTCTTTGATGAAGAAAATCATCCTTAAACCAAACCAAGAACCTAGACATCATAGGAAATGACTAGTTATAGGATTAGGAATTTTTAGACAACCAAGAACCTTTCCCTTAGCTTTACCTAGGTATTTCTTGTAAAATATGTTTAAATGCTCTAACATGTATTTTAAGTGCAGCTTGGGATGACGAGGAGACCCTCCAGGTACGCTTTTATTTTATTACAATTTACTTTATTGCATTTTACTTCCATGCACTGTACTTTACCTTTCTTGCATGTTAAACAAAGCTATTGCATGAAAACCAAAACCTTTAGGATAGTCCCTGAACTGAAACTAAAACTAAATTAAAAGTCATTGCAAGATAAAATTCACCGCCACAACATTCAAAATATAAAACAACTCAAAATTTAATCACAAACAGAACAACGAAACTACAATTATAACTAAATTAAAACTTCTCGTTGAATAATCGGGAATACCTCGGATGATGTAACCCACGTGTTGCTAACGGGATTTCCCACGGTCTAAATGAAAGTGTGGAACTCATTTAGTTGAGTTTAGCAAATTCATCTGGACTAAGTGAATTCAATGAAAATAACGGTGTCGGGATGACAGAACCGTGGGATCTTAATCGGTTTTGTTTAACCAACTTTAAGAATTGTTTAATTAAAATGTTAAAAAAACTTAGATTTTAAGATTCTCTCTAAACCAAAACACTTCTCTCATCTCCTGATTTATGACTTCTAAAACTAAACCTCTGCAACAACAAGAAGCTCGGAGCATGGTGGGCAGCTCGGCCATCATCATCAGCAAAACTCGGATCTACTCCAGCAAAACTTTCTTAGAATTAAACAACAAAGCCATAGGATTTCGAGGTAGTTTGCCTAGTGTAACATAAGTCCTCAACTCTTTGTTAGGCATTTGCATGATCATGTCATGTAAATTAAGCCCTAGCCGATCTTAGGACTCCGAGGTAGTTGTTCGGTACGACATAAACCATCACATCTTCAAGGCTATTTGTATGATCATGTCATACGAATATAAGTCCTAATTAAATAAAATTGGCAGGATTGAAACATTAAATAAACTCTCAAATTGAAGCCAAACAATAGGATAGTTTGAGAAGTTGTCAAGATTCTTCTTGGATCCTCAGCTTCTCCTACTTATCTTTATTTGGACTCTTAAAATAAATTGTTCCAAATTTGATCCATTCCTAATTGAAATTTCCTAAAATCCAATCCTTTGAAAACCTTAAACTTTGAAATTCTTGAGAGCAAAACAACTAATCATTATCGAGAGTTTTCTTAAATGATTCCCGTCAATTAAGATGTAATTAACTATAGAGGTTTGCCCTTGTAGGGAACTTTAAGAACCCAGGTAATATAAACCTTGCTTAATTCATTTTTATTTAGTAGGGGAACTTGTCGGCTTATAAAATTGGTTCGCAGACCAAACAGATGTCACAAATCTCCTAGTTTATTTAATCGAGCCCCATCATCAAGCAGTGTGTCTGTTCTTCATGATAGATACACGGTTTGTGATGCGGTGCTCGTTTATATAAACTATTTGGGATGTGAGATCGGTTTGATTTCATATCTTAAAATTTTCAAACTTAAAATTATTTTCAAAAAATCAAATACTATTTTTTTCAAATTATATATTTAAATTAAATTAAAAATTCACCGACAACTTCTCCAGGCGACCTCCTTTTCAAAATACAACACTCAACCCAAAAATAAGCCGTACATGGTCCAATACCCGAAAGGCTGCATACCACCTCTGTTCAAGACTTTTGATGGTACGGAAAACCCCGGCAGCATGTCAAACATTTTCGTGCTAGTTGTTGCAATGCTGGTGGAAGTGATGCTTTAGTCTTCCGTCAGTTCGTCAGTAGTTTGTCAGGGATTGCCTTCAATTGGTATGCAGAACTTCTGAATGGTTCAGACAAGACCTTTTCAGAATTGGAAAACCTCTTTGTTAAGCGGTTTGTCGGGGCTCAGTACCACATCACTATTGGTGATCTAGTGGTGGAGCAACGGAAACCGAATGAAACATTAGAGGACTACATACTTCGATGGAGGAATTTAAGCATGAAGTGTGAACCAGAGCTTCATGAACAGCATGCAATCGGTATCCTGCTTAAGAGTATTTACGGCCCGATAACGCTTCTCCTTAAAGGATTTATAATAAAGACTTTTGAGAAGTTGCTTAGCAAGGCCTGGAGCTTGCAAGAGGAGGCAAAGCACCTAAGTTTCATCGACAAGATTGATAAACATAAGCCCGTGAAAGCATTTGAAAAGAAATATAGGATTTTCACGGCAGTCGATAAGGGAAAGCAATCAGTGCAAATACAGCAAGAGCAGCTATAGCCCAGTTATCAACCACCGCAACAAACATACCAACAACTATCGGCATATTTTTTAGGTTGTGTGTTTTGAAAAAGGGGTCGCCTATAGAAGTTGTTGGTGAATTTTAAATTTAATTTAAATTTAAATATATATATATATATATAGTTTTAGAAAGAAGCATTTGATTTTGAAAATAACTTTAAGTTTAAAATTATTTTAAGATATGAAATCAAACAGATCTCACATCCCAAATAGTTTATATAAACGAGCACCACACCACAAACCGTGTATCTACCTTGAAGAATAGACACACTGTTTGATGATGGGGCTCGATTAAATAAACCAGAAGATTTGTGACATCCATTTGGTCTGTGAACTAATTTTATAAGCCGACAAGTTCCCCTGCTTAATATAAATGAATTAAGCAGGGTTTATATTACCTGGGTTCTTAATGTTCCCTATAAGGGCAAGCCCCTATAGTTAATTACATCCTAAGTGACGGGAATCACTTAAGAAAACTCTCGATAATGATCAGTTGTTTTGCTCTAAAGAATTTCAATGTTTAAGGTTTCAAAGGATTGAATTTTGGAGATTTCAATAGGGAATGGATCAAATTTGGAACAGTAAATTTTAGGAGTCCAAAGGAAGATAAGTAGGAGAAGCTGAGGATCCAAGAAGAATCTTGGCTACTTCCCAAACTATCCTATTGTTTGGCCTCAATTTAAGAGTATGTTTAATGTTTCAATCCTGCCAATTTTAGTTAATTAGGACTTATATTTGTATGATATAATCACACAAGTAGCCTCGAAGATGTGAGGGTTTATGTCGTACCAAACAACTACCTCGGAATCCTATGATCGGTTAGGACTTAATTTGCATAAAATGATTATGCAAGTGCCTAACGAAAATGTTAAGGATTTATGTTGCACTAGGAAAACTACCTCGAAATCCTATGGCTTGGTTATTTAATTCTAAGAATGGTTTGGGAGAAGTAGACTCGAGTTTAGCTAAAGAAGATGGTCGTGCTGCCCACCGTGCTCCAAGCTCCTTATCGTTGTCGTAAAGGTTTAGTTTTAGAAAATGATAATCAAGAGATGAGAGAAGTGTTTTGGTTTAGAGAAATCTTAAAGTCCAAATGTCTTTAATGTTTTAATTAAAACAAATCTTAAAGTTGGTTAAACAGAACCGATTAAGATCCCACGGTTCTATCATCCCGACACCATTATTTTCATCGGATTCACTTAGTCCAGATGAATTTGCTAAACTCAACTGAATGAGTTCCACACTTTCATTTAGATCGTAGGAAATCCCGTTAGCAACACGTGGGTTACATCATCCGAGGTATTCCCGATCATCCAACGAGACTTTTTAATTTAGTTGCAATTGTAGTTTTGTTGTTCTATTTGTGATTAAATTTTGAGTCGTTTTATATTTTGAATGTTTTGGCGGTGAATTTTATCTTGTTGTGACTTTTAATTTAGTTTTGGGTTTCATTTTTGTGGCTATCCTAAAGGTTTCAGTTTTCATGCAGGGTGTCAATCTCTTTTAACATACAAAAAAAGTAAAGTGCAATGCAGGTAAGTAAATAAATTATAATAAAACATACCTGGAGGGTCTTCTCATCATTCCAAAGCTACACTTAAAACACATGTTAAGGCATTTATATATTTGCAACAAGTACATAAGTAAAGCTGAGGAAAGGTTCTGGTTGTCTACCAAAATCCTAATCCTATTGCTAGTCAATCCCTATGACGTTTAGGTTCTTTTATTTTTGTGGATGATTTTCTTCACCAAAGAACAATTAAGTTCGATTGTTCTTCTAAAACATCTCATCATATTGCGAAAGTGCTTAGGACGAGTCCTGAACATCTTTTCGATACTTCTGAGATTATTTTGACTCTATATGAATTTTATTGTATTGGTGAATTAATCATTTAAGAATTTAGTTAAGTTTCATCTCTTGCTTAGTGAACTTGGACATTTGATTATCTTATGAGTGAAATGACATTTCACTTAATGTTCCATTTAAGAGTTATTATAATTAAAGCCTTTAGGGGGAAAATCAGTTTGTTAAAAAATTTAACCGCTTTGATTAAAGTCGAGTTGATGATTTTGGATGATTTAGTTTCAAAATTCAAGTTGATTTTCTCTTAAGTGTTTTAAATTGTTTGATTTGAAAGAGGTGTTTAGATTATTCAATTTAAATAAACTTTTAATGATTTAAATTTAATTTGACTTAATTGTAACACTTTAGTCAATTTTAATTGATTTGATTTTTTATGTTTTTAATTATGAATTGTATTAAGGTTGATTTTCTTTAATGTTTCAAATTTGTTTTAGATTTGCTTTTTTTAAGTGGTTTCAAATTAATCTTAATGTTTTAAACTTATTTTAATTTGATTGTTAAATTACTTAATGTTTTAAGTTTTAATCTAATTAAGGGTTACTTTCTTTTAATTATTAATTTATTAAGTACCATCCTTAAATTTGATTAAGAGTTAAATATTATTAAAGTGATTTATTTAGGGATCTTAAATTAAAGGGTTATAGTCTCCCTAAGATATACTCCCCATTTTAATAATTCAAATTTCAATTAATCTTCCAAAATTTAAGTTATTTAATTAATTAAGGTTCCATTTTAATACTTTCAAAGTGGTTAATGGGTTTCTACCCCTTTATTCCCCAAAGTTTCAATCATCTAAAAGAAATTTAAGATGAGATATTTCACCCTCCCTTTGATTAAACCTAAATATTAATTAAGGTTAAAATCCTTTAATTACCACTATACCCCTTTAGGCTTATTTATTTCATAACTCATCAAAGTAAGCTCAAATGAACTTAAAATTTTTATGTCACTTCACTCATATGTCAATTAAGACATTAGAGGAGAAAATATGTTTTTTTCTGAATTTAATTTAATTTATATATTTATTTTTTGAAAAATATGGGTTTTAAAATGAAAATTCAACAACATAACCAAGGTAAGGTTTCTGTCCTTAGGAAAATTATGGGATGTTCTAATTAACTAGAGGACTATTTAGACAAATTTTGGTGATTTTGTTAAATATATTTTATTTATTATAATTAATTTAAGTTTTGGAGTGTTAATTAATTATAAAATAAAATTAAAGTTGAAAAATGGATTTTATATTTTTCATAAATCTCTCTAACCTCAAGGAGTTCATAGAAATAAATTTTACATTTTTCTGATTTTTTGTTGATTTATTAAAATTAATTTAGTGAAAATGTAAGGAAATTCATTTTTTAAGATTAAAAATTGTCTTAAGCCTTTAAAATTCAATATCTTAACCTATAGACTTAGGAAAAATATTTGGTTTGTTTCTATATGATTAGGATGCAAAATATGACATTTTTATGATTTTTAATATTTTTATGATTTTTATTATTTTTTAATTATTAAAATATTAAAAATATGGTTAAAAATGAAAATTTTTAGAAAATTTTAATTTTAATTTTCTTAGATTCCCCTAACATCCGAGAAGTCCCAAAATCATTTTTGTGAATTTTTTAAATACATTTTGTGTTTTATGAATTTTTAAAGTTTAAAAGTGACCATGCAAATTAAATGATCCATTTAGTGGGTCAAATCATTTCCAATTAACTTCAAATTTTTATGTGAGATTTTTTATACCCTAAGTAACAGTGGAGAATTGATTTTAAGCAATTTTGATGTGTGGTTACTCTTAATTAATTAGGGTTTAGTTTTGAGTGTTTAGGCCAATTAGGGTTATCCTTAATTAGTTAACTCAAAATATATTTTTCTTAGGGTCCTCTGGTCCTAAGATACTTCTCCTAATTTTTCTAGGATTTACTGATCAACATGCTAATTGTTGGAATTAAAATGCCAAAACAGAAACTTAAACTTGAAAAATCAATAACTTGCCATAGAGATGGCCTCTATCCTTGGAAAATTCAGGGAATGTTCCAAAAACAGAAGCTACAAAAGACCTATGGTCTCATGCCATGGTGAATTATATAAATGCATGGAGAATTAAAATACTGAAATCAGTAACTAATTAATTAAAAATAAAATACTCATCAAAATAAGTTAATTCTATTTCCACATTGTTCTCCTCTTTTCACTGAGCAAGGGAGTATTTTTATTTTATTTTTGAGATTTTTATATGCAAAGATATGAATTTTCAATGTTTTGGGTACTTAAATAAGTAAAAAATACCCCTAATTTTCTACTTATCCATGCGGCGCTGACTCAACCTCGGCAGCACCGAAAAGCCACGCGTCGCCTCCCTATTCGACGCAGTCATCTGACTCAGCGCTCCGGGGGTTGCGGTTCATGTCCAGTTCACTCGTCTGACTCGATCTGGATCGTCCGTTCGATACACGCACGATCCGATGGTTCCTAGTCATCGTCTCCATCAGGTTCAACCCGAGAGCCGTCCACCCTAAAACCTTAAGATTCTTATCCAATCTTCACGTTCTTATGCTCTATGGACTCGTCTCGACGAGACAAACATATCCATACTGATAACATGCTATGAAATTGACTCAAATGAAATGAAAAATCGCAGGAAGCTATCGGGCTTTGCTTTGAGAAGTGAAGCTTCAATCAGAGAGTTGTGGCGCCTTCGATTGAACCTAGGGAAGCTCCAGATGAAGTCTCTGGCTCTGGTGAATTGTCTAGGTACATCTTCCACCAAACCCGATTTCAAACTTTGGTCTCTGGAAGAAATGGCTGGCCTGGTGAGGGGGCTTTTGCTGGAAAAATTCTCCTCTTGGTTTGGTGAAGGTGTAGGGTCAGTCAATTTAAGGATTGACTCACTTTGGTGAAGTGTCCTGGTTTTGGGCTTGAAATTCAACTCTGAAATTGAGCTCACAGAGGAGAAATTAGGGCTGGATTTCAGTGGGGATCAAGTGCTTTATGCTAAGAGAAGAGTGTGGAGTGATTTTTGCAGAGTTTTGGTAAGGTTTGGTTCAGCACCTCTTTTGGCTGAGAGGTGATGGTGTTTAAATAGAGGTGGCTAGAGGGCTTCCAAGGGTGGCTTGATGGCTTGGATCAACTGCTCTGGTGAGGAGAAGAATAGCCTTGGTGTCCACTGGCCATGAGACAGCTCAGCAGAGAAGAATTTGAAATTTGGCTCACATGGGTGTTTTTGGCCTGGTGTTTTCTGGCCGCTGTGGTGGCTGACCGGCCAGGGTCAGGTCACCATTTGACTCAGTGTGGTCAGGGCTTGAATTTGGTGAAGTCAATTGAAGTTTGTCACGTGTAAAGAGGCAAAATTGAAATGGAATGGGGGAGGCTTATTTTGGATTCAATTTGGTCAAGTCATGGGTTTGGGTTGAGTGAACCTTTCCAAGTTCTAATTTGGACTAAGGGAGGTCAGGTGAGTCAGCTAGGAAAGAGTGGTGAGGTCCCCATCCAAGAATATTTGTTTTAATTTTGGGTTAAGGGGAGTCATGTGAAGGGTTAATGACTTTTAAGGGGTGCTTAAAGGCTCTCCTCCTCTTTCCATAAATGGGTTGATGACAAGCCCAGGATTCCTATGGCTTTCATGTGGCTTGTGCATGGCTCCAAGGCTTGCTCATGGCTTAGGAGTGGCTTGACTCAATTTCATGTAAATGGATTTTGAGATTTTTTGGTATTTTGGTGGAAAATTTTCATGAAGCTTGATTTGGAATGGGTTAATGATGATTTTGAAACTTAGGGGCGATTTTGATTAAAGGGGTGATAAAAAAGAAATGTCATGTGGGCTTTGAAGGATTTTGGGCCTTTTGAAATCATTTTGGATAGGCTTTTAAAGTGCTTTAGGAAGTGGGCTTTTAGGTTTTGAAATAAATTGATGGATGAAAATTGGTGAAGGGTTATGTCAAATAAATGTTGAGATTGGTTTAGGAATGTGTCATGAGAATTTTAGAAGAGATTTGATGCCATTTGGAGTTGAAATGGGTTCAATTTGGGCTTTTTTAGTAATGGGTCAAAATTGGCCAAATTGGGCTAACTTGGGCTAAGGTTGGGTTAATTTTGGGTTTGATGTAAAATTAATGTTGAAAAATGTTTATGGGGGGGGGTGACAAAGAGTTTTCAACTTTGGTTGGGCTTTGATTTTGGGATTTGGGCTCATTTAGGTTCATGATGGATTTAGGCCAAATTGGGGCTTTTTGGTTTGTGTTAGGTTTGGGTGGAGTTTGGTTTCAAATTTGGGGCAAATCATGTTAGTGTTTTGTTTGTGGGGATTTTAGGAAGGTTTAGGAAAAGATTTGGGGTTAATTGGAGTTAAGTTGGGTTGGTTTGGGCTAAGTTTAGGTCATGGGCCAAAATTGGGCTTTAAGCTTCAAATTGAAATTGGATCCACATGTTGATAAAATTGGGTTTGAATTTTGTCTAAATTGATATTGAGGATATTGAATTGAAGTTTAGAATTGAATTGGACCAAAATTGAGGTCAATTGGGTTGGTTTGGTGGGACATTTGGTCCACTGAGGTTAAAAATAGGTCAAATTGGTAATTTTGGTAAAAGTGGCCTAACTTGACAAAATTGGCTTATGGTGTAGTTAAACAAAATGAAATTGGGAATATTTAAAATTTTTTGGAATTTTTTGGGAATTTTCTAAATTTTTGGAATTTTTGGGTTAAAAGGATATTTTGGGTATTTGGAGGGTATTGAGGGGTATTTTTAGAAAATATTGGTGTATTTTGGCATGGATGATCAAATTGAGTGAGGGTAATGTTTAGGATTGGTTTTGAGTAATTTAGGCAATTTTGCAAATTTTGGGCACTTTCAGGGGCATTTGGTAGGCTTGGTGGGTTAAGGGTCCCGGGAGTCAAAAATTGAAATTTTTGAAAAGTGAAGATTGATCAAGTGTGAGTGAAATGAAATCACTTTGGTTGAGTCATAAAGCCATGTTAAGCTCACAAGAGCCATGAGAGGACTCATTTTAGGCACTCAATATGTTGTTCCTAACCCTCTTAGCCAGGGGCCTAAGGGTCAAGGTCCATCCATATGAGTTACCTACATGAGTTAGAGAGTCAAATTGGTTAAAGGTAGTTTTAGGATTTGGAATGTGTGTGGTGGAAGTGTGGTGTGTGCAAGTGTCGGCATATTTTTAGGTTGTATGATATTTTAAAAAGGAGTCGCCTAACAGAAGTTGTCGGCGAATTTTAAATTTAGTTTAGATAAATAATTTGAAAAAGTAGTATTTGATTTTGAAAATAATTTTAAATTTGAAGGTTTTAAGATATGAGATTAAACCGATCTCACATCCTAAATAGTTTATATAAACGAGCACCGCACCACAAACCGTGTATCTATCCCTAAGGATAGACACACTGCTTGATGGTGGGGCTCGATCAAATAAACTAGAAGTTTTGTGACATCCGTTTGGTCTGCGAACCAATTTTATAAGCCGACAAATTCCCCCGCTTAATATGAAAGCATTAAACAGGGTTTATATTACTCGGGTTCTTTAAAATTCCCTATAAGGGCAAGCCCCTATAGTTAATTACATCTTAAGTGACGGGAATCACCTAAGAAAACTCTCGATAATAATCAATAATTCTGCTCTCAAGAATTTCAAAGTGTAAGTTTTCAAAGGATTGAATTCTGGAATTTCAATAGGGAATGGATCAAGTTTCAAACATTTTATTTTGAGAAATCAAAGGAAGAAAAGTAGGAGAAATTACGGATTCGAAGTGAACTTCGGTAATTTCCCGACTATCCTATTGTTTGGCTTGGATTTAGGAAAGTCCTAATGTTTATTTAATGTTTTGATCTTGCCAATTTTAATTAATTAGGGCTTATATTAGTATGATAAAATCATACAAATAGCCTAGAAAATGTGAGGGTTTATGTCATATCGGACGACTACCTCGGAATCCTAAGACCGGTTAGGGCTTAATTTGCAATGCAAATGCCTAACGAAGAGTTAAGGATTTATGTTGCACTAGGCAAACTACCTCGAAATCCTATGGCTTTGTTGTTTAATTCTAGGAAAGTTTTGCTGAAGTAGACTCAGGTTTTGCTGATGACGATGGCCGTGCTGCCCACCATGCTCCGAGCTTCCTTGTTGTTGCAGAGGTTTAGTTTTAGAAATCATAAATCAAGAGATGAGAAAAGTGTTTTGGTTTAGAGAAGTCTTGAATTTCCAAGTGTTTTTTGTGTTTTAATTAAAACAAATCTTAAAGTTGATTATAACGACACCGGTTAAGATCTCACGGTTCCATCCTTCTGGCATCATTATTTTTATCGGATTCACTTAGTCCGGATGAATTTGCTAAACTCAATCGAATGAGTTCCACACTTTCATTTAGACCAGTGGAAATCCCGTTAGCAACACGTCGGTTACATCATCCGAGGTATTCCCGATCATCCAACAGGACATTTTAATTTAATTGTAATTGTAGTTTTGTGTTCGTTTGTGATTAAATTTTGAGTTGTTTTATATTTTGAAATGTTGTGGTGGTGAATTTTATCTTGCAATGACTTTTAACTTAGTTTTGGTTTCAGTTTTAGGGACTATCCTAAAGGTGTGGGTTTTCATGCAACAGTTGTTTATCATGCAAGAAAAGTAATTGCATTTGCAATAAAGTAAATTGCAAAAAAGTAAATTGCAGGAAAGTAAATTGCAATAAAATAAAAGCGTACACCGGAGGGTCTTCCCGTCATCCCAAGCTGCACTTAAAACACAATTAGAATATTTAAGCAAGTTCCTAGGTAAAGCTAAGGTAAGGGTTATGGTTTTCTACCAAATTACTAATCCTATAGCTAGTCATTTCCTATGACGTCTAGGTTCCTTGTGTTTTGGTTTAAGGACGATTTTCTTCATCAAAGAACAATTAAATTTAATTGTTCTTATAAACATCCTATCATATTGAGGAAGTGCTTAAGAAGCATCTTAAACATCCTTTCAATATTTCTAGGATTGTTTTAAGTCCAAATGAATTTAATCATATAAATGAATCGATCGTCCGAGGTTTTCAAGTTTTATTGTTATCTTGCTCAGTGAACTAGGACATTTGAATATCCTACAAGTGAAGTGACATTTCATTTAATATTCCGTTTAGGAGTTATGATAATTAAAGCTTTTGAGGGTAAATCGGTGTTTAAATGGTTTGTGATTTAGTTTAACTTCAATTAATGGGTTTAAATTTGGAATAGTGTTCAAGTTGCTTTATTTTGGATTTCTTTCTGTTTTAAGTGTTGTTATTTAATTCAACTTAATTTTAAATTTAATTTAATTTAGTTTAATTTTAATTTAATTCAATTTATTTCACTTTAGTTTGATTTGATGTTAAATTAATTTAATTTGATTTAATTTTAATTTAATTTGTTTTAATTTAACTTAATTTAATTTAATTTCTTTAATTTAATTTAATTTTTTTTTAATTTAATTTAATTTGATTTAATTTAATTTAATTTAATTTAATTATTTTATTTAATTTAATCTTTAATTTAATTTAATTTTTAATCTTAATTTAATTTAACTTAATTTAGTTTTAATTTAATTTACTTAATTTAATTTAATTTTAATTTAATTTTATTTATTTAATTTTAATTGAAATTTTAAAAGAGTTTAATAATTTAATTTTAGTTTAATGATTAAGTCTTTTAATGTTTTAAATTTGAATTATCATTTTAATTAAGAATTAAACATCAATGAAATGATTAATTTAGGGATTTTTAAATTAAAGAATAAATCTCTTCCTAATAATATCCCTATTTTAATAATTCCAATTTTATTATTCTTCCCAAATTTAATCAATCATTTAATTAAGGTTTAATTATTTTAAATTGCTTAATGGGTTTCTACCCTTTAATTATTTAAATTTCAATCATCCAAATCAAAAGAGGATCAAATATTTTACTTGTTAATTAATTTTTTTTTTTATTAAACCTAAAGTTTTAATTAAGGGTTAAAATTTAATTACCATTTTACCCTTTAAGCTTAATAATTTCATAACTCACTAAATTGAACTCAAATGAATTTGAAATTTTTATGTGACTTCACTCATATGTCAATAAAGACATGAGAGGAGAAAATGTGATTTTTCTGTATTTAATTTATTTATATAATTATTTTTGGTAGAAAATAGAGATTTCCAAATAAAATTTGATAACATGACCAAGGGAAAGTTTCTGTCCTTAAGAAAATTAGAGGACATTCCTAATGACCAGAGGACCACTTGAACTAATTTTGGTGATTTTTTGAATTATATTATTTTTATTATAATTATTTTAAGTTTTGGAGTGTTAATTAATTTAAAAATAAAATAAATGTTGAAAAATGAATTTTATATTTTTTAAAAAACTCTCTGATATCAAGGAAATCAGAGAATCAAATTTTACAATTTTCTGATTTTTCTATGATTTATTATAATTATTTTAGTGAAAAAGCTAGAAAACACATTTTTTTAATTTTAAAACATCCTAAAGCTTTAAAATTTAATATCTCACTAAATAGACCTAGGAAAAAATATGGGGTTTGTTCCTAAGTGATTAAAATTCAAAATGTGACATTTTGGTGAATTTTATTATTTTTGTGATTTTTATTATTTTTATTTATTAAAATATTAAAATAATATTAAAAATCAACTTTTTTAGAAAATTGAAATTTTAATTTTCTTAAATTCCCCTGATATCAGAGAGGCTCCAAAATCAATTTGGTGAATTTTTGAAAGATATTTTGAAATTTATGAATTTTTAAAGTTTAAAATGACTAAGTGGCTTAATCAATCCAATTAGTAGGGCTAATCAAGTGCAATTGACCTCAAATTTTTATGGTGGGTTCCTCTGAGCCTAAAGGTCAGTGGAGAATTGATTTGAAGTCAATTTGATGTATGGTTAGCTCTAATTAATTAGAGATCCATTTTGGGTGTTTAAGCCAATTAGGGTTGTTTTAAATGAACTAACTCAAAACCTCGTTTTTCCTAGGGTTCTCTCGGTCATAAGGAACATCACCAAATTTTTCTAGAATTTATTTCACAACATGCTATTTATTGGAATTAAAATACTCAAAACAGTGACATGAACTTGAAAAATCAATAACTCTTCATAGGGATGGCCTCCGACTTTGGAAAATTCAAGGAATGTTCCCAAATTCGGAGGCTTCAAAAGCTCCTATGGTCTCATGTCATGGTGAATTGTATACATGCATGGAGAATTAAATGTATGCAGAGAGTAAATAAATTATAAAAAATAAAATACTTGATGAAATTAAATGATTTCTTTTTCACATTATTCTCCTCTGTTCACTGAGCAAGAGGGTATTTTTATTTTATTTTTCTGGTTTTCCTACACAAAGTTATGAATTTTTGAAGTTTAGGGAATTAAATAAATTAGAAAATACCCTAATTTTCTATTTATCCACGCGGCGCCGCGTCAACCTCGGCAGCTCCGAAAGGCCACACGGCGCTGTCCCATTCGACGCCGCCATCTGAGTCAGCAGCCCGGGCCCCGCGGTTCTCGCACCGTCTCCTGGTCCGACTCCATCTAAGCCGTCCGTCTGCGCGTGTATCGAATGGACGGCATCCGTTCATCGTCCCCGAGCGTCCTCACCCGAGAGCCGTCCACACTAAATCCCTAAGATCTCACTCGATACTCAACGGATTTTTATGTTCTTATGCTCTATGGATTCGTCTTGAAGAGACGAACACATCTATACGGTTATCATGCATTGAAATTAAAGCATTTGAAATGGAGAATCTCCGTAGCTTCGGGATGAAAAATTAGCTCATACCTTTGCTCGTAGAAGTGTGGCTTCAATCCGAGAGTTGTTGCACCTTCGATTGGATCCCAGCAAGCTCCGGATTAAGTCTCCCGGTCCGGTGAATTGTCTAGATGTGATTTCGACCAAGCCCGATCACAAAGCTTGGAGGCTCGGAGCAACCTGGGTGGCCTCGGAGATGGGGCTTTTGTCGCGTGGACACCTTCCCTCGTCCGGTGAAGGTGTAGAACCAATCAATTTGGGGATTGGCTCACTCGTGGAGAAGTGTCCTGGTTTTGGGTGGGATTTCAACTCGAAATTGAGCTCACAGAGAAGAAATGGCAGGGGGATCTCACCTGGGATCAATCGCTCCGTGTATGGGGAGGAGTCCGGAACAATTTTGGCGAGTTTCCTTAAGGTTTGTTTTCAGCATCTCTCATGGCCGAGAGGGGTGGAGTTTAAATAGGAGAGGGTGGAGGGCCTCCCGGGGGAGTTAGGGCTTGGGATCGAGCCTGCTTCGGTGAGGAGAAGAACAGCCATGGTGGCCACTAGTGCATGGGCGACTCGACGAGGGAGAATTTCAATGTTGGCTCACATGTGAGCTCTCGGCCATGGTGTTTTCCGGCGGCCTGGTGGCCGGCCGGCCAGGCATTGGTCACCATCTTGGTCAGGGAGGTCAGGGCTGGGGCTTAGTGCAATCAATTAGCATTGGCCATGTGTAAAGGGTTTGGATTGAAATGGAATGGGGGAAGACCATTTTGGGTTCAAATGAGTCAACCCATGGTTTTGGGCTAGGTTCACCACCCAAGGTCTGGTCTTGGGCTGAAAAGGATCACTTGGGTCAGCCAAGAGAGAATGGTGTGGTCTCCATCCATGATGAGGTGGCTAAGCATGGTTTAGTGTGTGACATGCTTAAGGTAAAAAAGGGGTTAAGGAGGATTAGGAAAGGGGCCCCTCCTTTTGCCATTAATGGCTTGATCACATGTCAAGCCTGCCATGGCTTCATGTGGCTTGTCCATGGTTTGCATGGCTCACCTTTGGCTTGGGAAAAGGTTTAGTCAATTTCATGAAAATGGGTTTTAAGAATTTTTGGTAATTTGATGGAAATTTGTGTAAAACTTGATTTGGAATAATTTGATGGTGAATTTAGGACTTAGGTAATGGATTTAATTAAGTGGATGGCAAATGGAGATGTCATGTGGGCTTTAGGGTAGATTTGGGCTTTTGAATGTGGTGAAGTGGGCTTTTAGGAAAGTTTAAGGGGAATGGGCTTTTTGATTTTAGGATGGGCATTTGGGTGAAGATTTTGTGAAGGACTTTGTTAAATAAATGTCATAATTGGTTTAGGGATGTTCTATGAAGGGCTTGGAGTCAATTTGGTGTGATGTGGAAATGTTTGGGAATGATTTTGAGGAATTTTGGGTAATTTGGAAATTTTTGAGAAATTTGGGCTATTCAGGGGTTTTGGGTAGGTTAAGCGGGTGTAGGGTCCCGGGGGTCAAAAATTGAAAATTTGGAAAATTGAAGATTGGGTGGATGTAAGTGGAATGAAATCATTTTGGTTGAGCCATGAAGCCATATCAAGCCCACATGAGCCATGAAGGGACTCATTTGAGGCATTCACTATGTTGTTCCTAACCCTCTTAGCCAAGGGCTTAGGGTTAAGGACCATCCATGTGAACCACCTACATGAGTCAGGAGGTCAAGTTGGGTATGGGTGTGGTTTTAGGAAGTGTGTGAAAGTGTAGTGTATAAGTGTAGTGTGTAAGTGTAGTGTGTGTAAGTCAGCCCCTTCACCAGACCAGGCCACCCGTAGGCAGTCCTAAGGCCAAAGAGTCCTATAGGAACTCATCCTTTAAACTTCCACATTTGATTTCAACCCTCTAGGTGATTAGGGGTCTACAATCAAGTTTGTAGAGTTTGCAGGGAGTTAAGAAGTGGTTTGAATTTCTAAAAGGTGGGTCCCAATTCTAGTCCTCTAAGATAGTCAAAGGAAAAGCCTAAGGCTAGATCCTAAGCACTAAAAAAGAAGAAGAGAAGACCTCATCAAAAATGAGGTCAACAGCAAGCTTACCCTCACCAAACCAGGCCACCCAGGGTAATCCTAAGGCCAAAGAGTCCTATAGGAAACTCATCCTTTAAACCTCCACATTTGATTTTAACCCTTCAAGTGGCTTAGGGGTTTACAATCAAACTTGTGGGGTTTGAAGGGAGCCAATAAGTGTTTGAATTTCTAAGTGATGGGTCCCATTTATAGTCCTCTAAGATAGTCAAGGAGAAGCCCTATGGCTTAATCCTATGTACTAAGGAGAGAGAAGAGAAAAGTCCTCATCAAAAATGAGGTCAACAACAACCACAACAGATTTATCAGTAACCTCAGCAGGGTTATCAACAGCCTCGACCGAGCTATCAGCCATGGCAGCATGATCAACCACTGCCTCGTCCGTCACGTCCCCTGAAGGAACTTCTGAACAAGGAATATCCTTTCAAAACTGAAGCAGTGGCTAAAATATTTCGCAGTTTGATGAAGACACCCGATTTTCAGTTGCCAGAGCCAAAAGGCCAGAAGAAGTCAACAAGAAGGATCATCCGAACTACTGTCCCTACCATAGGATGCTCGGACATAAGATGGAAGACTGTTTCACCTTTAAGAATTGGCTCAAAGATAATCTCCAAAGGGGGAACATAACGATCCCGAAAGAATACAAGAAGTAACCCCAAAAAGGAGGTTCCGTAAATATTATTTCATCGGATCCTATTATTTCGATAGACCCGTACACGACCCACGATGGATGAAGTACTGTCTGGACAAAGTCCTCGAAGAAAATTTTGGATAATATCGAGACCGCTTAGGTGTGTGCTTCAACAAGTTCGAAACCTGTCGAATCGGAATTATCGCTTGCAATTGAAGAACCGCCCCAGAAGGAGGAGAAGACCATAGAAGAAAAGAAAAACGAGGCACCAAAGGGTAGACTAGGGGCTGCTTATCCTAGGATGGTTGTTTCCAATTCGGGGGAGAAATCCCTCGAACCTCTGACTCTGTATAATTTTTTGCTTGCCCCGGGGGGATCTTAAAATGATAAGAGTTTTGGTGTTGGCTACGTTTTAACTGTTTCTAACGATTACGTAACTAACAACAACCAACCTAATCCGGATCTGGATTCCAATATGATAAATGATTCTGAAATCATACTGAACCTCAATGACCACGAAGAAGGATAAGACGCTCACAAAGATAGCTAAAAAAGCTCAACAAGCAACGAGTCTATTTGTGAATTTCAAGGAGCTCCAATCACGATAGAATTAGAGTTATCAGATTCCAAAGCAACTCCAGAATAACCAGTAGTTCTGATTCAAGAGGAGACACCGGTGATTCACCACCAGATTCAGAACAAGTAACTGAAGTCAACCTTAGAAGCGAAAAATTTCACCTCTGAGAATGGGTCCAAAGGATAAAGGAAAGTAGGTGGTTGCTCAAGAGGAGCCAACCCCAGCAGAAGAATTGCCCGTTCAGGAAGAAACCGAGGAACATGGTAATAAAGTGAATTATAATGTGCTAGCCCATTTTAGGAAGCTACCAACTAAACTAAGCATCTACGACGCTCTGATCCTGTCAAAGGAGATGATGGAAACTCTGAGCAAGGCTTTACTTGATCAAGAAATTTGTTTAGCTCAAATGGCTGGTAATTCCTTAGACGAGGTTTGCTCGTTAAAATAACAGCGAGGTGTTACCTTCACGGACAATGATCTACTACTAGGAACAGCTGATCATAAATGACCATTGTACATTTCACTCACTATTGGAAAGTTTACGCTCTCCAGAGTGTTGGTTGATCCAGGAGCATCAAACAACATAATGAATCTTCGGATGCTAGCATATTTGGAAATTGATGCTCGCGAGCTTAAAGCAGACAAGATGTTATTAAGTGGGTTCAATCAGAAAGGAGAAAGAGCTCTTGGATCTATTACACTATTAATGAAGACCAGTGAGTTAGGAAAGACAACCGCAAAATTCCATAAAATTGATTCTTAGACATCGTTCAACGCTCTACTGAGTCGGCCATGGATCCATGAAAATTGGATGGTACCGTCGTCTCTGCACCAATGCATAAAGTATTACGAATGAGGAGAACAGTGTATTAAGGGTGACTTGCAACCATTCTCCGTACACGAGATTGGAATTCATGAAGATGCAGCCTATTATGCACCTTAGAAAAAAATAATATGCTCCAGAAATACCAGACCAAATGAAGCAAAAGAAGTTCGAGATGATGAAGAACCTGAAATTCTAGTCCAACAGTTACTCACCACTCCCTTACGACGAGATGGTGAAGGTTTCTCCAGAACTCGCACCTGAGGTCGAGGCCGGGGACGAGGTTGAGGAAGAGACGTTGGAACAGTTGGACAAAAGAAACTGGTCATCGACGTTGATTAGGAGAACAGTTTTGAAGAAGAAGAAATCAAGAAAGAAGCAGCGACAGTAAATCAAAAGAAACCCCAGTTCAAGATCTCTCTCGAAGATGAAAAAATGAAGAATACAAATCAATGTACGAGAAGATTAATCATTATGTACATACTATGACCCTGACCCAGATCCATTCTAATAAGGTTGAGGTTATGGTGGTCAAGGAGGTACATGGTGGCGGTACTAAACCGATCAAATTCTACCGTGGTGCTTCTTCTTCCAAAACAGAAAATGATTTACAATTTGAAGATGTTACTTCTTCCGAATTAATAGAACTGCCTTTTAAGTGGTATTCTCCCTAGGTTCAGAATTTAATTCAACGTGGTATCTTACCTAAATGGTGGATAAAAGGTCAATCACAGTGCTTTGAGAAATTATGAAACAATGCCAGTCGGCCTCCCAATTCAAAACATGGTCTTGGATTCGACATAATAGGATTAGTTGATGATACGGAATTCTGCTTGGTTGTCACTTGCAAGCCTAATGAAGTCTGTTTAGAAGCCTCAGATGATCTCGAAGATCTACAAATTGGAAATGCTCTGCCAGAATTTGAAGAAGAAATTAAATCTACAATAGACGAGTTAATGGAAGTTAACTTAGGTACTAGCGAAGAGCCTAGGCCGACCTTTATTAGCTCCTTGCTCAATAAAGAAGACTCCGAAAACATGGTCAAGCTACTAATGGAATTTAAGGACTGTTTTGCTTGGAGTTACGAAGAAATGCCAGGATTAGCTCTAGAGGTGGCAGTTCACAGGCTAGGAGTGGATCCCACTTCTATTCCAGTCAGGCAAGCTTCCAGAAGAATGCGTCTAGAGATTGAACAACAAGTAATAGCTGAAGTTAAGAAGCTAATAAAAGCTAAATTTGTCCGTGCAGAACAATACCCGACTAGGCTAGCCAACGTGGTACCAGTCAGAAAGAAGAATGGACAGATCAGAATCTACATGGATTTCAGAGATTTGATTAAAGCTTGTCCAAAAGACGAATTCCTACTACCAATTCCTGAACTGATGATTGACATTGCTTCAACACATGAAATCTTCTCTTTCATGGATGGATCTTCAGGATACAATCAAATAAAAATGGCACCGGAAGATGAGAAGCTCACAGCAGAACGCCGATCGGAATATACTACTACACAGTAATGCCTTTTGGGTTGAAGAATGCGGGAGCAACATACCAAAGAGCTATGACAAGGATTTTTTATGATCTCATTCACAACCAAGTTGAATGCTACGTGGATGATGTAGTCATCAAAAGAAAACTAAAAGAAGATCACTTGTATGATTTGAGAATTGTTTTCGAGCGATTAAGACAATTTAACCTTAAGATGAATCCCTTGAAATGCGCCTTAGGTGTCGCCTCTGGGAAATTCTTAGGATTTTTTGTCCGACAACGTGGAATTGAAATCGATCCGGAGAAGATTAAAGCTATCTTAGAAATGCCTCCTCCCAAAACTTTGAAACAACTATGATCCTTTCAAGGGAAGTTGGCATATCTTCGACGCTTTATCTCGAATTTTTCAGGTAGGTGTCAGCCCTTCTCGGCATTGGTTAAAAAGGACGCCAAATTCGTTTGGGAAGAGAAATTCCAGTGGGCCTTCGAGGACATTAAGCAGTATTTAATGACACCTCTTGTTTTAGCAGCCTCAGTCTCAAGTCGACCATTAATACTTTATACCGCAGCTTTAGACGAATCCCTTGGAGCCCTGCTAGCTCAGGTCAATGATGAGGGAAAAGAAAACGCTCTCTACTACCTGAGCCATCGTCTAATTCCGACGGAAGTAAAGTATCCTCCGATCGAGAAACATAGTTTGGCCCTGATCTTCGCCGCTCAAAAGCTCAGGCACTACATGCTTTCTCATAAGGTCAACCTTATTTCGAAGTTTAATCCATTGTAATATTTGATGACCCGACAGATGCTTTCTGGCAGACTTGCCAGGTGGCCGATGATACTATTGCAATTCGATATAACTTTCGTGCATGTTCGTGCCTTAAAGTGGCAAGTCCTGGTGGACTTTCTCGCAGCACACCCTTTACCGGCAGAATCACCTCTGAACGATGACTTGCCAGACGAGCAGATAATGAGCCTAGAAGACCCCGACGATCAGTGTTGGGAGCTGTACTACAATGGAGCATCTTCAGCACAGAAAGATAAAGAATTGCAAACGATAGTGCCCGGTAAGGCAAGAATCGAACTAATATTTATAACACCGAAACGGGGAATGTTAAGATACTCCTACCATCTAACGGAACCATGTATGAACAACGAGGCCGAATACGAAGCTCTCATAACTGGACTAGAATTAACCATTCAGATGGGGATAACAGACATCAACATCTACGGGGATTATCAGTTGATCATTCAACAAGTCGCCGGACAGTACAAAATTCCAAAGCCAAGACTCGAGCAGTACTTTCAGTATGCAATGAAGTTGTTGGACCAGATTCCAAATGTAACGATCTACAAGATTCCCAGGAAAGAAGATGCTCTCGCAGATGCGTTAGCCTGCCTTGCAAAAAAATTTGTCTGCTTGCAGGATGAATCATTTGAAGTGATAGTTCAAGGACGTCAGGTTCTCTCGCAGCTCGACATGGACACAATACACAAGTCATAAAAAGAAGAAGAATCTATTGCGTCAGTAACAGAAAATACAGAAGACTGGCGTCAACCGCTCATAAACTACCTGCAAACAGGAAACCTACCGGACGATAAGTCATTAGCTCATCAGATCAAGAAAAGAACTTTGTCTTACGTGTTAATAAACAATACAATATACAGAAGGTCTTTTGATCAGATGTGGCTAAGGTGCCTGACCGAGTCCGAGGCTCGTGAGATTGTTAAAGAAGTGCACTCAGGACTTTGTGGCGCTCATCAGTCAGGTCTGAAAATGAAGATGAATATTAAGAGACTGGGGTACTAGTGGCCCTCGATGATGACCGATTGCATGAAGGTTGCCAAAAGTTGTAACCAATGTCAAGTGCATGGATTGGTTCTACATCAACCTCCAAATGTGCTACATCTGACAATCGCATCATGGTCATTTGAATGTTGGGGCACAGATATCATGGGTCCGATAGAACCGCCTTCTTCAAGAGGACATCGCTTCATTCTTACAGCTACAGATTACTTTTTCAAGTGGGCAGAAGTAGTACCGCTCAGAGAAGTGAAGGCACACCATGTGCTACAGTTCTTCAAGAATCAAGTCGTTTACCGTTTCGGGGTACCGCGCAGGATTATCTCCGATAATGGGTCTGCATTCAGAAGTACGAAGATCAACAATTTTGTCAAAAGACACGGGATTGACTGGCTCTATTTAAAGATCTACTACCCAAGAGCGAACGGCTTGGCCGAGGATTTTAATAAAACTCCCATCCAAATCTTAAAGAAAACTTTGGACGACAACAAAAGAAATTGGCACGAGAAGTTGTTAGAAGCCTTATGGGCCTACAGAACGACTTTCAGAACTCCTACTTAGTATACGTCCTATGCTTTAGTGTACAGATCTGAGGCCGTCTTACCCTTGGAGGTACAGCTTCCCTCACTCAGAATTGTAGTTGAAAACAAGTTCACTACAGAAGAAAATGCCAAATTACGACTAGAAGAATTGGAAAGCTTGGAAGGAAATGACTTTCAGCGCAGCAGAATTTGGAACTGTATCAAGCCAAGATGACACGATAAACTGGTCCACCTGAGGACATTCAAAGTCGGTGACTTGGTTTTAATTCTCAAGAGGCCTATTCTTGCACACCACAAGATAGGAGGTAAATTTGAACCGACTTGGGAGGAGCCATTCGTGGTCGAGACAGTCTACTCTGGAGGTTCCTACCAACTGGTGAATTGCCATGGAGAACGACCTATGCTTCCAATTAATGGATGATATTTGAAGAAATATTACGCAACCTGATGTTTCAAAGGATAGACTTTAAAAGTGGAGTCTCATTCCTAAAAACACGGGTAAAGTAATCATTAGTGACTGGGTCCGAACCCAAAATAAAATGGATGATAAAAAAATCATTAACAAAAATGTGTTAAAAGAAAACATGTGAAATCGTAATAATAATATGTTGGTCCTTCCTTTTAAATCAATTCATTCCTGATCATTCCTCATCTCTTCCAACTTTCTTTAAAATTTAAAAGAAATAAATAAAAATTTTTTTTAATAAATGCTTTCTTATTTTTTTTGTTCTTAATACAGCCCCTGATCCTTTCCTTGCTTTTTGTAGGGAAATGTCGAACGGGTGGTTGGTTCTAAACTTTAAAAATGACGTGAGTCTAGCACTTGATGAAAAGAGGGTGAGGGATGGAGCCGTGATTGAGATCGACTCTGATTTCACACCAGCTGGGCTACAATATGATGAAACTGATTGGACTCCGATTGATCGGGAAGTGCTCCGCAGCCATATAGTGATGAAATTGGGTGACCCAAGTAAGCCGTCTACTAGCAAGAAAAGAAAATAAAATGCCGCTCATGCAACGGGAGAAGACAAGAAAATAAAGTCTGTGGTTGCTACAGCAGAGGGCAGGCTTGTCAGCGCCATGCCCACAGAAGTTCAAGAGGTAAGGAGAGCTACCCTCACTCCTACCCAACAAAGAAACAAGAATTGCCGCATACGCAAGATGCTGACCAAGCTGGAAGTAGATCAACAAAAAGAGACAGTTGCTACCGTCAATGCAAATACTCTGAAGAAATCGGTTCGTCGGGAATGATAAAAGAGAAAGTCAATTTCAAGAATAGCAAAAAGAATGAAAGCAATTCCGAGAACAGCAGAAAGCATGAAAGAAACTCTAAAAAGAGAAAAAATAGAATCAGCGCCTCGACGCCAAGCAGATGTACCAGTTCTGAAGAGTCTTGTTGCAAAAGCAACCCCGGAGGATGGCCCGACAGAGACTATCCCCGAGGAGCCAAGACATGCAGGAGAGCGTGCTGGGGTTGAACCATACATTCTCCAGTACGTCACCAGGCCTCGCTGATTGTAGATAATTCTGGAATACGAGCTGGAAAAGATGCAGAATGTTGAAAAGAAAACTTTTGAATATTTTGAAAGGATTCCAGGAAGGAGGATCAACATCCTAGAAGGCCTCGAGCTGCATACGAATGTGTTTTCAGACTACGAGCAGTAGCAAATTATTGACTGCGTTGTTGAGCTTCAGAAAATGGGTCGAGCCGATCATTTAAGAGAAAAGACCTACTCAGAACCTCGAAAGTGGATGAGAGGAAAAGGAAGAGTTACGATTCAGTGCGGGTGTTGCTACAACTTCGCCGAGGATAGAAAGGGAAATCCACCAGGGATACTCCATCGTAGTGAGGTGGATCCGATGCCAAGAATTATCAAGAGAATGGTAAAAAGGATGGTAACATGGAGGGTATTTCCTGCAGATTGCATACCCAATAGCTGCATCATTAACATATACAGGGAGTGCGACTGTATACCTCCACACATAGATCATCATGACTTCGTCAGACCTTTCTGTACAGTATCTTTTGTTAACCAGTGTAACATCATGTTCGGATCTGACCTCCGGATAGCAGGCTCCGGTGATTTTCGAGGGCCGGTGGAGATACTAGTACCTGTAGGTTCCATCATGGTGTTAAAAGGAAATAGAGCCGACGTAGCAAAACATTGCATCCCAGAAGTGCATGTGGAGCGGATCTCCGTCACTTTCAGGAGGATGAACGATAGAAAAATGTCTTTCCACTTTCAGCCAGATCCAGAGTTATAGAGTCTCCGGCCCTACGAGCTGTGAGTTACATGTGAGATAGCACACCTCCAATGCACATCCGTATGACATTCCTGTCAAGGGTGGCTTGGAAGGTGATGTTATTGTCCATGTATCTTACTATTCAGACATGGATTTTGATAGATGCTTTTGGAAGAATCAACAAGAATCTTACACAATCCATTTTGGATTTATGTGGATTATATGAGATAATGAACTTTTGAGGAAGATATCATCATATTTTGGATCAGACTATGTGATGTATTTTCAACAAATTGAAATGGAAATGACTATTTCATGTTTTGCCTTAACCTCTAAAAATACATAAAAAGAAAAAAATATTTAAGAAATGGCAAATCATCAAAATCAAAATGTTGGCATCCATCAAGAATTAAGACCTTTAAGAGATTATGTTAGCCCTACAGTAAATGAACTTCGTGGTAGTATTCAAAACCCTGCTGTAGCTGCTAAGTCTTTTGAGCTTAAACCTATTATTATCCAAATAATGTCAAATAATCAGTTTGGGGGAGCAACAACTGAAGATCCTAATTTGCATCTTGCTAGTTTTCTAGAGTTGTGTGCTACTTTTAAATATGATGGTGTTTTGGATGATGCTATTAGACTTAGACTTTTTCCTTTCTCACTAAGGGATAAAGCTAAAATGTCATTACATTCGTTAAGCACTCGGATCAATTAGAACTTAGGGTGAACTGTCACAAAAATTCCTTGCTAAATATTTTCCACCATCTAAGAATGCTAAGTTGAGAAATGATATAACATCTTTTTGTCAGTTTGAAGGAGAATCAATATATAAAGCATGGGAAAGATTTAAAGATCTCCTCAGGAAATGTCTACATCATGTGACATTATATTGGTTAATAATTTAAACTTTTTATAATGGATTTGTTGGATCTCTTAGATCAATCATCGATGCTGCTGCTGGTGGATCATTAATGTCTAAACCATTTTCTGATGCTTATGCTTTAATTGAAGAAATGGCTACTAATTAATTTCAATGTCCTTCTGAAAGGTTAAATCCTAAAAAGGTAGCCAGTGTTTATGAAAATGATGCTTTTACAATGTTAGCAAATCAAGTTGCTACTGTATCAAGGAAGATAGACCAATTTGGGATGAATTTTTTTCAGTCAAATTTCATGATTAAAGAAAAATCATTAGGCCAAATGGTTGATTCTTATTCTTCACCAGAAACTGTGAATGCTATAATCAAACCTAACAACCCATATTCCAATTATTATAACCCAGGTTAGAAGAATCATCCAAATTTTAACTAGAATAACAATAATCATGGTGGTGTTAATCAACAATAGGGAAACACCCAAGTAAACCCATTGGGGAATTGGAACAACCAAGGTAATAATAATAATAGATTAACTTATCCTTCAGGTTATAACAATGCTTTAAAAAATAAGGAGAAGAAGTTGTCTATGGAAGAAGTAGTATCACATATGGGAAATCAATTACAAATTCAAGGAGCAACCATCAGAAATATTGAAAATCAATTGGGACAAATTGCAAATGCATTAAGTGATAAATCCCAAGGAATGCTTCCAAGTAATAGTGAAGTGAATCCAAGAGAAAAGAATAAAGAACAAGTGAAAGTAATTCAATTGAGAAGTGGAAAAGAATTGGAAGGTAGAGTTCAAAAAGAAAATGAAGTAGAGAAAGAAGAGATTGAAAGACATAAAGAGGACGCTCCAAAAGGTTTTGAAAGACCTATTTCTCCACCTAAGTTGATTTAGAAAAACCACCACCTCCATTTCCTCAGAGACTTCGTCAACAAAAGTTGGATAAGCAATTTTCAAAATTCTTGGAGATATTAAAGAAGATTACCATTAATATTCCATTTGCTGAAGCCCTAGAACAAATGCCAAGCTATGCTAAATTTATGAAGGATATTCTTAATAAAAAGAGGAAATTTGAAGAAAATGAGATTGTTGCACTTAGTGAGGAGTGCAGTGCGATAATTTAGAAAAAGCTTCCTGAAAAACTTAAAGATCCTGGTAGTTTCACAATTCCATGTGCAATCAGAGAAAGATTCTGTGGAAACGCTTTATGTGATTTGGGTGCAAGCATTAACCTTATGCCTCTATCAATATTCCAAAGACTGGGACTAGGAAAAATAACCCCGACTATTGTAACTCTGCAATTAGCAGATCGTTCGATCACATATCCTAAAGGAGTTATAGAAGTTGTTTTGGTAAAAGTGGATCAATTTATTTTTCCTGTAGATTTCAATGTGTTAGATATGGAGAAAGATAAAGAGATACCCATAATTTTAAGGAGACTTTTTCTAGCTACAGGCAGAGCCATGATAGATGTGTAAAAAGGGGAATTAACGATGAGGGTTAATGATCAGACTGTTACATTTAATATTGCAAAATCAATGAAATATCCTGCTAGAGGTAAAGAAGATGAGTGTTATAGGATGGATGTTATTGAATATTTAAGTGAATGTCATTTCAAATCAACTTATTAAGAGAAAGCTGAAAGAGAAGAATTTGAATATAAGTAAGAAGAGGAGTTATTTGATTCTGAAGATTTTTAAGAAGAAGATTTAAAGTATGTTCGTGGAAATTTTGAATTGTTGGATATGACTAAAAAAGATAAATCTTATGGTCCATCAATTGAAAAACCTCCTGAACTTGAGTTAAAAATGCTTCATGATCATTTGAAATATGTTTTTCTAGGTGAATCCTCAACCTTGCCTGTTATAATTTCCTCTCAATTAACTGAACAAGAAGAAGAGAGTTTGCTTGAAATTCTGACGAAGCACAAGAAAGCCTTTGGATGGACAATTGCTGATATTAAAAGAATCAGTCCTTCAATTTGTAAGCACAGAATTCTTATGGAAGATAATTGCAAACCGCGGGCTAATCCCCAAAGGAGATTAAATCCTATTATGAAAGACGTTGTTAAGAAAGAAATTTTAAAATGGTTGGATGCTGGAATTATCTACCCTATTTCAGATAATGCATGAGTTAGTCCTATTCACTGTGTTCCTAAGAAAAGAGGAGTCACTATGAATGTTAATGAAAAGAATGAAATGATACCAACAAGACAAGTTACAGGGTGGCGAATATGCATTGATTATAGAAAATTAAACCTTGCCACAAGGAAAGATCATTTTCCACTCCATTTTC
This sequence comes from Papilionanthe hookeriana x Papilionanthe teres, assembly GCA_022702705.1. Taxonomy (NCBI): domain Eukaryota; kingdom Viridiplantae; phylum Streptophyta; class Magnoliopsida; order Asparagales; family Orchidaceae; genus Papilionanthe; species Papilionanthe hookeriana x Papilionanthe teres. The sequence goes on along the minus strand of CM040432.1, from coordinate 75,738,974 downwards.
TAGATCAAATGTTGGATAGATTGGCTGGGCATAAATACTTTTATTTTCTGGATGGATATACTGGTTACCACCAAATTCAAATTGCACCTGAGGATCAAGAGAAAACTACGTTTACCAGTTCTTTTGGTACGTTTGCTTTTAGAAGAATGCCCTTTGGTTTATGTAATGCCCCTGCTACATTTCAGAGATGTATGATGGCTATTTCTTGTGATTTAATTGAAAAGGAGATTGAAGTTTTTATGGATTACTTTTCAGTGTTTGGAATTTCATTTAAATCATGTTTAGAACATCTGTCTAAAGTTCTAAAACGCTATGAAGAAACTAATTTGGTCCTTAATTGGGAAAAATACCAATTTATGGTAGAAGGAGGAATTGATTTGGGACATCGGATTTCAGAAAAAGGTTTGGAGGTAGATCCTGCAAAAATTCAAGTTATATCTAATTTACCTTGCCCAACCAATGTAAGGGAAATTAGAAGTTTTTTAGGACATGCTAGATTCTACAGGCGTTACATCAAAGATTTTTCAAAGATTACAAAACCTTTATGTCGTTTACTGGAAAAGGATGCAATTTTTAATTCTGATGATGACTGTCATAAAGCCTTTGAAACATTAAAAGAAAAATTAATCACTGCACCTGTAATAATTTCACCAAATTTGAAAAAATCTTTTGAATTAGTGTGTGATGCTAGTGATTATGCTATTGGTGCTGTTTTGGGTCAGAAATATGATAAAATTTTCAAAGTAATTTATTATGCTAATAAAACTCTTAATGAAGCTCAAATTAATTATACCACTACTGAGAAAGAGTTATTAGCTATAGTATTTTCCTTTAATAAATTTTGATCGTGTTTAATTGGAACTAAATGTGTTGTTCATACTGATCATTCTGCTATCAAATACTTAATGAAGAAAAATGATGCAAAACCGAGACTTATAAGATGGATTCTTCTTTTGCAAGAATTTGATTTTGAGATAATAGATAGGAAGGGTTCTGATAATCAAATTGTTGATCATTTGTCCAGGCTTGAGATTGAAAAATCTTTATGTGATATTGAAGAAATTAATGAACATTTTCCTGATGAAAAATTGTTCACTGTTAAAGAATGGAGTGTTCTATGGTATGCAGACATAGTAAACTTTATTGTTAGTATTATTATACCCTATGGTTTGACATATCATGAAAAGAAGAAATTTATGTCTGATGCTAAGACTTATTTTTGGGATGACCCTTTTTTATATAAACAAGGAAAGGATCTTATAATTCGAAGATGTGTACCTTTGGAAGAGACTTATGAAATTATTCAAAAATGTCATGATTCTAATCATGGGGGACATTTTGGAAGTAATAAAACTGCATATAAAATATTAAAATCAGGATTTTATTGGCTTACAATTTTTAAGGATGTGATAGATGTCAGCGTGTAGGCAATATTTCTAGAAAAAATGAGATGCCCCTCAATTATATGTTGGAAGTTAAAATATTTGATGTTTGAGGTTTAGATTTTATAGGATCATTTACACCATCTTTCAGAAATGTCTATATTTTGATAGCAGTAGACTATGTTTCCAAATGGATTGAAGCTATTGTTTTACCTCGATGTGATGCTCAAAGTGTTGCAAAGTTTTTAGAAAAGAATATATTTTACAGATTTGGAATACCAAGAGTAATCATAACTGATGGAGGAAGTCATTTTAGAAATGCGATTATTGGGAAGTTAGCAAAGAAATATCATATTAATCCTCGTATTGCTACTGCTTGTCATCCGCAGACAAGTGGATTGGTTGAGTTATCCAATCGTGAAATTAAAAGAATATTAGAAAAAAACTGTTAATCCAAATAAAAAGGATTGGTCAATTAAACTGGATTATGCTTTCTGGGCCTATAGGACTACTTACAGAACATCTATAGGAATGTCCCCATATATGCTGATTTTTGAAAAAGCTTGTCATTTACCTTTTGAACTTGAGCATAAGTCTTATTGGGCTATTAAAGAGTTCAATTATTATTTGAAAGATGCTGCTGAAAAAAGATTATTGCAATTGAATGAGCTTGAAGAAATAAGGAATGAATCTTATGAAAATGCTAAGATTTATAAGGAAAAAATGAAGTTATGGCATGATCGAAAGATTCTTACCAAAAATCTTGTACCAAGATAATAAGTTTTGCTGTATAATGCTAAATTGAGAATATTTTTTAGAAAACTTAAGTCCAGATGGATGGGTCCATTCATTATGATTAAAGTTTATTCTTATGGAGATGTAGATATTCAAGATTCTAAGACTGGAAAAATATTTAAAGTTAACGGACATAGACTTAAACCATATTTTTCAGTCAAATAAATCTAAATTTGATGAGAATTTAATGTTGGGTCACTCAGAATGAGTTCTGGGTATGTCAGGCTGAAGACATTAAAACAAGCACTTTGTGGGAGGTAACCTATATTTATTAATGTGTTTGCTTTATGTTTGTTTTGTGTGTTTTGTTTTCTTTGTTTGGTTTGTTTTTATGTTTTTAGTGGTAGTAATTTGGAGTTTTTAAACTTAAGTGGACTTTATTTGACCTTAATTGATGATTTGGAAAAGTCAGAATGAGAATTTGGACACTTAGCAGACCTGTGCTAAATTGTGCACTTGCAGATAAGCGCCGACTGGTTAGCGCTAAGGCGCCATAGTTATAAAAAACGTGAAAAATGTGAATTTAGAGCCTAGATTGTGGGGGAGAAGTTGTGGGAGTTATTTAGGAGATTCTAAACTTGTTGGAGAATATTCTAGCATCTCCGCAGTCTATAAAAAGGTTCTGACTTAAGGAAAACACTTGCCCCAAGTCCTATTTTCATTTCTGAAGTCTAAGAAGAGAATTTTGAGCACCATTCTTTCTGGGAGAATGAGATGAAGAAGAAGCAAGATTCTGATAAAATTAAGTTCATTAGTGATAGTGCTAAGTAGTTATTTAATGGATATCTGGCTGTTAGCATTCAAGGTATTGCAGAGATGATTGCAAAAATTGAAGCCCAAGTGACTTCAATGGAAGCAAAGATCAATGATATTACTTTACATCTGGATCACATGGGATGACAACTCAAGATGCAATTCAATCATTCAAGGTATGTGAAAGAAATAGATAAAGCAATGTTTGTGAATAACAAATGGATTGAAGAAGATGATATAAGAATGAACAATGATCGCCTGTTCTATCAAATTTATATTCCTGAAGGTTCAAATGAGAATAATAGTAGTCCTGGTTATATTCCGCCTAATGGAAAGTGGAATTGAAAGTGTTTTGTTTATATTTGTTTAGTGTCTTATGTGTTATGTTAGTGTTCTTGTGAGTTCATGTTTGTTGTGTTTAATTTTTTTATATATGCCTGATGATGTGATGGGTACATCTTAGAGATGTACACTTATCAATTTAAGATTATAGTGTCTTGTATTTTGAGAATTTTATCCTTTATGTTTGGATAAAAATTCTAGTATTGTATTGAATGTTATGTTTGTTTTAATATAAGTTTGTGTTTTTGTGAAATTTGTGTGGAATCAATGGTTATTAAATTTTGATTTGAAGTATTATAAGATTTATGTGGGGAAAAATAATTATTTTGGAATAATTAAGGGTAATTAATCAAGTGATTTAGTGCATACACCTTAGTTATAAAAATTTGGGTATTGGCGGCTAAGCGCCAAAATGTCAGCGCTTACGCGCCAGATTTTGCGGCTAAGCGCCGATAGTTCGCGCTTAGGCGCCAGTTCGCGAAAATTGATTCATGAAAGTTAAAAGCCCGAAAATTGCCATTTTCAACTGCCCCATCGTCTTTAACCTTTACTTTGCCGCAAAAGAGGAGCCTAAGGTATCATATTGTGGATCATTTAAGAGCCGATCTCAACAAAAATTCTTAGATTTGGATTCCTTGAGGTAAGAGCACTACTCCTAAGTAAAAATTTTTTATTTTCACCATGTATTTTGAGTACATTTTGGAAGATCTTAAAATCATTATTCATGGTGAAAATTTGAGGAAAAGCTTGATAAATTGATTGGAATTAGTGAAAATATCTTTTGGAAGATAATTTAGCAAGTTTAGTTTGATTTTGGAATTTATGGTGAATTTTTTTTTGAATTTTTAGAGATGGCTCCAAAGTCAAAGCGTGCATGAGAAAAGACGAAGTTTGATTCTGACAAATTTGTTAGTTTGAGGGCTGAGAAACGATACGTCGATGCATTGCAATCACGTAAGTTGATTCCTGAGCGAGTTTTTAGTAAGCCAGGAGAGGTGATTGAAGATATGTTTGCAAGAAGAAACTGACAGAATTACTGTTGCTTCTCCACTGTTGTTGTTGTTTCTGTGGTAAGAGAATTTTATATAAATTTACCTGCTGCAGAGGAAAATCAGGTGATGGTTAGGAGGCATGAAGTAAAATTTTCTTCGGGTGCAATCAATACCTTTTATGGACTACCTCCTGACATGTTCTGTTTTTATTCTAACTATCATCCTTCGGAAGGAGAATTAGATGAGATTATGGAGTTTCTGACTGATGGAAGAGGATTATGGAAAATTACAAATGATACAAGAGTGAACTTTCCTGCTTCCAAATTGAATATCATTTCTAAGGCATGGCATTGTTTTATCTCATCTAAGTTGTTACCTTCAAGTCATACCAGTGAAGTGACGAGAGAAAGAGCGGTGTTGAACCATTGTATTTAGCATGGGAAGCCTATTGATATTGGAAGCATAATTTTTTATTATGTTTTGAACTGTGCTAGATCAACCACAACTGCAGGTATGGGATTTCCTTCCTTAATTCATTCTATATGTGGAAGTTCTGGAGTGAAATTTGAAACCTGGGAAGAGGTACTTCAGCCATTGAGACCAATTACTAGCATAAACGTTGGTGCTTATACTGTACATTCAGAGTTTGGTTTGAGAGGAGGATTTGGTAGGGCTTCTACTGCTTCTTCTTCTCGTGCTACTACTTCACGTGCTTCGTCATCTACTAATTCACAGACTGGTTTATTAAGAAAGATTTTGAAAAAAGTGAGTCTTACTCGAGAGCATGTGAGAGATATTGTAAAACATGATGAATATAAGGAGAATTATCAACAATATTTGAATAGACTGATTAGAGGAGATCAGAGTGTTGAGATGCCACCTCATCCATTCTATATACCTTATGTGTCATCCAGAGATTGGAACGAGCAAGATGATGATGAGGAGGAGGATGAAGAGAAGATGTATGTTGTTTGTTTTAGTTGTTGTTTTGATGTGTTGTGTCACTGTGTACTTTATCTAGTATTTTTTTTTATGATTGTGTTGTGATGTGAACCTTGATAGTATGCATATTGTAGTTGTACTATTTATCTATTATGCATATTCAGGTATTGTTGTTGTTTTATTGTTGATTTATATGTTGTTGTGTGGTAGTGTGGAATAGTAAATATTTTTATGTGTATGTTATGTCAGAGTTTTTAGTAGTACGTATTTTTAATTTCAAAAACTGTTAGGAAATTATAAACCACTATTAGAAACTTCTACTTAGGAAAACTACATGTTTAAAATTCTTCAAAATTCACTATCATCTGTTATCTGTATCAGTGTGTTATTTTAGTTGATGTGTACTTACTTTGAAAACCTCCACTACTGTAGAAGTCTTCTGAAATTTTTACTTTTCTTATTACTATAAAAAAAAGAAGAAAAATGTTTTGAAAAACTAAATTTGATTTCATTTTACTCCTGTATTTAAATTGTTATACTTGCATATTAGGATATTAAAAGTTCCTGCAAGCATGATATGTCAGTTTTTATTTCTCACTCATGTATCATTTCTTATGCTTAAATGTTTTATCTTAATTAAAAATTTAAAGTTTGGGGGGGATTTTAAAAACAAATATTTTCAAAAAACCAAAAATTTTATTTGATTCTCAAGAATACTTAAAAATAAATTTTATTTTTGATTGAGAACAATTATGTACATGAAGTTATGGTTATATTAGGGGAACAAAATTTTGAATATAGAAATGAATAAAAGAATTTAGTTAAAATTTATAGTAATCATGAAAAACTTAAAGTTAAAATTTTCTTAATGAAGAAGTGTTAAATAAAGTTAAACTATCTTTAATAAGAAGTTTTGTATTTTTGGATAAATAGAAGATTTGACTTTTATTCTTCAAAGCTTAAATTTCTTTTATTGAAGAGTAATTTGCAGATACTATTATTATGATTTTTAAGTGAAAGATGTATATCTGATCTTTATTTTAAATGGAAGGATGGAATTCAAAATCATTAAAGGTCTATCCAGATATAGTAATCCTTGCCTTAAAAAAAGTGAAAAATATAGTATATGAAAAGGGAGGAGAAGCTTGAGGATTTAAGGGCTTAATCAAAAATTAGTTTCATACCTAAAGTTTAAGATATAAGTTCAGAGAAATTCTAAAGCTTAAGGTTATAATATAGTAAGTGAAATTATTATCAAATAAAGATTTTTAAGTAAGAAAAATAAGTGTTTGAATCCTATATTTTGAAAATTCTACAAAGATTTCTGAAATAGATAGAAACTTATATTTGTTATTTTCCTTTACTTAAGACCTTTCTAAACTTTAAGTTGGTTTTAATTACTGAAATTTTTTCTAAATTGGACTATTCTATTTCTAGGAAAAAATTTTGTTATCTTCCTAAGAAACTCATTACATAATTTGCATGCTAAAATTTTCAATGAGATTAACTGTCACTTGAGGACAAGTAACATTCTAAGTTTGGGGGATTTTGATATACCTAAAATATATAGTATTTTTATGCACATTTTTATACCTATTTCTAATGATATTACACTTTAATGGAAGGTATTTTGTGTTTTTCTTACAAGTATGATGAAAATGGATAGTCATGATGAAAGGAGCAAAATTGGATCAAATTTGGAGCAAAAAAATAAAAAATAAAAAATTTGGCACTGGCGGTTAAGCACCGCTGGGCCGGCGCTTAGCCGCCACAGTTAAAAATCAAGATTCAAATGGATTTGGCGCCAATTTCAAAGGGGATGGGATGCAACTCTTAGTGGTATGTCCATAACTTCCTTTGGGCAGCAAGTTTGAATGAAGGGGTACATTCCTTAGTAGATACATAGAATCTGGACACATTTTGAAGAGACACCAAGGCACCTTTTGGTTTACTATTTAAAGAGAGTCTTAGGAAAGATTTAGAAGAGGCAATTTGAGGAGACTCTTCCACTGCATTTTGAAGAGTATTTCCATTGTTCTCCACTGCATTTTAAAAGTTTTTATTTAGAGTAGGAGTAGAGAGTAGAAAGGAGAAAAGGGTCGGAGTGAAGTATCCTTCTTCCCACTTCTTTTCTTTCTTTTAGATTAGTTTTTATTGAAGTCCGAAGTCTGTATTCTGAGTCAACGGAGTTGGGAGACTTTCTCTGAGAAGTAGTTTAGCGAAGAGTCAAAGTTTCAAAGGAACTCCCTTAGTCTTATGAAGAGGATTTTCTGATAAGTGTTTATTTTTATTTAGTTTATTAATACTTGTTTTCGTTTATTATTTTTCTTATCGTTGTTTTTAATTTCAAATCAATGTGTTTTTATATTTTCTCAATGCATTCTGAGTAGTTTACTTTATCTTTTTCTTTATTAAATGGAGAAATAATTAATTTAAAGAGAATTGTTGTGGAAAGTATAAGTGTTTAAAAGTTGGAAGAAGTTGTGAAGATTGATTCTAAAAACTTTGTTTACTTCTTAATTTGGCATGTTAAGTTGTAAAATTTCTTGAGATTATGTAAGATCCAATGTGGTATTGTCTCATAAAAGTTAGTAAGAATCACATGAAATTATATGGGTGAGAACTGTAGTCCATATAATTGAATGTAATATTAGAAGATATTTTTATAAAAAGGAGTAAAATTAGAGGATTTTAGAGTGACGAGCTAAAACCCCCTAATTTGGTTTGAAGTTTTGAGTTTTGTTATGAGAAGTTAGCCCCAGTGTGGTGGGAATCAAGGGAACTCTAGAGTGAGAGATTGGTATCTTCCCTGCCTAACCATGTTCAAAATAATATAAATTTCAAATTAACCTATGTTCTTTATAGAACCAAGTAAGGGTAAAGAACACATTTGCTTCTATATGTCACAACAAAAAATTTGAATACTTCCACAACAATACTTTAAGAATTATTACTACTTCATGAAAGGAAAGAAAAAGATATTCTAATTAATAGTATTTTACATCCAATGTTATTAGTTATTGTAATTTTAATTTCTTGTTTAGCATTTTATTAAGAAAATTTCAAAATACAAATCAACTTTTAAAACTTTTCAAAATCAAGACATACTTTTTCGAAAACAATTAAAGAAAATAAAAAGATAATTTCTCTGATTCCTTTAAAGATTTCACATTTTCCCTGTGGGTTCGATATCTCGGGGCTTAATCAGAAAGTCTTATATTATTTGATAAACGATACGTATACTTGCGTAGTATCCCATATTACAAAATCATAATTTTCATATCTAAAATCATCAGCACACTTATATCTGACGGACCAAGTTTTTGGCGCCGTTGCACTTATATCTATTGGGGATCACTCACCTTCTCCTTTAAGATGAGGTGGTTGGCCACTTCAAGTGTGTCATGGACTCACCAATAGAAGTGAAACACCACTTAACCTCACCCTTTTACCATGGTTAAACCACATTATACCTCATCATGACAAAAATTATAAAAATGGGGAAATTGAAGGATTACATGGCATCCTCTCATCAAAACTTAAATGACATGGAAAATGGATGATGGCTTGCCTTTCTTGAGTCACCATGCACCTCCCTTTCATCCAATAGAAGGGATATATAACTTAAGTTAATCATTTACCATGGTTAAGTTAAATGATGACAATGGATGAATAGGAGGTTTATGTGTCACCCTCCCCTTTACATACATTGAATAAGTGATGAAACTATGTGGGGAAGGTGAATTCAGCAGAATATAACTAACCCTATCCACCACTTAGCCAACCAATGGAAAGAATACCAAATAGCATTACAATTCTTCACCATGGTCAAACTCATGATGATAGGCTTGGGGAAAATCAACCATTGATAATTCTCAGCCAAAATCTTATCTCAAAGCATTTATGGAAGAGTTGGCAACATCCCCAAGTAAAGCCTAGGCAAGCCAAAGCTCATCCAAGACATTTCCTTGGCTATATAAAGGACCAAACCTAAGAGCTTAAGGAGGAGGAGACCAATATAGGAGATATAGCCACTTTACTCAAATCCAAAAACTCTCAACATGAAATTTCTTCCTTATACCCTGAGTAATTGATTCTTCATAGAATCAAGCTCTGAAACCCATGCATGGCCTCCAATTTCCCTGCCCGAATACAGGACAAAATTCGGGTTTGACATGAAACTCTCTAAAATTATAAATTGATCATTCCTACATCATCACAAACCCTTACGATGATGAGCCAAATCGAAAATGGCCATCCCCATAGCCTCTAACCGACTGTTTGACCTCACCCTCTCAAACTAGGACACTTTTAGATCGAATTCATATAAGGACCCAACTTGACTGCAAATTGAGTTGGGGGAAAGTCTTCTGAGGACCAAACAAAGCTTTCAAGCCATTCAATTTGAGTTTATACTCACTGCGGCCAAGGTATGGTTCTTCTCACCCAACCCGAACTCAGGCTTGGTCTAGAGTAGGTCTAACCAATTCAAAACCCATACAAATCCAAATGGATATGTTCGTCTCCTTCAGACGAAGCTCTAGAAATAAAAATCGCTCCATTCCATCAAGAATCGAGCGAGATCTTGTGTCTAGACGACGAATGGTGTTTGGGTTTAGAACAGATGAAGGGGATGAACGGATGCCGTCCATTTCCGTGTTTTAGAAATGGACGGCTGTGATTCATTCCAGCATGACACGCTGTTTAGACCCCCATAGCGGATCAGCCGCGTTTCGACGGATCTGTGGACATACGGCGCCATATGGTAATTTAGGGTTGATTTGGATTTAAAAAATCCAGTTAACCTTAAAATAATAAAAAATTCATATCTTTGTCTAGAAAAATCATAAAAATAAAGCAAAATTACCCTCAGACTCAGGGTGATGAGAAGAACAGTATGGAATTGAAATTTTAGATTTGGGAGTTATATTTGATTTTTAATCAATTAAATACTCTCTGGAATATTTTAATTATTAAAAATTAATTACAATTCAGAAAAATATGACAATTTTAGGGACTTATCTCTAGGTTCTTATAAGCCTTTCCTGATTTTTCCATGGCTAAAATAATTCTCTAAGACATAGTTTTGTAATTTTTACTAGGCTTTGTAATTATTTTTAAAAATAATTATAAGAATTCAGAACTTAAGAAGTTAAATTGAAAAATGGTTGAGTAATTTAGGGTGACAGACATTAACCTTAAAGTAACAATTCTTAGCCATTAGAAAATTTAAAATGACAACTTCCTTTTAGGGTTAAAATTTATTAATTATAAATTAATATTTTAAAATCCTAAAATCCTTCTCCTCATCATACTTAGCCCATTCCACAATAGACTAAGTCAATGTGAAGTTTACTTCCAAATAGACTCAAAATTAAACCATAATTAGGTTTAAGACATCAAATTAGACTTAATTAAATAAAGTTAAACCTTAATCACATTAGGTTTAACTAATTAAACCATAATTAGGTCTAAGACATCATATTAGAATTAATTAAACAAAGTTAAACCTTAATCACATTAGGTTTAACTAATTAAACCATAATTAGGTCTAAGACATCAAATTAGACTTAATTAAATAAAGTTAAACCTTAATCACATTAGGTTTAACTAATTAAACCATAATTAGGTCTAAGACATCAAATTAGACTTAATTAAACAAAGTTAAACCTTAACCACATTAGATTTAATTAATTAAACCATAATTAGTTCTAAGACATTAAATTATACTTAATTAAACAAATTTAAACCTTAACCACATTAGATTTAACTAATTAAACCAAAATTAGGTCTAAGACATCAAATTTGACTTAATTAAACAATGTTAAACCTTAATTACATTAAGTTTAACTAATTAAACCACAATTAGGTCAAACCCATTATACATAATTAAGCCATTAAACCTTAGCTAACTCAGGTTTAATCAAACATAAACTTTAATTAAGTCTAAACCATTAGACCTATTTAGATCATTAAATCTTAACTAATTAAGGTTTAATCATACCTAAACCTCAATTAGGTCTAATCCGTTAGACCTAATTAAATCATTAAACCTTAACTGACTAAGGTTTAATCAAACATAAACTTCAATTAGGTCTAACCCATTAGACCTTATTAAATCATTAACTAATTAAGATTTAATCATACCTAAACCTCAATTAGGTCTAACCCATTAGACCTAATTAAATCATTATACCTTAACTAACTAAGGTTTAATCAAACCTAAACTTAAATTAAGTCTAACCCATTAGACCTAATTGAATCATTAAACCTTAACTAACTAAGGTTTAATCTTATCTAAACCTCAATTAAGTTTAACCCATTATACCTAATTAAAACATTAAACCTTGAATAACTAAGGTTTAATCAAACCTAAGCTTCAATTAGGTCTAACTCATTATATTTAATTAAATCATTAAACCTTGATTAACTAGGGTTTAATCAAACCTAACCCTCAATTAGGTCTAACTCTTTAGACCTAATTAAATCATTAAACCATAACTAACTAAGGTTTAATCATATCTAAATCTCAATTAAGTTTAACTCATTAGACCCAATTAAATCATTAAACCTTAACTAACTAAGGTTTAATCATATCTCAACCTCAATATGGTCTAACCCATTAGACCTAATTAAATCATTAAACCTTAACTGCCTAAAGTTTAATCAAACCTAAACCCTAATTAGGTCTAATACATTAGACTTAATTAAAACTATTAAACCATAACTCAACATAAACCATAGGTTCAACTCAAATTGATCCTAAACCAGGTTCAACCCAAATTGAACCTAATTCAACATAAACCATAGGTTCAACCCATATTGAACCTAACTCAGCATAAACCATAGGTTCAACTCAAATTGAACCTAAACCATAGGTTCAACCCAAATTGAACCTAATCGAACATAAACCATAGGTTCAACCAAAATTGAACCTAATTCAACATAAACCATAGGTTCAACCCAAATTGAACCTAATTCAACATAAACCATAGGTTCAACCCAAACAGAACCTAACTCAACTAAAACTTTAAGTTCAAACTAAAACTAAGTTTAACCCGACTCTAACCTTAGGTTCAATCCATATTGAACCTAACTCAACCAAAATCTAACTTAAGTTTAACCTAACTTGAACTCAAGTTAGCTCAAACCTTAGGTTCAATCCATATTGAACCTAACTTAACCAAAACTAACTTAAGCTCAACCTAAGTTAAACTTAAGTTAACTTAAACCTTAGGTTAAATCCATATTGAATCAAACTCAACTAAATTATAACTTAATTTCAACCTAACTTGAACTCAAGTTAACTTAAACCTTAAGTTCAATCTATATTGAACCTAACTCAATTAAAATCTAACTTAAGCTCAACATAATTTGAACTCAAGTTAACTCAAACATTAGGTTCAACCAATATTGAACCTAAATCAACCGAAACTCAACTTGAGTTCAACCTAAACTGAAAACAAGTTAATCAATGTTAAGTTCAAACCACATTGAACTTAAGAAAATTAAAGGTATTAGATTCAAACTACATTGAATCTAATTATCCAAGTTTAATTTACATTATAACACCTTTTTAGATTCAAATGACATTGATCTAAAAATTCTAAAGCCTAACTTATGTTATATTTTATCTAAGTCTAATCCATGTTAGACTTAACACCTTTATAAATTCAAATGACATTGAATCTAAAAATTCTAAAGTCTAACTTATGTTAGATTTTATCTAAGTCTAATCCATATTAGACTTAGCATCGTTGAGATTCAAATGACATTGAATCTAAAATTCTAAAATCTAACTTGTGTTCCATTTTATTCATATTAGACCTGACACCTTTTTAGATTCAAATGACATCGAATCTAAAATTCTAAAATCTAACTTATGTTAGATTTTATTTAAGTCTAATCCACATTAGACTTGTTTATTCAAGTCTAATCCACATTAGACTTGACACCATTTTAGATTCAAATGACATCGAATCTAAAAATTCTGAAGTTTATATGACAACAATCATAAAAATAAATTAGTTAATAAATCGTAAACAACTTCAAATTTTCCAACCTAAAATCTTAAAAAATATTAAGACTTAAATAAAAACTTAATGAACAAAGATCACCAAATGCAACTTGAACCCTAGTGTTCTTGATCTACGAAGATTTCTTGGACGACGCAATCCTGGTTGCTGACAGAAATCTTCCGATCCTGGTTTAATCACCTTTCAAACTAAGTAGATTAAGGCCCCTGATAACCGTAGGACAACAGAGCCAGTGACATCTTGACTGAGTTATCCAAAATTTAACCAATTAGAAAAAAAAGAAGATTTTAAAAAATAAAATTGACAATATTTTTTTAAATCTGACACTCTTTTCCCTTGCAGGATGAAGACGAGTTTCGTTTTAGATTTTTTTTTCATATTATAGAGTGTGCTAACTCTATTTTACAGGACGGTAAAAATGGAACGACGACACTAAAACTTAATTAAAATCATGACATAAAAAAAACTACGAAAAAATAAAATGATAAATGAAACGACAAGAACGACAAACAAAATTTTTACAAAACCCAAACAAAACCTAATACTTTTAGGATAGTCACAAAACCTAAATTTTTTATGATATCCACCAAACAAATGATGAACTACAAAATAAAAAAGACAATAAAATGACACATGAAAAAAATAAAACTGACAAACCCTAGGATTGAACGTTGACGTTTCTCTAGTTATTCTTGAAACTCTTTAGGAAACAAGTGATTAACATTGATCAGAAGATTTCTTAAATAAATCCTGATTGTTTAAGATGTAATTAACTAAAGGAGCTTGCTCCTATAGGAGATTAAATAACTCAAAATAGGTATTTTACCTAAATCTCTAGTTAACAAAACTTATTTATGGTTCATCTTATGAAATTTTCACTAACCATACATTCTGAAAATTTCTTTTATAAGATTACCATATGACATTTTATTTTCTTTGTGTTTGTCACCACTTGCCCTTCCTTCTACGTTCTCTAAGTTTTTTAGTTTCTAAAAGGATTTCCGACAATAAATCCAAATAGAATAAGTTACTTAAGAATTATGGCAGATAGAAAAAGAGAGTGGCGACTCCTCGACAAAAAAATTTGATACCGACACCCCTACTTTTTAACTTATTCTTTTAAGTTCTATCTATTAAAGAGACAGTTTTATAATTTTTTTCTTTCTCTCTTCCGAACAAATGCTAGCTTATGTTGAATATGTTCATTGATGTTTTGTTGATTTGATAATAGATATATATATATATATATATATATATATATATATATATATATATATAGAATTTATCTGTTATTGTTTTTCCTCTCTGATTGACTGTTGTGTTTTTCTAGGAACACGCTGGGGAGCGGCTTTTCTCTGAACTATGGTTGGTTTCTCTTCTTTTGAGGCTTTATGGGATTTACATTTTACTGCGTTGGACTCCTCCCTACTGGTCGGAATTATACATGTTGCGGTTTGCAACCTTTATGCTTCCTCCAGGTTCCTGGTATTGCTCTCAGCTGTCTTTGCAGGTTCTCGGTTTGTCTTTTGGAGCAGGTTTGGCTTCGATATGCCGGCTTTGAATGGTTTGGAGCAGGTTTTCTGTTTGTGGTTTTGTAGTGCTCTTCTTGATAGCGTCTTCAAGCATGTTTCCCTCGTTTTGCTGAAGGGTCTTCTGGAGAGTCTGTTGCACGCAGTTTCTGTTTTGCTTTTACTGGAATACATTTGGATACAGCTTACTTGCTGATTCGTCACATACACCTCACACGGTAGATGATATTTTTGGTTGTAGGTTCTGTTTGGGTATACTTGTATGTGTTTGGGTATACGTTTTTGTGTTTTAGTATACTTGCTCTTCTCTTTTTGGGTAATTTTTGGTGGTTTTGTATTGTGGATGAGAAACCCCTTTATGAGTGCACACTGTATTTCTTTTCGACTTTTAGTTCTGGGAATCCTCTCCATACCCAACTTTTTATACTCATTTTTTGTGATTAACATGTAGGGAAACGAATAATGCTTCTTCCCACATATATATATATATATATATATATATATATATATATATATATAGAGAGAGAGAGAGAGAGAGAGAGAGAGAGAGAGAGAGAAACATAAGAGGAGAAGCAAATTAAGAGAGTAATTCAAAGACCCCACTATCTTTTTTCTAAAATATTAATAAAATCAATTTAGATCAACAAACCTTTAGCTTCATAAAAGTGTTCAAGAAACTTATTATAAATGTTCAATTTGTTGAATCTCTTAAGCAAAATGACTTGTTATGCAAAGTTCACGAAAGATATCTTCAATAAAAAAAATAAAAATTAGGAGAATTTGAGATTATTATTGCCTTATTTGAACAGTGTATTGCTATCATTAAAGAAACTCTCAAAAACTTAAAATTTGTTGTTTCACTATTTCGTAGACTATATGATATAAATTAATGGGGAATGTATTGTGTGACTTATAAGAGAACATGAATTTGATGCTCTTATCCATATTTTGATAATTGGATCAACTTGATAATGTAACTCTTTAATTTGCATATCAAACATTGATTTATCTTAGAGAAAAGATTGTGAATGATTTAGTTGAGATTGGTAAATTTGTCATCTAGATTAATTTTATTGTTTAGATACAAAGATTTTTGAAATCCCAGTAATCTTAAAAATGATGTTTATTACAACTAGCATGGCGAATATAAATCTATAAAAAATGAGTTAATTATAAGAGCATGAGATCAAAGTATAACTTTTAGATTTCATAATCCAATTAACTCTTTAAGAGTACTCCTAAATGTTATTAAAAATTTAAAATTGATATGTTGTAATAAATATTGACAAATAAAAAATTGACTATTAATTAAGATTATATATTCTAGAGATGATAATTTGGGATTATATTTTAATGATTTAGAAAATTTTTTAGTGGAACAAGTACGTAGAAGAATGACCACAGACGAAAAAAATTTGATCCCAAAAAATAAAGAAAAATCTTAAGAAAGATTTGACATTATTTTGTTGAAGATATTAAACTAAGCTCGTCTTGAGAGGTAATCCAAGAGCTATATTTTTTTTGTTGTATGATTGCACGATTTTTTTGGTAGTGTGCAAAAGTAAAAGGTTTTTTGTATATGTGATGTTGCAGGTGTGTAGTGCCACAGTGTTATCCTTCTAAAACCGAAGTGCTTGACAGTAGCACCGCATCATTGGTTTTTCAACACAATAGTGTTATATATTTTTTGTGATTTCACATTTTTTATGCACATCATTTATCATGTCAAAAAATCACACCTCCATATGAGCACAATGTGGGCGTTAGTCAACCGTTGGAGGAGGAGAAAGAAGATGAGGGTTACTTGTGCTGTTGGCCTATTTTTATTTTAAAGTGTAATTTTTGTAATTTAGTTTTAATTATGATTGTACTTTCTTAAATTTATGTATTATAATTAAGCATTGTATACTTTGTTAATGAAAAATATGTGTTGAGAGATATTTATATCAGTGAATACTAAAGGTATTTGTATTGCCAATTTTTACTTTTGTACTCTTTATACTTAGTTGTTAGCTAAGTAGGATTGCAACAATATCTTTTTAGCACCATGGCATTGGTCTTGTATGATTGATGAGAGCTAGTTCTCCGAGGCAAATCCTTTTAACTTGTTTTTTAAAGTACTTAGAACTTATTTTGCTTTAATTATCTTTGATCAGTAAAATTCACATTAAATTTTAAAAGATTTGAAATAATAATTTAAAAAACTTTAACTTGCATAAAATATATTAACAAATTAAATATTTAAATTAACTCCAATCATTACTAAACATTATTGAAATTGAAAAATACATAAAACATGTTGTCCTCAAAAAACACATGGCACTAAATTGTTTAAAAATAAATTTAGTTAATTACTAGAATATATATAATTGAAAAACTTAATCAATTTAAGTGATATAGTAAAAGATTGGCATGGGTTGAACTACAATATTGGTAATGAAATTCAGCTTAAACAATGACATTCAATTAAACAAAATGAATAGTTAGATCTTAAATTAAAGTGAAAATTTATTTGTCAAGAAAAATGTTCTTCTAGAGCTTCAAAAGCATAATAAAAATAAAGTGAAGAAAAATTCAAATCAAGAAGAAAAAATAAAAAGAAAAACATATGAGAAAAAAAAGCTTGGGCTAATTTTATATGTTGGACATTTAGTCTCTTCTATACTCTAAAAAATTAAATTATGAAAGTTTATCATATTTTCATTACTTGTAGTATTTAGGAAAGAAAATTAATTATAGCTCATTTGAAAAAATTAAGTTATCAAATTTTATAATTCTTAGTTAACTAAAATAATTAAAATTTTAGTTCCCATTAAAGCACAAGAAATTATTTCATATTGGAATATCAATGAAGATAAAAATTTAGGTAATGATTTGGTTACCTAATTACCTAATATATCTTTTTTATTTATAATTTAATATGAATAAAATAAATTTTCTATAAGTTATTTTTGAATGAAATCATTTTTTAAGATTATTGTGTTATCAAAGGAGTTAGGAAAATAAATTTTTAGTTCATATTATTTGAGGATAAGTTCTAGGAAATGTTTAAAAGAATTTGTTATGTTTTTAAAATGAAAAAAAATAAAGATATATTTGTGTAAATATTTTGTTATTTATACTTTTATTGTGTTTATTACCGATGTTCAGTAAGTTAACGAAATAAAAAGTTGGAAAGAAATAGGTAAAAAAACATGCAACACAATAATACCAAAATCACAATGTCGCAGCACCAAAAGCACTTCAATTCAGGACGGATTCCTATTAGCATAGTGTTGTAGTGATAAGTTTGAGCGGTGTAGCACCAAAGTATTAACACCACAATGACAAATTTGAAGTAACATGATGTTGAAGAAGTCCACACTAGAAGATACAAACCAAAAATACGTTGCTACAACATCATTTTCTAGTATTTGAATGTTCTAATTCAAGCGATGCACTACTAGTAAAATAAAAGTTGAAGCAAATAACCCAAGATCATGGCATTAGTACATAATTAGTAACCAAAATAGTCTTAAATTGGCGGCATCAAGGCTTCACAACCCGATAAAACTAGTTTTTGCTCTACTATAAAGCAGACTTGAAGAGTTATAAAGTGAATTGGACCAATTGAAGGTAGTTTGGGTGCTACAAGGATATGTATGTCTGTGTGTCTGTGTGTGTGCGCGCACGTAAAAACTTTGTAAAGAATTTTGTGTATCATTTGTGAGAGAGTGGTGTGAGTAAGTGAAAGGAGTGTGAGAAGTGAAGCGAAGTAAGAGCAGGTATAATCTATCAAACTTAAGTTACTTTATATTTCTTCTAATTGCATTGTATGTTGTATTGTATTTTCATTTTTTTTATTTTTATTTTTAGTAAACATGTGTTGGAACTAAGTCAATTATCTTTGAGCAAGTGTTTACCGTGAAGTTTGTTATACAGTATGCTTTGGTTCGGAATTAAAATAAATTTATGTTATTTAGTTAACATTGATCTTAATTTAAGTACAATTTGCCAATTTCTTTTTATATCAATTATTATTAAGTAATTGTGATGGAAAACTAGTCGAATAGTAAGGTTAACAGCCAATCTTCTGAAATCATTGGAATATCATTTTTGGGAAAGCACAATCTAGTTAAGAAATAATATTCATGAGGTCTTCTATATGATTCAAGAAAAAAAATAATCCTAAAATGTACTATAAATACTTAATATTTTTAAATTCTTAGTAGAGATTAAGGAATAGAGTTATCCTCCATTGAGAAAAGCTTGAAAGAAAAAAATACAAAAAATTGCATGAATTTTTTAATATTCACTAATTCAGAGAAACTTCAATCATTGAAAAAACCTAAAATTTTAGCTTTTAAAAAGTCAAAACTTGATTTGAGCAATTGTAAAAATTTTGTTTTAGAAAGAAAAATAGTTATCAAAATTTGATCATGCTCCACATGAAAACAACCTTGTACTTAATCACTTTAGCATTCGAATAATACATGCACTTTCTTACAATATGCAATTGTATTAGAGGACCATCTAACTGGTAATTCTAAAGATTCAAAGTAGAAGAATTAGAATTTTATTTCAGGCATTGATTGTAAGATCTCCTTAGATATTGAATTTATTAATCGGGGCTTCCATTTGTTCAATTTGTTGGGAAGGTCAATCCTCTCAAACAAAGTATTTGCCTTTAAAAAATTTAATATAAAGAATTTTCTAGAATCTTAACCCTTAGATTCTTGAATCATTTTATTTATCCTCTATCTGATTCGGGAGGCTTCTTTGTCTTGTAAGTCTGTTTCTCTTAACACTTGATTTTTAATTCATGGCACCAATCTAAGCTCATGCCATTTAAACTCTTCAAAAGGTAATACCAAAACATAACTTATAAGCTTATAGAGAGATAGGTTAAAAAAATAAAATATAGAGAAAAAAGAAACTACTGAGAGTCTAACTTTTGCTAAATCATAAAATGTAGTCTCAATTTTTTTTTGCCCCTCTCTTTATAAGTTCAGGTTCAGGTCTTTGAAATATGAAATAGACTATATAAACAAATTATTAAAATACATAAGACGTGGAAAAAAGTAAAAAAGTAATAGAAATTTTTTCTTGTCAAAGTCATGATTTTAATGAATGAATAAAT
The DNA here is from genome assembly GCA_022702705.1 of Papilionanthe hookeriana x Papilionanthe teres. Taxonomy (NCBI): domain Eukaryota; kingdom Viridiplantae; phylum Streptophyta; class Magnoliopsida; order Asparagales; family Orchidaceae; genus Papilionanthe; species Papilionanthe hookeriana x Papilionanthe teres. The sequence continues at coordinate 75,719,084 of CM040432.1, read as the reverse complement.
AGACTAACTTAGAAATACTGCCCAACATACTAAGTGAAGCCGACAACTAAGCAAAATGGGTGACTTTACTTGATTACTTTTAAGATTTTGATGAAGATAGTTAAACGTCAGCTTGAATTCATTATGAGCTTAGTGATTTAATCATAATTTTGGTGACTTAACTATCTTCATCCTTTTATCCCTCTAGATTGCCTTGACTAACATTAATTGAGCTCTTGAAATATTTGAATATCCCACCAAATTACGTTAAATCTAATTAGATAGCTCAAATATTTAGATATACATAAAGTTTGATATCTAATTTGATCGATGCCATGAATTAGAAATATTGAGATAGCTCAATATTTAGATATACATAAGGTTTGATATCTTATTTGAATATCCCACCAAATCACTTGAATTACTTGAATCAATATATAGGAATATTTAGTTATACAAAATAATTCAAAGAGATTGTGTATCACTAAATGAAATTCCTTTTTGATAATACTAGAGGGGTATAATACTAGAAGGGATACGCTAAAACCAACTTCCTAAACCCTACTCGTGAGCCAGTCCTAATTTCAAGAGAAGAAACAATGTAATGCATGGCCATTAGTTATGCCATTGGTTATAATTGAACCAATGTATTAATAAACAACTTGGCTCGATTAATACTCGGTCCATTTATTCAAATTAGTGAACAAAAAGCATAAACACTTTTTCAATCTCGAAGTTAGAATAAATTATACATAAAACACGACACAACTTATTTATTTATGCTGATGAACAACCTCATTTTTTCTTCATAAAAGTAGACGATTAAATACTCGTACTCAATGATAACTCAAATCATACATGATATATTATTTAAATATAATTTGATTAATTAAAATTTATTTCAGTATATATTAAATAATAATATATTAACTTAATATTAATAGTATTTTAAGATTAGTTGTTAATTATATATTAATTTAATTAAAACCTATTTATTACTTAATCTTATTTTTAATAAATTCATCATTATCGACTATATTTAATTTAACATAATTTAAATATTAATTAATTTATCATTATATAAATATATAATATCTTTTTATTAATTATATAATTTACGTTAATTATATAATTTCATATATATTTAATCTTTTAGCCCTTTCGGGGATCATGATTTGCAATGTTCTCCATAGCCTAAATCCTTCTTTCACTTTTATGGTTCTTACCCTCTTATTTCACTTGAAATGAAATGACTCTTATCCAGGAAAGTGTTAATAATTTTGTAAATTCTATTTCTTTTCAAGATATTTTATTTTTCATTATTGCCCATGCAGGTTAAACTAATGCAATTTCTCCTAATTTTTCTAATTTTATTGAAGAAATTAATTAGTAATTATTTTTCTCATTTGATAGCAATAAAATTTGCTTGTAACTTTTATATATGATGTTTTTTTAATTGGTGTGAAAGTAATTCATATCTTACACTACTTGTTTCCATTGATTTATATAACCCAAATATATGTTTGAAGTTTAGCTTAATTATTAATCCATTAAAAAACTTGTTCAATTATTATAACTACCAAATACAAATATTAGAAATTTTAAACAAACCATTTATTAAAATTTATGTAAAAGCTTAACTCAAACTCAATTGAACATGGATAATTTCTAATATGATCAAGCCAAACCTAAATCATGACATAATTCAAGTTAAACTAATCAAACTAGGAGACATTAATTATAATTTCCCAAATATAAAATTATGAGACACAAAGGCTAGTTGGTAAGCATCCTAGTGACTACTAAATAAGTCAATAGGCTCATGGGCAAAACTACAATAGGTCTATTGAGAGCCCCCATGAATTTGGCAATATATACTAGGTTATAAAAAATTGTATACTTATTATAAAATTTTAATTATGCCTCTGGGCTCATCTTCCACCGAATACCAAAGTCAGAACTTATTCCCGTACGTCAACCTCCGCTTAACAGGCCACAAGAGTATGTATGCATATATATTCAAAGGGAAAAAATCTTTGTGCGGACTCCGGCCTTAGAGCTACATCTAGAATCCTATAAAATATTATTATGTGGCCTACACCAGGCCCTTCTCATAATGGATCTTCTGAAGTTATTGCAGGATTATTGAAGGTTAAACCGCGTAGGTTTTTGTGGGGTTATTACGGGGCTATTGCGGGTTATTGTGATATTATTGAGGGTTATTGCAGAGGTTATTGAAATGAAACCGTGGAGGTTTTGAGGAGTTATTTCCGGATTATTGCGGGATTATTAGAATTAATACCACAATAAAATTGAAATACCCCCGCAATAACCGGCAATAACCTCCACAGTTTCCACTCCATTGGAACTATAGAGGTTATTTCCGGGTTATTACCGGATTATTGCTGGATTATTTAAGTTAATACCACAATAAAACCGAAATAACTCCCAAAATTCTCCATGGTTGTACTCCGAACTCCACGGATCTATTATAAGGTGGGTCCGGCGTAGGTCATGTGGTAATATTTAATAAGACTCTGGATGTAGGTGCAATTATTTCATGAAACAAAGAAAAATGCATGGGATTTGCGTAGATTTAGGCGCTCGTTATTGGTTGGTATGTTATGTTATAAAAAACTTTCCCTGGAGCAAATAAATTCGAAGGAATTTGTTTTTAGTTTAGGGCAAAATAATACTGCCGCAACTATAAGAATTGGGCGACAGACGCGCATGATGGTACACCAATAAACGAAGTCCTCGGTTTAATAATTGTGGCGAGAAATTTTGCAATTTTTTATTTTTATTTGTTCTTGCTGACTACTGTTTGAAACTGTATAATGCATATAGCTGAAAAGCTTCAACGACAGCACAAAACAAGCACTTAACTGGAACACAATTTAATGAAATACAGATCAGATTTTATGCGGGCATTTAAATGTCAGACAATATCTGTTTTTTTTATTTTAGATTTTAACTTAAAAGTGCAGGTGTTTATAAACATTATAAATTATGTCCTAATAAACCTTCTCTCTGTTAATTATGTACTGAGAGTTCTAATTTGAACTAATGCTTTAAAATGAGTGAAAAATGAAATTTTTTAAGTTAATTTAAAGATAAATTACTAAACTTATCGCATTGATAATTATAAAATAAAAAATGTGATATGAAAAAATCCATTGACAATATAAATAAAAATTCTAGTCTAAATAAATATCTAATTTTTCAGTTTAAATTGAAATATTAAATTTATGTCTTTTTAAATTAGAACTTTATTATATAAATGTTTAATCCCTCTCAGTTCTCTAGAACATGTCTCGAGAGATAGAGCATAAGAAGGGAAAAAAAGAGAAACATAAAGAAAATAAAGAGCAAGATGAACAACTCTAGGTGCAAAGTATCCATTCATTCATTCATAAAATGTCCTCTATTTATAATGGTAGAGGGTATTGAATAAAATTACACTTTTACCCCCACTTTAATGGGGTGTTTCAAATCAATATTTTTCGTTAATTTGCCTTTATTTAATTAGGGGTGTTACAAATCAATTTTACCCTTTTTGATATTTACTCATAATTATAAAGGTCTAGTCTTTCTTTAAGAAAAGCCTAGCGTTTAGCCATAGGACTCTCTTAGTGACTTTCTTAGAAGATTAGCAATAGAACCCTTACCCCCATAGAAATTCAAGTTTTTTCTTGGCTTCACTTGGAGTTTCATATGTTAAGGTCTAACCTATAATATTTAGGAGGATAAGACCAAGCATAAGAAACCTCAAGAGAAGTTCCCTATAGGATGGTCAAACCTCAGAACTGACCCTATGAGGTCAGGAGTTAACACACACGTACAAACATTCACACACAACTCACATCCCTAAGCCAGACACCTTCCTCTATAATTCCTTCGTGTTTGGAAACTCATGTAGGTGGTTTCCCCAAGCTCTTAGCCCCAGGCTAGGGTTTGGCTAGTACCATCACATGATAGATCCAAATGGGGAATCCCTTAGTCCATGACTCAAACGAGTAGACATTTCCAATTGACACCCAACCTTGCCAAAAATCTCAAACTTTTAAAACCATACCCCTAAACTCTACCAAACGACTAAATTATCCCTAAAACCCTAAATTTGCCAAAAATTCCCAAAATCAACCAAAATTACCAAATTCCTCAAAACTTATCCGAAAATATCCCCTACCACTCAAACTGACTAATATTACCCAAATTTACCAAAATTCCTAAAATAGCCCTAAAATCTTTAAAATGACCAAATTGCCCCTACTAGCCCAAAATTCCAAAAAATTCCAAAAATTCTCAACATTTTCCAAAATCTTCCAAATATTCCTAATTTCAATTTTGAACTACCACATTGACCCAATTTGACCAAAAACCCCATATTTTACCTTTATGCCTAAAATGCCCAAATTACCTCCAATGTCCATCCAATTGACTTCAACTCTCCTCAATTTCATTTCCAAACTTTAAATAAACATCCTGAATCTCAATTAAAACCAAATTCAAGCCCAATTTGACCCACATTTAAACCCAATTTGAACTCGAACAAAAAAAACTCCTAATTTTAATCATATGATAAAATCTCCCCAAATTAAACTCAATGACAATCAATTTCTCCCAATTTTGAATTCTAAGCTATTCGTGACATTCCCCTAAACCCAATTGAACCATCAATTGCCCTCAATTTGAGAACAAAACCCACCTAAATCCAACTAAAACTAAAATTCCTAATTTTAACCCAAATATGTCACATTTCAAAAATCCATCAAATTGGATGTCCTAATTCTAAAATTGCCACCCAATTTATGTTAAGAACTCTTTATGACATCCCCATAGATCTTTTGGAACCATCAATTGACCGTTGACCCAACCATAGCGTAACCTAAACCCAACCTAGTCTAAATGTCCCAAAGTTGGCCTCATGACCAATTCAAGCCAAATCCACCTCCTAAACCATTTCAAAATCATTCCAAACCCTTTCCAAATACTTCATGACAATCATCCCAACAAAATTGCTCAGTCATGTGGGCTCAACCCGAGGTCAAACCCTAGTTAGCCCAACCTTGACCCAAATGATCCAAATTCAAGCCATAACCCAATGTTATCCGAATCAAATCAAATTGACCAAGGTAAGTCTACCACAGCCAACTTTGGGACCCCAAGGACTGGTCTAAACATACCAAACCCAACCCACTTGAGCAATGGACCAAAGGTGCTTCACTTAAGTCAACACCTCCTCACTTTTTGGCTTAACCCATTGGCTCATGAAATCACCTACCAAGATAACCAATTAACCTCAATTAAAACCTCCCTTACCTCCCATAACTCAGTCAGCCACCATCTCTGTCTCTGCCAATCAGCCTAACTGCCAGGATAGCTGAACCCGAGCGCAGCCTAATCCCCATTTGAACCCAAAATTAAGCAATCCTCCAAGGCCTTCTCCCTTTGGATGCTTGTGCCGCTCAGCCCTCCACACAAGCAAGCTCTGGCACCCCACTTGGCTCCCTGAGCTCCCTCCTCCGGCCATGGCTATAAAAGCCACCCTTCATAGTCAAATTTAAGAGTGCTAAAATCCTTAGGGAGACTCTGCCAAAATCTCACCAGAGCTTCCTTGAGACCTTCTGAGTGCAATCCACCATTCCCAAGACCTCAATTCCCATGTCTGAGCCTAATTTCTGAGCTCAATTCTTAATCGAAACCAAGAAATTTCCACTTGCTCCTCCGCACTGCCTAAAACTTCAAACCAACTTGCTCTACACCTTCATCAGATTAAGAGAGGAAGTTCCCCAACTTAAGCCCCATCACAGAGAGCCTCCAAACCGTACTTTGATCAGCACTTGAAATTGAGTCTGATCAAACTCATACCCATGCCAAAGGAAGAGCTCAAATTACTACTTGCTGGAGCTGCACGAGTTCACAATGAATGTGTGCAACCAATCTGATTGAGGCCTCCCCTCTCAAACAAAGGTATTGAGCCTCCTGCTCCCGAGCTTAATTTCATCCTTCATGCATGTATATTGCATTTCATACTGTATAAGCTGTATAGATATGTTTGTCTCACTTAGATGAAGCTCTAGGATTAAACCCGAGTCAATTTTGTTGGGTCAAGCTCAAGTTCTTAAGCCTGGAAGGTGGACGGTCTGTGAGATGAACCTGGTGAAGAAGATAACCCCGAGCTATCCAATCGCGAGTGTAATGGATGGACACTCCAGATTGCACCAGACAAGAAGATGGAACGATATAGCGGAGACGCGCGACAACTGACTCTGGTGGCGGTGTCGAATGGGAGCGCTGCATGCATCGTTCAGATCTGCCTAGGTTGACGCGACTCCGCATCATTAAGTAGGAAATTAGGGATTTATTGAATTTATTAAATCATTCCACATTAGAAAATGTTTATCTTGGTGTAAAAAATTCACAAAAATAAAATAAAATACTCTCTTGCTCAGTGAACAGAGGAGAACAATGTGGAAATGGTTTCAAGTTTATTTGATGCATGTGTGATTTTTAATTAATTTAAAAAAGTATTTATTCTTTTGATTCTTCACTCACTTAGACATTTCACCATGAATTGATTTTTGGGGTTTTTGATCTCTCTGTCATGGGGATCTTCCCTGATTTTTCTAAAGTCAGGGGGAATCTCCATGAAGAGATCCATAATTTTCAAGCCTATGGTAATTTTTTTGGTAAAATAATTATAAAAATTAATGTTTCGGACAAAAAATATAAAATATTCTCTAGTAGGTTCCCTATGGTCAGAGAGCCCTATGAAAATAACATGAGTTAACCCCTTAAAAATATTCCTAACAGCCATTAAACCCTAAAAATAAAAGAAAATTAAATAGGATAAGGTAAACATGTAAATGGCTTAAAAATTATTCTCCATTGTAATTTAAGGGCAAGGAAACTCCCCATAAAAACTTCAAGTGAATTAGAGTTAATTAACCACTAAATTAGCTTTTCTTAGTGAAATGGTAATTTTTACACTAAAATAATTATTGTAATTAAAATATAACTTAAAAAGTCACAAAATCTGTTTTGGAAGTTTGCCATGAACAGAGGAACATAAGAAAAATAAATTTTGAATTAAAATAAAATTTGCTTTTTTAAAGCTATTTTGAATATTTTAATATTTAAAGTAATTAAAAATTCACAAAAATCACAAAATTAATAAATTTAATGGGAATGTTCTAAATTGTCTCTTGATCATTTGGGAGCAATTGAAATAACTTTCCTAATTTTCTAAGTAAAGATATTGAATTTTAAAGGACTAAAATATTTTTTAAAAGGCTAAAAAAGAATTTTCCTTAATTTCTCATTAAAATAATTCTAATAATTAAAATATAAATCATAAAAATATGAAATTTATTTCTTTGGTATCCCTGACCTTAGAGAGATTTAAGAAAAACAAAAAACTTAATTTTTCACTTGAATGATATTTTATATTTAATTAATACTCTAAAAGATAAAGTAATTATAATAATTAAATTAAAACTCCAAAAATCAGGAAATTTGGCCCAAGTGGTTCTCTGACTTAGGTGAACCTCTAGTAATTTTTCTAGGACTAGATCATGTGTGCTGTCCAAGTTATAAAATTATCTTTGAAAATCCTTATTTTTCATTAAAATAATTATATAAATTAAATTAAAATTAGAGAAATCACATTTTCTTCTCTAATGTTTTAATTGACCAATGGGTAGGTTACCATAAAAATTTCAGTCACTTACATTAAATTTGATAAATTATGAAGTGTTAGGTCCTTATGGGCAAAATTATAATTTCTAAGATTTGGCCTTAATCAATATTTAGGCTTAATTAAAATGGGAAATGGGTAATGAATGCACTTAATTAACATAATTAAATGATTGAAACATAAATGAGTAAGTAGTAGAAACCAATCCCACCATCACATTAAAGGATAAATTGACAATTTCCATAATTAATTTAATTTGGAAGATAATAAAAATTAAATGATCCTTAAGGTTAGGAGTTGACCTTGGAAGTCAATAATTCACTAATACAATACCCCCTAATTAGTGTCCAAATGATAATGCAATACTCCGATAAGAATGGCACTTACATATTTGACTTTTCGTTAAATTGCAAATATACCTACTAAAGTCTTAAAGGCTTGGTAGAGAGCTAGGCTTCATCAAATATGATTAATAAGGTTTAGAATAAAAAATTAATTAATTTCACACACTTTTCAGATACTACAAGTCTACTTCTAATTTAAGATAAGTTATGTCTTATAATGGATAAACCTGCCCTTAAGGGACCTTCACTTATATAATTTACCAAATGAAATGATATGTGATAATTACCCTATTCTTAGGTATAATTGAAACATCAAGATTCATTTAGCATAAGGCTATTGATAGGATAAATCATTAAGCAACACAATAAGTTGGAACGAACTAGAGACTTTTCAAGAGATTGTGAAATGTCCGGGGCCTAGTCACTGTACCTTTCTCAAAACCTTCTGGATATCTTGGAGGACGATCAAACTTATAATGCCTTGCTTGAAGAATCATCTATACAATTAGACAAATAGGAACCACCAAGTTATGATATAGGAATTGGTAGGCTCATGACATACCTATCTATAGGTTTTACTTTCCTGCAAATTATAAATGTTTACTGCAAAATATACTAAAGTTTCAGGTGGAGAAACGAGAAGACTCGACATGTACGCTTTAATAGTTTACAGTACCTTCTTTTCCTACACTTTCTTTACTACACTTTTCCTGCTTGTAAAGTTGCATGTTAAATAATAATATCACCCTGCATGTCAAAAAAAATATTTTTAGGATAGTTACAAAACTGAAACCAAAACCGAAATTAAAAATCAAAACAAGATAAAACTCACCGCCACAACAATCAAGACTTAAGAAAACTCAAAATTTAATCACAAAAAATGAAACACAATAATTGCAACTAAATTAAAATGTCTCTATCGGATGATCGGGAATACCTCGGAGGAGGCAACCTACGGCTGCTAACTAGCTTTCACACTATCTAAATGAAAGTATGAAACTCAATAAGTTGGGTTTAGTAACTTCATCTGAACTAAGTGAATCCGAAGAAAATAGTGGTGCCGGAACGAGGGAACCGTGGGATCCTAACTGACATCGCTTAATCAACTTTAACATTTCCCCTAATAAAAATTTAAGACATTAAACTTGACACACTATAAAACTTGACCATTGAACCATGATACTTCTCTCCTCTCCTCAATTGACACTTCTTTAAATTAAACCTGCTACGACAATGAGTTTGAAGCAAACACCTTGGGCAGCATGACGAAGGTATGTAAGAGGACATCGTCGAGAAAACAAACAGTTACAACAACTTCTCTTCCTTATAATTAAATAATCAAGTCATAGGACTTCGAGATAGTCTTCCTAGAGTGATATAAACCCTCACCTCATCTTTTGGGTCGCTACACTCCATGTAATATAAGCCCCAAGTCGTCTTAGGATTTTGAGGTTATCATCCAGTATGACATAAATCCTCCTATCTTCCAGGCTATTCACATGATCGATATCAAGTGAATGTAAACCCTAATTAATTAAAATTGGCAGGATGAAACATCAAATAATTATCTCAATTTGAAGTCAAATAATAGGATAGTTTGGAAAGTCACCAAGATTCTTCTTGAATTTATGTCTTCCCCAAGCTTTCATTCCTATGAATTCCTACAATAACTATTCTGAAACTTGAGCTACTCACCTATTGAATTCCTTAATAAACTTACTTTGGAAAATTCTACCTTTTGGAAGTCATCAAAATATCTTTCCTGGTCTATATCAAGAGTTTTCTTAGATGACTTCAATTATCTAATATGTAAATAACAATAGGGGCTTACCCTTATAGGAAACATAAACGAACCCAGTATTAAAATAAACCTTATCTAATTATTTTGTATTAGATAGAGAAAATTTATCAGCAAATAAAACTTGTATTACAGACAAAACGGATGTCATAGATGATGTAGTTTATTTGATCAAGCCACACTCCAAGCGATGTATTCTTTTTTAGGGATAGATACATGGCTTATGGTGTGGAGTTTGATTATTCAAATTATTGCATATATAAGATCAGTTTGATTTCATATTTTCAATACCACATACATATACATACCTAAATTAAATCAAAACAACGTTGGCATAAGGACGTCACTAGGCTTGAGGATAATTATGCTTTTGATTAAACTGTACGACTTAATGCAGTAAAGAGGCAGGACTAATCCATGGATCGCTTTAAAAAAGGATTCGGTGCTCTGTCGTGAACAGTTCCACTGTGGGCTTTGCTTAACCCTTTACATGGAGTTACGGGTCATTTTCATTAATTACGGTGTCATCCCCCTCAAAATCTTGTCAAATTTAATAGTGATCATTATTATCTACACTATTTTTTTTTTCATCAATAGGAAACACCCTGGTCAACTAACCTTTCAAGTAAATATTAGTATTCAAGGTTGGTCGGGAGCTATCACCTATTTTTCAGACAATACTGATTCCAATCATTGAGCCTCGAGAACAAAATAAGTGAATGGAAAATGTAGTTTTTGAATGGATCTTGTTTGGAGAGTGGGAGTCAGAGTGGTCACCTCAAATGTGACGGAGGGCAAGGTTAAGACCTAGCTAAATCATTTGGTTGTCGATGCTACCAGCAGTGAAGGCCAGCAGCTTTCAATCCCATAGTATACTAAACAAAGAATCATTGATTCAGTTCTCAACCGGAAAATTCAATCGTATAATTAAGGAACTATAGGAGGCATTCAATGCCAAAGAGATTGAGATGGAAAAAAACAATCAAGGCAAGGGCTATTGGGAGGTAACCTTGGGTTATGTTTTCTCAATCAAAGGCTGAGTCGACTAGGAGCCAAGACACTGGAGGAATTGTAGCGGTTGGTGGAGATACCAAAGGAACATAGTTTATTGTTTCTAAATCTAAAACCTCTGTTGTTATTCAATGGAGTTCAATTGGAAAGGTTACTATCATTGGTAGAAAAGTTGATTTCTTGGATGTAGGGTTCTGGTCAATGGGAGTGTTAAATCACCAAGTATCTCTAAAGGACCCCTCTTGGCACAGCGCAGTTGGCCGATTTAGTCTTCCTGGGCTTGCAATCCAAGGACATGACTAGCTTTCCATCTCCAATGGTTCTATCCGAGCCCAAACATGACATGGATTGTACATCAAGAGAGGATGTCGATTGACAAAGGGCTGAGCTAGCTTCTCAGGGAACAGAGAGAATTCCAAGGACAAGACCTTCGTCTTCTCCTTCTGAGCCAGCGCATCAACCCTAACGATCATCCCAATAGTTGTAAGGGGAGTAATGGATATAACGAAGGGGGAGGCCCCATGAAGAGTCAAAGAATACCTCCTACTTCTCGAAAGAGGAAGGGTTCTCCTATTGGATGGATCCAACCCCGTGATGAGAGTGGAAAGGTCTGAAGATTTCTAACCACAGATACACTCTTGTTAACATGAACTAAGATTTTTTCCCGACATCTCTTGAGGTTGAGGATAACACTGCTTTGCTCGTCAAAGTTATGTATTTTGGTGAGTTTTCCAAGATATTGAAGTCACTTGACTGCCGAGAACTTGAGGAGCATTCCACTCGTTATCATCTGATGGCACTGGAGGTTGCTCATATCTAGACTATTGCTCTTTCCTGATCTGAGGGCATTGGAATGAAAGCCAAGGAGAAAGATGAGACTAAGCAATTAGCTCGAGGAGGCAAAAAAAAAGACTGCAAGCAGTCAGTGACGAGTTGAAGGTTTGCTTGCGACAAGGACTAAGCATGACTTGGAATATGAAAAGCATTTGGCGATTCTGGACAAGGAGAGGATTTGGAGAAACTGATTTCAGAGGACGAGCACAAGATGGGCCTCACTCAGTAACTCCAGTTTGGCCATTCCTTGATGATTGATACGTTCATAAAGCGCGGCCTCATCGAATCCAAGAGTTTCGACTCTAGAGAACTGGCCAGCCTTTTTTCTTCTAAGTTTAACGAAGGAAAAAATGGAGATTCCAGTGAGGAAAACGAGTCTGCCACAACCTCACATTTTTTTCTTTTCACATGTAAAATTTATGTTAGTAAAAAAGTATATTGTAATTGTAATTTCAAGAATGAATATTTATATATATAAACTTTTTCTAGCTTTCAATTTTGTAATTTTATTGTTTACTTAGATTCTTGTGATGTTGTTTGCTTGTCTAGACATCTTTGATTTAGTTATATACAATTAATTCCAAGTCTTATCTTTTGATTTTTGTGCTACGTAGACTTTTTGCCTGCCTTGAGAGGTGTCTTGGCATTGTTCACTCAATACTCTTTGAGAAGCTTGTAGCTAGTATGACGTTTCCAGCCTTATGTGAGTCAAATGCTTAAACATTGACGGTTAGTTTTCTGTTTTGGTAGCGATCAGACATCATGCGCCACTGTTAGTTGTCAAGGAGAGATTTGATCAATCGATGGCTAATGTCATCGTCAAATTTGTTTTTTAATGCTTATTTTGCTTCCTATATTCTCATTATCTTGGTTGCTTGATCAAAGTTCCATCTTGGCTAGATTACCCCATATGATTGGCAGGAATCTTGCATTGTCCTCGTTGGAGTGTCCACCGAGACTCTTCTATGTGACTATTTAATCGACCTCTTGTGGATCTTATCACTCATAGGTAGGGAACCGTCTCTAAAAAATTATTCGACCAAATTTAAAAACTATGAATGGTTCTACACGAACATTGGGGGTTGTTGATCAGACAGCTTGCATCATTGTCAACCTATTTTTATATAAATCACGCACTTGGTCAACTAAAGATGTCCAAGTCAGGACTCGAAATTCTAGATTTTTTTGAGTTCATTGAGTGTCATTCGAGCTGGAAGAGTACACATTATTAGTCAGATGTTTAATTTTACTATAACAAAATATAGAATTATGAGTATTTGAAAATGATACTCCTTTAGAATAGTAATTTATGGTTTACAAGGTGTTTTTCTAATGGTAAGATCCTTTCAACTCGTCTCAGCTCCACATTCGTGGGACCTCACTTCTTTTGTACGTTTTGACATTATAGAACGCCTATCCCCGAACACCTGAATTGGCTTTCTTGAGAACTAGGCCTCCAAGAGCGAAAACATTCTCTCAAACATGTTTGATGAAGTATTGAGTGGTACACCTTTTAATTTCCACCTATTGAAGGGCTGAACTAGTTTGTTTTTCTTCCGAAAAGTTGAGGAAAAGAGAAGATCTCTAATCATTAGCCTCCTTCCATTAGGCTAAATCTCTTCATCGAATGAAGAGGCTGTAAAAACCCTCTAACTATGATGGTTATATGATTACCTGATGTGTTGCCTATAACGTAAATATTCAAAATATAGTTTCAGTTCAGTTTCACAATAAGATTAATTTAATAATTAGGCAGTCACTCGTATACACAAGTATATGTATCGTTCAAATAGTACAGGGCTCTAGTGGAGTCCTGGTTATCAATCCCAAGAGGAAGGTTGGAACTTTTCAAAATATAGTAAAGATTTGAAATCCAATACTCAATTCACAATACAAGTTCAAGTACTATTTTAAGTTGCTAGTGCAAATAAAACTAAAGCTAAATTAACTAAAATTACTTTCTAAATTTCTAAACAGGATTAAAGAATGCGATGCGACTTTAAATATGCTTTAAAATATAGAATTTGATACCACTTTTTAGAATATTTAATTTCCAGGAAATGGCTTCAAAAACTTGATGTACGAGGTTTACTTTTATTATTTTATATTTGGATATTATTATTGTAAAAGTCACAATTTTAAACGCAAGTATACGTATTGTTTAAGTAATACAGGGCTCTAATGGAGTCATGGTTATCGATCCTACAGGGATAGTGAAATAAAAAGTAAGAGATATAAGTACTATATTGAAATTTTCGAAAGCAATATATATATACTCTTTTTTTAAAATATATTCAAATTTAATTAACTAATAATTTTTACTAAAAGAAAGTAAGCAATAAGCAGGAAAATAAAGTAAGCAGTAATTAAAATTCAATGCAATTATAAAAACGACTTTCTTCTTTTTCAACTAATCCAAGAATTATAGATTAATTATCCTTTGTAGGGAATTAAGATTATGATATTGTGTCAAATAGAAACATTCATATTCTTTACCCTTTAATCCAGGTGCAAAAAACATTGACTAATCTATAGTTAGGCTCAGGATATTTTATTAGTAGAATGGGTTAATCTAGGCTCACACTACTATATGTTCAAGGGTGGCTATGGTCGGCCCTACCAGTGACCCGTTACCTTTCTATAAACCAAATTATTATAATTTAGTCTGTCACTCTAAAAACTAATTAATTTTATGCCCAATAAATAATATCTTCATATTTATTTGCACTCCACCTTAAACAATCCGCGTATAGCCTACGCTTAGCTAAGGATTCATGTGATATCTACTAGTTAAGAATTTATCTTCGGATAGGTCTCAAAATTCTTCAACAGGTTTTAACAAATTAAATGGCCAATTTAAAAAGTAAACTAAGATCAAGTATTAATATCATCACAATGTTTTAAAATATTTTATATTTAATTCTCCTACAAAATTTATTTAATTTATAATATTTTCATAGTTGAAAGGACAAAGATAACTAACTACTCAGAACTCATTGAAATAACACAACAAAACATATTTATAAAATTTTGATCCAAAGTACAAATACTTATCTAATGTGTTCCTTCAAGAGATCCGCTGACTTCTACTGACTCCAAAGCACTGATGAAAGACTCCAACATCAATAACACACAATAAACACTCAAAATAAACTCACTAGATACAAAATAAACTGGCAATCTAAGTATGGAAGAGACTAAATAAAACTAGAGATGAGAAAGAAGATGCTAAAATGAGTATGTGTACTAAGAGGGGGGGTTTTGTTTCCATTTTCTCTGTAGAATGGGCTCCTATTTATAGAGCTCTGAATTTAACCAGGGGTTTCTTAAGGCACCTCTTCAAAATTCATCCAAATTCAATGTATCTTCTTGAAGGTAACTGTCGCGCCTAGGCGCCGAGCTCCGTGACCAGGTCTTTCGCACCTCTTCGTGATCCAGACCGTTTCCTTGTGTCCAAATACATTGTATCACATGTCCTATATATTAGGAGTAACTTCCAGTCTTCTAGAAGCTCCAATAACCGCTTAACACCATCAAAATAACTGCCCAAAGTCATCAAAAAAACTTAACAGCGTCTTTATTGAACTTGCGCTTAGGCGTCGGACTCTGGCGCCTAGGCGCCAGACCAATAATTCCAAAATTTTGCTCCATAAGCTCCCTTTTTTTTCCTTTTTGCTCTTTTTTCCTTCTTTTTCTTTCTTGGACTCTTTTTTAATCATCTACATCCAAAAACATGAAAATACCTTTCATTAAATCATAATATCCTTAAGAATTGAATCATAAATAAGGAATAAAAATGGGTATTTTTTAGGTAGATCAAATTCCCTCAAACTTAAACGTTACTTGTTCTCAAGTAACCCTTTTAATTACATAAAATATATAACATTTTGAATGAAGTTAAAATATTTAAGATTCCTTATAATTTTTGGTTTTATAAATGCTTTAGCAAATCATTAACCAAATTTAACAAATTAAGTTTAATTTTAAGAATTTAAGAACATTTAACTACCAAATCATAAGACTTCCAATTTTTCATTTATTTTAAGAATAATTGTAGTTCATCATATCAAGGTCACTTAGAATATTTACAAGAAGAAGATTTTCATGAAAATTTTTTCTAGTAAAAATATATGTACAGAGAAATTAAGTTAAAAATGTAATCAGTTTTCTTCTTATAAGATAATTTAAGTGAAGCCAATTTTTTATTACGCATTTTCTCAAGCTTCTCCTCACTTTTTTTCTTTTTTTTCTTCTTTTTTTCCCTGGATTGTTTTTCAATCCCTTTTTTTTAATGAGGATTACTATTTTTCGATAACCTGTTAATGATTTTGAACTTCCCTATCCCTAACTTATTTTCAAAAACTTATACATTCTTACTTAATAAATATGACATTAATAATTTATTATTTTTCAAAACTTATTTCAATCTTTTCTTTTTCAAGCAATAATCTTGATTCCTTAGTATTTCAAATATACAATTCTCTTTACTATAAATAGAAAAATTTTCATCTTATTATTCTTTAAGCTAAATAATTCTATTCTTAAAATCAACCAAATTTTTTGAAATTTTAGTTAAGTTTACTAAATAATTTATAAATTCAAAAATTGAGGTAATCATAAATAGAGTTTTCATTCCTTATGTTATCTTAATATATTCTTTTAAAGAAAATATTAGTTCTTTAAGGACAAATAATGTTTACATTTGATAAATATTTTCCCTTCCCCCAAACTTCAGCTTTAGTATAAATATGAATTATGAAATTTTCTAAAGCATGAGAGAAAAATAAATAGGAATCAATCTAAGTACAATAATGATGTAGTAAGGAAAAACTAACTTCTACTTCTACACATGCTTCAACATGAATATAACAGAAATGATTAAGCATATATAGAAAAGTTTTGCAGAGCAGGAGTTAATTTCTAAAAATAAATATTTTTGTTTAAATTTTTTTTTATTTTAGAACATGCAAATTTATTAACTATTCATGAACACTAAATAGTAGGCTGAAACAGAAATAAACTTTTATAGAAATTCATTCACATCTCAGTCTTAAACACACATCAGATAATCTTAAAACAGCTTTAATATAAAAAGTTCACAAATAACATCACAATAAACAGCACAAAAAACAAGAAAATACTCTGAAAAACAGAATCAACAATCTCTAGAGAAAAATCAAACAAATAATCGCTGTCTGTAGCTTCATCATCATCATCACCAAAAGAGAACTCCATATCCTTAGGATCAACATATGGTGAAAATCTGAGACAAGTAGGGAACTGAACATCATGCTCACCCTTCAGAAATCTCAATAAAGACTCTGAATACTCAGCATCAAAATCACTCTTTATTTGTGTATACTCAGAAAGATGATCAATCTTCTTATCTATTGTATCTACCTGCAGTGAGTTAAGAATAACTCATGCTGCTGCTCTATGAACTGATCATGCATGGTTTCCTAAAAAGTAGATGATGGCTCAGCATAAGTAGATGGTCTAGAAGTAGAAGCTCTACCTGAAGTAACCAGCGGGTGTAGTAGAACTCTTACCTCGCAGTCGATCAAAAAAGCTGACGCTTTCTCTTCCTATAGGCTACGTCGACTTGAGCTTTTCCTCAGAAAGCTCAGTAACTACTCCAGCACTTTCACATAGAGAATAGATTAAAGATGGAAAACCAAGTCCAATAGATGTGCTAGAACGAGCAGTAGCCTCCACAGAATCATAAATAATGCTCCCTACATCAATTGACTTCCTCTCTTAAATGTAGTAGTTTAGAATAGCTCTATCTCTGGTAACTTCGCTCAGATGATTGGATGGAAGGAGACGAGCAGAAATAAAGTAGTGTCATGCCTTGGAAACACCATTAAGCTTAGAAGATGAAAAATTTACCATTTTTCGGTTCCGAATCTTCGGCTCCAAGTATTATCAATCGGTAGGCAATGATCATGTCCAAATCTCCCTCAGATGGAGATAAACTTGAGTAATAACACTCTATGTTTGGCGGCAGGCCATAGAAAATGTTGATGCCTTAAGGAGTGAATCCTACTCCAACTCCTTGAACAAAAATCTCATATTCTTTATAATCCATGAAATTAGCATAAAATTCTCTAACCACCGGGATAACGGCAAAAGCAGTGAAATAACAGAATCGTTGACAGTTGAGTGCAACGATTGTTTCCTCAATTCTTCCTCCAGGATTATAAAAACTTCACTCCGAGATAAACTTGCGAGTCGTAGCAAGATCATTGTATTGGAAGTGTGCAGCAGCAGTGATGAACTTGCTACGTTCAAAATTTTTTCTCGTTCATTTCCTCTTTTAGATTTGGGTTTCATCTAAATGTGAAAGAAAAACGCGAAATAAATTCAACGGATCTAGGAAATTAAACTAATTTAAGCTTTTTAAACTTGAAAAAGCTTAAAAATTCATGGATTTAACCATAAAAAAATCAAAAATTTTCTCAAAATTTTGGTTTTTCTAAATGAGAGCAAAATCCATGGTGAAAATAAAAAATAATGAGTTTAGAATGTAGATCTGACCTCGAGATGAAGAAATCGGGTGATTTCAAGCCTAGAAACTTGAAAATTCGGCTCTAAATGGGATCTCTAGGTGGTATTTTCGCAAACAATAGTGGAGAAGGAAGCTTAGGCGTCAAAAATGGTGTGGGGGGATTTAAGAAGATGAGTTTTCGGGTTCAAGCCTGTTGACCTCATTTTTGATGAGGTCTTCTCTTCTTCTCTTTAGTACTTAGGATCTAGCCTTAGGCTTTTCCTTTGACTATCCTAGAGGATTAGAATTGGGACCCACCACTTAGAAATTCAAACCACTTCTTAACTCCCCGCAAACTCCACAAACTTGATTGTATACCCCTAATCACCTGGAGGGTCGAAATCAAATGCGGAAGTTTAAAGGATGAGTTCCTATAGGACTCTTTCGGCCTTAGGAGTGCCCCAGGTGGCCCTGGTCTCGGTGAAGGGCTGACTTACACACACACTACACCTATACACTACACTTTCACACACCTCCTAAAAACACACCCATACCTAACTCGACCTCCCGACTCGTGAAGGTGATTCACATGGATGGTCCTTAACCCCTAAGCCCTTGGCTAAGAGGGTTAGGAACAACATAGTGGATGCCTCAACTGAGTCCCTTCATGGCTCATGTGGGCTTGATATGGCTTCATGGCTCAACCAAATGATTTCATTCCACTTACAATTACCCAACCATCAATTTTCCAAATTTTTAATTTTTGACCCCAGGGACCCTACACCCGCCTAGCCTACCCAAAACCCTTGAAATTACCCAAATCCTCCAAAATTTTTAAATCACCCAAAATTCCCCAAAACCATTCCTAAACATTTCCTCACCAATCAAATTGATCATCCATAGCCAAAAATACCCCCCAATACCCTCCAAATACCCAAAATGCCCCTCTTAGCCAAAAATCCAAAAATTCAAAAAATTCTCAGAAAATTTCAAAAAATCCCAAATATTCCCAATTTCGTTTTGTCTAACTACACCATGGGCAAATTTTGTCAATTTACCCCAATTTTATCAAAATCCCCAATTTGACCCATTTTTAACCCAAAGTGAACCCAATGTCAAACCAAACCTACCCAATTGACCCAAATTCTGGTCCAATTCAATTCTAAACTTCAATTCAACATCCCCAACACTAATCTAGACCAAATTCAAGCCCAATTTGATTGACATTTGAATCCAATTTCACTTTTGACCTTAAAGCCCAATTTGAACCCATGACCCAAACTTAGCTCAAACTCACCCAATTCAACTTCAATTAACCCCAAACCTTTTCTAAACCTTCATTAACATCCCCACAAATAAAATACTAACATAATTTGCCCAAAATTTAGACCCAAACCCCACTCAAATTCAACCCAAAGCTAAATGACCCAATCTTGACCTAAACCCAAACCTAACCCAAATAAGCCCAAACCCCAAAATCAAAACCCAACCAAAGTCAAAATCTCTTTGAAACACTCCCATAAACATTTCCCAACATTAATTTTACAACAATTTCAACCCTAGCCCAACATTGGCCCAAGTTAGCCCAATTTGACCTACATTAACCCCTTTACCAAAGAAGCCCAAATCCAACCCAATTCAAACCCAAATCACTCCAAACTTGTTTCAAATCAATCATGACACATCCTTAGACAAAACTCAACATTTATTTGGCATGTCCCATTGCAAATTTTTCTATTCAAAATCCCATTATCTAACCTAAAATCCCACTCCCTTAAACCTTCATAAAAGCCCACCTTTACCAAATTTTAAAAGCCCAAAGTCCATTTCCAAGCCCACATGAAACCTTTTCTTCATCATTCCTTTGATAATCCTATTTGACCAAAGTCTTAAACCATCATGAAATCAACCCATTTGTAGCATCATGACAAATCCCATCAATGGAATCCAAAGTATTCAAAATTCCAAATAACCTTTTTCCATGCAAGTGAGCCAACCTTTTCCCCAAGCCATGAGCAAGCCAAATGGAGTCATGGAGCCATGCATAAGCCATATGCAAGCCATGGGGAGCCCTTTCCACCTCACCATGCCACTTATGGCAAGGAGAGGGGAGCCTTTCTTAAGCCTTCACTAAACCTTTTTTAACCCCATTCATGATACACTTTAACCAAAATTGGCCACCTCACCTTGGATGGGGACTTCACCACATATGTGAGGCTGACCCAAATGATCTCACATCAGCCCAAATCAAGCCTTGGTGAGTGAACCAAGCCAAAACCATGAATTGACCCAAATTGGACCAAAAATGCTCCTTACACCCATGCCATTAAAATCCTCGACTTTACACATGGCATAACCTGAGCTTGATCGCACCAAGATCAAACTCAATCATGTGAGTTTTCCTCAGCCAAAAAACCTTGATGAATGAACCAAGCCAACCCTCATGGCCACCCAAGCTCCACCATAACCTTCCTTATTTAAACCCCACCTCCATGACCAAGTGGAAGAGATAAAAAGATTACCTTGGGTAAACTCTGCTAAATTGTTCCCAAAGCTTCTCCAAGCACTCCTAAGCTCAATCCAATCATTTCCAATTGAGGCCTCACCTCTTGGACAAAGCTTGGGATGATGGGAAGACCCTCCAGGTACGCTTTTATTTTATTGCAACTTACTTTATTGTAATTTACTTTATTGCAAATGCACTTTACCTTTCTTGCATGATAAACAACTGTTGCATGAAAACCAAAACCTCTAGGGTAGTCCCTAAAACTGAAACCAAATTTAAATTAAAAGTCTTTACAAGATAAAATTCACCGCCACAACATTTCAAAATATAAAACAACTCAAAATTTAATCACAAATAAAACAACAAAACAACAACTACAGCTAAATTCAAACGTCTTGTTGGATGATCGGGAACACCTCGGATGATGTAACCTACGTGTTGCTAACGGGATTTCCCACGGTCTAAATGAAAGTGTGGAACTCATTCAGTTGAGTTTAGCAAATTCATCTGGACTAAGTGAATCCGATAAAAATAACGATGCCGGAAGGATGGAACCGCGGGATCTTAACCGGTGTTGTTATAATCAACTTTAAGATTTGTTTTAATTAAAATATTAAAAAACACTTGGATTTTAAGATTTTCTCTAAACCAAAACACTTCTCTCATCCTTTGATTTATGACTTCTAAAACTAAACCTCTGCAACAACAAGGAGCTTGGAGCACGGTGGGCAGCACGGCCATCTTCGTCAGCAAAACAACTCTACATCAACTAAACATTCCTAGAATTAACATCCAAAGCCATAGGATTTCGAGGTAGTTTGCTAGTGCAACATAAATCCTCAACTTTTCGTTAGGCATTTGCATAATCATGTTATGTAAATTAAGCCCTAACCGGTCTTAGGATCCCGAGGTAGTCGTTTAGTACGACATAAACCATCACATCTTCGAGGCTATTTGTATAATTATGTCATACTAATATAAGTCCTAATTAATTAAAATTGGCAGGATGGAAACATTAAGTAAATTTCCAAATTGAAGCCAAACAATAGGATAGTCGGGAAGTTGCCAAGATTCCTCTTGGATCCTCGCCTTCTCCTACTTCTCTTCCTTTGGACTCCTAAAATAAACCGTTCCAAATTTGATCCATTCCCTATTGAAATTTTCAAAATTCAATCCTTTCGAAAACCTTAAAATTTGAAATTCTTGAGAGCAAAACCACTAATCATTATCGAGAGTTTTCTTAAATGATTCCCGTCATTTAAGATGTAATTAACTATAGGGGCTTGCCCTTATAGGAACTTTAAGAACCCGTATAATATAAACCCTGCTTAATTTCTTTGTATTAAGCAGGGGAACTTGTCGGCTTATAAAATTGGTTCGCAAACCAAACGAATGTCACAAATCTTTTAGTTTATTTAATCGAGCCCTATCATTAAGCAGTGTGTCTATTCTTCGGGGTAGATACACGGTTTGTGATGCGGTGCTCATTTATATAAACTATTTGAGATGTGAGATCGGTTTGATTTCATATCTTAAATTTTTCAAATTTAAAATTATTTTCAAAATCAAATACTACTTTCTAAATTATATATATATTTAAATTAAATTTAAAATTTAAATTTCGCCGACAATTTCTGTAGGCGACCTCCTTTTCAAAAATACAACACTCAACCTAAAAATATGCCGACAAAGCCGAACCAGCGCCTAGGCACCGAAATCTGGAGTTTAGGCACCGAAATCTGGCGCCTAGACGCCAGACTCGCCTTTCCAAAAATTCAATTTAGCTTAAATATTTTCCACCAAATCTTATCACATTTGACTCCTAATTACTCTTATGAGAGTATTAATCCATTTTATAACCTCCAAATATTTTCACAATCAATTTAAAATGATAGTATAGATCCACCTAAATGTATCCAAATTCTTCAATTCTAAATTCTAATATCCATTCCAAATTCAATAATTTTCAGTACAATACTTGTATCAAGGTTCATCATTTTATAAATAACACAAACAATAACATATTCAAAGCAAACATTCAAATTCAACAACACACATTGAACAATTTAAGCAAATACACACATTAGATAATCAATACACTAACACAAGACTCGATCACACCTAAAACACATATAGAATCTATTTAACACCTATCTTCAATTTCCATCTCTTTCACAATGAAGTTCTTTAGGATCGAAGGGATAGAACACTAACGCCCTTGGAAATTCTAAAGCCGTCTTTTCATCAATCCACTTGTTCTTCGCGTACATTTCTACTTGAGTGTCATGATAGGCAGCCATATGATCAGGTTGAAGTTTGGTTTGGCATACCAAGTGTTCTTATTGGTGGTACATCTCATGGAGATGATTACCAATACTTTGAAGTTCCGCTTCAATCTTATCCATTCGACTAAACATTTTCTCCAGACTAACAACAATAAAACCATTAAAATAAAGCTGAGGATCTTTAGAAGATTTGTCTCTTACCTTATTTTCATGATTTCCTCTATCCATTGCCTCCAAATCCTTCCTAACTCTTCCAAAATAAATTTCTCTGGTCGAAATTTGTGTTTCTATGGGACTGGGGACGAAAAATAGGCATATATAAAGAAATTTCGTGTGAAAAACTGAAGAATTTTGGTTTTTCTATGATCTGTAACCGTGGCTCTTAGGCACTAGAATCTGGCGCGTAGGTGCCGGATCATCGATACGCTAGTTATTCTGATGCTTAGGAGCCAACTTTTGGCGCCTTGGCGCCGGAACCTCGATCGACTCTAATTCGCCTATCGTCAAATTTTCCAAAGTTTTGGTCATAAAAATAGGTCTAACAAATGAGTATGATCAATTCACAAACACAATTATGAAAAATTCAAATCATAAGCAATCATAAATGAAGGTTAACTTGATCTCCTTTTTACTCACATTTGACATGGAGTGGTCCAAGTCCAATTTCTATATACTTCAAGAAAATGTTTAGCTTAAGCCAATACAGACTCGTTAGCCTTCTATTTGTAGAAGTTATATACAAATTCAGTCAAGACCAAGGCATAACCTTACAACAATAATTAAACTCCAACTAAAAAATATGAATTTCCTCCCACAAAGCGCTTGGTTAACGTCATCAGCCCGACCTAATTAATTGAATTAATCAGGTAAACTCAGCTCATAAGCCTCTTTGTAATTTAATTTCATTTCTCCAATATAAGGCTTCAGTCAAAATCTGTTAACTTTAAATACTTTTCCAGTTTTGGGATCTTTAATATCCACAGCTCCATAAGGGTATACTTTCTCAATTATAAATGGTCTCATACATTTAGATTTTAATTTTCCAGAGAAAATATTTAAACAAGCATTAAATAATAATACTTCTTATCCAAGCTCGAATATTTTCCTTGAAATCATTTTGTCATGCAATTTCTTCATTCTTTCCTTATAAATTCTTGTATTTTCATAAGACTCATTTCTAATCTCTTCCATTTCATTCAGTTATAATAATCATTTTTCTCCTGTAGTATTCAAATTATAATTGAACTCCTTTATCGCCCAATAAGCTTTATGCTCCAGTTCAACAGGTAAGTGATAATATTTATCATAAATTAACCGATAAGGTGACATTCCGATAGGTGTCTTATAAATTGTTCTATAAGCCCATAATGCATAATCAAGTCTATTAACCCAGTCAGGTCTTTTAGGATTAACAGTCTTTTCCAATATTCTTTTAATTTCTCTGTTTGATACTTCAGCCATTCCACTTGTTTGAGGATGATAAGCAGTTGCAATTCTATGCTTAAATCTGAATTTCTCCATCAATGATTGAATTCTTATATTTCTGAAATGACTTCCCCCATCTGTGATAATTATCCTAGGCATTCCAAATCTTGTAAAAATCATTTTCTTTAAAAATTTTGAAACTCTTTTGGAATCACAGTTCGGTAAAGCTACAGCTTCGATCCACTTTGAAACATAATCAATTGCTAATAAAATATAAATCTTTCCAGATGATGGTACGAAAGGTACCATAAAGTCTAAACCCCATACAATGAAAATTTCGATTTCTAATATAAAGTTTAGAGGCATTTCATCTTTTCTGGATATATTTCCCATTCTTTGACATTGATCATAAGTTTTCACATAATTTCCAACATCTTTAAATAAAGTAGGCCAATAAAATCCAGAATTTAAAATTTTAAATGCAGTTTTATCCACTCCAAAGTGTCCTCCAAATTCAAAATCATGACATTTTTGAATAATTGCAAAAGTTTCTTCATAAGGTACACATCTTCGAATCAGAGAATCTCTTTCTAATTTAAATAAATAAGGATCTTCCCAAATATATGATTTATAATCATTCTTGAATTTCTTAATGTATTTACTATTCATCCCATATGGTAAAATATTGCTAACCAAGTAGTTAACTATATCTGCATACGAAGACATTTATAATCCTTGAATGACATTTAATTGCTCATCCGGGAATTTCTCATTTATATTTTCTTCATAAATCCTCATTATTATTTTTTATTCTTGATAAATGATCAGCAATTTCGTTGTTATTCTCTCTTTTGTTCACAATTTCAAAATCAAATTCTTGCAAAAGTAAAACCCATCTGATCAATCTAGGTTTAGCATCCTTTTTAGATATTAAATACTTAATAGCAGAATGATCAGTATGCACAATACATTTCATTCCAAGAAGATATGGTCTAAATTTATCAAAGACATATATTATTGCTAAAAGCACTTTTTCAGTAGTAGTGTAATTTACTTGAGTTTCATTAAAAGTTTTGCTAGCATAGTATATAACTTTGAAAATCTTCTCATACTTTTGTCCTAATACAGCTCCGATTGCATAATCACTTGTATCACACATTAATTCAAAAGGTTTATTCTAATCAGGGGCAACAATGAAAGATGCAGTGATTAACTTTTCTTTCAGAATATTGAACGCATTCAGACAATCTTCATTAAATTCAAATTTAGCTTCTTTTTCCAATAAATGGCAAAGAGGTTTAGCAATTTTAGAAAAATTCTTTATATATCTTTTATAAAATCCAGCATGACCCAGAAAACTTCTTATATCAGTAATAGTAGTAGGTGGTTGCAGTTCAACAATAATTTTCATTTTTGCTTGATCAACTTTCATCCCTATTTGTGAAACTTTATGTCCAAGTACTATGTCTTCTGTGACCATAAATTGACATTTTTCCCAGTTTAGGACTAAATTTGTTTCTTCACATCTCTTCAAAACTTTCGTTATATTTTCCAAGCAAGATTCAAAAGAAATTCCAAAAACTAAAAAATTATCCATAAATAGTTCAATTCCTTTATCAATCAAATCACAGAATATTGATATCATACATATTTGAAAAGTTGCAGGTGCATTGCATAAACCAAAAAGCATTCTTCTAAAGGCAAATGTTCCATAAGGACTTATAAATGTTGTCTTTTCTTGATCCTCAGGAGCAATGAGTAATTGATGATAACCAGAACATACATCCAGAAAACCAAAATATGAGTGTCCAGCTAGTTTATCCAGCATTTGATCTAAGAAAGGTAAAGGAAAATGATCCTTTCTAGTGGCGTTGTTTAATTTTCGATAGTCAATGCAAATTCGCCATCCAGTAACTTGTCTTGTTGGGATTAATTCATTATTTTCATTAATAAAGAGAGTTACTCCTCCTTTCTTTGGAACACAATGAATAAAACTTACCCATTAGCTATCTGAAATAGGATAAATAATTCCAGCATCTAACCATTTCAAAATCTCTTTCATAACAACCTCTTTCGTAATTAGATTTAATCTTCTTTGAGGTTCAATAGTGATTTTATAATTTTCTTCCATTAAAATCCTTTGCATACAGATTGAAGGACTTATTCCTTTTATATCTGCAATTGTCCAACCAAAAGCTTTCTTATAATTCTTCAGAACTCCTATTAATTTTTTTCTTGATCTTTGCTTAATTTTGAGGATATAATTACAGGTAAAGTTAATGAATCTCCAAGAAATGTATACTTTAAATGTGCAGGTAACATCTTTAATTCCAGTTTAGGGGCTTTTTCAATTGAGGGTAAAAGTATAACATTTTTAGTTGTGTCTAAAATTTCTCAATTTTCATGAATATAATGAGCTTCTTCAAATAAATTTTCTTCATTTAATGACTCATCATATAACATAGATTCTTTATCTTTATCATCAAAAATGACCTTACATTTTTCTTGGTAATGCTTTTCAATCATATAATCAAAAATATCCATTCGATAGCATTTTCTTTTTCAGGATACCTCATTGATTTTAGAACATTGAATGTTATCTCTTGATCATTAACACTCATCGTTAATTCTCCTTTTCACATTTCAATCATAGCTCGACCGATAGCTAGAAAATGTTTCCCTAAAATGATAAGTATTTCTTTATCTTCTTCCATATCTAGAACAATGAAATCCACAGCGAAGATAAATTTATCTACCTTAACAAGAACATCCTCTATAACTCCTTTAGGATAAGTGATCGATCGATCAGCTAACTGAAGAGTTATAGTGGTAGGAGAAATCTCTCCTAAATCTAACCTTTGAAAGATTGAAAATGGCATGAGATTAATACTAGCTCCTAAATCACATAAGGCTTTTCCACAAAATTTTTCTCCAATAGCACATGGTATAGTGAAACTTCCAGGATCTTTAAGTTTATGAGGTAATTTCTTCTGAATTATTGCACTACATTCTTCACTTAATACAACAGTTTCAAAAGCTTCAAATTTTCTCTTCTTGCTTAAATTATCCTTCATAAATTTTGCATAGCTTAGAATTTGCTGCAAAGCTTCAGCAAAAGGAATGTTGATGGTAAGTTTCTTAAAAATTTCAAAAAAATTAGAAAATTGATGGTCAAACTTCTGCTATTTAAGTCTTTGAGAAGAAGGTGGTGGTGGTCTTTCAACTCCCACTTCAATTGGTACAACAGTTTGATCTTTACTTAGAGAAAGGGTATCTTTAAGTTTTTCAATCTCTTCAAATTCTTTTTCTTTTTCAATCTCATTTTGTGCTTTCTCTTTTAGTTTCTTTTCCACTTCTGAGTTATATAGCTTTTGCTTGTTCATGTTCTTTTCCATATCCTTTAGGATTAATTTCGACATTGCTAGGCAGAGTTCCTTGAGGTCTGTAATTAATGAAATTAGCGATTTGACCCATCTGATTCTCAATATTACGAATAGTAGTGTTTTTACTTTGTAGGTGATTGCTTAGTTGCAAGATCAACTCTTCTTACAGACAACTTTTTATGCTGATTGTTATAACCAAAAGGATAAGTTGGTCTATAGTTTGAATTTCCTTGATTGTTCCAATTTGGATTAACTTGATGTCCATTACTTCAATTAAAATTAGAATGATTTTTCCAACCAGGATTATAATAATTAGAATAAGGGTTATTAGTTTTACTAGCAATAGCTTGCAAAGTTTCCATTGTTTGAGAATCATCAGAATTTGCAAAATTATCATTACTTACATGCGATATATTATTAGCAAAATTATCTAATTTCTTAGATATAGCAGCCACTTGTGAAGCTAAAATAGAAAAGGTTTCATTATATTGAATACTAGCCATTCTTTTAGGATTAACCCTTTCAGAAGGCCATTGAAAATTGTTATTAGCCATTTGTTCAATTAAGGTGTAGGCTTCTTCAAATGTCTTAGCCATTAAAGAACCAGCAGCAGCAGCATCAATAATACATCTAAGTGATCCAATAAGTCCATTATAAAATGTTTGAATAATTAACCAATCTGGTAAAGCATGATGAGGACATTTTCTTAATGGTTCCTTAAATCTTTCTCAAGCTTCATAAATTGTTTCTCCATCAAATTGCGTAAATGAAGTAATATCATTTCTCAATTTAGCAGTTTTAGAAGGAGGAAAATATTTAGCAAGGAATTTTTGTGTCATATATGCTCATGTTTTAAAAGAACAAGTTACTAATGAATTAAGCCACATCTTTACTTTATCTTTTAAGGAAAAAGGAAAGAGTCTAAGCCTAATAGCATCATCAGAAACATTATTATATTTAAAGGTAGGACAAAGTTCTAAAAGACTAGCAAGGTGTAAATTTGGATCCTCATTAGATGTTCCTATAAATTGATTGTTTTGAACCATTTAAATAATAGAAGGTTTAAGCTCAAAAGAATTAGCATCTATAGCTAGAATTTGAATAATAATTTGAAGTTCATCAACTGTAGGGTTTTTATATTCCCTTAATAGTTTATAAATATTTTGTTCATTAATTTCGATTGGATTTTGATTATTGTTATGTAAGTTAGCCATTTTTTGATGTTTTGAAATTTGTTTTCCTTTTTTTAATTCTTTTAATTGTTCTTTCTAATTCAGAATCAAAAGGTAGCAATCCTTCAGATCCAGAACTACGCATAAAAGATTTAAAGAAAATATTTTTGTTTTATTTTATATTTTTATTTTTACTTTTTTTACTTTTTATTTTATCCTATCATTTTACTTTTTATTTTATTCGATCCTTTTACTTTTTATTTTATCCTATCCCCGGCAACGGCGCTAAAAACTTGAATGCGATGCGACTTTAAATATGTTTTAAAATACAAGAATATTTAATTTCCAGCAAATGGCTTCAAAAAGTTGATGTGCGAGGTTTAATTTTATTATTTTATATTTAGATTTTATTATTGTAAAAGTCACAATTTTAAACACAAATATATGTATCGTTCAAGTAATACAGGGCTCTAGTGGAGTCTTGATTATCGGTCCCACAGGGATAGTGAAATAAAAAATAAGAGGTATAAGTAATATTTTGAAATTTTCGAAAGCAATTTATATATACTTTTTTATATATATTAAAATTTAATTAACTAATAATTTTTACTAAAAGAAAGTAAGCAATAAGCAGGAAAGTAAAGTAAGCAGTAATTAAAATTCAATGCAATTATAAAAATGACTTTCTCCTTTTTCAAATAATCCAAGAATTATAGATTAATTATCTTTTATAGGGAATTAAGATTATGGTATTGTGCCAAATAGAAGCATTCTTATTCTTTACCCTTTGGTCCTGGTGAAAAGAATATTGACTAATCTATAATTAGGCTCAAGATGTTTTATTAGTAGAATGGGTTAATCTGGGCTCACACTACTAGATGTCCAAAGGTGGCTATGGTCGGCCCTGCCAGTGACCCGTTACCTTTCTATAAACCAAATTAATAGAATTTAGTTTGTCATTAAAAAAACTAATTAATTTTACGTCCAATAAATAATATCTTCCTATTTATTTGCACTTTACCTTAAACAATCCGCGTATAACCTGCGATTACCTAAGGATTCATGTGATATCTACTTGTTAAGAATTTATCTCCGGATAGGTCTCAAAATTCTTCAAGAGGTTTTAACAAATTAAATGACCAATTTAAAAAATAAACTAAGATCAGGTTTTAATATCATCACAATGTTTTAAAATATTTTATATTTAATTCTCCTACAAAATTTATTTAATTTATAATCTTTTCATAGTTAAAAGGAGAAAGATAACTAACTACTCAGAACTCATTGAAACAACACAACGAAACATATTTATTAAATTTTGAACAAAAGTAC
Source organism: Papilionanthe hookeriana x Papilionanthe teres (assembly GCA_022702705.1). Taxonomy (NCBI): domain Eukaryota; kingdom Viridiplantae; phylum Streptophyta; class Magnoliopsida; order Asparagales; family Orchidaceae; genus Papilionanthe; species Papilionanthe hookeriana x Papilionanthe teres. Next base: position 75,688,829 of record CM040432.1, on the reverse strand, counting down.
TAATACTTATCTGAAGTGTTCGTTCAAGAGATCCGTTGACTTCTACTGACTCTAAAGCAATGATGAAAGTCTCCAACAGCAATAATACATAATAAACATTCAAAATAAACTCACTAGATACAAAATAAAGCGACACCCCAAGTATGGAAGAGACTAAATAAAACTCGAGATGAGAGATAAGATGCTAAAATGGGTATGTGTAATAAGAGGGGGGGTTTTGGTGCCATTTTCTCTGTCGAATGGGCTCCTATTTATAGAGCTCTGAATTTGACCAAGGCTTGCTTAAGGCACCTCTTCAAAACTCATTCAAATTCAACGTATCTTCTAGAAGGTAACTGTCGCTTCTAGGCGTCAGGATCTGGCGCCTAGGCGCCGGACTCTGTGACGAGGTCTTTCGCACCTCTTCACTTTGGGTTGCACCTCTTCGCGATTCAGACCGTTTCCTTATGTCCAAATACATTGTATCACATGTCCTATATATTAGGAGTAACTTCCAGTCTTCTAGAAACTCTGATAACCGCTGAACACCATCAAAATAACTACTCAAAGTCATCAAAAAAACTTAACAGTGTCCGTATCGAACTGACGCGTAGGCGCCAGACTCTGGCACCTAGGCGCCAGGCCAATAATTCCAAAATTTTGCTTCATAAGCTCCATTTTTGCTCCTTTTTGCTCCTTTTTTCTCATTTTTCCTTCTTTTTCTTTCTTGGACTCTTTTTTAATCATCTACATCCAAAAACATGAAAATACCTTTCATTAAAGCATAATATCCTTAAGAATTGAATCATAAATAAGGCATAAAAATGGGTATTTTTTAGGTAGATCAATTAACTAACACACTAAGTTTTGTATTGAAAGGTTCAAGTATGGAAAAGTATATTTCCTCTTACAATTCTATGATGAGTGATTGATATAGAATGATAATAAATTTGTATTGTGTCAAATAGGAGCATTTATATTCTTTACCCTAGTCAGAGTATCCCCTCTTTCAAGTTATGTAAAGAAGATTGACAAATCCTAAACTTAGTCACTAAATCCATGGTTAGGCTGAGAGGATACTTGCTCTCACTTCAGAGCTCCCACTTCCCTTCACCTGAAGGCTAACCCTAGCTTTAGTTACTAAACTTTAAGACCAAATTGGGGATTTCGGCCTATCACTTTAAAATATCCAATTTAACGCATATCAAACCACATTTTCCTATTTATTTGCATTCAATTCCCATGAACTACGCAACTCATTCATGGACATTAAATGAATTCTCCACTATTGTTGCAAAACACTTAGTCCTTTGAATTGAATGCCTCATATTTTAACAATTCAATTGGCCAGATCGAAAAGTAAATGAAGTTCAAAGTGAATAATCATCTCAATTTCTTAACATTTTTATTACACATCAAATCTACATCAATACTTCACCATATCTCATTGTAAGAAGAAAGACAAAGAAATTTACTTAAAATTCATAAGGAAGGTACAACAAAACATGAATGTTATATATAAAAGCAAAGTCATACAAACCACAAAAGTAAATACAACTTATCTCAATTTCTTCCCCAAGCAAATCCTTTGAATTTCCTTTGAATTATTTTCTCTCTTCACTACAACACTCAATTCTCTCTTTAGAATAGTAACGAAGAATCAATCTCTCACTTTCCTACTCCTACACTCTTTAGAGAAGAATTACTCACAAAACAAGACTTATACACACATACCACACACTCTCCACAAACCCTAACATGCTTTCCTCGCTCCAGAAGACTTCTCTCCCTCTCCCCTCTCTCTTTCTTGTCATCCAAATCTGTTGGAAATAGTTTTGAAATGAATTCCCTAAGAGTTTCCTTAAGCAACCCTTCAAAAATCATCCAAATACATTGAACTTGACTTAAGCCGACATAGGACGCCGGCGGCGCTGGCTAGGGCGCCGACGGTGCTGGCTAGGGCTCCGGCGGTGCTGGGCCGCCATTTAATTTTTGGACTCTCTGTATTTGGGCACCGGCGGCTCCCATTTTGGTGTCGGCGGTGCCTGTAGGCTGAATTCTTCATTTTGCCTCTTTTTGCTCCAAATTCGTTCCTTTTTGCTTCCTTTACTCCAATCACCTAAAATCATCATACCCGCAGCAAAACATAAAGATTACATTCCTTTAAAGTGCAATATCACAAAAAATGAGTACAAATTATATAGCAAAAATCTAACATTTTTTTGTGCATCATTGTTTTGCACCTGAAGCATTGCCTTAATCCCATGCATTAACATGAAAAACGATTGGTTGATCGCCGTTGAGGGTGTTGTTCAGGAGACCCAAAGAGAAAATGGTAACAAGATCTCCTACGGCCTTTTGTCTTAGAAAGTTAAGATGACGTTGTTAGCCGCTGTTGTTGCCCATTTGTTCAAGGATGATGTACTGAGAAAAACTTTAGACTTATCCCTTGACTAGAGCAAATACCATTCACGCTCTAATCGACAAATTGTGTTTTGTTATCGATGATAATAGTTAATGGCAACCCATACCGACAGATGAGATCCATCCAGATGAAATTTCAGATTAGCTCTATAGCGATTTGACCAAGAGCCTTGGCTTTATCCACTTGTTGACCTCATTTTTGGTGAGGTCTTTTCTCTGCTTAATGCTTCTTAGGATCTAGCCATAAGGTTTCTCCTTGACTATCCTAGAGGACTAGAATTAGGACCCACCCTTTAGCAATTCAGCTACTTCTTGACTCCTCTTGGGATCCCACTTGGATGGTTGCAAACCTCTAAATCACCTTAGAAGGTTAAAATCACCATATGGGCAATCAATAGTGAGTTCCTATATGATTGTTTGGATTTAGGGTGACCCTAGGTGCCCTGAGCTTCTCTTGCACACACGCACACTCCTAAGCCATTTTACCCTTTAACCCTAAACTTTGAACTTTGCCCCTTTCACCCTTTAAGAAGCTCACATAATTGAACTGAAGCCACTGATATTTGATTAAGATGGCTAAGGTCAATATGTGAAGAATCATAAAGTGGTTACCATTTGGCTAAGCTTGGTCCCAAAGTGGTTAGGCTTGGGTGAGATCCATAAGCCTACCCCTATAGCCATGAGCCTACCCCAAAACTCTCCAAAACCTTCTAAAGATTACCCAAAATTCCCAAAATTCCTTAAAATTATTTCAAAAACAACCCCCACCTTTTAAATTCACCAAAATACCCCAATACCCTCCAAATAACCTCTTGATACCCTAAAATACCCATTTGGCACAAAATTCCAAAAATTCCCAGAAAATTCCAAAAAATCTCAAATATTCCCAATTTCATTTTATTCAACTACACCATAGCCCAATTTTTCCAAACTAACCCACTATTATCAAAATCCCCAAATTGACCCATTTTTAACCTAAATGGACCCAATGTCACACCAAACCAACCCATTTGACCTCAGTTTTGCCCAATTTCAATTCTAAAATTTAATTAAACATCATTACTATCAATATAAACCAAATCCAAGCCCAATTTGATTCATATTTGAGTTCAATTCCATTTAAAAACCAAAATCCTCAATTTTGCCTAATTAATCCAAAACCCCCCATTAACCTAATACCAACTTTTTTTTCCCCCAAATTTCAATCCTAAACTTTCCATAACATGCCCATAAAACCTATGCAACCTTCAATTTCCCCAATTTGAGCCTAAGCTTAACCTAAATCTATTTGAAAACCAAAAATACCCCCATTTTAGCCTAAAGTGAATCCATGCCCTAAACCTACCAAATTGGTTAGTCAAACCCTAAAATTTCTTCCCAATTGATGTTGGGAACTCTTAAATACATTCCCCTAGACCATTTGAAACTCTTAATTGGGTCTAAACCCCACCTTAACCCAACTTGGACCCAAGTTGATTCAACCTTTCCTAAATTAACCAAAATACCAAAATCCACCAAATTGACCTTCCAATTGAACTCAAAACCATTCCATGTCTTCATGAAAGTTTTTCATGGCAATCATTTCTATAATGTTGCTTAAGACACTTGGACCTAAATCAAACCCAAACCCAAGTTAACCTAACCCAAACCCAAGTGAGCCAATTTGAACCTATGGCCAAATCAAACCAAATTGAACCAAGTGTGGCTAAACCAACCTTTCCACAACCACCAAGTGAACCCTAGGAACCACCCTAGATCCACCTAGCCCAAGCTAAGTGAGCCATGGACCAAGGGTTCCCCATTTTAAGGGATCTCTTCCCTTAAGTGAATAAATCCTCTTTTGCCTTACCCCAAAGCATCCCCACAACTGTTAATCACCATTAAACCTCTACATGACTCACCTGACCTCAGGAGCCAGCTCCCCTGTCCTTGCCGACCGGCCTAGCTGACGGAGGGGGTCAAAATTGAGAGCCACCATCTACCTAAACACACCCAAACTTCACAAAATGGCCACCTCAGCCAAATTAAACATTGGGGCCTCTCTGCCCTCCACCTAAGAAACTGAATCCACCCTTCAATTGAGCCCTAGCTCAGCCTAATCGCCCTATCCATTTAAGCACCACCTCTCGACCATGAGGGAGGTGTTGAAATTTTTCTCAACAGAAGCCCTCCAAATTGTTCCCAGAGCTCCTCCTAGCCAAGAGAAGCTTAGCCCTACTGCTTTCCTGCCTCCTCCCCCACTGATTGAACTCAATTTTTGAGTTCAATCTCAGGCCAAAAAACAGGACACTCTCTGAAACTTCACCAAATCTAAATTAACTCTTCCCACACCTTCACCAGAGGTAGAGAAGGAGTTTCCCAGTGAAAGCCCCCTCTCCAGGCCACCCAGTTGTTCCACCCTCCAAGCTTTCTGATCGAGCCTGGTGGAAGTCAAGTCTAGGCATTTCACCACAACTCCAGGCTTCATCCCTGGCCTCCCTGGACCCCAACGAACGTGTCAAGCATCTCTGATTGAGGCTTCACCTCTCAGAACCAAGGTATGAACTCTGCCTTCCTCTCGAGCTTCTGTGAATCCTCCATTTAGTTTGGCTTAATTTTGTGGCGTGTTCACCGTATGGATATGTTTGTCTTCTTAAGACAAATCCATAGAGCATAAGAACTCGAAAATTCATTGAGAATCGAGGGAGATATTAGGGTTAGAAGGTCGACGGTCACGGATGCACACCAGTCGGAGACGATGATCGACCGCTGTCGGATTGCGCGTGTATCAAACGAACAGCTCAGATGGCATCGAATGAGGAGATGGAACGTGAACTGCGAACTGCGTGGCAGCTGATTCAGATAGCGGCGTTGAACCAGAAGACGACGCATGGAGTTTGATCCTCCGTAGGTTGACACGGCGCCGATGTGGATAAGTAGGAAAATAGGATTTTTTTGATTTAATTAAATAGCTAGAACTTTAAAAATTCATATCTTTGCGTATAAAAATCACAAAAGGATAAGAAAAATACCTTCTTGCTTAGTGAACAGAGGACAATAATGTGAAAAAAGAATTGAGTTAATTTGATGAGTATTTTATTTTTAATTAATTATTTACTTATTTTGGTATTTCACTTCTCCATTTTGCATCGATATTTCACCAGGGCATGAAACCATAGGGCTTTTGAAGCCTCTGACTTGGGGAACATTCCCTGAATCTTTCAAGGTCAGAGGCCAACCCTATGACAAGTTATGTATTTTTCAAGTTTATGTCACTATTGTTGACATTTTAATTCCAAAAATTAGCTTGTTGCTTAGAAAATTCCAGGAAAATTTGGTGAAGTATCTTAGGACCAGAGGATCTTAGGAAAATTATGGTTTGAATTAATTCCATAAAAATAATCCTAATTGGCCTAATCACTCTAAATTGAACTTTAATTAATTAGAGTTAATCACACATTAAAATGACTTGAAAATAATTCTCCATTGATCTTTAGGATCAGGGAAACCTCACATAAAAATTTGAACTCAATTGGAAATGTTTAACCCTATTAAATGGATCAATTAAGCCACATAATCAAAATTAAACTTTAAAAATTTATAACTTCAAAAATACATTTCAAAAATTCACCAAACTGATTTTGGGACTTCTCTGATATCAGAGGAGTCTAAGAAAAATAAGATTAGAATTTTCTAAAAATTTTCATTTTTAAGCATATTTTAATATTTTTAATAATTAAAAAATAATAAAAATCACAAAAATAATAAAAATCATAAAAATGTCATATTTGGTCCCCTAATAACTTAAGAACCAATCAAATATTTTTCCTAAGTCTCTAGGTAAAGATATTTAATTTCAAAGCCTTAAAACAATTTTTTGAATTAAAAAAATGTATTTTTCTAGCCTTCCCACTAAATTAATTCTAATAAATAAAAAAAAATCATAAAAATGTAAAATTTGTTTCTCTGACTTTCTTGAGGTCAGAGGGATTTTTGAAAAATATAAAAACCATTTTTCCACTTTTATTTTATTTTATAATTAATTAACACTCCAAAAACTAAAATAATTATAATAAATAAAATAAAATGCAAAAAATCACCAAAATTGGTCCAAGTGATCCTCTAGTCATTAGGAACATCCCATAGTTTTCTTAAGGATAAAAACTTTACCTTGGTCATGTTGGTGAATTTAATTTGAAAACCCCTATTTTCCATTAAAAATAATTATATAAATAAATTAAATTCAAAAAAATCACATTTTCTACTCTAATGTCTTAATTGACATGTGAGTGAAGTGGCATAAAAATCTTAAGTTCATTTAAGCTTAATTTAATAAGTTATACAATAAATAAGCTTAGAGGGGCATAAAGGTAATTAAAAGATTTTAACCCCTAACTAAAACTTTAGGTTTAATCAAAATGGGGGTAAAATATCTGATTTTAATTTTCTCTCAGATGATTGAAACTTTGGGAAATCAAAGGGTAGGAACCCATTAATCACTTTAATAAACAAAAAATGAAATTTTAATTAATTAAATAATTTAAATTTTGGAAGATTAATTGAAATTGGATTATTGAAATGGGGATATAACTTAAGAGGATATTGATTCTTTAATTTAAAAATCCCTAAATAAATCAATTAATAATACTTAACTCTTAAACTTAAGAGGATAAATGGAACTAATAATTAAATGATTAAAAGTAAATAATTCTTAATTAAAACCTACATCATTAAATAATTTAATAATTGATTAAAACCTAAAATGTTAAATAATTAAAAAGTAAATTAAAATATTTGAAACTAATCTAAAATCATTTCAAAACAAACTTAATTCAAAATTACAAATTTTAAATAATTTTAAGACAACTTACCTTAAAAAATATTGTAAAAATTTAATTAATTAATATAACTAATCCAAATTAAATCATCAAAATTTAATAAATAATTTGAACATCTCTTTTGACCTAAGTTAATCTAAAAATTTAAATTAACATGAAATCTTGATATCATTTATAAAAAGTTTAACTCAAATGAATCAAACATCATTCCAAACTTCAAATCATTGATTAAAATTTCATCATTAAATCACATTAAAGTAAATCATCAACTTTAACTTCAAAACATTAAAAATATTTAACAAATTAACTTGCCCCTAAAAGCTTTAAATTATTATAACTATCAAATGAAGTGTTAAGTGAAATGTCACTTCACTCATAGGATAATCAAACATCCTAGTTCACTGAGCAAGGGAATAAAACTTAACTAAACCCTTGGATGATTAATTCACCTGTATAATTAAATTCACTTGGACTCAAAACTGTCTCAGAGGTATTGAAAAGTTGTTTAGGATTTGTTCTAAGCACTTTCTCAATACGATGGGTAGTTTTAAAGAACAATCGAACTTAATTGTTCTTTGGTGAGTGAAATCATCCTTAACCAAAATCAAGAACCTAGACGTCATAGGAAATGACTAGCTATAGGATTAGGGTTCTGGTAGACAACCAAAACCCTTCCTTTAGTCTTTACCTAGGTACTTGTTGAAATATTTAAATGCTTTAATATGTGTTTTAAGGTGTAGCATGGAATGACGGGAGGACCCTCCAGGTATGCTTTTATGTTATTGCAATTTACTCTATTACATTTTCTTTACCAACACTGTGCTTTACTTTTCTTGCATGTTAAACAAGACTGTTGTATGAAAACCAAAACCTTTAGAATAGTCCCTGAACTAAAATCAAAATCAAATTAAAAGTCACTACAAGATAAAATCCACCGCCACGACATTCAAAATATAAAACAACTCAAAATTTAATCACAAACAGAACAAGAAAACTACAATTTTAACTAAATTAAAACGTCTCGTTGGATGATTGGGAAATATCTCGGATGATGTAACCTACGTGTTGCTAACGGGATATCTCATGGTCTAAATGAAAGTATGGAACTCATTCAGTTGAGTTTAGCAAATTCATCTGGACTAAGTGAATCTGATAAAAATAACGAAGCCGGAAGGATGGAACCGTGGGATCTTAACCGATGTTATTATAATCAACTTTAAGATTTCCCTAATAAAACATTAAAGGCATCTGAATTCTAACATTTCTCTAAACCAAAACACTTCTCTCATACTTTGATTTATGACTTCTAAAACTAAAACTCTGCAACAACAAGGAGCTTGGAGCATAGTGGGCAGCACGACCATCGTCATCAGCAAAACATGTGGCTACTTCAGCAAAACCTTTCTTAGAATTAAATAACAAAACCATAGGATTTCGAGGTAGTTTGCCTAGTGCAACATAAATCCTCAACTCTTCGTTAGACATTTGCATAATCATATTATGCAAATTAAGTCCTAACCGGTCTTAGGATTCCGAGGTTGTCGTTTGGTACGACATAAACCCTCACATCTTCGCGGCCATTTGCATGACTATGTCATACACATATAAGACCTAAATAAATAAAATTGGCAAGATTGCAACATTAAATAAACTCCCAAATTGAAGCCAAACAATACGATAGTTTGGGAAGTTATGAAGATTCTTCTTGGATCTTCAGCTTCTCCTACTTCTCTTCCTTTGGATTCCTGAAATTAACTGTTCCAAATTTGAGCTAATCCCTATTGAAATCACTAAAATTCAATCCTTTGAAAACCTTAAACTTTGAAATTCTATAAAGCAAAACCATTGATCATTATCGAGAGTTTTCTTAAGTGATTCCCATCGTTTAAGATGTAATTAACTATAGGGGCTTGCCCTTATATCGAACTTTAAGAATCCAGGTAATATAAACCCTGCTTGATTCATTTATGTTAAGCAGGGAAACTTATCGGCTTATAAAATTGGTTCGCAGGCCAAACGGATGTCAGAAATCTTCTAGTTTATTTAATCGAGCCCCATCATAAAGAAGTGTGTCTATTCTTCGGGATAAATACACGGTTTGTGATGCGGTGATCGTTTATATTAACTATTTGGGATGTGAGATCAGTTTGATTTCATATCTTAAAATTTTCAAACTTAAAATTATTTTCAAAAAAATCAAATACTATTTTTCAAATTATATATTTAAATTAAATTTAAAATTCGCCGACAATTTCTGCAAGCGACCCCCTTTTTTAAAATCCAACACATAACCTAAAAATATGTTGACAAACTTCTGGCGACTCCGCTGGGGACTAGTTCCTCTCTCCATTTTGATCGTATGGGTTTGCTTTCATAAATTGGTAGTAAGTCCATGCCCCTAGTAGATCAAACTACCATTCTTCCGTTGACATATCTTGTTCATTTCTGTCTTGAACAAGTATGATTAACTCTTCTTGGATTTTAGAGCCACTTTTTAGACACTCCTAAATAGAGAGGTTCTGAAATCCTCCTTTTGATACCTCTCCGAAGAGGCGAGGTAGAGCCCCAATAGGTGTTAGTTTAGGAGCGGTCCTTCGAGTTGAGAAATCCTACGAGATTTTCCCTTCCTTTCTAAGCTCTGGATTGGGTCATTTACCCTCACTAATCTCCTCTCATTTTTTAACGAATAAACTAACCGCCTAACAAACAAACCCTTTTCTAAATCGTAAATTCATAAATAAAACTTAAATAAATTGTGTTCGGACTCTTTTCAATTTCTTTCTTTTCGTCCTGACGAAGGAAGCATAATTCAAGACTGATAATCGAAACTTGCCTTGCAGAAGATGTCTGCCCCGAAGCTGATTTTCTCCTTTACCAATGGACTTGACTTAGCTGTCTACAAAGATGAACTACCTGACAATGGGATCATCCATTTTGGACAAGGGTTCAATAACATGGACGTTATGTTTGCCGATGTTACTCTTTTCGCACTGATGAACAAAGTGCCTGAGACTGAGGAGCGTATGATTGAGTTTAACCTGAAGTCGACTCAAGAATTCCCTCCCCTGCAGAGTGCCCCAATTGAAAGGAACACTGATGTTCACAGGAAGTTGACTATTACCCCCAGAGCTGTCGTCTATACCCCCACAGGTCTGGTCATTACTTCACCTACCCCGGTTCCTGCCAAACTGAAAAGAAAGGAAGTACAATTCAGTTATGAGCCTGTCACCGTGGAGGGTTCAGACTTCGCTGTGATACTGTCTGTTTTTTAGATAGGGTCTGGTTCGAAGTATAGACCCTTAACCCGGACACAGAGGAGGAATAAAAACAGGAAGTTTGCTAAGATCAAGAAGTTCAGGAAAGCTGAAGCTGCCTGTCTTGAAGAAAACCCCGAAGAGAAAGAGGAAGAATTGCCATAATACTTACCACTGTTGGAAGGAAATAGATTCCACCCTCTCTCTGCTGCATCTGATGAAATAGATGCCAGAAAGATCACCGCTGCGTTACCCCAGCCTGGATATTATAGTGACAATGAGAAGAAGAAGAGCAAGGCTACACTGCTTTCCCGATTACGTGCGATAGTCAAGAAATTAGCCAGAAAAGAAGAATGTCCTGTATCAGAGATTCTGAGAAGAATGGGACGAGTGCCAGTTAAGTCTCGGCTTGATCCACGAGTAGAGCCTGCTACTGTCCCTGAAAGACCGAAGAAAAAGGTGTGAGCTAGCGAGGGAGGCTCACCTGTTGTGGTATCGGGTCTCCATAATAGGGAGGACACCACATACTTACGCACCGCTGACAGACCAGCCAGTCCTAGACTTTCTGCTATAAGAAGGATGGTGTAGCGACCTATTATTGTCTAACCAATACCAACAGAACATTCTGGAAAGAGAAGTCTCGCTGAAGATCCCAGATCTGAAGAAAGTGCCGCAGTAAAAGAAACTCCTAAAAGAGAGGTTAAACAGTCGTCTCCTGAAAACCATGAGATCATTCAGAAAAGGCCACTTGAGGATGCCATAGGGCAACTAAGAATGGACATCTGTCGGCTAGCAAGAGAAATAGGAGAAGAATTAAGGGACGAAGTGGATTCGTCAGAATTCATGGATGAAGAGTATGTTGAGGTCAACATGGTTGAGACACGAGCATTGTCAGCTTCGCAGAGAGTTCCGCCAGCTTTAGAAAGAGATGAGCCAGAGTTAATGAGAGCACAGCTTCGGGAAAGAGATGATACGATTTCCCAGATGGCAAAAAGGATGGAAGAGATGGCAGCCGCCTTAGCCACTCTCCAGAGTTAGGCCTAGCCTTAGAAAGAGATACCCCCGGAGGTCATCCATATTATAGATGAAGAAAAAGAGATTACATCTGTTAACAAAGATGATCAATAGAAGAAAGATTCTACACAGAACATGATTCCCGAAAAGGATATTAAGAGCATGGTAGAACAGCAGGTGCGAGAAGCCTTAGCTCAGTCCAAGAGTAGAACATCTATTCAGATGGGTAGACCTTACCCTGAAGAATTTGATGCAGTCCAATACCCGAAGGGCTTTGTGCCAACTCTGTTTAAGACTTTTGATAGAACTGGAAACCCCCGACAACATGTCGCACATTTTCGTGCCAGTTGCTGCAATGCCGGCGGGAGCGACGCTTTGCTTTTCCGACAGTTCGTCAGCAGTTTGTCAGGGATCGCCTTCAACTGGTATGCAGAATTGCCGAATGGATCAGTCAAGACTTTTACAGAATTGGAAAATCTCTTCGTTAAGCGTGTACAACTTATTTTTAGGTTGAGTGTTGTATTTTAAAAAGGAGGTCGCCTACAGAAGGTGTCGGCGAATTTTTAATTTAATTTAAATATATAATTTGAAAAGTAGTATTTGATTTTTGAAAATAATTTTAAGTTTGAAAATTTTAAGATATGAAAAATCAAACCGATCTCACATCCCAAATAGTTTATATAAACGAGCACCGCATCACAAACCGTGTATCTATCCCGAAGAATAGACACACTGCTTGACGATGGGGCTCGATTAAATAAACTAGAAGATTTGTGACATTCGTTTGGTATGCAAACCAATTTTATAAGCCGACAAGTTCCCCTGCTTAATATAAAGGAATTAAGCAGGGTTTATATTACCTGGGTTATTAAAGTTCCCTATAAAGGCAAGCCCTTATAGTTAATTACATCTTAAATGACGGGAATCATTTAAGAAAACTCTTGATAATGATCAGTGGTTTTGCTCTCAAGAATTTCAAAGTTTAAGGTTTTCAAAGGATTGTATTTTAGGAAATTTCAATAGGGATTGGATCAAATTTGGAACAGTTTATTTTAAGAGTCCAAAGGAAGAAAAGTAGGAGAAGCTGAGGATCCAAGAAGAATCTTGGCAACTTCCCAAACTATCCTATTGTCTGGCTTCAATTATGGAAAATTATTTAATGTTTCTATCTTGCCAATTTTAATTAATTAGGACTTATATTTATATGATATAATCACACAAATAGCCTCGAAGATGTGAGGGTTTATGTCGTACCGAATGACTACCTCGGAATCCTAAGACCGGTTAGGGCTTAATTTACATGACATGATCATGCAAATGCCTAACAAAAAGTTGAGGATTTTTGTTGCACTAGGCAAACTACCTCGAAGTCCTGTGGCATGGTTATTTAATTCTAAGAAAGTTTTACTGAAGTAGACCAGAGTTTTGCTGATGACGATGGTCGTGCTGCCCATTGCGCTCCAAGCTCCTTGTTATTGCAGAGGTTTTAGTTTTCATGCAACAATCTTGATTAACATGCAAGAAAAAGTAAAGTACAGTGCCTGTAAGTAATTTACAATAAAGTAAATTGCAATAAAATAAAAGCGTACATGGAGGGTCTTCCGTCATCCCAAGATGAACTTAAAACATATATTAAGGCATTTAATTGTTTATAGCAAGTACCTAGGTAAGGCTAAGGGGAGGGTTTTGGTTGTCTACCAAAGTCCTAATCCTATTTCTAGTCATCTCCTATGACATCTAGGTTCTTGTATTTTGTTTAAGGATGATTTTCTTCATCAAAGAACAAGTAAATTCAATTATTCTTCTAAAACATCTCATCATATTAAGAAAGTGTTTAGGACGAGTCCTAAACATCTTTTCAATATTTCTGAGATTATTTCGAGTCCAAGTAAATTTAGTTGCACAGGTGAATTAATCATCCAGGAGTTTAGTTAAGCTTTGTCTCTTGCTCAGTAAACTTGGACATTTGGTTACCTGATGAATGAAGTGACATCTCACTTAATACTCCATTTAAGAGTTATAATAATTAAAGGCTTTAGGGGCAAGTTGGTTTGTTGGGAATTTTAATCATTCTTAATTTGAAGTTTAAGTTAAAGGTTTAAAGTGATTTAGTTTAATTATGACATTTTAATTAATAATTTTAAGTTTGGAATAGTGTTCAAATTATTTTTGGGTTAAATCTTTATAATTCAAGTGATCTTAATATTTTAAATTTGTTTTACTTTTATTATTGAATGCTGTTAATTTAATATAATTTAAATTTAATTTAACTGAATTTAACTTAATTTAATTTAATTTAAATATTTTTAATTTAACTTAATTGTTAAAATGTTAATTTAATTTAATTTTAATTTTAACTTAATTTGTACTTAATTTAATTTAATTTAATTTAATTATTAAACCACTTAACATTTTGAGCTTTTCTTTAATTTAAGGGTTATATTTTTTTTTAATTTTTAATTTACTTAGTTTGGATTATCATTTTAATCTTAATTAAAAGTTAAATGTTATTGAAGTGATTTATTTAGGGATTTTTTTACTAAAGAATCAATATCCTCTCAAGTTATATCCTTATTTTTAATAATTCAAATTTTCATTAATCTTCCAAAATTTAAATTTGTTTAAATAATTAAAGTTTCATTTTTGGTTTATTAAAAGTGATTAATGGGTTCCTACCCTTTTAATTTCCCAAAGTTTCAACCATCCAAGAAAGATAAAATCAAATATTTTACCCTCCATTTTAATTAAACCTAAAATTTTAATAAAGGGGTTTAATCCTTTAATTACCTTTATGTCCTTCTAGGCTTATTTATTTCGTAACTCACTAAATTAAGTTCAAATGAACTTAAAATTTTTATGTCACCTCACTCATATGTTAATTAAGTCATTAGAGGAGAAAATGTGATTTTTCTGAATTTAATTTATTTATATAATTATTTTTAGTGAAAAATAGGGATTTTCAATGGAAATTCAACAACATGACGAAGAAAAGGTGACTGCCCTTAAGAAAATTATGTAATGTTCCTAATGACCAGAGGACCACTTGGAGCAATTTTGGTGATTTTTTAAATTATATTTAATTTATTATAATTATTTTGAGTTTTGGAGTGTTAATTAATTATAAAATAAAATTAAAGTTGAAAAATGGATTTTATATTTTTCTTAAATTTTTCTGACCTCAAGGAGTTTAGAGAAACAAATTTCATAATGTTCTAATTTTTCTTTGATTTATTGGAATTAATTTAGTGAAAAGGTTGGAAAATATTTTTTTTTAATATTAAAAATTGTTTTAAGCATTTAACATTCAATATCTTAACTTAGAGACTTGGGAAAAATATTTGGTTTGTTCCTAAGTAATTAGGAGTCAAAATGTGACATTTTTTTGATTTTTATTATTTTTTAATTATTAAAATATTAAAAATATCATTAAAAATGAAAATTTTAAGAAAAGTCCAATTTTAATTTTTATAGACTCCTCTGATATCAGAGAGCCCACAAAACCAATTTGGTGAATTTTTGAAATGTATTTTTGGAGTTATGAATTTTTAAAGTTTAATTTTGATCATGTAGCTTAATTAATTTATTTAGTGGGGCTAATCATTTCCAATTGACTTCAAATTTTTATGCAATGTCCCTCTAATCCTAAAGATCAGTGGAAAATTGATTTCAAGTTATTTAAATGTGTGGTTAACCCTAATTAATTAAAATTTGATTCCCTAGTTTTTATGCTAATTAGGGTTATTCTTACTGAATTAATTCAAAATATAATGATCCTAGGGTCCTCTAGTCCTAAGAAACTTCCCCAAATTGTTCTGGAATTTATTGAATAATATGCTAATTGTTGGAATTAAAATACCAAAAACAGTGACATAAACTTGAAAAATACATAACTTTCCATAAAGATGGCCTCTGACCTTAAAATATTCATGGAATGTTTCTAAGATCAGAGACTTCAAGAGCCCTATAGTCTCATGTCATGGTGAATTGTCTATGCAAATGGAGAATCAAAATACTGAAATGAGTAAATAATTAATTAAAAATAAAATACTCATCAAAATAACTTGATTTCTTTTCTGCATTATTCTCCTCTGTTCACTGAGCAAGAGGGTATTTTTTAGTTTATTTTTATGATTTTTCTACACAACGATATGGATTTTCTAAGTTCTGGGTATTTAAATAAATCAAAAAATCCATATTTTTCTACTTATCCATGCGGTGCCGACTCATCCTCGGCAACTCCGAAAGCCTACGCGTCGCGATCCCATTCGACACTGTCATTTGACTCAGTGCTCTAGGGGCCCGCAGTTCACGTAATGTTCTTTGATCCGGCAAAATCTAGACTGTTTACTTGATACACGCTCGATCGGGCGGTGCCTGATCATCGTCACCCATGACCGTTCACACTAAAACCCTAAGAACTCTCTCATTTCTCAACAGATTTTCGTGTACTTATGCTCTATGGATTTTTCTTGAAGAGACGAACACATCCATATGGTTTATATGCTATGAAATTAAGTAAATAAAAATGGAAAATCACTGGAAGCTCGGGAGGAAGGAATGATCCACACCTTTGCTCTGAGAAGTGTAGCTTCAATCAGAGAGTTGTGTCACCTTCGATTGCACCTAAGGAAGCTCCAGATGAAGTCTCTGGCTATGGGGAATTGTCTAGGTATGAAAGTGTCCACAGCCAATTTCAAAGCTTGGAGGCTAGATCAACTGGGTGGCCTGGAGAGGGAGCTTTCACTGGGGAACTCCTTCTCTTGGTCCTGTGCAGGTGTGGGTGAGTTTAATTTGGATTTGGTGGAGGTTTTAGAGATGTCCTGGTTCTAGGCTGAGAATTGAGCTCACATATTGAGCTCAATCAATGGGGTTTAGGGCAGGAGAGCAGTGGGGATCAATTGCTCTAGGTGAGGACAAGGTCCTGGAGCAATTTTGGCAGAGTTTTGTTTAGGTCTGATTCATCACCTTCTTTGGCCGAGAGGGTGGTGGGTTAAATAGACATGGCTGGAGGGCCTCTCAGGGGGAGTTGAGGCTTGGGATCAGCTGCTCTGGTCAAGGGAAGAACAGCCATGGTGTCTAATAGGGTTGGGACAACTCAGCAAGGAAGAATTGAATTTTTAAACCAAATGGGTGCTCTCGGCCTGGTGTTTTCTGGCGACTGTGGTGGCTGGCCGACCAGGGTCAGGTCACCCTCAAGGTCAGCGAGGTCAAGGCTGGGGACATGTGTAAAGGAGTTTGATTTAAAAGGAATGGGAGAAGGCTCATTTTGGCTTGGTTTGGTTCAACTCATGTATTTGGGCTAGGTCCCCCCCATGATCCGATTTGGGGCTGAAGGGGATCGGTTGGGTCAGCTAGGAAGGGGTGATGAAGTCCCCATCCAAGGTGATGTGGCTAATTTTAGTTTAGAGTGTAGCATGGATGAGGTTAAAAATGCTTAATGAAGGTTTAAGAAAGAGCCCCCTCTTCTTGCCATTAATGGCTTGGTGAGGTGTCAAAGCTCTCATGGCTTCATATGGCTTGCAAATGGCTTCATTTGGCTTGCTCATGGCTTGGGAAAAGGTTGGCTTATTTTCATAGGAATGGGTTTTGGGATTTTTGATGAGTTTAAGGGAAATTGGCATGAGACTTCATTTGGATTTATTTGATGATTAATTTAGAACTTAGGGATGATATCAATTAAAGGTATGATGAGAAGAAATTGTCATGTGGGCTTTGGAGCTAATTTTGGGCTTTTGGATTTGGTGAAAATGGGCTTTAAGGATGGTTTAAGACAGTAGGCCTTTAGGTTTGAAAACAAATTGGTGGATGAAAATTTTGTGAAGGATTGGGCCAAACAAATGTTGGGTTTAGTTTAGGGATGTGTCATGAACATTTTAGAAAAGGTTTGGTGTCATTTAGAGTGGAATTGGATTTAATTTGGGCTTTTTGGTATAGGGGCCAAAGTGGGTCAAATTTGGCTAACTTAGGCTAAGGTTGGATTTGAAGTAAAATTAATGTTGAGAAATGCTTATGGGAGTATCAAAAAGAGTTTTTAACTTTGGTTGGGCTTTGATTTTGGGATTTGGGCCCATTTGATTTAGGTTTGGGTTTAGGCCAAAAATGGAGATTTTGGTTTTGGGTTTGGTTTGGGTGGAGTTTAGGTTCACATTTGGGGTAAAATCTTGTTAGTTTTTTGTTTGTGGGGATATTAGGAAGGTTTAGGAAAATATTTGGGGCTAATTGAAGTTGAATTGGGTTGGTTTGGGCTAAGTTTAGGTCATGGGCCAAAATTGGGCTTTAGGCTTCAAATTGGAATTGGATCCAAATTTCAATCAAATTGGGCTTGCATTTGGTCTAAATTAACATTGGGGATATTGAATTGAAGTTTAGAATTGAATTGGGTCAAAGTTTAGATCAATTGGGTTGATTTGGCTTGACATTGGGCTCATTTAGGTTAAAAATGGATCAAATTGGGGGTTTTGATAAAAGTGGATTAAATTGACAAAATTGGCCTATGGTGTAGTTGAACAAAATGAAATTAGGATTATTTTGAATTTTCTGGAATTTTCTGGAAAATTTTGGAATTTATGGAATTTTTGATTAAGAATGGCATTTTGGGTATTTGGAGGGTATTAGGGGGTATTTTTGAAAATTTTGGTATATTTGGACATGGATGATCAATTTGAGTGGGGGGAAATGTTTAAGACTTATTTTGAGGAATTTTAAGTAATTTAGGTAATTTTGCAAATTTTGGGTAGCTTCAAGAACATTGTAGGTTTAGTAGGTGTAGGGCCCCGGAGGTCAAAAATTGAAATTTTGAGAAAATGAAGATTGATCAAGTTTGAGTAGAATGGAATCACTTTGGTTGAGCCATGAAGCCATATCAAGCCCATAAGAGCCATGAGAGGACTCATTTGAGGCATTAACTATGTTGTTCCTAACCCTCTTAGCCAAGGGCCTAGGGGTTAAGGTCCATCCATATGAATTACCTACATGAGTCAGGAAGTCAAGCTAGGTATGAATGGTTTTAGGATTTGGAATGTGTGTGAAAGTGTAATGTGTGCAGGTTAACCCTCACCAGACCAGGCCACCTAGGGTAGTCCTAAGGCCAAATAGTCCTATAGGGAACCCATCCTTTAAACCTCCACATTTGATATTAACCCTCCAAGTGACTTGGGGGTTTACAATCAAACTTATGGGGTTTGCAGGGAGTTAAGAGGTGTTCAAATTTCTAAGTGGTGGGTTCCATTTCTATTCCTCTAAGATAGTCAAAGGGAAAGCCTAAGGCTAGATCCTGAGTACTAAGGAGAGTGAAGAGAAAAGACCTCATCAAAAATGAGGTCAACAAATGGACCCCAAATATGTGTGGTGTGCTAACCAAGAACACCGTGCGTATTGGCGTTGACCGAAGAGATCAACAAAACCAAAACAGACATCTAAATGACACACTTAGAACAGAGTAGAAACAAATTTCCGCTGGGGAGTATCAAGTATATCTCCAAGACTGGAGATCCCTGAACTCTCACTGGGGAAAAGAAAAGGAGGTGAATTCTAGATCATAAGATCTGGGGAAATTTGATTTAGATTTTGTTTTATTTTATACTTCAAGTTTTAATGTCGAGTTTGGATTTTGATTTGTTTTGAGTTTCAATTTTGACTGAGGTTTAATTTAAAATTAATTCCAGAAAAATTCTGAATTTGAAATGAGAATTGGAACCTAGGTTCCAAGCTCGAGATTTACAAAGAGAACTGGAATTTAGGTACCAGCCTCGAAAGAGAGAATTGAAATTTAGTATCAATCTCGGAAAGAGAGTCGAAATTTGGTACCGACCTTGAAAGGTGAGAACTGAAATTTGGTACCAGTCTCGAAAGAGAGAATTGAAATTTAGTATCAATCTCGGAAAGAGAGTAGAAATTTGGTACCGACCTTGAAAGGAGAGAACTGGAATTTGGTACCAGTCTCGAAAGAGAGAATTGAAATTTGGTATCAATCTCGGAAAGAGAGTCAGATTTTGGTACCGACCTCTAAAGGAGAGAACTGGAATTTGGTACCAGTCTCAAAAGAGAGAATTGAAATTTGGAATCAATCTCGAAAAGAGAGTCAGAATTTGGTACCGACCTCGAAAGGAGAGAACTGGAATTTGGTACCAGTCTCGAAAGAGAGAATTGAAATTTGGTATCATTCTCGGAAAGAGAGTCGGAATTTGGTACTGATCTCTGGAGTTTGGTACCAGTCTCGGAGATTTAATGAGAAATGGAAACTGGTTCCAATCTCGAAAGTTTATCTGTATGAAGAGGGACCCAATCCCATGCCATCAGAACCAAACCGAACAAAGTTCGTGGCTCCGTGTCAATAGAACTAGTCGATCCTCTAACACGCAGAGAAAAGATTTAAAAGGAACTGGTAAGTGTGCCAAGTTGAAAAGACTCGACCTGGTGACAAGTCGAGGAAAAGATTTGAATTTCAGAAGGGTTTCAAACATATTTCATTTTGAAGAATAATTGAAGGATTCAGATCGAAGGATTCAAATTGAAGGATTCAGATTGAAGGATTCAGATTGAAGGATTCAGATCGAAGGATTCAGATTGAGATTTAAATGCATTTTGTTTGTTTTGGTGATTCAATTTCAAAAATATTTGGAGTTCGTGTCAATTTAGAATTCATTTTGACATTTAGATTCTTAAAAGAGTTCTCATTTATTTTCATTTTCCTTTGTTCTTTACTCGAAGTTCTTTTAATTTAATGGCGTTTTCCAGTCAATTTGCACAAAAAGAGGTGAAGGCAAAACATGACATGGTCACTTTCATTCCAATATTGTTGAAAATACATCATACATCTTGATCCAAAATATGATGATATTTTCTTTGAGAATTTAATATCTCACACAATCCATATAAATCCAAAACGGATTGTATAAGATTCTTTAAGTTTCTTCTAAAAGCAACTGTCAAAATCCATTTCTGCATAGTGAGATACATGGACAATAACATCACCTTCCAAGTTATCCTTGGCAGAAATGCCGTATGGATGTGCATTGGAGGTGTGCTATCTCCCATGTAACTCACTGCTCATAAGGCCGAAGATTCTCTAGCTCTGGATCTGGCTGGAAGTGGAAACGCATTTTTCTGTCATCCATCCTTCTGAAAGTAACAGAGATCCGCTCAACTGGCACTCCTGGAATGCAATGCTTTGCGATGTCCGCTCCATTCCCTTTTAACACCATGACGGAACCTACCGGTAGTGGTATCTCCACTGACCCTCCGAACTCACTGGGGCCTGCTATTCGGAGGTCAGATCCGACCATGATGTTGCACTGGTTGACAAAAGACACTGTGCATAAAGGTCTAACAAAATCATGATGGTCTATATGTGGAGGTATGCAGTCGCCCTCCTTGTAGATGTCAATGATACAGATGTTGGGTATGCAATCTGCAGGCAATACCCTCCATGTTATATTCCTCTTTACCAATCTTTTAATAACATTCGGCATCGGATCCACCTCACTGCGACGGAGTATCCCTGGTGGATTTCCTTTTCTGTCTACCGCAAAGTTGTAGCAACATCCGCACTCGATCGTAACTCTTCCTTTCCCTGACATCCATCTTCAGGGTTTTGAATAAGTCTTTTCCCTCAGATGACCTGCTCGGCCCATTTTCTGGAGTTCAAGTATGCAGTCTACAATTTTTTGTTGTTCGTAATCTGAGAACACATCTGTATGTAGCTCGAGGCCTTCTAAGATATTGATCCTCTTGCCTCCAATTTTCTCAAAATATTCGAAAGTCTTCTTTTCAACATTCTGCATTCTTTCCAACTCATACTCTGGAATTATCTGCAATCGGCGAGGTCTAGTAACGTACTGGGGAATGTATGGTTCCACCCCGGCACGCTCTCCTGCATGTCTTGGCTCCTCGGGGATAATCTCTATCGGGACATCCTCCCGGGGTTGCTTTCGCAACCCTTCAGAACGGGTGCATCTATCTGGCGTCGTGGTGCTGGTTCTATTTCTGCTCCTCTTGGGATTTCCTTTATCTTTTCTGTTTTCCTTGGAGTTGATCTCCTCCTTTCCGGTTCCTGATGAACCAATTTCGTCGGAGTATTTGTATTGCCGGTAGCCATTGTCTTTTCATGTTGATCTGCTGCTAACTTAGTCAGCATCTTGCAAATGCGACGGTTCTTGTTTCTTCGTTGAGTAGGAGTGAGAGTGGCTCTCCTCACCTCTTGAATTTCTGTAGGCATGGCGCTGACAAGTCTGCCTTCTGTTGTAGCCACCACAGACTTAACTTTCTTATATTCTCCTGTTGCATGAGCGTCATTTGCTTTTCTCTTTTTGCTGGTAGATGGTTGATTTGAGCCACCCAATTTCATCACTGTATGGCTGCGGAGTTCTTCCCGATCAACCGGAGTCCAATCAGTTTCTTCATATTGTAGCCCGGCCGGTGTGAAGTCAGAGTCAATCTCGATCACGGCTCCATCCCTCACCCTCTTTTCATCAAGTGCTAGACTCACGCCATTCTTAAAGTTCAGAACCAACCGCCCGTTCGACATTTCCCTGCGAAAAATAAGGAAAGGATCAGGGACTGTACTAAGAACAAAAATAGTAGAAAAATATGTTTATTAATGAAGAGCTTTTATTCGTTTATTTTAAATTTAAATAGGAGTAGGAAAAAAATCAAGAGTGAGACTCGATTTGAAAGGAAGGATAAAAAAAAACTTTATTATCATGATTTCACATGTTTTCTTTTAACATTTTTTTTAACGATTTTTTTTATCATCCACTTTCTTTATTTATATTTTTGGGTTCGGACCCAGTCATAAGTAATTACTATGTCCGTGCTTCTAGGAATGAGGATTCATCCTTTGAAACATCAGGATGCGTAATACTTCTTGAGATATCGTCCATTAATTGGAAGCATAGGTTGCTCTCCACGGCAATTTACAAGCTGGTAGAAACCTCCTGAGTAAACTGTCTCGACCATAAATGGCTCTTCCCAAGTCGGTTCAAATTTACCACCTATCTTGCGCTGTACAAGAATAGGTCGTCTGAGAAATAAAACCAAGTCACCGACTTTGAATGTCCTTGGACGGACCAATTTATCATGGGCCTGGATCATATTGGCTTGATACAGTTCTAAATTCTGCTATGCTGAAAGTCTTTTCCCTTCCATGCT
Source organism: Papilionanthe hookeriana x Papilionanthe teres (assembly GCA_022702705.1). NCBI lineage: Eukaryota > Viridiplantae > Streptophyta > Magnoliopsida > Asparagales > Orchidaceae > Papilionanthe > Papilionanthe hookeriana x Papilionanthe teres. The sequence continues at coordinate 75,666,193 of CM040432.1, read as the reverse complement.
TTCCAATTCTTCTAGTCGTAATCTGGCATTTTCTTCTGTAGTGATTTTGTTTGCAACTACAATTCTAAGAGACGGAAGCTGGACCTCTAAGGTTAGAACGGCCTCGGACCCATACACTATGGCGTAAGGCGTAGACTGGGTGGGAGTTCTTAAAGTCGTTCTGTAGGCTCATAAGGCTTCTAACAACTTCTCGTGTCAATTTCTCTTGTTTTCGTCCAAAGTTTTTTTAGAATTTGAACGAGAGTTTTATTAAAAGCCTCGGCCGGGCCGTTCGCTCTTGGGTAGTAGATTGTTGAATAACGCCAGTCGATCCCATGTCTTCTGACAAAATTGTTGATTTTCGTACTCTTGAACGCGGATCCGTTATTTGAGATAATTCTGCACTGTACCCCAAAATGGTAGACGACTTGATTCTTAAAGAATTGTAGCACGTGATGTGCTTTCACTTCTCTGAGCGATATAGCTTCTGCCCACTTAGAAAAGTAATCTGTAGCTGCAAGAATGAAGCGATGTCCTCTTGAAGAAGGTGGTTCTATCAGACCCAAGATATCTGTGCCCCAACACTCAAACGACCACGATGCGATTGTCGGATGTAGCAAATTTGGAGGTTGATGTAGAACCACTCCATGCACTTGGCACTGGTGACAACTTTCGGCAATCTTCATGCAATCAGTCATCATTGAGGGCCAGTATTACTCTAGTCTTTTAATCTTCATTTTCATTTTCAGACCCGATTGATGAGCGCCACAAAGTCTTGAGTGTACTTCTTTGAAAATTTCACGAGCTTCGGACCCGCTCAGGCATCTTAGCCACATCTGACCAAAAGACCTTCTTTGTAATGTGTTGTTTATTAATGCGTAAGACAGAGTTCTTTTCTTGATTTGATGGGCTATCGACTTATCGTCTGGTAAGTTTCCTGTTTGCAAGTAGTCTATTAGTGGCTGCCGCCAATCTTCAGGATTTTCTGTTACTGCCGTAATTGTTTCTTCTGCTTTTTTTTGCTGATTTTTGTATTGTATCCATGTCGAGCTGTGATAGGACCTGTCGTCCTTGAACTGACACTTCAACTGACTCATCCTGCAAGCAGGAAAATTCCTTTGCAAGGCGGGCTAACGCATCTGCGAGAGCATTTTCTCTTCTAGGAATCTTATAAATTGTTACATTTGGAATTTGCTCCAACAGTCTCATGGCATACCGAAAGTACTGCTCAAGTCTTGGTTTTAGAATTCTGTATTGTTCGGCGACTTGTTGAATGATCAACTGAGAATCTCCATAGATGTTGATATCTAATATCTTCATCTAAATAGTTAATTCCAGTCCGGTTATAAGGGCTTCGTATTCTGCCTCGTTGTTTGTACACGATTCTGTTAAGTGGTAGGAATACCTTAACATCCCCCGCTCCGGTGTTATAAATATTAGTCTGATTCCTGCCTTACCGGGCACTATCGTTTGCAATTCTTTATCTTTCTGCACTGAGGATGCTCCGTCAAAGTACAGTTCCCAACACTGATCATCAGGGTCTTCTAGGCTCATTATCTGCTCGTATGGAAGGTCGTCATTGAGAGGCTATTCTGTTGGTAAAGGGTGTGTTGTGAGGAAGTCTGCTAGGACTTGTCCCTTTATGGCACGAAGAGGAACGAAAGTTACATTACCACCTAGCAAGTCTGCTGGAAAGTGTCGGTCGGGTCATCAAATATTGCAATGGATTGAACTTCGAAATAAGGTTGACCTTATGAGAAAGCATGTAATGTCGAGCTTTTGAGCGGCGAAGACCAGGGCCAAACAGTGCTTCCCAATAGGAGGATACTTTACTTCTGTCGGAATTAGACGATGGTTTAAGTAGTAGAGAGCATTTTTCTTTCCCTCTTCATTGACCTGGGCTAGCAGGGCTCCGAGAGAGTCCTCTAGATCTGCGGTATAAAGTATCAACGGTCTACCCGAGACTGGGGCTACTAAGACAGGATGTGTCATTAAATACTGTTTGATGTCATCGAAGGTGTGTTGACATTTGGAGTCCAAAGTAAACTTGGCATCCTTCTTGATAAAAGCAGAAAAAGGCTGACACCTTCCTGACAAATTTGAGATAAAGCATTGAAGATATGCCAATTTTCCTTGAAAGGATCGTAGTTGTTTCAAGGTTTTGGGAGGCGGCATTTCTAAGATAGCTTTAATCTTCTCTGGATCGATTTCAATTCCACGATACAAAAAATCCTAAGAATTTCCCAGAGGTGACGCCGAAGGCGCATTTCAAGGGATTCATCTTAAGGTTATATAGTCTTAATCGCTCGAAAACAATTCTCAAATCATACAAGTGATCCTCTTTTAGTTTGCTTTTGATGACCACATCATCCACATAACACTCGACTTGGTTGTGAATGAGATCATCAAAAATCCTCGTCATTGCTCTTTTGATAAGTTGCTCCTGCGTTCTTTAATCCAAACGACATCACTATGTAGCAGTATACCCCGATCGGCGTTCTGAAGGCTGTAAGCTTTTCATCTTCCTGTGCCATCTTTATCTGGTTGTATCCTGAAGATCCATCCATGAATGAGAAGACTTCATGTGTTAAAGCAATGTCGATCATCAGTTCTGGAATGGGTAGCGGGAATTCGTCCTTGGACATGCTTTTTTCAAATCTCTGAAATCCACACAGATTCTGATCTGACCATTCTTCTTTCTGACTGGTACCTCATTGGCTAACCGAGTTGGATATTGTTCCTCACAGAAAAATTTAGCGTCTATTAGCTTCTTAACTTCAGCTATAACTTGTTGTTCAATCTCTAGACGCATTCTTCTCGAAGCTTGTCTAACTGGAACGGCAGTGGGATCTACTCCTAGCTTGTGAACTGCGACTTCTGGAGCTAATCCTGGCATTTCATCTTAACTCCAAGCAAAACAGTCCTTGAATTCCATTAATAACTTGATTATCTTTTCAGAGTCTTCTTTATCGAGTAAGGAGCTAACAAAGGTCGGCCTAGGCTCTTCGCTAGTACCTAAGTTAACTTCCATTAACTCATCTATTGTAGATTTAATTTCTTCTTCGAATTCTGGTGGAGCATCTCGATTGGTAGATCTTCGAGATCTTCTGAAGCTTCCAAGCAGTCTTTGTTAGGCACACAAGTGACAACCAAGCAAGATCCCGTATCGTCAACTGATCCTACCGTGTCGAATCTGAAACCATGTTTTGAATTGGGAGGTCAACTGGCATTGTTCTGTAACTTTTCAAAATGTTGTGATTGACCTTTTGTCCATCGTCGAGGTAAGACACCACGTTGAATTAAATTTTGAACACAGGGAGAGTACCACTCAAAAGGCAGTTCCATTAATTCGGAAGAAGTAACATCTTCAAATTGTACATCATTTTCAGTATTGGAAGAAGAAGCACCACGGTAAAACTTGATTGGTTTAGTACCACCACCATGCACTTCCTTGACCACCATACCCTCGATCTTATTAGAACGGATCGGGGTCAGGGTCATAGTATGTACATAATGGTTAATCTTCTCGTACATTGATTTGTATTCTTCATTCTTTTCATCTTCGAGAGAGATCTTGAACTGGGGTTTCTTTTGATTTACTATTGCTGCTTCTTTCTTGATTTCTTCTTCTTCGGAACTGGTCTCCCAATCAATGTTGATGACTGGCTTCTTCTGTCCAACTGTTCCAATGTCTCTTCCATGACCTCGTCCTCGGCCTCGACCTCGGGTGCGAGTTCTGGAGAAACCTTCACCATCTCGTTGTAAGGGAGTGGTGAGTAACTGTTGGACTAGAATTTCTGGTTCTTTATCGTCTTGCACTTCTTTTGCTTCATTTGGTTTGACATTTCTGGAAAAGATTATTTTCTTTGGGGGCACGTAGTAGGCTGCATCTTCGTGAATTCCGATTTCATGCATGGAGAATGGTTACAAGTCACCTTTGATACACTGTTCTCCTCCTTCATAATATTTTATGCATGGGTGCAGAGACGACGGTACCATCCGATTCTCATGGATCCATGGTCGACCCAGTAGAGCATTGAATGATGTCTCTGAATCAATTATATGAAATTTTGCGGTTGTCTTTGACAAATCACCAGTCTTCATTAACAGTGTTATCGATCCGGGTGCTCTTTCTCCTTTCTGATTGAACCCTCTTAATAACATCTTGTCTGCTTCAAGTTCGCGAGCATCAATTTCCAAATATGCTAACGTTCGAAGTCTCATTATGTTAATTGATGCTCCCGGATCAACTAACACCCTGGAGAGCGCAAACTTTCCAACAGTGATTGAGATGTACAACGGTCGATTATGATCAGCCGTTCCGAGTAGTAAATCATTGTCCGTGAAGGTAACACCTCACTGTTCTTTTAACGAGCAAACCTCATCTAAGGAATTACCGGCCATTTGAGCTAAACAAATCTCTGAATCAAGTAGAGCCTTTATCAGAGTTTCCCTCATCTCCTTTGACAGGATCAGAGCGTCGTATATGCTTAGTTTGGCTGGTAGCTTCCTAAGATGGGCTAGCACGTTATAGTCCACTTTATTATGATGTTCGTCGGTTTCTTCCCGAATGGGCAGTTCCTCTGTTGGGATTGGCTCTTCCTGAGCAACCACCTGCTTTATTTTATCCTTTGGACCCATTCTTGGGGGTAGAACTTTTCCACTTCTGAGATTGACTTCAATTATTTCTTCTGAATCTGGTGTTGAATCTGCCGGTGTATCCTCTTGAATTGGAATGACTGGCTCTTCTGGAGTTTCTTCAGATTCTGATAACTCCAATTCTATCGCGATTGGAGCTCCTCGAAATTTGCAAATAGACTCGTTGCTTGTTGAACTTTCTTAGCCATCCTTGTGAACGTCTTCTCCTTTGTCATGGTCATTGAGGTTTAGTATGATTTGAGAATCATTATTTGTATTGGAATCGAGATCCAAATTAGCTTGGTTTTCGTTAGTTATGTAATCGTTAGAAACAGTCAAAACGTAGCCAACTCCAAAACTCTTATCATTATAAGATCCCGCCGGGGCGAGCAAATAATCATACAGAGTCAGAGGTTCAAGGGATTTCTCCCCCGAATCGAAAACAACCATCCTAGGATAAGCAGCCCCTAGTCTACTCTTTAGAGCCTCGGTTTTCTTCTCTTCTACGATTTTCTCTTCCTTCTGGGGCGGTTCTTCAATCACAAGCGATAGTGCCGATTAGGTAGGTTTCAAACTTTGAGTTGAAGCATGCACCGAAGCGGTTTGGATGTGATCTAAGACTTTCTTTGAAGACTTTGTCCAGATGGTACTCCATCCATCATGGGTTGTGTAAGGGTCTATCGAAATAATGGGATCCGTTGAAATAACATTGATAGGACCTCCTTTTTGGGGTTCCTTCATGTATTCCTTCGGGATTGTTATGTTCCCTTTCATGAGATTGTCGTCAAGCCAACTCTTGAAAGTGATGCAATCCTCTATCTTATGCCCAAGCATCTGGTGGTAAGGGCAATAGTTTGGACGATCTTTCTTATTGACTTCTTCGGGCCTCTTAGACTCTGGTAGCTGAAAATCTGGTGTCTTCATTAAAATGCTAAACATTTTCGCTACTGCTTTAGTTTTGAATGGTTATACCCTATTTAGAAGTTCTTTCAGGGTACGCGATGCACTAGGCGGTTGCTCATAATGCTGAGGCGACTGATAGCTCGGTCGAGGCTGAAGATAACCCTGCTGAGGTTGTTGGTAAATACGTTGCGGTGGTTGATAACTAGGCTGTATCTGCACTGGCTGCTTGCCCTTATCTTCTACCGCGACGATTCTGGACTTCTTTTCGAATGTTTTCACGGGCTTCTGCTTATCGTTCTTGTCCACTGATCCAACCGCCGCGCTTAACGCAGTGATGTTGCTTCCAAAAGATAGCCAAAAAGCTTTGACTCGATTTATAATTAGCGACTAGTGTATAAAATTAATATTATATAAGTAATATTTTTACACACTAGGGGTACTACGCAAGTATACGTATCGTTTCAAGTAATATAGGGTTTTTAAACAAAGACCCCAGTATCGATCCCACAGGGAAGATTTATAGAAATAAATTTTCTATAAAGCGAAAGAGAAATATAATAGTAAAAATATTTTTTTATTTTAATTATAATTACTATTTAATTTACTAGATGCAATTTAAAAAAAAAAACAATAATAAGAAAATGATTTTATAAACTCTATAAAAAATAAACAACTTTCTTTCCTTTAATTAATCTAAGATTTTAAAGATAATTTAATATTCGTTGAAGAATTTAATTTATGGTATTGTGCCAAATAGAAGCATTCCTATTCTTTACCCTTTGATCCAGGTGCAAAGAACATTAACTAATTTACAGAATAGGTTCGGATGTATTGGTAGTAGTAATGGGTTAATCTAGGCTCACACTTCTAGATTTCTAAGGGTGGCTATGGTCGGCCCTACTAGTGACCCTTTCCTACTCTATAAATCAAATTATAAGAATTTAGTCTGTCACTCTAAAAACTTATCAATTCTGCGCTCTTTAAATATTATCTTCCTATTTATTTGCACTTCATCATGAATAGCCCGCACATGGCCTACGACTACCCAAGGATTCATGTGACATTTACAAGTTAAGAGTTCTTCTCCTACAAGGTTTTTAAACTCTTCAACGAGTTTTAACAATTCAAACATCCAATTTAAAAAGTAAAGTAAGATCAAGTATTAATGTCATCACAATGTTTTGAAAATATTTTGAATTTTAATTCTCCATCGAATCTTTATATTATCTTATCTATCTCTTCATAATTGAAGTAAGAAAGTAACTAACTACTCAGAACACATTGAAAATAAATAACAAAACATAATAATTAAACTTTGAATCAAATATAAAATATACTTATCTCAAATATTTCTTCTACAGATCTTCTGATTCCTACTGACTCCACACTGTAAAGAACTCCAGATGCAATAACTTGAAAATAAACTCACTAAACTAAACAAAAGTGGCCCTAAATTTCTCTCTCTAATTCTCTCTCTAAGGATGGGAGATCTTAAAGTAGATAAGAGAAAGGGGTACAATGGGAGGGGCACGTTTTACGAAGAATTGGACCTCTATTTATAGGCTCCAAGAGTTGCCTTGAGGCACCTCTTCAAAACATGTCCACATTCGATGAATCTTCTAGAAGGTTGGTCCGGCGCCTGGCGTCGGAATCGGCGCCTAGCGCCGAATCGGCGCTGGCGCGGACACCGCGTCCAGTTCTTCGCACCTCTTCACTTTGGCTCGCACCTCTTCGTGATTAAAACCGTTTTGGAGCGTCCAAATGCAATGTATCACATGTCCTATTATCAAGGAACAGCTGCCAGCCTTCTAGAATGTCCAATAACCGCTCACTCAGTCAAAATAATTGATCAAACGTTGTAAAAAACTTGACAGTTTTCATATCGAGTTTGGTATTTTGCTCCATTTTTGCTCCTTTTTGCTCCTTTTTCCCTCTTAGACCTTTTTACATTACCTACATCCAAAAATACAAAAAATACCTTTCATTAAAGCATAATATCCTTAGAAATTAATAAGAATTAAGACATAAAGAAATAGGTATTTTGTTATAGATCAAAATCCCCCAAACTTAAATGTTATTTGTCCTCAAGTAACTCTTTTTACTACATAAAATATAACTTTTGGAAATAAAAGATAAATATTTAAGATTCCTTATAATTTTTTATTTTATAAAGTCTTTAGTAAATTATTAACCCAATTTCACTAACTAGGTTTAATCTTAAGAATTTAAAGAATATTTAACTATCAAATCATAAGATTTCAAACTTTTCATTCATTTTAAAAATAATGGAAGTCTATTATATTAAGCTTTCATAGATTATTTACAAGAAAAAGATCTTCTTGAAAAATCTTTTCTAAATAAATATTTATGCATAAAAATTAAGTAAAGTATGTAATTAGTTTTCTTCCTATAAGATAATTCAAATGAAGCCAATTTTTGATTAAGCATTTCCTCAAGCTTCTCCTCTCTATCTTTTTTTTTCTTTTCTTTTTTTTTTCATAGAGAGGATTACTATATTTGGATAGCCTGTTAATGGTTTTGAACTTCACTATCCTTAACTTATATTTTCAAAACTTATACATCTCCCCTTAATTATTATAACATAAATAAAAATTCAAAAGGAATTCCAATCTTTTCTTTTTCAAGTGATAATTTTTTATTACTTAATATTTCTAAAATTCTATTATTTCTATCATGAATAGAAAAATTCTTTTTCTCATTCTTCTTTAAGTTAAATAATTCTATTCTTAAAATCAATCAAAGTTAGTAAAATTTTGGTTAATTTCACTAAATTGTTTATAATTTCAAAAATAAAAGTGATCTCAAATAAATTCTTCATTCCTTAAGTTATGTTAAAAAGTTTCTATTTTTAAGAAAGTATTAGCTCTTTAAGGACAAATAAAATTTAATTTTGAATGGATTTTCCCTTCCCCCAAACTTAAGTTTTGGTATACTATGATAATTTGAAATTATGAGAGAAAGAAAATCATAAGTATTTTTAGTAAGTATGGAAAAAAACAATCTTAAAAAGAAAAATTAACTTCTAAACATGATTTTATAAATAATTAAGATAAAATTGAAGCATGTATATAGAAAGGTAAGCAGGCTAATTTTATGATGATATTTAATTTGAAACAGAATTAAAACAGAGCAAAATTACTAAGTACTAAACAGAGTACTAAAACAAACATATAAATTAACTCTAACATCAGTCTCAACACAATATACTAAACATATTTTAACCACAGAATCCATCCACACAAGTACATAAACTAAACAACACACATCAAACATAAAACTAACAAGCAATCCAAACAAAACAAACTAACAACAGAGTAGCACTACATAAAGATCTCTCTACTACTAATCACTAGCTATCGCCTCATCATCATCATCATCACCAAAGGAAAACTCAACATACTTAGGATCAACAAATGGTGTAAAGCTAGGAAAAGTAGGAAAACTAACATCATGTTCACCCTTCAGAAATCTGACTAGGGCTTCATCATACTCTGCATCGTAACTACTCTTCCTCTGGGTATAATCAGGTAAATGATCTAGTTTTCTACCAATAGTATATATCCTGCAGTGAATTTGAAATAACTCCTGCTGCTATTCTAAAAATTGATCATGCATTGATTCCCAGAAATCTGATGGTGGCTCAGCAGAAGTAGAGGGTTTAGAAGTAGAAGGTCTACCTGAAGTATGTGTAGAAGTAGAAGGAGCGGTCAATCTCTTCTCTCGAAGACGATCATATATACTAACACTCTCCTGCCTAATTGGCTTAGTAGACTTCAGCTTCTCCTCAGAAATATCAGCACTGACTCCATCATTAACACATAACGAATAAATCAAAGAAGGAAATCCCAATCCAATAGAAGTGCTGAATCTCGCAGTAGACTCCACAGAATCATAAATAATGCTTCCGACATCAATAGGCTTCCTCTCCTGAATGCAGTAATTTAAGATCGCTCGATCTCTAGTCACTTCACTCAGGTGGTTAGAAGGTAACAATCTTGCAGAAATAAAGTAGTGTCATGCTTTAGATACACCATTCAGCTTGGAAGATTTGAAATTTACCCTTTTGCCGTTCCTGATCTTCCAAGATCCAGTACTGTCAGTCAAATAGGCAATAATCATATCCAAATCACCCTCAGATGGTGATAATCCAGAATAATAGCACTCAATAGTCGGTGGTAGGCCATAAAATATGTTGATTCTTTCTGGAGTAAATCCTACTCCGATTCCTCTAACAAAGACTTCAGAATCTTCGGCATCCAGAAAATTTGCATAAAATTCTCGAACAATCGGGATAACAGCAATAGCAGTAAAGTAACAAAATCATTGCCAGTTGTGCGCAACAATAGTGTTTTCGATCATCTCCCCAGGATGATAAAAACTTCGTTCTGAGATGAACTTTCTTGACGACACAAGTTCGTGGAAGCAAAAATGCGTAGCCGCAGTTGGAAATTTGCTGCTATCAATTTTTTCTCGTCCTTTCCCGGGCTTAGATTTTGGAGCCATCTAAACGTGAAAGAAAACAAGATCTAATTTAGGAATTAAAGATTTAAACTCTTTTTAAGTTTATAAAACTTAAAATAAGTTTAAAAATCCAAAGAAATTACTAAAAATCAAAATTTTTTTCAAAATTTCGGTTCTTAATAAAAACTAGGAAAATCTATGGTGAAAATCGAAAATAAATGGTTTAAAGTGTAGATCTGACCTTGAGACGAAGAAATCGAGTGGTTTTGCGCTCAAATCCTTGATGTTTTGACCTCAAAATGGATCTAGAGGATGTATTTTCACGAAAATAGGGAAGAAGATGAAGCTTAGGCGTCAAAAATGGCTTTTGGGGGTTTAAATGGTAATTTTTGGGTAGCGAGCCGAGCGGCGCTTAGGTGCCGAATTACGGCGCCTAGGCGCCGAACTCGCCTTTCACAAAAAATCTTTTTTAAAATTTATTTTTCCACCAAAATTCATAAATTCAACTTCCAATTACTCATATCAGAGTAGGGCTTCAGTTTCTAACTTCCACAACATTTTTCATAAATTTATAAAAATTAAATATTGAATCCACCAATCAAACATAAGGTTTTCAATCAAACTCACTAATTTCCATTTAAAATCTTAAATTTTAACTCAATACATTCCAGATAAGTACTATATTTGATTCATGTTCCTAATACACACTCAATCATAACAAGTTCAAAGCAAATACAACACACATTGAACATGAAAGCAAATATAGTAACAAACACAATTGATTCTTTAAATCGATACAACAACTCAACAAACCATAATAACTATCTCTTTACCAAAATATTCTAATCTTAACAAGGGAAATTGTGTATTCCACTTGGAAAGAAGACTAACACTCTCGGGAAATCCGTAGCCGTCTTTTCATCAATCCACTTGTTCTTCGCATACATTTCAACTTGAGCATCATGATAAGCTGCAATATGATCAAATTGAAGTTTCATTTGCCATTCTAGATGTTCAACTTGATGAAACATCTCATGAAGGCTATCTCCGATCCTTTTAAAATCTTCTTCAAACTTATCTAAACGACTAGAAATTTTCTCTAAACTTACAGCGATGAAACCATTGAAGTAGGGTTGAGGATCCCTTGAGACCTTGTCCCTAGCCTCTTCTCCATGATTTCTCCTTTCCATTTCTTCAAAATTTCTCAAATCTCTCAAGAATGAAATGTAAGGGATGAAATTCTGATTTTTTGATGGTTAGGTAAGAGGATGGGTAGATTTAAAGGGGAAATACGTGTGAAAAACTGAAAATTTTTTATTTTTGCACGACCCAGTAACCGTGGTGCTTAGGAACCAAATCTGGCGCCTAGGCATCGGACCTATTGATACATAGTTGATTCTGGCGCTTAGGCTCCGAATTCTGGCGCCTAGGCACCGGAACTATGTTGAACTCCATTTTGCCTAATCGTCAAATTTTCAAAATTTCGTTCTCCAAGATAGGTAAGTTATACTGGTAAGAGTAATTTAGACTCGATAACTCACATTGTAAACTATCATAATGAAGGTTAACTTGATCTCCTTTTTACTCATATTTAAAATAGAGTGATCCTATTTTTAAATCTTACATACCTCAAAATAATTTTCAGCCTAAGTCAACCAAGACTTATGAGCATCAAATTTTTCTAATGTAATATAAAATTAATCAAGATCGAGGCATAACCTTACATTAAAACACAAAAATACAAGATAATTATGAGTTGCCTCCCACAAAGCGCTTGGTTTAACATCGTCAGCCCGACTTAAGTAAATCTTTAATTAGGTTGACTCAATTCATAAGCCTCTTTATAAATCTTCTTAATATCTCCCAAATAAGGCTTCAATCTTAATCCATTTACTTTAAAAATTTTTCCGGTTTTGGGATCTTTAATATCCACAGCTCCATAATGGTATACTTTCTCAACAAAATAAGGTCCAATCCATTTAGATCTTAATTTTCCAGGAAAAAGTCTTAAATGAGAATTAAACAGTAAAAATTTTTGTCCAGGCTCAAAAATTTTTCCTAAAATTTTCTTATCATGCAACATGTTCATTTTCTCTTTATAAATCCTCGCATTTTCATATGATTCGTTTCTAATTTCTTCCATCTCATTTAATTGCAATAATCGTTTTTCTCCTGTTTTATTCAATTTAAAATTAAACTCATTTATCGCCCAATAAGCTTTATGTTCAAGTTCTACAAGTAAGTGACAATATTTACCATAAATTAACCGATAAGGTGACATTCCGATTGGTGTCTTATAAGCTGTTCTATAAGTCCATAATGCAGAATCAAGTCTATCAACCCAATCAGTTCTTTCAGGATTAACAGTCTTTTCTAAAATTCTTTTAATTTCTCTGTTTGATACTTCAGCAATTCCACTAGTTTGAGGGTGATAAGCAGTTGCAATTCTATGTTTGATTCCAAATTTTTGAAGTAATGATTGAATTCTTATATTCCTGAAATGACTTCCACCATCAGTGATAATTACCTTAGGCATTCCAAATCTTGAAAATATCATTTTCTTTAAGAATTTAGAAACACTTTTGGAATCACGAGTTTGGTAAAGCAATGACTTGATCCACTTTGAAACATAATCGACTGCTAATAAAATATAAATTTTTCCAGATGATGAAACAAATGGTCTCATAAAATCTAATCCACATATATCAAAAATTTCAACTTCCAATATATAGTTTAAAGGCATTTCATCTTTCCTAGATATATTTCCCATCCTTTGACAATGATCACATGTTTTCACATATTGTCTCACATCTTTAAATAAGGTAGGCCAATAAAATCCAGAATTTAAAATTTTAAATGCTGTTTTATCTATGCCAAAGTGTCCTCCAAAATCAGAATCATGACATTTTTGAATAATAGCAAAAGTTTCTTCATAAGGTACACATCTTCGAATCATAGAATATTTACCAATTTTAAATAAATGAGGTTCTTCCCAAATATAAGTTTTAGCATCATCTTTAAATTTCTTAATAAATTTATTATCCAAGTCATAAGGTAAAATATTGCTAACTAAATAATTAACAATATCAGCATACCACGGTGTTTTGTATCTTTGAATAACACATAATGATTCATCAGGGAATTTCTCATTTATATTTTCTTCCGAAATAATATCATTTTTAATTCTAGACAAATGATCAGCAATTTGGTTTTCGGTTCCTTTTCCATCTACTATTTGAAAATTAAATTCTTGTAGAAGTAAAACCCATCTTATAAGTCTAGGTTTAGAATCTTTCTTAGATATTAGATATTTAATAGCGAGAATGATCGGTATGAACTATGCATTTAGTACCAAGAAGATAAGGTTTAAATTTATCAAAGGCATATACTATAGCTAGAAGCTCTTTCTCAGTGGTAGTGTAATTTCTTTGTGTTTCAGTGAGAGTTTTACTAGCGTAATATACAACTTTGAAAATTTTCTCATATTTTTATCCTAATACAGCTCCAATTACAAAATCACTTGCATCACACATTAATTCAAAAGATTTATTCCAGTCAGGTGAATAATGATAGGTGCAGTTATTAATTTTTCTTTTAGAATATTAAAAGCATTAATACATTCTTCATTAAATTCAAATTGTGCATCTTTTTCTAATAAATGACAAAGAGGTTTAGCAATTTTAGAAAAATCCTTTATATATCTTCTATAAAATTCATCATGACCTAAAAAATTTCTCACATCAGTAACAGTTGTAGGTGGTTGCAATTCAGCAATAATTTTCACTTTTGCTTGATCTACTTTCATCCCTTTTCGTGATACTTTGTGTCCAAGTACAATGCCTTCTGTGACCATGAATTGACATTTTTCCCAGTTAAGAACTAAATTTGTTTCTTCGCATCTTTTCAGAACTTTGGCTATGTTTTCCAAACAAGATTCAAAAGAAGTTGCAAAGACTGAAAAATCGTCCATGAATATTTCAATTCCTTTGTCAATCAAATCACAAAATATTAACATCATACATCTTTAAAAAGTTGCAGGTCCATTACATAAGCCAAAAGACATTCTTCTAAAAGCAAATGTTCCATAAGGACTTGTAAATGTTGTCTTTTCTTGGTCCTCAGGAGCAAGAAGTAATTCATGATAACCAGAATATCCATCCAGAAAACAGAAATATGAGTGTCCAGCTAATTTATCGAGCATCTGATCCAAGAAAGGTAAAGGAAAATGATCCTTTCTAGTGGCTTTATTTAGTTTCCTATAGTCAATACAAATTTGTCATCCAGTAACTTGTCTTATAGGAATAAGTTCATTTTTATCATTAACAATGACAGTTACTCCTCCTTTCTTCGGAACACAATGATTATGACTTACCCATTGACTATCCAAAATAGGATAAATAATACCAGCATCTAACCACTTAATAATTTCTTTTTTAACAACCTCTTTCATAATAGGATTTAATCTTCTTTGCGATTCTATAGTAGGTTTAAAATTTTCTTCCATTAAAATTCTATGCATGCAAATGGAAGGGCTTATTTCTTTTATATCAGCAAAAGTCCAACCAAAAGCTTTCTTATAATTCTTTAACACACCTAGTAATTTTTCTTCTTGATCTTTACTCAGTTCAGAAGAAATAATAACATGTAAAGTTAACGAATTTCCAAGAAAAGCATATTTTAAATGAGAATGTAACATTTTTAATTCCAGTTCAGATGCTTTTTTAATTGAGGGTAAAAGTATATCATTTTGAGTTATGTCTAAAGTTTCCCAATTATCTTTAATAAAATGAGTCTCTTCTTCTTCTTCTACTATTTCATCTTCATTAGTTAAAAATTCAATTTTTTCTTCAGAAATAACTTTACATTTTTATTGATAATGTTTTTGAATTAAATAATCAATTATATCTCTTTATGAGGGTACTTCATTGATTTAAGAACGTTGAATTTAATTTCTTGATCATTGACTTGTCGGCATATTTTTTAGGTTGTGTGTTTTATTTTGAAAAGGGGGTTGCCTAACAGAAATTGGCGGCGAATTTTTAATTTAATTTAAATAAATAATTTAAAAAGTAGTATTTGATTTTGAAAATAGTTTTAAATTTGAAGATTTTTAAGATATGAAATCAAACCGATCTCACATCCCAAATAGTTTATATAAACGAGCACCGCACCACAAGCCGTGTATCTATCCTAAGGATAGAGACACTTGCTTGATGGTGGGGCTCGATTAAATAAACTAGAAGATTTGTGACATCCGTTTGGTACGCGGACAAATTTTATAAGCCGACAAATTCCCTGCTTAATATGAAAGCATTAAACGGGGTTTATATTACTCAGGTTCTATAAAATTCCCTATAAGGGTAAGCCCCTATAGTTAATTACATCTTAAGTGACGGGAATCACCTAAGAAAACTCTCGATAATAATCGGTAGTTACGCTCTCAAGAATTTCAAAGTTTAAGTTTTCGAGGATTGAATTTTAGAATTTCGATGGGGAATGGATCAAATTTGGAAGATTTTATTTTGGGAATTCAAAGGAAGAAAAGTAGGAGAAATTACAGATTCGAAGCGAACTTCGGTAATTTTCCGACTATCCTACTGTTTGGCTTAGATTTAGGAAAGTCCTAATGTTTATTTAATATTTTGATCTTGCCAATTTTAATTAATTAGGACTTATATTTGTATGATAAAATCACACAAATAGCCTCGAAGATGTGAGGGTTTATATCGTATCGGAGAACTACCTCGGAGTCCTAAGACCATTTAGGGCTTAATTTGCTATGCAAATGCCTAACAAAAGGTTGAGGATTTATGTTGCACTAGGCAAACTACCTCGAAGTCCTATGACTTGGTTATTTGACTCTAGGAATGTTTAGCTGATGTAGAGTCGAGTTTTGCTGATGACGATGGTCGTGCTGCCCACCATGCTCCGAGCTCCTTGTTGTTGCAGAGGTTTAGTTATAGAGGTCATAAATCAGGAGATGAGAGAAGTGTTTTGGTTTAGAGAAAATCTTAAAGTCCAAGTATTTTTAATATTTTAATTAAAACAAATCTTAAAGTTGATTATAACAACACCGGTTAAGATCCCACGGTTCCATCCTTCCGGCATCGTTATTTTTATCGGATTCACTTAGTCCGAGATGAATTTGCTAAACTCAACTGAATGAGTTCCACACTTTCATTTAGACCGTGGGAAATCCCGTTAGCAACACGTAGGTTACATCATCCGAGGTATTCCGATCATCCAACGAACGTTTTAATTTAGTTGTAATTGTAGTTTTGTGTTTCTGTTTGTGATTAAATTTTGAGTTGTTTTATATTTTGAAATGTTGTGGCGGTGAATTTTATCTTGCAATGACTTTTAATTTAGTTTTGGTTTCAGTTTTAGGGACTATCCTAAAGGTGTGGGTTTTCATGCAGCAGTTGTTTATCATGCAAGAAAAAGTAAGTGTGATGCGATTAAAGAAATTACGATAATGTAAATTGCGATAAAATAAAAGTGTACCTGGAGGGTCTTCCCGTCATCCCAAACTGCACTTAAAACACAATTAGAACATTTAAGCAAGTTCCTAGGTAAAGCTAAGGGGAGGGTTATGGTTTTCTACCAAATTCCTAATCCTATAGCTAGTCATCTCCTATGACGTCTAGGTTCTTGTGTTTTGGTTTGAGGGCGATTTTCTTCATCAAAGAATAATTAAGTTTAGTTGTTCTTATAAACGTCCTATCATATTGAGGAAGTGCTTAAGAAGAATCTTGAACATCTTTTCAATATTGCTAGAATTGTTTTAAGTCCAAAGGAATTTAATTATACAAATGAATTAATCGTCCGAGAATTCAAGTTTTGTTATCTTGCTCAGTGAACTAGGATATTTGAATATCCTATAAGTGAAGTAACATTTCATTTAACGTTCTGTTTAGGAGTTATGATAATCAAAGCTTTCGAGGGCAAATTGGTGTTCAAATGGTTTGTGATTTAATTTAATTTCAGTTAACGGATTTAAATTTGGAATAGTGTTCAAGTTGCTTTATATTTAATTTCTTTATGTCTTAGGTGATGTTATTTAATTCAATTTAATTTAACTTTAATTTAATTTGATTTGGTTTAGCTTCAATTTTAATTTAATTTAATTTGATTTAAATTAATTTTAATTTTAACTTGATTTTATTTTTTTTTAATTTAATTTAATTTAATTTAATTTAATATGATTTAATTTAATTTAATTTAATTATTTTTTTTAATTTTATTTAATTAATTTAATTTAATCTTAATTAAATTTAATTCAATTTAATTTAATTTGTTCAATTTAATTTAATTTATTTGATTTAATTTAATTTAAATTAATTTAATTTGTTTGATTTAATTTAATTTAATCTTTAATTTAATTTTATTTTTAATTTTAGTTTAATTGAAAATTTAAAAAGAGTTTAATAATTTAACTTTTTAATTTAATTTTAATGATTAAGTCCTTTAACATTTTAAAACTTAAATTTGAATTATCATTTTAATTGGGATGATTAATTTAGGGATTTTTAAATTAAACAACAAATCTCTTCCTAATAATATCCCTATTTAATAATTCCAATTTTATTATTCTTCCAAATTTAATCAATTATTTAATTAAGGTTTATTTCAATTATTTTAAATTATTTAGTAGGTTTCTACCCTTTAATTATTTAAATTTCAATCATCCAAATCAGATTAAGATCAAATATTTTACTTGTTAATTTTATTAAACCTAAAGTTTTAATTAAAGGATAAAATTTTTAATTACCATTTTTGCCCTTCAAGCTTAATAATTTCATAACTCTCTAAATTGAGCTTAAATGAACTTGAAATTTTTATGTGACTTCACTCATATGCCAATAAAGACATGAGTGGAGAAAATGTGATTTTTCTGTATTTAGTTTATTTATGTAATTATTTTTGGTGGAAAATAGGGATTTCCAAGGAAAATTTAATAATATGACCAAGGAAAAGTTTCTGTCCTTAAGAAAATTATGGGACATTCCTAATGACCAGAGGACCACTTGGACCAATTTTGGTGATTTTTTGAATTATATTATTTTTATTATAATTATTTTAAGTTTTGGAGTATTAATCAATTTAAAAATAAAGTAAAGGTTGAAAAATTAATTTTATATTTTTCAAAACTCTCTCTGATGTCAAGGAAATCAGAGAATCAATTTTTTTCAATTTTCTGATTTTTCTTTGATTTATTATAATTATTTTAGTGAAAATGCTAGAAAATACATTTTTTAATTTAAAATTACCCTAGGGCTTTAAAATTTAATATCTCATTAAATAGACCTAAAAAAATATGGGATTTGTTCCTAAGTGATTAAAATTCAAAATGTAACATTTTGGTGAATTTTATTTTTTTTGTTATTTTTATTATCTTTTAATTATTAAAATATTAAAATAATACCAAAAAATCAACTTTTTTAGAAAATTAAAATTTTAATTTTCTTAAATTCCCTGATATCAGAGAGGCTCCAAAACCAATTTGGTGAATTTTTGAAAAGTATTTTGAAAGTTATGAATTTTTAAAGTTTAAATTGGCTAAATGGCTTAATCAACCCATTTAGTAGGGCTAACCAAGTCCAATTGACTTCAAATTTTTATGGTGGGTTCCTCTGATCTCAAAGGTCAGTGGAGAATTGATTTCAAGTCAATTTGATGTATGATTAGCTCTAATTAATTAAGGAGCTATTTTGGGTGTTTAAGCCAATTAGGGTCATTTTAAATGAACTAGTTCAAAACCTATTTTTCCTAGGGTCCTTCTGGTCATAAGAAACATCACCAAATTTTCCTAGAATTTATTTCACAACATGCTAATTATTGGAATTAAAATACTCAAAATAGTAACATGAATTTAAAAAATCAATAACTTCTCATAGGGATGGCCTCTGACTTTGGAAAATTCAGGTAATGTTCCCAAATTCAGAGGCTTCAAAAGCCCTATGGTCTCATGCCATGGTGAATTTCCTATATGCATGGAGAATTAAAACAATGAAGAGGGTAAATAAATCATTAAAAATAAAATACTTGATGAAATTAAATGATTTCTTTTCCACATTATTCTCCTCTGTTCACTGAGCAAGAGGGTATTTTTATTTTATTTTTCCGATTTTCCTACACAAAATTATGGATTTTTGAAGTTTAGGGAATTAAATAAATAGAAAAATACCACTAATTTTCTATTTATCCACGCGGCGCCGCGTCGGCCTCGGCGGCTCCGAAACGCCGCGTGGCGCTCTCGGATTCGACGCCGCCATCGACTCGGCGCTCGGGGGCCCCGCTGTGTCGTTCCATCTCACGATCCGACGAGATCCTGGCCGTCCGTCCGCGCGTGTATTAAATGAACGGCATCCGTTCATCGTCCCCGAGCGTCCTCGCCGAGAGCCGTCCACACTAAATCCACTAATATCTCACTCGATACTCGATGGATTTTCGTGTTCTTATGCTCTATGGATTCGTCTTGAAGAGACGAATACATCTATACGGTGATCATGCATTGAAATTAAAGCATTCGAAATGGAGAATCTCCGGAAGCTCGGGATGAAGAAATGAGCTCATACCTTTGCTCGGAGAAGTGTGGCTTCAATGCGAGGGTTGTGTCACCTTCGATTGGATCCCGACAAGCTCCGAGATGAAGTCTCTCGGTCCGGTGAATTGCCTAGCTATGAAAGTGACCACGGCCGATCACAAAGCTTGGAGGCTGGAGCAAGCTGGGTGGCCTGGAGATGGGGCTTTTGGTGGGAAACTTCTCCTCTTGGTCCGGTGAAGGTGTAGGACCAATCAATTTGAGGATTGGCTCGACTGTGGCAAAGTGTCCTGGTTTTGGGTAAAATTTCGGTTGAGAAATTGGATTACTGTCAGTGGGGATTAGGGCAAATTGACACCTGGGGATCAACTTGCTCTAAGGATGGAGAAGGGTTTGGAACAATTTTGGCGGAGTTTCGGCAAGGTTTGTGCAACTCTCCTCCCATGGCCGTGAGGGGGTCGGGTTTAAATAGAGGTGGATGGAGGGCCTCATAGGGATGGCCAGGGCTTGGGATCAGCTGCTTCTAGGCATGGGAAGAACGAACATGGTGGCCATTGGGCATGGGGCGGCTCGGCGAGGTGGAATTCCAAAGTTTGGCTCCTGCCAAGGTCTCGGCCATGGTGTTTTTCGGCGACCCGGGCGGTGGCCGGCAGGCATGGGTCACCCTCGAGTCCGGGTGGGTCGAGGCTGGAGGTTTGTGCGATCGATTGGCCATGAACATGTGTAAAGGGTTTAAATCAAAAGGGTATGGGGAGAGGCTCATTTTGGGTCCAAATGGGTCAACCCACCATTTTGGGTTTGGTTCACCCTTCCAAGCTCTGGTTTTGGGCTGGGAGGATCATGTGAGTCAACCTACTAAAGGTAGTGAAGTCCACATCAAGGATTAGGTGGCAAAGTATGGTTTAGAGTGTATCATGTTTAAGGTAAAAAGAGCTTAAGAAGGGTTTAAGAAAGAGATCCCCCCTCTTACCATTAATGGTTTGGTGAGGTGGAAAGTGGATTCCATGGCTCTCATGGCTCCTATGGGGCTCATGCATGGCTTCATGGCTTGTCTTTGGCTTGGGGAAAAGCTTGGTCAATTTCATGAAAATGGATTTTAGAAATTTTGGTAATTTGATGGGAATTTGTATGAAGCTTGATTTGGAATGGTTTAATGATGATTTTGAAACTTAGGGGTGATATCAATTAAAGGTATGATGAAAAGAAATTGCCATGAGGGCTTTAGGGCCAATTTTGGGCTTTTGTATTTGGTGGAAATGGGTTTTTAGAATGGTTTAGGAAAGTGGGCCTTTAGGTTTGAAAACAAATTGGTGGATGTAAATTTTGCAAAGGATTGGATCCCATGAGTGTTGAATTTAGTTTAAGAATGTTTCATGAATGATTTGGAATAAACTTGAAGTGTTTGGGCTAGGTTTGGGTTGGATTTGGACCTCTTTGGTGAATGGGTCAAAGTAGGTCAAATTGGGCTAACTTGGGCCAATGTTGGGCTAGGGTTGAAATTGATGTAAAATAAGTGTTGTGAAATGTTTATGGGAGTGTTTCAAAGAGGTTTTGTCTTTGGTTGGGTTTTGATTTTGGGGTTTGGGCTTATTTGGGTTAAGTTTGGGTTTAGGTCAAAATTGGGCCTTTTAGCTTTGGGTTGAATTTGAGTGGGGTTTTGGTCTAAATTATGGGCAAATCATGTTAGTGTTTTGCTTGTGGGAATGTTAAGGAAGATTTAGAAAAGATTTGGGGTTAATTGGAGTTAAATTGGGTGAGTTTGGGTTAGGTTTGGGTCATGGGTCCAAATTGGGCTTTAAGGCCAAAAGTGAAATTGGATCCAAATGTCAATCAAATTGGACTTGGATTTGGTCTAAATTGGTGTTGGGAATGTTGAATTGAAGTTCAGAATTGGATTGGACCAGAATTTGGGTCAATTGGGTAGGTTTGGTTTGACATTGGGTTCACTTTGGGTTAAAATGGGTCAAATTGGGGGTTTTGACAAAAGTAGGGTAAACTGATAAAATTGGCCCATGGTGTAGTTGAACAAAATGAAATTGGGAATATTTGGGATTTTTTGGAAATTTCTGGGAATTTTCTGAATTTTTTTGATTTTTGGGTCAAGAGGGGTATTTTGGGTATTTGGAGGGTATTGGGAGGTATTTTTGGAATTCTTGGTATTTTTTGGTATGGATGATCAATTTGAGTGATGTGGAAATGTTTGGGATTGATTTTGATGAATTTTGGGTAATTTCAAAGGTTTTGGGTAGGCTAGGCGGGTGTAGGGTCCCGGGGGTCAAAAATTAAAAATTTGGAAAATTGAAGATTGGGTAAATGTAAGTGGAATGAAATCATTTTGGTTGAGCCATGAAGCCATATTATGCCTATATGAGCCATGAGAGGACTCATTTGAGGCATTCATTATGTTGTTCCTAACCCTCTTAGCCAAGGGCTTAGGGGTTAAGGACCATCCATGTGAATCACCTACATGAGTCGGGGAGGTCAAGTTGAGTATAGGTGTGTGAAAGTGTAGTGTATAAATGTAGTGTGTGTGTAAGTCGGCCCCCTTCACCGGACCGGGCCACCGGGGTAGTCCTAAGGCCAAAGAGTCCTATAGGAACTCATCCTTTAAACTTCCACATTTGATTTCGACCCTCTAGGTGATTAGGGGTCTACGATCGAGTTTGTGGAGTTTGCGGGGAGTTAAGAAGTGGTTTGAATTTCTAGGTGGTGGGTCTCAATTCTAATCCTCTAAGATAGTCGAAAGGAAAAGCTTAAGGCTAGATCCTAAGTACTAAAGGGAAGAAGAGAAGACCTCATCGAAAATGAGGTCAACAAATGGACCCCGATAGGTGTGGTGTGCTAACGAAGCACACGCGCGTATTAGGCGTTGACCGAAAAGATCAACAAAACCAACACGAATGTCCAAGTGACAAACTTAGGACAAAGTAGAAGAATTTCTGCTGGGGAGTGTCAAGTATATCTCCGAGGCTCGGAGATTCTCGAACTCTCGTTGGGGAAAGGAAAAGGAGGTGAATCCCAAATCACATGATCTGGGAGAATTTCGATTTAGATTTTATTTTGTTTCAGTTTAAGTTTTGATGTGTGAGCTTAGATTTCAATTTGGAGTTTTAATTTAGATTGAAGTTTTGTTAAGATTAATTTGAAGGGATTTGAACTTGAAATGAAAATTGGAATTTTGTGGTTTTAGATGTAACATCTTCAACCTCAAAAGAAAATTGAATTGATTGGATTGAATCATTACAATGAGGAGAGATAGCAGAGTAATGCGGTATTGGATGTAAAATCCTTAACCTCAAGAGTTTGATTTTGATGTATTTCATTGCAACAAGGAGAGAACCTAAAGAAATGCAGTCTCGGATGTAAAATCCTCAACCCCAAGAATTTGATTTTGATGTATTTCATTGCGATAGGGAAGGAATCCTAAAGCAATGCAATATCGGATGTAAAATCCTCAACTTCAAAAAATTTGAATTTGATGTATTTCATTGCAATAGGGAAATGATCCTAAAGCAATGCTGTCTCGGATGTAAAATCCTCAACCCCAAAAAATTTGAATTTGATGTATTTCATTGCGATAGGGAAAGAATCCTAAAGCAATGCAGTCTCGGATGTAAAATCCTCAACCCCAAAAATTTGAATTTGATGTATTTCATTGCGATAGGGAAAGAATCCTAAAGCAAAGCAGTCTCGAATGTAAAATCCTCAACCCCAAAAATTTGAATTTGATGTATTTCATTGCGATAGGGAAATGATCCCAAAGCAATGCAGTCTCGGATGTAAAATCCTCGACCCAAAAGTTTGAATTTGATGTATTTCATTGCGATAGGGAAAGAATCCTAAAGCAATGCAGTCTCGGATGTAAAATCCTCAACCCCAAAAATTTGAATTTGATGCATTTCATTGCGATAAGGAAATGATCCTAAAGCGATGCGAGTCTCGGATGTAAAATCCTCAACTCAAAAGTTTGAATTTGATGTATTTCATTGCGATAGGGAAAGAATCCTAAAAGCGATGCGGTCTCGGATGTAAAATCCTCGACCCAGAAAATTTGAATTTGATGTATTTCATTGCGATAGGGAAAGAATCCTAAAGCAATGCAGTCTCGGATGTAAAATCCTCAACCCAAAAGTTTGAATTTGAATAGTCATTGACTTTGCAAAGATTTGTAATGTTGATTTGAAAAGTGTGGAGTTTTAGTATTTCGAGAATCTCATGAAAGTTGTAAAAGACTTTCATGGAAGGAAATTGATTAGGCCGGAATATGTAGATGTTACATACCCCGTTCATAAGAGTTGATCGGAAGTCACTGGTTTGGATTGGATATAATTCCTCGCCATCGGATTCGATCCGTGTCGATGGAATCGACCACTTCCATCCCGGACGAGGAAAGAGTAGAACGGATTGGATTCCGGATTTGGGAGATTGAATTTGAATTTGATTGAAAATTTGATTTGAGATCTGGAAGGTTGAATTTGAAATTGATTGAGATTTGATTTGAAATTTGGAAAGATTGGATTTGAAATTTGATCGAGATTTGATTTGAAATTTGATTTAAAATTTGATTTAAAATTTGAGTTCATTTTTTCTGTCCTTTAACGATTCAAATTTATTTTATCGTTTATTTAATGTTCATGTGAATTTGGTGTTCATCATTTTTAGATTTTTTTACGGAAAGTTTTTTTTTTATTCTCTTTTTTTTTATTTCTTTTACGTTCTTTGTTCGAAGTTCATTTAACTTTAATGGCGTTTCCAGGTTAATTTACACAAAAGAGGTGAAGGCGAAAATGTGACATGGTCACTTTCATTCCAATCATGTTGAAGATACATCATACAACTCGATCGCGGAATACATCTCATACAATCCATGTAGACTCGAAACGGACTATGTATGATCTTTGTCGATCCATCTAAAAAGGGTAATCGTCGGAAATCCATGTACGAATAGTGAGGTACATGGTCGATAACATCACCTTCCAAGCCATCCTTGGCGAGGATGTCGGATGGATGTACGTTGGAGGTGTGATATTTTCCATGTAACTCACGGCTTGTAAGGCCTGAGGCTCTCTAGCTCCGGGTACGGCTGGAAGTGGTAAGGTGTCTTCCTGTCGTCCATCCTTCGAAAGTAGCCGAGATCCGCTTCACTGGTACTCACGGTATGCAATGTTTAGCGACATCCGCTCCGTTGCCCTTCGGTATCATGACGGAACCTACCGGTAATGGTATCTTCAACGGCCCTCGGAACTCACCCGGGCCTGCTATCCGGAGGTCGGATCCGAACATGATGTTACACTCGTTCGGGAAAGAGACGCGTGCGAAAGGTCGACAAAGTCGTGGTGATGCTATGTGCTGGGGTATGCGATCACCCCGCTTGTAAATGTTAATAATGCGGCTATTGGGTATGCATCTGCAGCGTACCCTCCATGTTATCAATCTCTTTACCATTCTCTTGATGACTAATGGCATTGGATCCACTTGGCCATGACGGAGTATCCCGGTGGGTTTCCCTTCTGTCTTCTGCGAAATTGTAGCGACATCCACATTGTATTGTAATTCTACCTTTGCACGGCATCCATCTCCGGGGTTTCGAGTAGGTGTTTTCTCTTAGGCGGCCCGCTCGGCCCATTCTTTTCAAATCCCGGATGCGATCCACGATTTGTTGTTGTTCATATTCGGAGAACACGTCTGTATGTAGCTCGAGGCCTTCAAGTATATTGATCCTCCTGCCTCGATTCTCTCGAAGTATTCAAAGTTTTCTTTTCGACATTACGCATTCTTTCCAGCTCGTACTCTGGAATAATTTACAAATGGCGGGGCACAGTGACATATTGTGGGATATACGGCTCAATCCCTTCACGTTCTCCTGCATACCTCGGCTCCTCGGGGATGATGTCCGTCGGGACATCCTCCGGGGTTGCTTCTGCAACAAGGCTATGCATTGCGGTGGTTCTATCCGGTGGCGTGGTAGCCTTCTTTCTTCGATCTTCGTGAGATTTCCCCGGTCCCTTCTGTTATCACTAGGAGTCGGCCTCCTTTCTTCGGTGCCGGTGAGCCGGCGTCCTTGAAATGTATGTGTCGGCGATGCTAGTTGCCTCGTCGCGCTGGTCCGCTGCTAGTTTGGTTAACATCTTACGGATATGGCGATTCTTATTTCTTCGTTGTGTTGCTGTGAGAGTAGCTATTCGAACTTCCTGAATCTCTGTGGGCGCGGCGCTGACAAGCCTGCCCTCTGCCGTAGCGACTACAAACTTGATTTTCTTGTCTTCTTCAGCATTTGCTTTCCTTTTCTTGCTGCTTTTTTTGTGGCTTGGGCCACCCATTTTCATCACTGTCTGACTGGGTAGTTCCTCTCGGTCAACTGGGACCCAGTCACTTTCCTCATATTGTAGGCCTGTTGGTGCGAAGTCCGAGTCAATCTCGATTATCGCTCCATCTTTCACCCTCTTTTCGTCGAGTGCAAGGCTTACGCCATTTCTAAAGTTCGGAACCGACCGCCGGTTCGACATTTCCTGCGAAAAGACGAGGAAAAGGATCGGGGGTGTCACTAAGAACAAGAACATTAAGAAAATGTTTATTAAAGACAATTTTTTTATTACTTTTTGTATTTTTAAATTTAACAGGAATGAAGTGGGATAAGATCAGGAAAGAGATTGTGATGTGGAAGAGAAAACAAGGAAAACTTTATTATCATGATTTTATTTACTTTAGCACATTTTTTATTTTTGGGTTCGGACCCAGTCATAAGTAACTACTTCGCCCGTGCTTCTAAGGATGAAGAATTCATTCTTTCGAAACATCAGGTAGCGTAATACTTCTTCAAGTATCGTCCGTTGATCGGAAGCATATGTCGTTCTCCTTGGCAGTTCACTAGGCGGTAGGAGCCTCCCGAGTATCTTGCTTCGACCACGAAACGGTCCTTCCCAGTGGGTTCAAATTTTCCTCCTATCTTGCGGTGTGCGAGGATAGGTCTCTTGAGAACGAGAACTAGGTCACCGACTTTGAAGGTTCTTGGGCGGACCGATACTGTCATGGGCTTGAGCCATCTTAGCTTGGTATAGTTCTAAATTACGTTGTGCTTGCAAGTCTTCTTCCTTCCGGGCTTTCTAATTCCTCTAGTCGTAATTTGGCATTCTCTTCTGTCGTGATTTTGTTTGCAAGCTGCAATTACGAGTGAAGGAAGGCTGAACCTCTAAAGGTAACACTTGCCTCGGACCCATACACCGGAGGCGTAAGGTGTAACTTGAGTAGGAGTTCTGAAGGTTGTCCAGAGTAGGCCGCATAAGGCTTCTAATAACTTCTCGTGCCAATTTCTCTTATTATCGTCCAAAGTTTTCTTTAAGATTTGAACAAGAGTTTTATTAAAAGCCTCGACCGAGGCCGTTTGCTCTTGGGTAGTAAATTGTTGAATATCGCCGGTCGATTCCGTGTCTCCTAACAAAATTATTGATTTGTGTGCTTCGAATGCTGACCCATTATACGAGATGATCTGCGTGGCACTCCGAAATGGTAGACAACTTGGTTCTTGAAAAGCGTAGCACATGGTGTGCTTTCACTTCTCTGAGTGGACTCGCCTCTGCCCACTTGGAAAAGTAATGCTGCAGCCGCAAGAATGAAACGATGTCCTTTTGAAGATGGTGGTTCTATTGGACCCACTATATTCAGTGCCCCAACATTCAAATGGCCACGATGCGATTGTCGGATGTAGCACATTTGGAGGTTGGTGTAGAACCACTCCGTGCACTTGGCGTTGGTGACGGCTCTTGGCGATTTTCATGCGGTCGGTCATCATCGAGGGCCGGTAGTACCCTAATCTTTTAATTTTCATTTTCATCTTCGGACCCGGTGGTGAGCGCCACGGAGTCTCGAATGTACCTCTTTAACAATTTCACGAGCCTCGGACCCGCTTAGGCACCTTAGCCGCATTTGATCGAAAGACCTTACGTATAACGTGTTGTTTATTAATGCGTAAGATAGAGTTCTTTCCTTGATCGATGGGCTAGCGACCTATCATCGGTAGTTTTCCTGTTTGCGGGTAGTCTATTAATGGTTGTCGCCGATCTTCGTGTTTTCTACGTCACTCTTGCATGCTGATTCTTCTTCTTCTTCGATTTGTGTATTGTGTACATGTCGAGCTGTGATAGGACCTGACGTCCGTGAGCTGACACTTCCATCGACTCATCTTGCAAACAGGCAAACTCTTTTGCGAGGTGAGCTACTTGCATCTGCTAAAGCATTTTCTTTTACAGGAATTTTATAGATTGTCACATTCGGAATGCTGTTCTAACAAGCTGTATGACATACTTTGGAAGTATTGCTCGAGTCTTGGTTTTAAAATTACGTCTTGTCCGGCATACGTTGAATGATTAGCGCGAATCCCCGTAGATGTTGATGTTTGTTATCCCCATTTGAATAGTTAATTCCGATCCTGTTATGAGAGCTTCGTATTACGCTTCGTTATTTGTACACGGCTCGTCGAGTGGTAGGAGTATCTTAACATCCCCGCTCCGATGTTATAAAGATTAATCCGATTCACTGCCTTATCGAGCACTTATCACTTGTGATTCTTCGTCTTTGTGTGCTGAAGATGCTCCGTCGAAATATAATTCCCAACGTCGATCGTCGGGGTCTTCTAAGCTCATTATTTGTTCATCTCGCAAATCGTCATTGAGAGGAGATTCGCCGACGAAAGGGTGTCTTTGCGAGGAAGTCTGCTAAGACTTGTCCCTTTACGGCACGAAGAGGCACGAAAGTTATATCGAATTGCGATAATATCATCGACCATCGCAGCAAGTCACGCGGAAAGCGTTGAACGAGTCATCGAGTATTGCGATGGATTAAATTTCGAGATCGGAGTTGACCTTATGAGAAAGCATGTAGTGCTCGAGCTTTTGAGCGGCGAAGATCAGGGCCAAACAATGCTTTTCAATTGCGGGATACCTTATCTCCGTCGGAAGTAAACGACGGCTTAAGTAATAAAGATCACTTTCTTTACCCTCATCATTGACCTGGGCTAACAGGGCTTCGAGAGAGTCGTCTAAAGCCGCGATATAAAGTATTAGCGGTCTACACGAGGCCGGGGCTGCTAAGACAGGAGGTGTCATTAAATATTGTTTAATGTCCTCGAAGGCCCTACGGCATTTCTCTTCCCGAATAAATTTGGCGTCCTTTCTAACTAGTGCGAGAAAGGTGACACACTACGACATGTTTGAGATAAAGCGTCGAAGATATGCCGACTTCCCTTGAAAAGATCGTAGTTGTTTTAAGGTTTTGGGAGGCGGCATTTCTAAGATAGCTTTAATCTTTTCGGGTCGATTTCAATTCCACGATGTCGAACGACGAATCCTAAGAATTTCCGGAGGTGACGCCGAAGGCGCATTTTAAGGGATTCATCTTAAGGTTAAATTGTCTTAATCGTTCGAAAACAATTCTCAAATCATACGAGTGGTTTTCCGTTACTTTGTTTTTGATGACCACATCGTCCACGTAGCATTCGACTTGGATTGTGGATGAGATCATCAAAAATTCTTGTCATCGCTCTACGGTATGTTGCTCCTGCGTTCTTCGGTCCGAATGGCATCCATTGTGTAGCAATATACTCCGATCGGCGTTACGAATGCTTGTAAGCTTTTCATCTTCGGAGCCATTTTTATCCGGTTGTATCACGAAGATCCATCCATGAATGAGAATATTTCATGTGTCGAAGCAATGTCGATCATTAGTTACGGGATCGGTAGAGGGAATTCATCTTTTGGACATGCCTTGTTTAAATCTGCGAAATCCACACAAATTCGATCGACCATTCTTCTTTCGGTGGCACCACATTGGCTAACTAAGTCGGGTATTGTTCTTCGCGGACAAATTTGGCGTCTATTAACTTTTTAACTTCGGTTATGACTTGTTTCGATTTACAGACGCATTCTTCACGGGACCTTGTCGGCCAGGAGCAGAAGTAGGATCCACTCTTAGCTTATGGACTGCGACCTCTGGAGCTAATCCTGACATCTCATCGTAGCTCCAAGCAAAACAGTCTTTAAATTCCATTAATAACTTGATTATTTCTTCGGAGTCTTCTTTATTGAGTAAGGAGCTAACAAAGGTAGGTACTAGGCTCTTTGCTAGTACCTAAGTTAACTTCAGTTAACTCATCTATTGTAGATTTAATCTCTTCTTCGAATTCTGGTGGAGCGTCTCCAATTTGTAAATCTTGAATTCTTCGTAGTTTCCATGCGGTTTTCATTAGACTCGCAGTGACACCGAAGCAAAATTCGGTATCGTCGACGTGATCCTATTGTGCAGAATCCGAGACCATGCTTTGAATTGGGTGGACGACCGGAGTTATTCCATAATTTTTCAAAATGTTGTGATTGGCCTTTTGTCCATTGTCGAGGTAAGAAACCACGGCTGAATTAAATTTTGAACACGGGGAGAGTACCACTCGAAAGGTAATTCCATTAATTCGATGAAGTGACATCTTGAGTTGTACATTATTTTCAGTTTTGGAGGAAGGAGCACCACGGTAGAATTTGATTGGCTTTGCACCGCGCTACGTACCTCTTTGACCACCATACCCTCGATCTTATTAGAATGGATCGGGGTCAGGGTCATAGTATGTACATAGTGGTTAATCTTCTCGTACATCGATTTATATTCTTCGTTCTTCTCATCTTCGAGAGAGATCTTGAATTGCGGCTTCTTCTGAGCTTATTGTCGCTGCTTCTTGTTTGATCTCTTTTTCTTCTTCGAAGCTGTCTTCCCGATCAACATTGATGGCTGGTTTCCTGCGTCCAGTTGTCCTAACGTCTCGCACGACCTCGTCCCGGCCTCGACCTCGGATGCGAGTTGTGGAGAAACCTTCACCATCTCGCCGTAAGGGAGTGGTGAGTGACTGTTGGACTAGAACTTCAGGTTCTTCGTTGTCTCGAATTTCTTTTGCTTCATTCGTTATGGTATCTCTGGAGAAGATTGTTTTCTTCGGAGGTGCATAATAAGCTGCATCTTCATGGATTCCAATTTCATGTACGGAGAATGGTTGTAAGTCACCTTTGATGCCTTTGTTCCCATCCATCGTAGTATTTGATGCATCGATGTAGAGATGATGGTACCATCCTGTTTTCATGTATCCATGGTCGGCTCAGTAGAGCGTTGAACGACGTTTCTGAATCAATTATGTGAAATTTTGCGGTTGTCTTTGCTAAGTCACCGGTCTTCATTAGTAGTGTTATTGATCCGAGGGCTCTTTCTCCTTTACGGTTGAATCCTCTTAATAACATTTTGTCGGCTTCGAGCTCGCGAGCATCGATTTCCAAATATCTTAGTGTTCGAAGACTCATTATATTGATTGATGCTCCTGGATTCACCAATACTGCGGAGAGCGTAAACTTCCCGATTGTAAGCCGAAATGTACAACGGTCGGTTGTGGTATCTCGTCCCAAGTAGTAGGTCATTGTCCGTAAAGGTAACACCTCGGCTGTTCCTTTAACGAGCAAACCTCATCTAAGGAATCTCCGGTCATTTGAGCCAAGCAAATTTCGGATCGAGTAAGGCCTTGATCGAGCTTCTCTCATCCCCTTTGATAAGATGAGAGCGTCGTAGATGCTCGGTTTGGCCGGTAGTTTCCTAAGATGGGCTAGCACGTTGTAGTCACTTTATTTTCATGTGTCTCGATTTCTTCTCGAATGGGTATTTCTTCTGTCGGGGTTGGTTCTTCTCGAACAACTACCGCTTTCCTTTGTCCTTTGGACCCATTCTCGGAGGTAGAACTCTTCCACTTCTTAAGTTAACTTCGTAATTTCTTCGAACTCTAGTATTGAGTTTGCTTAGTGTCTCCTCTCGAATCGGAATGACAGGTTCTTCCGGATTAGCTTCAGAGTCTGAAGGCTCTAACTCTATTGTGACTGGAGCTCCTCGAAACTCGCAGATAGATTCGTTGCTTGTTGAACTCTCGTAGCCTCCTTGATGGATGTCTTCTTCATCATTGCGATCGTCGAGATTGTGTATGATTTGAGAATTGTCGTTGGTATCGAAATCGATGTCCGGATTGTCGCTAGTTACGTAATCGTTAGAAACGATCGAAAACGTAGCCAACGCCATAACCCTTATCATTATAAGATCCCACCGGAGTGAGCGAGATAATCATACGAGTTAGAGGTTCGAGGGATTTCTCCCTCGAATCCGAAACGACTATCTAGGATAAGCGGCCCCTAGTCGCAGCCTTAGGAGCCTCGGTCTTCTCTTCTTCGTCGATTTTCTTCTTCTCTTCGATCGTCTCCTGTTGAGGTGGTTCTTCATCGCGAGTGATAGTGCCGACTTGACGGGTTTCGAACTACGAATTGAAGCTCGCACCGAAGCGGTTTGGATGTTGTCTAAAATCTTTTGTGAAGACCTCGTCCGAGCGGTAGTCCATCCATCGTCGGTTGCATAGGGATCTATCGGAACGATGAGATCGATCGAGACGACATTGACGGAACCTCCTTTACGGGGTTCCTTCATGTACTCCTTCGGGATTGTTATATTCCCTTTCCGAAGGTTGTCGTTGAGCCGACTTTTGAAGGTAATGCAATCTTCTATTTTGTGTCCGAAGCATCCAGGTGGTAAGGGCAAAAGTTGGGATCACCTTTCTTGTTGACTTCTTACGGTCTCTTAGGCTGCGGCAGTTGGAAATGCGGAGTCTTCATCGGACTTACGGAACATTTTCGGCACTTGCCTCATTCTTGAATGGATATTCCACTGCTCGAAGCTCCCTTAATGTACGTTGCGGACGAGGCGGTTGTTCATATTGTGGAGATGAGTGATAGTTGGAGTCGGAGTTGTTGATAATTTTGTTGAGGTTGTTGCGGCCGT
This sequence comes from Papilionanthe hookeriana x Papilionanthe teres, assembly GCA_022702705.1. Taxonomy (NCBI): domain Eukaryota; kingdom Viridiplantae; phylum Streptophyta; class Magnoliopsida; order Asparagales; family Orchidaceae; genus Papilionanthe; species Papilionanthe hookeriana x Papilionanthe teres. The sequence continues at coordinate 75,633,807 of CM040432.1, read as the reverse complement.
TCGGACGATATTTGTATCGGTTGCTTGCCTTTGTCGACTTGCTGCAACGATCCGGATTTCTTTTCGAAAGTCTTCACGGGCTTTTGCTTGTACGTCTTGTCGGCGAAACTTAATTGCTTCGCCTCCTCTTGCGAGCTTCCGGCCTTGCTTAACAAATTCTCGAAAGTCTTAATGGTAAATCCCTTGAGGAGAAGTCTTTATCGGGCCGTGAATGCTTTTAAGTAAGATGCCGATTGCATGTTGTTCTTGTAATTGTGGTTCACACTTCATACTTAGATTTCTCCATCGAAGTATGTAATCCACCGAAGTTTCGTTCGGCTTCTGCTTCTCTACCACTAAATCACCTATAGTGATGTGGTGCTGAGCTCCGGCGAATCGCTTGATGAAGAGGTTTTCTAGTTCGAGAACGTCTTCACCGAACCATTTGGTAATTCGCATACCGATCAAAGGCGATTCACGACGGTACGACGAATTGTCGGAAGAGTAATGCATCGCTCCCGCCGGCATTGCAACAAGCGGCACGAAAGTGTGCAACATGCTTGTCGGGGTTCCCGGTTCCATCGAAGGTCTTGAACGAGAGGTGGTACGAAGCCTTTTGGGTATTGGACGACGTCGAATTCTTCCGGGTAAGGTCTGCCGTCCGAATGGATGTCCCGCTCTTTGATTGTGCTAAGGCTTCTCGCACTGCTGTTCCACCAAGCTCTTGATATCTTTTACGGAATCATACTTTGTGTTGTATCTTTCTTTAGCTGATCATCCCTAGTTGACGGACGTAATCTCCTTTCCTCCGTCTACGATGTGAATGACCTGCGGGGTGTCTCTCTTTGGGGTTGCACTTGACTTTGGAGAGTGGCTAGGGCTACGACCATCTCTTCCATCCTCTTCGCCATTTGGGCGATCGTATCGTCTTTCTCTTGAAGGCTGCCTCCTCATCACTTCCGGCTCCTCTCTTCTGCGCGGCTGCGGGAGCACCTTGTGAAGCGCGACGAAGGTCGCGTTTCGACCATGTTGATTTCTGCATACTCATCATCCATGAATTCCGATGAATCAATCTCATCTCCGAATTTCTCTTCTCTTTCTTTTGCTAATCATCGGATATCAGTCCTCAACTTTTCCATAGCATCCTCTAGCAGTCCTTTCTGTGCATCCTTGCAGTTGTCGTGTGATGGCTGTCGGGTTCCCTTCTCATGAGTCCCTTTCTCTGCGGTAGCACTTTCTTTGGATTCGAGTCTCTGACGAGACTTTCCTTCTCGGGCTGTTGTTTCGATCTTAAGCGTCCGGTGGTGGGACGCCATACCATCCTTCTAGCGGCAGAAGGTATAGGACCGGATGGTGCAGTCGGCCCAAATGCTTGGAAGGTGGTATCCTCCCTAGTCTGTAATCTCGAAACAACGACGAGCGGACTAGCCTTCATCCTTTTATTTGGCTTTTACATAACGATGGCGGGTTCCACTCGGGGCCCTAGACGGGATTTGGCGGCACCCGCCCCATCCTTCTTAGAATCTTCGATACGGGGCATTTCTCTTTCTTTGCTAGCTTCTCGATCACGATACCGTAGTCGGGCAAATGGTGTGTTCCTAGCCCTTTTCTTTCGCTATCATTGTAGTATCTTGGTTGAGGTAATGTAGAAACAATCCTGCGGACATTTTCCTCGTCGAGTTGCGGCGGAAAGGGGTGGAATCTACTTCCTTCCAAAAAGGGTGTATCTTCGGGCAATGGTATGTATTCGGGTAGGGGTGTGTACTCGGGGATTTCGGGATCTCCTCCGGAAAGCAACTTCGGCGGCTACGGCCTTCCGGCAATCTTCCTGCTTTGTTCCTTCTTTGGGTCCGTGTTAGTGATGGAACTCTTGGCTGGACCCGATTTCAAAAACGAAGGTCTCACGGAGAAGGTACGTGCCCTCCACGGTAACGGAGTTCACCATAGTTCGGATTTCCTTCCCCTTTAATTCGGCGAAGCCGGGGTAGGTGCGGAGACAACTAGACCGGTGGGGGTAGCAAGAACGGTCCTTCGTGGACGGCGGTACTCCTCTCGTTTGGAATCTTTTGCAGGGGAAGAAACTCTTGAGTTGACCTAAGGTTGAACTCGATCGGCGGCTTCTCGGTTTCGGATACTTTGTTTGTCGGCGCAAAGGGCAACGTCGGTGATCTTGACATTTGTGTTCTCGAATCCTTGTCCAAACCGGATGATCCCATTGTCGGGCGGCTCATCCTTGTAAACGGTGAAGTCGAGTCCATTGGTGAAGGAGAAAATCAGCTTTGGGGCTTCCATTTCTGCGAGGTAGATTCGATTGTCGGTCCCGAGTTATGCTTCTTCTCATCGGGACGAAAAGAAAGGAATCGAAAAGAGTCCGAACACATTCTTGTTCACATATTTATAAGGAGAAGTTATTTGTTAAAAGAGTCATTCATTAGAGGGTTTGTTTATTTAGAACGGAATGTTCAAAGGTGTAGAGAAGGTAATGAATCTGATTCAGAGTTAGAAAGGAAAAGAAAGTCTTATGCAAGACTTCTCGACTCGAAGGATCACTCCTAAACTAACACTTTATCGGGGGTCCACCCCACCTCGAAAATGAGGTAAAAGGATCTCGGAACCTCTCCGTTTAGGGGTGTCTAAACGAGTGGCTCCTAAATCCGAGAGAATGCTGGCTATACTTGCTCGAGGTAAAAATGAACATAGTATTCCAACGGAAAGAAGGGTAGCTTGATCCACAAGGGACATGGATACACTACCGATTTTGAAAACGAAATTGTCGATTAAAATGGAGAGAGGAATTATTCCCCGGTGAGACGCCGGAAAGTTGTCGGCATATTTTTAGGTTGTGTGTTTTATTTTGAAAAGGGGTCGCCTAACGAAATTGTCGGCGAATTTTTAATTTAATTTAAATAAATAATTTGAAAAGTAGTATTTGATTTTGAAAATAATTTTAAATTTGAAGATTTTAAGATATGAAATCAAGCTGATCTCACATCCCGAATAGTTTATATAAACGAGCACCGCACCACAAGCCATGTATCTATCCTGAAGGATAGACACACTTGCTTGATGGTGGGGCTCGATTAAATAAACTAGAAGATTTGTGACATCCGTTTGGTACGCGAACCAATTTTATAAGCCGACAAATTCCACTGCTTAATATGAAAGCATTAAACGGGGTTTATATTACTAGGTTCTTTAAAATTCCCTATAAGAGTAAGCCCACATAGTTAATTACATCTTAAGTGACAGGAATCACCTAAGAAAACTCTCGATAATAATCGATAGATTCTGCTCTCGAGAATTTCGAAGTTTAAGTTTTCGAGGGATTGAATTTTGGAATTTCGATAGGGAATGGATCGAATTTGGAAGATTTTATTTTGGGAATTCAAAGGAAGAAAAGTAGGAGAAATTACAGATTCGAAACGAACTTCGTCAATTTCCCGACTATCCTACTGTTTGGCTTAGATTTAGGAAAGTCCTAATGTTTATTTAATATTTTGATCTTGCCAATTTTAATTAATTAGGACTTATATTTGTATGATATAATCATACAAATAGCCTCGAAGATGTGAGGGTTTATATCGTATCGGACGACTACCTCGGAGTCCTAAGACCAGTTAGGGCTTAATTTGCTATGCAAATGCCTAACAAAAGGTTGAGGATTTATGTTGCACTAGCCAAACTACCTCGAAGTCCTATGGCTTGGTTATTTGACTCTAGGAATGTTTAGCTGATGTAGAGTCGAGTTTTGCTGATGACGATGGCCGTGCTGCCCACCATGCTCCGAGCTCCTTATTGTTGCAGAGGTTTAGTTATAGAAGTCATAAATCAGGAGATGAGAGAAGTGTTTTGGTTTAGAGAAAATTTTAAAGTCCAAGTATTTTTAATATTTTAATTAAAGCAAATCTTAAAGTTGATTATAACAACACCGGTTAAGATCCCACGGTTCCATCCTTCCGGCATCGTTATTTTTATCGCATTCACTTAGTCCAGATGAATTTGCTAAACTCAACTGAATGAGTTCCACACTTTCATTTAGACCGTGGGAAATCCGTTAGCGACACGTAGGTTACATCATCAGAGGTATTCCCGATCATCCAACATGACGTTTTAATTTAGTTGTAATTGTAGTTTTGTGTTCTGTTTGTGATTAAATTTTGAGTTGTTTTATATTTTGAAATGTTGTGGCGGTGAATTTTATCTTGCAATGAATTTTAATTTAGTTTTGGTTTCAGTTTTAGGGACTATCCTAAAGGTGTGGGTTTTCATGCAACAGTTGTTTATCATGCGAGAAAAGTAAGTGTGATGCGATTAAAGAAATTGCGATAATGTAAATTGCAATAAAATAAAAGCGTACTGGAGGGTCTTCCCGTCATCCCAATTGCACTTAAAACACAATTAGAACATTTAAGCGAGTTCCTAGGTAAAGCTAAGGGAGGGTTATGGTTTTACGCAAATTCCTAATCCTATGGCTAGTCATCTCCTATGACGTACAGGTTCTTGTGTTTTGGTTTGAGGACGATTTTCTTCATCGAAGAATAATTAAGTTGAGTTGTTCTTATAAACATCCTATCATATTGAGGAAGTGCTTAAGAAGAATCTTGAACATCTTTTCGATATTGCTTGGAATTGTTTTAAGTCCGAAATGAATTTAATTATACGAAATGAATTAATCGTCGAGAATTCGAGTTTTGTTATCTTGCTCGAGTGAACTAGGACATTTGAATATCCTATAAGTGAAGTAACATTTCATTTAACGTTCATTTAGGAGTTATGATAATCGAAAGCTTTCGAGGGTAAATTGGTGTTGAAATGGTTTGTGATTTAATTTAATTTCGGTTAACGGATTTAAATTTGGAATAGTGTTCGAGTTGCTTTATATTTAATTTCTTTATGTCTTAGGTGATGTTATTTAATTCAATTTAATTTAACTTTAATTTAATTTGATTTGGTTTAGCTTAATTTTAATTTAATTTAATTTAATTTAAATTAATTTTAATTTTAACTTGATTTTATTTTTTTTAATTTAATTTAATTTAATTTAATTTAATTTAATATGATTTAATTTAATTTAATTTAATTATTTTTTTTAATTTAATTTTATTTAATTAATTTAATTTAATCTTAATTAAATTTAATTCAATTTAATTTAATTTGTCAATTTAATTTAATTTATTTGATTTAATTTAATTTAAATTAATTTAATTTGTTTGATTTAAATTAATTTAATCTTTAATTTAATTTTATCTTTTAATTTTAGTTTAATTGAAAATTTAAAAAAGAGTTTAATAATTTAACTTTTAATTTAATTTTAATGATTAAGTCCTTTAACATTTAAAACTTAAATTTGAATTATCATTTTAATTAGGGATTAAATATTATTGAGATGATTAATTTAGGGATTTTTAAATTAAAGAATAAATCTCTTCATAATAATATCCACTATTTAATAATTCCAATTTTATTATTCTTCCAAATTTAATCAATTATTTAATTAAGGTTTATTTCAATTATTTTAAATTATTTAGTAGGTTTCTACCCTTTAATTATTTAAATTTCAATCATCCAAATCAGATTAAGATCAAATATTTTACTTGTTAATTTTATTAAACCTAAAGTTTTAATTAAAGGTTAAAATTTTTAATTACCATTTTTGCCCTTTAAGCTTAATAATTTCATAACTCACTAAATTGAGCTTAAATGAACTTGAAATTTTTATGTGACTTCACTCATATGCCAATAAAGACATGAGAGGAGAAAATGTGATTTTTCCGTATTTAATTTATTTATGTAATTATTTTTGGTGGAAAATAGGAATTTCCAAGGAAAATTTAATAATATGACCAAGGAAAGTTTCCGTCCTTAAGAAAATTATGGGACATTCCTAATGACCAGAGGACCACTTGGACCAATTTTGGTGATTTTTTGAATTATATTATTTTTATTATAATTATTTTAAGTTTTGGAGTATTAATTAATTTAAAAATAAAGTAAAGGTTGAAAAATTAATTTTATATTTTTCAAAACTCTCTCTGATATCAAGGAAATCAGAGAATCAATTTTTGCAATTTTCTGATTTTTCTTTGATTTATTATAATTATTTTAGTGAAAATGCTAGAAAATGCATTTTTTAATTTTAAAATTACCCTAGGGCTTTAAAATTTAATATCTCATTAAATAGACCTAAGAAAAATATGGGATTTGTTCCTAAGTGATTAAAATTCAAAATGTAACATTTTGGTGAATTTTATTATTTTTGTGATTTTTATTATTTTTTAATTATTAAAATATTAAAATAATACAAAAAATCAACTTTTTTAGAAAATTGAAATTTTAATTTTCTTAAATTCCTCTGATATCCGAGAGGCTCCAAAACCAATTTGGTGAATTTTTGAAAAGTATTTTGAAAGTTATGAATTTTTAAAGTTTAAATTGGCTAAATGGCTTAATCAACCCATTTAGTAGGGCTAACCAAGTCCAATTGACTTCAAATTTTTATGGTAGGTTCCTTTGATCCCAAAGGTCAGTAGAGAATTGATTTCAATTCAATTTGATGTATGATTAGCTCTAATTAATTAAGGAGCTATTTTGGGTGTTTAAGCGATTAGGGTCATTTTAAATGAACTAGTTCAAAACTTATTTTTCCTAGGGTCCTGCGGTCATAAGAAACATCACCAAATTTTCCTAGAATTTATTTCACAACATGCTAATTATTGGAATTAAAATACTCGAAAATAGTAACATGAATTTGAAAAATCAATAACTTCTCATAGGGATGGCCTCGACTTTGGAAAATTCGAGGAATGTTCCCGAATTCAGAGGCATCAAAAGCCCATGGTCTCATGCCATGGTGAATTTCCTATATGCATGGAGAATTAAAACAATGCAGAAGGAAAATAAATCATTAAAAATAAAATACTTGATGAAATTAAATGATTTCTTTTCCACATTATTCTCCTCTCGTTCACTTTGAGCGAGAGGGTATTTTTATTTTATTTTTCCGATTTTCCTACACAAAGTTATGGATTTTTGAAGTTTAGGGAATTAAATAAATAGAAAAATACCCTAATTTTCTATTTATCCACGCGGCGCCGCGTCGACCTCGGCGGCTCCGAAACGCCGCGTGGCGCTCTCCGATTCGACGCCGCCATCGACTCGGCGCTCGGGGCCCCGGCCGTGTCGTTCCATCTCCTCGATCCGGCGCGATCCGGCCGTCCGTCCGCGCGTGTATTAAATGAACGACATCCGTTCATCGTCCCCAAGCGTCCTCGCACGAGAGCCGTCCACACTAAATCCCTAATATCTCACTCGATACTCGATGGATTTTCGTGTTCTTATGCTCTATGGATTCGTCTCGAAGAGACGAATACATCCATACGGTTGATCATGGCATTGAAATTAAAACGATTGAAAATGGAGAATCTCTAGAAGCTCGGGATGAAGAGTGAGCTCATACCTTTGCTCGGAGAAGTGTGGCTTCGATGCGAGGGTTGTGTCACCTTCGATTGGATCCCGGCAAGCTCCGGATGAAGTCTCTCGGTGCAGTGAATTGCTCAGGTATGAAAGTGACCACGGTCGATCACAAAGCTTGGAGGCTGGAGCAGCTGGGTGGCTTGGAGATGGGGCTTTCGGTGGGAAACCTCTCCTCTTGGTCCGGTGAAGGTGTAGGACCAGATCGATTTGAGGATTGGCTCCACTGTGGAAAAGTGTCCTGGTTTTGGGTGAAATTTCGGTTGAGAAATTGGATTACGTTGGTGGGGATTAGGGCAAATTGACACTGGGGATCAAGCTTTCTAAGGATGGAGAAGGGTTTGGAACAATTTTGGCGAGTTTCGGCAAGGTTTGTGCAACTCTCCTCCCATGGCCGTGAGGGGGTCGGGTTTAAATAGAGGTGGATGGAGGGCCTCACGGGGATGGCTGAGGGCTTGGGATCGAGTGCTGCATGGGCATGGGAAGAACGACCATGGTGGCCATTGGGCATGGGGCGGCTCGGCGAGGTGGAATTCCAAAGTTTGGCTCCTCCCGAGGTCTCGGCCATGGTGTTTTCCGGCGACCCGGGCGGCGGCCGGCAGGCATGGGTCACCCTCGGAGTCCGGGTGGGTCGGGGCTGGAGGTTTGTGCGGTCGATTGGCCATGGACATGTGTAAAGGGTTTGAATCGAAAGGGTATGGGGAGAGGCTCATTTTGGGTCCAAATGGGTCAACCCACCATTTTGGGTTTGGTGCACCCTTCCAAGCTCTGGTTTTGGGCTGGGAGGCTCATGTGAGTCGACCTACCAAAGGTAGTGAAGTCCACATCAAGGATTAGGTGGCAAAGTATGGTTTAGAGTGTATCATGTTTAAGGTAAAAAGAGCTTAAGAAGGGTTTAAGAAAGAGATCCCCCCTCTTACCATTAATGGTTTGGTGAGGTGGAAAGTGGATTCCATGGCTCTCATGGCTCCTATGGGGCTCATGCATGGCTTCATGGCTTGTCTTTGGCTTGGGGAAAAGCTTGGTCAATTTCATGAAAATGGATTTTAGAAATTTTGGTAATTTGATGGGAATTTGTATGAAGCTTGATTTGGAATGGTTTAATGATGATTTTGAAACTTAGGGGTGATATCAATTAAAGGTATGATGAAAAGAAATTGCCATGTGGGCTTTAGGGCCAATTTTGGGCTTTTGTATTTGGTGGAAATGGGCTTTTAGAATGGTTTAGGAAAGTGGGCCTTTAGGTTTGAAAACAAATTGGTGGATGTAAATTTTGCGAAAGGATTGGATCCCATGAGTGTTGAATTTAGTTTAAGAATGTTTCATGAATGATTTGGAATAAACTTGAAGTGTTTGGGCTAGGTTTGGGTTGGATTTGGACCTCTTTGGTGAATGGGTCGATGTAGGTCGAATTGGGCTAACTTGGGCCAATGTTGGGCTAGGGTTGAAATTGATGTAAAATAAGTGTTGGGAAATGTTTATGGGAGTGTTTCAAAGAGGTTTTGGCCTTGGTTGGGTTTTGATTTTGGGGTTTGGGCTTATTTGGGTTAAGTTTGGGTTTAGGTCAAAATTGGGCCTTTTAGCTTTGGGATGAATTTGAGTGGGGTTTGGGTCTAAATTTTGGGCAAATCATGTTAGTGTTTTGCTTGTGGGAATGTTAAGGAAGATTTAGAAAAGATTTGGGGTTAATTGGAGTTAAATTGGGTGAGTTTGGGTTAGGTTTGGGTCATGGGTCCAAATTGGGCTTTAAGGCCAAAAGTGAAATTGGATCCAAATGTCAATCAAATTGGACTTGGATTTGGTCTAAATTGGTGTTGGGAATGTTGAATTGAAGTTTAGAATTGAATTGGACCAGAATTTGGGTCAATTGGGTAGGTTTGGTTTGACATTGGGTTCACTTTGGGTTAAAATGGGTCGAGTTGGGGGTTTTGACAAAAGTAGGGTAAATTGACAAAATTGGCCCATGGTGTAGTTGAACAAAATGAAATTGGGAATATTTGGGATTTTCTGGAATTTTCTGGGAATTTTCTGAATTTTTGGATTTTTGGGTCAAGAGGGGTATTTTGGGTATTTGGAGGGTATTGGGAGGTATTTTTGGAATTTTTGGTATTTTGGGTATGGATGATCAATTTGAGTGATGTGGAAATGTTTGGGATTGATTTTGAGGAATTTTTGGTGATTTGGAAATTTTGGAGGATTTCGAGGTTTTGGGTAAGTTTAGCGGGTGTAGGGTCTGGGAGTCGAAAATTGAAAATTTGGAAAATTGAAGATTGGGTGAATATAAGTGGAATGAAATCATTTTGGTTGAGCCATGAAGCCATATCAAGCCCATATGAGCCATGAGAGGACTCATTTGAGGCATTCACTATGTTGTTCCTAACCCTCTTAGCCAAGGGCTTAGGGGTTAAGGACCATCCATGTGAATCACCCTTATGAGTCAGGAGGTCAAGTTGAGTATAGGTGTATGAAAGTGTAGTGTATAAATGTAGTGTGTGTGTAAGTCAGCCCGAAAATTAAATAATTTTGATGAAAACTTATAAGGTTCTACAGTTAGTCACTTGGATCGAGGTTAAGGATTGCCCTCCGTAGGTTGTAATGTTGGTAGCTCTTATTTAAGGTTAGGATGCACAAAATCCATCTTTGAGCCCCCACCATCACCAATTCTTACATCCAGTCCCAGTCTTCCATATGCAACTACACATTTTTTTTTTACACGTGTTTTGGCACAGTTCAGTTTTCCTTGTTTCTTCATACTGGATTTTCCTACTTTTGTTTTCACAATTTTACTTTAATATCCTACAAATTATATTATGCTTTATGACACTAACCATGCAGCGATAGAGGAGAACCATGTACTCATTTTATTTTATGTAATGCAATTTTCCTATTTACCTTACAACACTTTTAACTTGCATTTACTTTGCATGCAAAATAAAAACCAAAACAAAAACCAAAAACAATAAAAACATGTTTTTTCAAAAAAAAATTAAATACATTTTTAAACCTTGTGAACGCCATTAAATCAATCTTTTTGGTTTTACGAGAATCCCTCGAATGAGGTAACCTACGGCCATTAATGAGAATTTTCATTCTAAACGAGCCTAACAACTTATTTAAACTAAGTAAAATCAAAAGAAAATAGTGGTTGCAGGAAGAGGGAACTGTGAGATCCTAACAAGTGTTGCTCTAATTAAATTAACATCACCCCCAAGATATTTGAACAACAACAACAAAAAAAACCCAAAACATGGAAAAATAAATGGTAAAACCATAAAACCATAAACTTTGGAACTGCTACCTCAATGAGGAGCTCGAAGCAAACAACATAGGCAGCACAAAGAGGGCATACAGATGAAAATCTTTGAGAAAGCAAACGGGTCTACATAAGCAAAATCTTTCCTTAGAATTAAACAATAAGTCATATGACTTTGAGGTTGTCTATCTTGCATGGCGTAAATCATCAAATTATCTTTAGGCTCCTACACAGTCATGTTAAGCAGCATAAGTCCTAACTCTTTCCAGACTCTGAGGTTGTCATTTGGTACGACGTAAGTCCTCCTAACTTTGCAAGCTATTTGCATGATTGGTATCACACAAATGTAAGTCCCAAATAATAAAGTTGGAAAGATGAAACATCTAATAATGTCTCTTTGAAATTGAAGCCAAACAGTAGGATAGTCTGGGAAGTCACTATTGTTCTCCTCAAGATCTATGACACCCCCTACCTTTCTTCTATTAGATTCTACAATAACTGTTGCTAATTGATCTTTCCCATTTGATTCTTCATGTCTGACCTTGAAAACCCTAAATTTTGAATTAATGAAGACAAGTATCTCTGATCTAAATTGATAGTTTTGTTTAGGCGACTTCGGTTGTCTAAGATGTAATTAACTATTGGGCCTTGATCTTATAGGAAACTTTAGAATCCAGTGTAATATAAACCCATCTAATCTTTTATATTAGATAAGGAAACTTGTCGGTCAACATAAAGGTCATAGACCAAAACAAGTGTCATAAATTCTTTAGTTCTTTCATTGAGCATCGCTATTGAGTAACGTGTTTATCCCTTATGATAGGTACATTGCTTGTGGTTTTTTGCTTGATTGATTAAACTATTAAATGTATGAGATCTGTTCGATCTCATATTTTCAAAACTAAAATACTATTTTTTAGAATTATATATATATATATATATATATATATTAGTAGCATATTTATTAGTAGCATACATATAGATATATTTATATATATAGTTATTATATAGGAGATGGAGGAGGAAAATGCTCTGCTATGGTTTTCGTGGAGCATCTAGCGGCGGCGCTAGTTTTGGCTTCTTTTTCAGGCCAGGTGAGCTGCTCTCGGGTAAATGTTGTAAGTGGTAAAGCCTTTTTGTGGTTGTTGGATCCTTTTGGACCTTCTAGGGTTCTTTATCTTTTGAATTCTGGGAGTTTTAGTTATTGTTCCATTCCTGTTACTGGCTGTATGGTGGTCTTTTTTTGGGAGCCATTGCATCTGACTTAAGAAACGTACACCAAAAATTCATTGGTAGAGGGTCTTATGCTGAGATTACTGTAAGAGCAGAAGGAGGTATACCCTTAGAGACAAACTTGTTTTCCCAAAACTTTTCCATGACGCAATAGAACGTAGAGCAGAATGTGAATTCATAAAGAGGTGCAATAAGAAAGCTGGCAAGCCAGCTCTAATCTTTACTGAAGAAGAAATTTCCAAGTTATGTGAACCATATAAGTTCACACTGGTGGGTAAATTCCAATTTGTTCATCCTAAAATGGACATTCTTAGAAAATCCATTGATGACTTCAAACTGATGGGAAGCTGGAAACTAGGGGTGTTTGGTGGTCGACATATCATGTTGCAATTATCCAGGGAAGATGATGTTGACCTCATTTTTGATGAGGTCTTCTCTTCCCTCTTTAGTGTTTAGGATCTAGCCTTAGGCTTTTCCTTTGACTATCTTAGAGGACTAGAATTGGGACCCATCCTTTAGAAATTTAAACCACTTCTTGTCTCCCTGCAAACCCCACAAGCTTGATTGTAGACCCCTAATCACCTAAAGGGTTGACATCAAAAGTGAAGGTTTAAAGGATGAGTTCCCTATGGGACTCTTTGGCCTTAGGACCACCCTGAGTGGCTTGGTCTGGTGAGGGTTGACTTACACACTCACTACACTCATACTCTACACTCTCGCACACACAATCCAAATCCTAAAACCACAACCATACCCGACTTGACTTCTTGACTCATGTAGGTAATTCATATGGATGGACCTTAACCCCTGAGCCCCTGGTAGAGGGTTAGGAAAAACATAGTGAATGCCTCGAATGAGTCCTCTCATGGCTCATATAGGCTTAACATGGCTTCATGGCTCAGACCAAAGTGCTTCGATTTCACTCGTATTTGGTCGATCTTATTTTTTTCCAAAATTTCAATTTTTGACCGCGGGACCTTACACCTATCGAAGCTGCCAAAAGCGCTTAAAATTGCCCGAATCCTCCAAAATTTCCAAATCACCCAAAATTCCCCAAAATTAACCTTGAATATTTCCTCACCAATCAAATTGATCATCCGTAGCCAAAAATACCAAAAATTCCAAAAAATACCCCCCAATACCCTCCAAATACCCAAAATGCCCCGCTTAGCCAAAAAATCCAAAAATTTAGAAAATTCCCAGAAAATTCTAGAAAATCCCAAATATTCCCAATTTTGTTTTGTCCAACTACTCCATGGGACAATTTTGTCAATTTACCCCACTTTTACCAAAACCCCGACTTAGCTCATTCTTAAACCAAGTGAACCCGATGTCGAACCAAATCTACCCAATTGACCCCGATTTTGGTCCAATTCAATTCTAAACTTCAATTTAATATCCACAACATCAATCTAGACAAAATCCAAGTCCAATTTGATTGACATTTGAATCCAATTTTTCTTTTGACCTTAAAGCCCAATTTGGACCCATGACCCAAACATAGCCCAAACCAAACCAATTCAACTCCAATTGACCCTAAACCTTTTCTAAACCTTCCTTAACATCCCCACAAACAAAACACTAACATAATTTACCCAAAATTTGGACCCAAACCCCACTCAGAATTCAACCCCAAAACCAAAAAGCCCAATTTTGACCTAAACCCAAACTTAACCCAAATAAGCCTAAGTCCCAAAACCAAAACCCAACCAAAGTTGAAACCTCTTTGAAACACTCCCATAAACATTTCCCAACATTAATTTTACATCATTTTCAATCCTAGCCCAACATTGGCCCAAATTAGCCCAATTTGACCTACATTGGCCCATGAACCAAATGAGCCCAAATCCAACCCAATTCAAGCCCAAACCACCTCCAATTTATTTCAAATCACTCATGACACATCCCTAAACCAAATCCAACAATTATTTGGCCCAAGCCTTTACCAAACTTTCATCCTAAAATCTATTTTAAAATCCAAAAGCCCACTTCCCTGAACCATTTTAAAAGCCCATCTTCACTAAATTTCAAAGGTCCAAACTTCATGCTAAAGCCCATATGACATTCTTTTCATCACCCCATTAATTGATATCATCCCTTAAGTCCTAAATCAATCATCAAATAATCCTAAATTAGGCCTCATGCCAAAATCACCCATAAGTCCCAAAAATTCAAAACCTTCTTTCAGTGTAAATGACGAAGCTTTGTCCCAAGCCACATGGAGCCATGAGTAAGCCATTTACAAGCCATATGAAGCCATGGAAGGTTTGACATGTGACCAAGCCATTAATGGCAAAAGGAGGGCCCCCTTTCCTAATCCTTCATTAAGCCTTTTTAACCATATCCATGTCACACACTAAACCAAGTTTAGCCACCTCACCATGGATGGAGACTTCACCACACCATGACGGTGACCCAGTGATTCCCACGGCCCGAAATCGGACCATGGGAAGGTTAACCAAGCCCGAATACATGGGTTGACCAAATTGAACCCAAAATGAGCCTCTCCCAATTCCATTTCAATTCAGCCCCTTACACATGTCGAACTCCGATTGAGCGCACCATTGCTGACCCCGACCCCGCTGGTCAAGATGGTGACCGATGCATGGCCGGCTAGCCACCGGGCCGCCGGTAACACACCATAGGCTGAGAGCTACATGTGAGCTAAAAATTCAATTCTCCCTTGCTGACTTGTCTCGACCCGAATGGACGAGCATAGCTCTTCTTCTCCTCACCGGAGCGGTCGATCCCGGCCTTGAGCCCCCACGGGAAGCCCTCCGACCATGCTGATTTAAACACCACCTCCTCTCGGCCATGAGAGGTGCTGAACTAAAACTTACTGAAACCCTGCCAAAATCATCCCAGACCACTCTCTACACATAGAGAACTTGATTCCCACTGAAATCTCCCTGCCATTTCCTCTCTATGAGATCAATTTTAGAGTTGAAATCCAAGCTCAAAACCAGGACACTTCACCACGATGAGCCAATCTCCAAATTGATTGGTCCAACACCTTCACCGAGACCAAGAGCGAGAAGTTTCCCGGCAAAAGCCCCCTCACCAGAGCCGGCCATTGCTCCCGGCCTCCGAAGCTTTGTGATCGGGCGTGGTCGAAATCATACCTAGAACAATTCACCGAGCCGAGGGACTTCATGCTGGAGCTTGCTTGGACACAATCGAAGGTGACACAACTCTCGGATCGAAGCTTCACTTCTGCGAGCAAAGGTATGGACTCACTCTTCTTCCTGAGCTTACAAAGATTCTTCATTTAATTTGAATCAATTTCAATGCATGTTTACCGTATGGATGTGTTCGTCTCTTCAAGACGAATCCATAAAGCATAAGAACACAAAAATCCGTTGAGAATCGAGTGAGAAATTAGGGTTAGAAGGTTGACAGTCACGGGTTCACACCAGTCGTAGACGTTGACCAGGAGCCGTCGGATCGCGCGTGTATCGAGCGGACGGCTAGGATCGTGCCGGACGGAGCAATGGGACATGAACCGCGGGCCGCGTGGCATCCCAGTTAGATGGCGGTGCAGAATCAAGAGACGACGCGTGGAGCTTCGGAGATGCCGAGGTTGACGCAGCGCTGCGTGGATAAGTAGGAAAATAGGGATTTTTCTTATTTATTAAATACCCAGAACTTCAAAAATTCATAACTTTGTGTAGAAAAATCCTAAAAATAAAATAAAAATACCCTATTGCTCAGTGAACAGAGGAGAATAATGTGGAAAAGAAATCAAGTAATTTCATTAAGTATTTTATTTTTAAAGATTTATTTACTCTCTGCATTATTTTAATTCTCCATGCATATAGGAAATTCACCATGGCATGAGACCATAGGGCTTTTGAAGCCTACGAACTTGGGAACATTCCACGAATTTTCCAAGGTCGAGGCCATCCTATGAGAAGTTATTGATTTTTCAAGTTCATGTTACTGTTTTGAGTATTTTAATTCCAATAATTAGCATGTTGAGAAATAAATTCTAGGAAAATTTGGTGATGTTTCTTGTGACCAGAGGGACCTAGGAAAAATAAGTTTTGAGTTAATTCACTTTGAATAACTCTAATTGGCCTAAATACCCAAAATTGAACTTTAATTAATTAGGGTTAACCACACATCAAATTAACTTAAAAACAATTCTCCACTGTCCTTTAGGGATAGGAGAACACCACATAAAAATTTGAAACCAATTGGACTTGATTAACTCCACCAAATGGGTTGATTAAGCCTCTTAAGTAATAATGGGTAAAATTAAACTTTAAAAATTCATAACTCACAAAATACTTTTCAAAAATTCACAAAAATGGTTTTGGAGCTTCTCTGATATCAGAGGAATTTAGGAAAATTAAAGTTGTAATTTTCTTAAAAAGTTGACTTTTATCATTATTTTAATATTTTTAATAATTAAAAAAAAATAAAAATCATAAAAATATTAAAAATCACCAAAATGTCACATTTTGAATTTTAATCATTTAGGAACAAACCAAATATTTTTCTTAAGTCCCTAGGGTAAGATATTGAATTTTAAAGGCTTAATGTATTTTTTAGAATTAAAAAAATGTATTTTTCAACCTTTTCACTAAAATAATTCTAACAAATCAAAGAAAAATTAGAAAAATATAAAATTTGTTTTTCTGAACTCCTTGAGGACCGAGAGATTTAAGAAAAATATAAAATCCATTTTTCAAATTTAATTTGATTTTAAAATTAATTAATGCTCCAAAACTTAAAATAATTCTAATAAATAAAATATAATTCAAAAAATCACCAAAATTGGTCCAAATGGTACTCTAGTCATTAGGAACTTCTCATAATTTTACTAAGGACAGAAACATTTCCTTGGTCATGTTATTGAATTTTCCTTGAAAATCCTTATTTTCCATTAAAAATAATTACATAAATAAATTAAATACAGAAAAATCACATTTTCTCCTCTAATGTCTTAATTGACATGTAAGTGAGGTCAAATAAAAATTTCAAGTTCATTTGAGCTTAATTTAGTGAGTTATAGAATTATTAAGCTTGAAGGGCAAAATGGTAATTAAAATTTTAACCCTTAATTAAAACTTTAGGCTTAATAAAAGGGGAGGGTAAAATATTTGATTTAAACCGATTTTGGATGATTGAAATTTAAATAATTAAAGGGTAGAGATCCATCAATCACTTTCAAGATTATTTAAAGTAAACCTTAATCAATTAATTAATTAAATTTGGAAGATTAATGAAAAATTGAAATTATTAAAGTGGGGATATTATTTAAGAAGATATTTATTCTTTAATTTAAAAATCCCTAAATAAATCACTTCATTAATACTTAAAAAGAAAATTAAAAGAATAATCTAAATTAAATTAAAATTGAAATTAAATTAAAATTAAATTAAAATTAAATTAAATTAAATTAAAATAAAATAAAATTAAATTGAATTAAATTAAAATTAAATTGAAATTAAGATTAAATTGAATTAAATTAAAATTAAATTGAATTAAATTAAAATTAAATTAAATTAAATTAAATTAAATTAAATTAAATTAAAATTAAATTAAATTGAATGAAATTAAATTAAATTAAAATGAAGTTAAATTGAATTAAATTGAAATTAAATTGAAATTAAATTAAATTAAATTAAATTAAATTTAATCAAAAAATTGAATTAAATTGAATTAAATTAAATTAAAATCATTTAATAACAAACCTAAATCATTAAGAATTAAACCTAAAATAACTTGAACACTATTCCAAACTTAAACTAATTTTCTATAATTAAATCAAAATTAAAATTGAATCATTAACTTTAAATCATTAAAATTCTTAATGGGTTGATTTGCCCTTTTAAAGCTCTTATTATTATAACTCTTAAATGAAGCATCAAGTGAAGTGTTACCTCACTTATAGGATATTCAAATGTCATAAGTTTACTGACCAAGATAACAAAACTTAAACTCCTGGATGATTAATTCACTTGTATAATTAAATTCTCTTGGACTTAAAACAATCCTAGAAATATTGAAAAGATGTTTAAGACTCGTCTTAGGAACTTCCTCAATATGATAGGATGTTTATAGGAACAATTGAACTTAATTGTTCTTTGATGAAGAAAATCGTCCTTAAGCAAAATACGAGAACCTAGACGTCGTAGGAGATGACTAGCGTATAGGATTAGGACTTTGATAGACGACGAAAACATTTTCCTTAGCTTTATCTAGGTACTTGTTGAAATATTTAAATGCCTTAACATGTGTTTTAAGTGCAGCTTAGGATGACGGGAAGACCCTCCAGGTACGCTTTTATTTTATTGCAATTTACTTTATTAGAAATGCACTTTACTTTTCTTGCGTGATAAACAACTGTTGCATGAAAACCAAAACCTTTAGGATAGTCCCTGAATTGAAACCAAAACTAAATTAAAAGTCATTACAAGATAAAAATCACCGCCACAACATTTTAAAATATAAGACAACTCAAAATTTAATCACAAACAGAATACGAAAACTACAATTGCAACTAAATTAAAACGTCTCGTTGAATGATCGGGAATATCTCGGATGATGTAACCCACGTGTTGCTAACGGGATTTCCCGCGGTGCTAAATGAAAGTGTGGAACTCATTTAGTTGAGTTTAGCAAATTCATCTAGACTAAGTGAATTCGATGAAAATAACGGTGTCGGGATGACGGAACCGTGGGATCTTAATCGGTTCTGTTTAAACAACTTTAAGATTTGCTTTAATTAAAACATTAAAAAACACTTGGATTTTAAGATTTTCTCTAAACCGAAACGCTTCTCTCATCTCCTGATTTATGACTTCTAAAACTAAACCTCTGCAACAACAAGGAGCTCGGAGCATGGTGGGCGGCACGGCCATCGTCATCAGCAAAACCTGAGTCTACTTCAGCAAAACTTTCTTAGAATTAAATAACCAAGTCATAGGACTTTGAGGTAGTTTGCCTAGTGCAACATAAATCCTCAACTCTTCATTAGGCATTTGCATGATCATGTCATGTAAATTAAGCCCAAACCGGTCTTAGGACTCCGAGGTAGTTGTTCGGTACGACATAAACCCTCTCATTTTCTAGGCTGATTGTATGATTATGTCATACGAATATAAGTCCTAATCAATTAAAATTGGCAAGATTGAAATATCAAATAATATTAGGATTTTCTTAAATCTGAGCCAAACAATAGGATAGTCGGGAAGTTTCCAAGATTCCTCTTGGATCCTCAACTTCCCCTACTCCTCTTCCTTTGGACTCCTAAAATAACCGTTCCAAATTTGATCCACCCCCTTTTGAAATTTCAAAAATCCAATCCTTTGAAAACCTTAAACTTTGAAATTCTTGAGAGCAAAACCACTGATCATTATCGAGAGTTTTCTTAAGTGATTCCCGTCACTTAGGATGTAATTAACTATAGGGGCTTTCCCTTATAGGGAACTTTAAGAACCCAGGTAATATAAACATTGTTTAATTCCTTTGTATTAAGCAGGGGAACTTGTCGGCTTATAAAAAAGGTTCGCAGACCAAACAGATGTCACAAATCTTTTAGTTTATTTAATCGAGCCCTACCATCAACCAGTGTGTCTAACCTTAGGGATAGATACACGGTTTGTGGTGCGGTGCTCGTTTATATAAACTATTTGGGATGTGAGATCAGTTTGATTTCATATCTTAAAATTTTCAAACATAAAATTATTTTTAAAATCAAATACTACTTTCCCAACAATATAAACATTTTTAAATTAAATTTAAAATCTAAAATTCGCCGACAATTTCTGTTAGGCGACCCCTTTTCAAAATGAAACACACAACCTAAAAATATGCCGACAGATGATTATGCATAGGTATTCTCACAAAGTTATCCAAATAAATGGGAAGCCAATGAAGCTGCTGAAATGGATCATTGAATTTGACCAATCTTAAGAAACTCTTAGCATACCAGTTTGGTACAAACTTCCTAATATGAGGTTACCTTATTTCAATCCTAAAATTCTATATGATATAGGTGATTCACTGGGCAGGCCTTTGAAGATTGATGTGTCTTCAGCTAATGTAACCAGTTTCACAGCTAGAATATTGGTAGAAAGAGATATCACTCTTCCTACTGTTGATGGCATGTAGTTGGGCATGACCAATAATGGCTACTGGAAACCAGTACTCTTAGAATATCAGCCTATATATTGTAAACACTGCCATATCTTTGGACATACTATGGAAAAATGTTATAGGATGCACCTGGACTTAAGGCCTTATAGATTGGCCCAACAAGGAAATCCTAATATAGTTAATAAAATTTCTCAGAAAGATAGCCAGCCTCCTCAATCAAATCCTCCTGTAACTACTTTGGTAGTGCCTCATCAGACTGCTGCTACTGAAAAACATACCACCTGAGAGTGGACCTGCAATATTGAACCCTCCAGCTTCAGCCATTCACATAACATCTCCAGAAGATAATTCAAACACTAAAGAAGATATAGGAAGGGAAAATGTTAACTCAACTTTAGTTTGTGATTGTCAAGTAAACTCACATTTATCTGATCATGATCCAGATAGGAATCTGATAAGCACCCCTAATGATGAAATGTGGAAACCTCTTGATCTTGATGGCCTTCCTAACAGCTCAAAGGCAAGGGGAACTTTGATATCCTCCTTAGAATCTACAGAATTTCAACCACAGCTGAGAGCTGATATTCTAGAAGAAGGATTGATGGCAATGACTAATACTCTTGGAGAAGAATGAAATGTTTAGAAAAGCAGAAAAAAATAAAAGATGCTCATGAACTCAGAAATCTATCTCAAGATAATATTAATAAGTATGTTTCAAGTATTCCTCAACAAATCTCCCTCCCTAGAGTAACCAGGTTAGAGAAATCATTACATCATGATTAACCTGTTATGTTGGAATGTTAGGGGTGTTTCAAGTCCTGGCACCTTTAACAGACTCCTTCACCTTAACAGGATCTATAAATTTTGGATTATTGCCCAATGGAACCAATGGTGCATAAGCATCTTATGAAAATTAGAAAGAATTTTTATGGATACAATTTATTTTCCAATAATAATAACAAACTATGGTTGTTCTGTAGAAAAGAATTACACTGCAACATTTTAGTGGCCAACTATCAATTTCTTCAATTGGATTTTTGTCTGGATCATTTTAAATGTTTTGCTACCTTTGTTTATGCTAGTTGTTCAAGTGTTGACAAGGACACCCTTTGGGATGAATTAAAGGTACTTAGTACACATATGATGGGAAATTAGTTAGTAGGAGGTGAATTCAATAGCATCAAAGATCCTATTGAGAAGATAGGGGGCATGACTCCTAACCTTAACAACATGTTGAAATTTTCACATAACATCAGCGATGCTCAATTATTTGATTTGAGTTACTTTGGTTAACGTTTCACTTGGAAGAGAGGAAAGATTCAGGAAAGAATAGACAGATTCTTGGCTAATAGAGTTTGGATGGACATATTCTCCATCACTCAAATTCACCATCTGTCCAGAACCTCTTCAGACCACTCTCCCCTTCTGATTAAAATATCATTTATGATAAGAGGTATAACACCCTCTTATAGATTTATTAATGCCTGGACTGATCATCTCACTTTTTTAAATGTGGTTAAAGCAAGTTGGAGTATTCCTTTTGGGGGGTGGGGACAACCCACTCACTAAGTTATGGAGATTACAGAAAAATCTAGCAAAAAATTTAAGGAGGTGGAATAAAGAGGTATTTGGAAATGTTTTCTAGTAGGTCAGTATGGTAGAAAGAAATTTATCCAGATTGGAATGTGAACTAGCTGATGGGATGGAGAATGAACATCTGTTAATTGAGGCATAAGGCCAATTATCAAAGGCTATAGAGGTGGAAGAGAAATACCTAAAATAAAAAGCTGCAGTGAATAAATTTCTTTATGGAGATAGGAAATCAAAATATTTCCATGCTCTTATTAAGTACAGAAGACGATGTAATGCAGTAATCAGCATTAAAAACAACCAAGGACAACTGATGTCTGACCGCTTGTTAATTGCTCAGAGTGTTGTACATCATTTTTAAACTTTATTGTCAGCTACTTCAAATGATACCCCCAAAATTCACACTGAGTTGTTCATTGGTGATAGGGAGTATGTAAAAGAACTATAGTTAACATGTGTTCCTGATGAAGTTAAAATTTGGAAGGCATTGAGCACTATTGATGGTAACAAAGCTGCTAGTCCTAAGGGTATACTGCTGACTTTTATAAGAAAAGCTTGGGATGTTGTTAAGGGTATGTTATAGCTGCTATTCAATCCTTTTTCTCTGGTACTTCTCCGCCCAATTATTTTTCCTCAACCACCATTATCTTAAACCCTAAAGGATAAAAGAAGTCCAACTGAAAGGATTTCAAGCCAAAGTTTGACCAATACCTACAACAAAATCATTAGCAAAATCATGGTACACAGAATTCAGCCACATCTCCATAAACTCATTTCTCCACACCAATCAGCTTTTGTTCAAGGTAGAACCATCTCAGATAGTATTTTGCTTGCACAGGAATTGATTTTAGATATTGATAAACCTTGCAGAGGTAATAATTTAATTTGTAAGCTGGATCTCAAGAAGGCATATGACTCTATCAACTGGAACTTCATTGATAGTGTCCTGGATGTAAGGGGCTTCAACCCCACCTTCTGTTCTTTTATTCAAAGATAGATTTCTAACACTACATATAGTGTACTCCTTAATTGAACTTCTCAAGGTTGGGGCATCAAACAAGGGGACCCCCTCTCCCCAAAAATCTATATTATGGCTTTTGATTACTTCTCAAGGATTTTAAGTTTAGCTCATACTAATCATCCTTATATGTGTTTTCATCACAGCTCTACTCCTGTAATCATCCATCTTGCTTATGCTGATGATGTAATCATTTTTACTAATGGCAGTAAACAAGCTGTTAGAGAAAATATGCAAATCCTATTACAATTGGAGGAAGTGGTTGGATTGGAACTGAATAAAGAGAAGTGTCAATTTCTAGCTGGGAAACAACTGAATATCCACAATAAGAACTGGATTAAAAATTTTATTGGTTTCTCTTATACAGCCTTACCTCTGAATTATCTTAGGGTACAATTGATGAAAGGCAGAATGAAGCAAATCCATTATGATACAGTCATTAATAAGATTGCCTCTTATATCAATTGTTGGACTAATACTTTTATGTCCAATGGAGGTAGAGTGATCTTATTAAAAAGCATCCTCACTACTCTTCCTCTTTACACTCTTCAAATGATTAGAATGAAGAAAAGCACCCAAAAATTTCTGGTAATCACTTTTAATAAATTTCTATGGGAAGGAAAACATAAACAAAGACACTAGCAATATGGAATAAGCTTTGTAAACCTATCGATGCTGGAGGTATAGGTTTTAAAAGTTTTCAGCACATGAGCCTGATTTTTTATAGTAAACAATGGATTAAATTCAGAAGGAAGAACACTCTCTAGGCCTAGTACTAATGGGATAATTATTGTAAGAGAATTGATCCATGCATGGCTGATACCAAACTGGGGGATTCTAAGCATTGGAAGAGCTTGCTGAAGGTTAAAGATTATACAAATACTCCTTTTTAACTGGGAAGTAGGTGAAGGGAAGATTGATTTTTGGCTGGATAATTGGCTTATTGAGGTGAGTATTCCATATTTATCTCACATGTCTGTGACCACACCTTTTGCTATGGCCAATTGTTGGCAGAAAAATTAGTGAATGTTCCTTTACTAAGTACACTAGTGGGTTCAAATATCCTGAAAGACATGATTTCTATTCCTATAGAACCTAACAGGCCTGATAAATTAATTACCAAAAATCCTCCCAATTAATCCCTAAATACTTATATACTCTCTACCACTCAGCCTTACCCTTCTAACTTTTGGGGGAACTACATTTGGGGAAACAAGCTCACTCCTTCTATGTCATTCTTCAGTTTGAGGTTGTTCAAGAAGTTTCTTCCTGTTGATGATATTCTTAAGATGAAGGGTTTAAGAGGTGCTTCTAGATGTTGGATGTGTCATTCTGACGAAGAAACTTTATTACACCTTTTTTTACACTGCACAGTAACTAGAGAAATATGGACAACTATTTTTGATCATTTTAAGCTTAATCATCTATTACACAAGTGGTGCATCGGGGAGGCTTGTTTGACAGATTGGAAAGATCAACATATGTTTTACATCCCCCTCATTATTAGCTGGTTCATATGGATGGCATGAAATAAAGCAAAATATGAAGAGGTTTCCTGTCAAGCTAGAAAGGTGGTAGTAGATTATTGTAGCTACCTTAAGAAAATCATTTCTTCTTCCCCATTGAAACTACCAAGGAAGGATAAAATTTATGTGATCCATTGGTGTAAGACTTCCCCTAATTGGGTCAAGAATAACACAGATGGTAGTTTTTCCTCTTTGACTGCTGTGAATGGTGGTGTCTGCAGAAACTCACAGGGTCAAATACTATGGTGTTTTCAATCTCTTATTTGCTCTTCTTCAGCTTTGGAAACTAAATTTGCTGCTGTATTTTGGGCCCTAAAAACTGTCATTCTCTTAAGGTATAATTACATTGTGATTGAATCAGATGCACTTCATCTTATAAATATCTTGATGGGCTTCTCTTCTCCCGCTTGGCAATTGATTTATTGGTCCAGAAGAATCCTTTCTCTCACAAAAGGATTAAATATACAATGAAGTAGCATTTATAGGGAAGGTAACAAACTAGCTAATTGGTTGGCCAAGAATGCTGCTTCTTTAGAACTTACTATTTTTTGTACCTCTCCTTTTGGTCTTTTGAAATCCTTACTTTTTAGGGATTCTCTCCACCTACCCTACATCAGATGCAACTAAACATTGGTGGCAATATATTTTCCTTTTTTGGCTATATATATATATATATATATATATATATATATATATATATATATATATATTATAGCAGCTCCCCTGCTGGTAACGAGGACTACTAGGAGGAGGAATTCATTCACTAAAGAGTTATTACAAAAGTCTCAAAAATGGGAGACCCAACAAGTCACTCTCCAACAAAAAAAAAACTTAAGGGAAGCACTTTACTAATTACAGGAATTTCAGAATTTAAACCAGATCTAGCTAACCATTTAGTTGGTCGATTACCCTCCCTATGTATGAAAAGAAAACGAGTAAGTAAGGTTTTGGAAATCTTGTAAATTTTCTGGATCCACCTTATCAGATGCCAAGGACAACTGATATTTTGAGAGATGATATCAACAAGCTATTGGAGTCAAACTCCACAATAATTCTGTGTAGTTGGCACTAATCAGCTATATAAAGGATCCAAAAAATTTCAATAGCCTCAGCTTCAAGTGCATCCCTGGCTAAAGTAGGTGTTGAGAAGAATAGGAGGCACTTCTCTTGCCAATTTTTGAAAAATCCCACCAATGCCAGCATCAGGATAGGTGAAACTGCCATCTGTATTTGCTTTAATCCAACTAGCCTTAGGTTTATGCAAAAATATCATAAATTATTTAGTGATGGGGTAGGATAATGGTAAAAACCAAGCACAATATTAGGGAATTTCATTAGCTTGATGACCTTACTGAGGTAGGAAAGACAGTGAGATGAGACCACCTTGTAATCCAAAAGTTTCTCCTCATATTTGTGTTGATTTCTGGCCAACCACACAAACCAGGCAATAACACAAGGAATGGTTGACAACTTAAGTTGGTTCCAGTCGAACCAGCAATCAATAAAATTTTTTTAGGATTGATTATGGCGAGGGTAGAAATATGGGATAACACTTCTTGCCAGATTAGTTGAACAAATAAGCAATTGAAGAAGCGATGAGAAATAGATTCTTCTTCCTATCTAGATAATAAACAACAAAAGGGACCCCTTAAGCCTTTAAGCTTAAGTATTTCATCAGTAGGAATGAGGTTATGAAATATTCTCCAACAGAAAAAGGACACAGAGGGAGAGTGAAATTTCCCCCATTAGAATTTACCCCAATGAACTTGTTGACCCATATCAATGAGGGGGTATATGTAGGCTGACACAGATTGAGAAATGTTGCTCTTTACAATCAGTGCATCATCTTTCTGAGTGTTCATTGTTTGGATTCATCAGCAAGGCCTCAGTTACAGACTCTCTGTGTTGAGGAGGCTGTTGAAGGCATTGTAGAAGTTGTCTCCCCTCATGGAGATGATGTGATCCCACCAGAGAGGCCATTTTTTATTCAACACTATGCTAAAGATGTTGCTGAAAACATTTTGGCCTCACACTCAATTAATGAAGAGGATTTAGAGAATGATGTCGATTCTACTGTAATTTTCAGAGGATATGAGGTACCAAACATGACAAGATGTGAACTTGTGAGACATGCTTTGGATGACAGTATGGTGCATCAACTTAACAAGGAGTTAGAAGGGGAATGGCAATTCCAAAAGCACTAAAAGAAGAGAAAAGGGTTATTGGAACTCAAAAACTTATAACAAGATGATTTTGCTAGTAGCTCAGTGAATTTTTGTTAGACTCTCTCTCTAGAACTAGGAGAAGAAGTAAAATAAACAATGATTAACATATTGTGTTCGAATGTTAGGGGATTCACTCATCCAAGGTCCCTTAAAAAGATCCTACAGTTCAATAGGATGTACAAATTCAGGTGTATGGCTATTTTGGAACCCATGGTTACTAAACATCATATCAGAATTCTCAAGAAACTACCTGGCTTTCACTTTTACTCCAACCTCAACAATTAAATCTGGCTACTTTGTAGAAAAGAACTTACATTACAAGTATTGGTTGTTCATCCACAATACCTCCATATTTGCTTTAACATAGCTGGTCACTCTGGTCATGCTACTTTTATCTATGTTGGTTGCTCTACTGTTGCTAGACATGAACTTTGGCAAAATCTTATACAACTCAGTCATTCCTTGCATACCAAATGGCTTGTTGGAGGAGATTTTAACTCATAGCTACACCTTGGGAAAATTCTTGTGGCAAAAGTCTAGATCCTCAAAAAATGAATATGTTCAATGACCATATGCAACAGGCTGGTCTGTAGGATTTGGGTTTTCTTTGGTCCTAAATTCACCTGGAGAAGGAGGAAATTAGGGAGAGATTGGACAGAATGCTAGTGAATGACACATGGCTTTCTGATTTTATTTATACAATTGTTCTGCACCTTCCACTCTCTGGCTCTGATCACAGACCACTTATTATTTCTATCAAATGCTCTCCAGATATACCAGAAAGCTCATTTAGATATTTAAATGTTTGGGCTTCACATCCTAATTTTTTTCCTCAGGTGGAACAAATATGGCACAGTTATAACTCTGATAACCCCTGGGTTAAACTCTGGACACTTCAGAAGAGGCTAGGAGACCATCTCAAACATTGGAATTGGAATGTCTTTGGTAATCTAAATACTAGAACTTAAAGTGTTAAAGCTAAGGTTACTGAACTGGAACTTCAATTTCAAAATGGTAAAAATTTGGAAGCTGATTTGTTTTCATCTAATGTGGAACATGTATCTATTATCCATCTTCAGGAACAATTGTTACTCTAAAAAGTAGGTGAGATCAAATTCTGTGATGGTGACAAGAATTCAAAATATTATCATGCAAGTATCAATTATAGAAGGAAATGTAATGCTATACACCAGATCAAGGATTTGGAAGGCCATTGGTTGAGAACTTTTGAAGAGATTACAGCTAGTGCAGTGAATCATTTTCAGACTAGATTGATTCAACAACTATTTGTCATAAAACCTGTTAATGACATACTTTTTCTTCTTGTCAAGAATTGCACTAACACCCTCAATCTCACAACCATTCCAGCTGAACAAGAAATGAAAGCAAATATTGAATTCATTGATAGTAATAAAGTGGCTAGTCCTTAAAGGTTTACTGTTGACATTTATAAGAAAGCTTGGCATATTATTAAAACTGAAATTATAGGGGTGGAACAGGATTACTTCAGGGGGGTAATCCTCATCAGTACTTCACTTCGTCCTCCATTGTCCTTCTCCCAAAAGACAGCAGTTGCACCAGCTGGGATCATTCTAGACCCATCAATCTTACCGCCGTGGTATCTAAAATTATTAGCAAGATCATTGTGTTTAGACTCCAACCTCATTTGGAGTTGCTGGTTAGTTCTAATCAAACAACTTTCATCCAAGAGTGAAGTTTGTTGACAATGTTCTTCTTGCCCAAGAACTGTTCCTAGATCTTGACAGAAAATGTAGAGGGGGTAATGCCATCTTCAAATTACATATTCTAAAAGCTTATGATACCATACATTGGGGTTTCATTGATGAGGTGCTAATAGCCAGAGGTTTTCCTTCTAACTTCATACTCTTAGTTCAGAAATAGCTATCTCATAACTCCAAATCCTTACTCATTAATGTTAATTCATATGGATACTTTCATTCCTCTAAGGGTATTAAACAAGGTGACCCCCTTTCCCTTACCATTTTCATCCTAGTTTTTGACTATCTATCCATAATGTTGAATGATATATCACAAACTGCCCTATACATACAATTTAACCACAAATCCAATATTATTATTAGCATTTAGCCTATGCAGATGATATGATCATTTTTCTCAATGCCACTACACATGCTATCAAATTACTAACCAACTGCCTTCAAGAATTTATGGATTGCTCTGGGATGCAGCTCAATTTGATGAAATGTCTTCTCATGCTCAGCAAATGGGTCAAGACCCCAGTTTCACAATGGATTACCAATCACACTGGCTTCAGCATCAACACTGCCCCCCTTAAGTATTTAGGTTTTTATCTAATAAAAGGGATAACCAAGCAAATTCAATTTGATGAGGTGATTACTAAGATTCACATATAGCTAAGTTGTTGGACCCCTTCCTTCCTCTCTAATGGGGGCCAGATCACTTTACTCAAAAGTGTGTTATCAACTTTCCCCTCCTACATTTTACAAATGCTAACTATGAAGAAAAGCACACACAATAGTTGTTGGAAAGAACCTTTAATAGGTTCCTATGGTCAGGCTATAGGAAACAAATGCATTAGTCCAGCTGGAATAAGATTTGTAGACCTCAAGAGAATGGAGGTTTAGGGTTCAAAAGTTTCAATCATTTGAAACATATCACCTTCTATAAATTGTGGCTTCACTTTAGAGCTCAAATCTCTCTTTGGGCTAAATTTATCCAAGGTGAATACTGCAAGGACCATCATCCAACTATAGTTGTTGAGAACTTGGAGGACTCTAGAATATGGTTAAGCATGCTCAAGTCAAAAGAC
This sequence comes from Papilionanthe hookeriana x Papilionanthe teres, assembly GCA_022702705.1. NCBI lineage: Eukaryota > Viridiplantae > Streptophyta > Magnoliopsida > Asparagales > Orchidaceae > Papilionanthe > Papilionanthe hookeriana x Papilionanthe teres. The sequence goes on along the minus strand of CM040432.1, from coordinate 75,604,595 downwards.
AAAGCTGAAGGTCTCTTTATTTGGGCAATGAGGGAAAGGAAGTTAAACATGTGGTCAGATAATTGGGGAGGCACTAGGAAACTCATTGAGCACTGCCCTTCCCCAACATGTTGCAACTTAATGTTTTGGACTGTTGGAATGGGGACTAGTGGAATGTTCAGCTATTATAAACCTAATTTAATAATCAAAAAGTTCAATGCATTACAAACATTCCTGTTGATAAATCTAGAAGAGACAAACTCATTACTAAGAAAGCTACTTCACAAACAGTCTCAGCTTATGTCTATTCTCTATTTGACCATAGGAAAAAAATTGATTGGGGGATACATATTTGAGGGAAATATTTTTCACCCTCAATATCTTTCTTTTGCTAGAGATTATTTCATCATCATATTCCCACTGATGACATTTTGAAGCTCAAAGGTTTAAGAGGACCATCTTGCTGTGTTCTGTGCAAATATCAAGAATAATCCATTCCTCAAATGTTCTTTGGTTGCCCAATTGTGTAGAAAGTCTGGAGTGCAGTTTTAGCTCAACTACATGTACCCACCATTAATCTCTCCTGAATGAATTTCATCAACTGTTGGAAGGAGTGGAATAAACTTAAAGTAGAAAGCATTCCATGTGTGATTGCCTGGTTTGTCTTGATGGCTAGAAACCAACAAAAATATGAAGAGAAACACCAAGAGGTGGAGATGGTAGCTACAAACTGTCTAACCTATTTGAAGAAATTTATTCACTTGAAAAATTTTTCCCAACCTACTCTTATCTGGAGAACTGAGATGACCACTTCATCTATGTAAACTTCTGGTATTTTGGCTTAAACCTGCTAAAGTTTGGGTCAAGGTTAATACAGATGGCAGCTACTTCCATAATGATGCAGGTATAGGTGCTGTGTTCAGAGATTGGCAAGGTAAATGCCTTCTCTTCCTACAATCTCCTGTTTTTTCTCTAGATGCACTTGAAGCCGAAGCAATTGCAGTCTATTGGGCCCTCTTTATCTCTCACAGAAATCAATTCCAGAGGCGCATCATTGAAGCTGACTCCCAACTGTTAGTCCACATCTTTATATACAAAATCCCCTGTCCTTGGAATCTCTTGAACTGGGCCCATAAAATTGAACAGATTGCTAGTACACTCACAGTATCATATCAGTTTATTTACATGGAAGGCAAAAAGCCTGCAAATTGGCTTGCTAAAGTAGGAATGTCTTTTGAGATTCCTGTAATTTCCACTAATGTGTCTCGTAATCTTTTGTTTTTTCTTGCTGGAGACCTTTAGGTTTGCCTTATTTTAAATTTATGTAACTTTTTAAATATTTTGAATGAATTTGTTCCATCATTGAGTACCCCCCTCCTACGAGTTTGGACTTTGCTCTATAGATATATATATATATATATACTAAAGTAAATTATATTTCAACCAACAAATTTTCCTTTTGGTGATCGATACGAGTATTGAGTAGTATACCTGTCTCTCGGGATAGCGTATGACTTGCGATGTTATGCTCGATTACTTATACTACCAAATATATGGGATCAATTTAATCTCAATCTTCAAAAATTAAAATGTTATTTTAAAATATGAAAATTTTATATACATTAAATTAAATCATATTTTGAAAGTGACCGACATATTTTATAGGAAATCATAGGTATGGTAACATCTTGGCATGGACATATACACTGATATAAGCATGTAAAAATATGCAGTTTTATATAATTACTTTTGCATTTACATATTTTGCTCATATCTTTGATGTTTAATTTATTTTTTTATACTTGTACGAGAATTTAGTAAATATTTTATTAAATTTATTTGCTCTTCACTATGTTCCACATATGTCGGTCGCCAAAAGGGAATGAGGATCATTGTTTTAAAATAGATTTAACTTAATATATACAATTTTGAAAAATTTCATTTTTAATTTTTGAAAATATGAAATCAAACTGATCTCATACACGTGATAGTTTAAATAATCAAGAACTTCACCGCAAGCCATGTATCTATCCCGAAGAATGGATGCATTGCTTGGTGGTGAGGCTTGATCAAATAAACTAAAGAATTTATGAAATTCATTTAGTCTGTGAACCATTTATGTTGACCGACAATTTCCTCTATCAAATATGAAGGAATTAGATAAGTTTTATATTAATATGGGGTCTTTATGATTCCTATAAGGGTAAGCCCCTATAGTTAATTACATCTTGGATAACGGAAGTTACCTAAGAAAACCCTTAATAACGATCAGGAAATATTATTTTCATGACTTCCAAAAGATAGGATTCTTCAAGAAAATGTGATAATAGGAAATCTAATAGGTAAGTGGCTTAAATTTCGGAATAATTATTATAGAAATCCAAAGGAAGAGAAAGCTAGGGAAAAGACAGAGATCCAAGGAATGTCTCATAGTTTTCCCAAACTATCTTATGGTTTGGCTTCGATTTGAGATATTTATTTAATGTTTCATACTTCCAATTTTATTATTTAGGGCTTACATTCACTTGATCATGTGAACAGCCTGGAAGATAGGAGGATTTGTCATACCGGATGACAACCTCAGAACCTAAGAAGAGTTAGGGCTTATATTGCTTGAAGTGCAAAGGACTAAAGAGATAAGGTGGGGGTTTATGCTGCACTAGAAAATCTACCTCGATGTCCTATGTCTTGTTATTTAATTCTAAGGAGTTTTGTTGTTGAAGATGGTCGTGTTACCTACTATGCATGCTCTAAGCTCCTCATCGTAGCAGGTTTGTAGAAGTGTCAAATTGAGTAGATGAGGAAAGTTTCATGTTTCAGAAAGGGTTTAAATTGAAATGTCTTAATGTCTTATTTAGGGAATATTTAAGTTAATTATAGCGACACCGGTTAGGATCGCACAATTGCCTCATTCTGACAGTACTATTTTCTTCGGATTCACTTAGTCTAAATGAATTTACTAAACTTAACTAAATGAGTTCCATAACTTCATTTAGATCATGAGAAATCTCGTCAACAGCCATAAGTTGCATCCTACGAGGAATTCCTGATCATCTGATAAAGATGTTTTAATTTAATTTCTCTTGTTATTTTGTTTTGTTTGTAATTAAATTTTGAGTTGTCTTATATTTTGACTGTTGCGGCGGTGAATTTTATCTTCGTTTTATTTTAATTTTTGATTTTGGTTTCAGTTTTGTGGCTATCCTAAAAGTTCTAGTTTTCATGCAAGGTGAAACTTCTTATTTAACATGAAAACTTGTAAACAATAAAATTAAAGTAAAGGAAGTACTAAAAATAAGGTAATGTAAACTTGAAAAAGTGTCTATCGATTCTTCTCGTTCCTTCACCTGAAACGCTAGTATCCTTTGCAATAAACATTTATAATTTGCAGGAAAGTAAAGCCTATAAATAGTTTTGTCAAAGGCCTACAAAATCCTATGTCATAACTCGGTGAGTCCTATTTAATTCATTTGAGAGATGATTTCCTTTAATAAGTTTGATAGGCTCAGTAGTCCTACAAAATATCCAGAAGACTTGTGAAAAGATCCAGCGAGTACCTGGATTTGTTTCACAACCCTTTTGAAAGTTCAGATGAACTTATCATACTCACTAAATGATACATCTATTTCATACCCTTATGCTCAATAAACATTGATGTTTTAATCATCCCAAAAAGTTGGGTAACTATCACTTGTTATTTTGTTTATAAATTATGTGAGTAAATGCCTCTAGGGACAAATTTGATTCATTAAGAATTCTAACCAGTTTTCTTCTTATTTGGGCTTGTAGTGTTTCAAAAGGTTTAATATTAGTTAAGCTTTCTTTTCTAAACCTCATTAACAAGACTTAATTAAGCCTAGTTCACTACCAAGCCCTTAAGACTTTAGTGGGTATATTTGGAATTTGAAGAAAATATTGACTTATGTGATTATGGATCTTATCAGGATATTGAAATTATCATTGAAAATCAACTAAGGGATTAAATTAGTGGATTATTGACTTCCAAAATCAGCCCCTAACCTAAAGGATCATTTTATTTTGATTATCTTCCAAATTAAAATAATTAAGAAAATCATCAATTTATCCTTTAATATGACAAAAGTGAGATTGGTTTCTACTACTTATCCCCTTACGAGTCAATCATTCCAATATGTTTATTAAGGTCATTCCTACCCATTTACCCTTTAATTAGGCCAACAAATTAATTAATGTTAGATTTTTTTTTAAATTTCAACTTTGCCTCAAAGGCCTTAATACTCCATAATTAATCAAAATTAACTAAAATGACTTTAAAATTTTTATGTTAACCCGCTTATTAGCCAATGAAAACATCGAAGGAGAAAATGTGATTTTTTGAATTTTAATTTAATTTATATAATTATTTTAATGCAAAAATAGAGATTTTCAAAGATAATTCTATAACTAAATAAAAACACAATATTTAATTTTAAGAAAATTTGTGGAACTTCACTTGGACCAGTGAACCACTTGGACCTAATTTCATGATTTTATGAATTTTATTTTAAATATTATAATTATTTTAATTTCTAGAGTATTAATTAAATATAAAATATTATTTACGTTAAAAATTAAGTTTTATATTTTTCAAAAAATCTCTCTAAGTTTAGGAAACCTAGTGAAGTAAGTTTCATAGTTTTGTGATTTATATTTTAATTATTAGAATTATGTTAGTGTGAAATTAGGAAAAATCCATTTTTCGCCTTTACAAATTAATATCTTTATTTAGGAAGTTAGTAAAATTATTTTATTGTTCCCAAATGATCAGGAGACCAAATGTGATAATTTGATGCATTTTTATCTTTTGGTGATTTTTATTATTTTAAATTGATTTTAATAATTTTTAATTATTTTAATATTCAAAATTAGGCTTAAAAATAAAGTATTTATTTTAATCACCCTTTTATTTTTATTAAATTTCCCTGGTCACAAGAAACTCCCAAATCTAATTTTCATAATTTTCCAACTTATATTTGAATTATTAGAATTGTTTTAATAGCAAAAAAAGCTATTATAATTATTAAATTTTTTATGGGAGTTCCTCTGACCCTAATCCACATTGGAGAATAAAAATAAATTTGTTTTCCCTTATATTTAGTCCAAATTAATTTCCTTTTAGTTTTACTGTTTCGTGGAAATTAGGATTATATTTTATTATTTAAACCAAGTTGTATTTTTAATATGGTCCTTAGGACACAATTAACCTACAAAAATATTTTTATATTTTTTTGATGAGTTTTAAATTTTATAATTTTAAAATCAAAACCTACAGAATAACCTTGAAAAATAAGGATCTCCAAATAGAGATCTCCCTGCCTTTGGAAAAATCATGGATGATCCCCTATGACAAAGTGAACAAAAGCCCCAAATTTCAAGCCATTGTGAAATGTGTATGCAAATGGAGAATTAAAACACTAAATACAATATTTAATTCATTGAAAATAAAATAAACATCAAATAAGCTTGAAACTAATTCCACGTCGTTCTCCTCTATTCACTGAGCAAGAGATTATTTTTATGATTTTTCTACACCAAGATATATATTTTTAAAGGTTCACCAATTTAATTAATTCAAATAAATACCTAATTTTCTACTTATCCACAAGGCGCCAGCTCAACCTCAGCAGCTCTGAAGCCACACGCACCGTTCCGTCATTTGACGCCGCCATCCACGAAGCCATCTCGTCAGCCTGCGCTTTATGGATCATCTCCTTGTGCAACTGCATCGGCACCATCCACTGAATACATGCATGATCCAACGGCTCCTGATCATCGTTCCCAATTGACCTTATAAACCATTAACACAAAAAAATTAAGATCTCAGCCTAAACTCAACCAAATCACTTTGGGTTAGTTTCTATTGACTCATTTAACTTATGCAAACTTATCTATAAGGCTAACCTAGCCTGAAATCAACTCTATTTTCATGGAAAGTCCAAATAACCTCTGGTGGGTGAGAGAGTTCAATACCTTTTTCAGATAGGGGAGGCCTCAATCAGATGGTTGTAGCAGCTTCGTTTGGACCCAACGAACCTTCAGATGAGTCCTTAAGCTATGGTGAAATGTCTAGACCTAAATTTGACCAATGCTGATTTCAGGTGTTGATCAAACTTTAGTATGGGGGCACTCTGTGATGGGGCTTTAATGGGGGAACTTTTTCTTTCACTCTGGTGATGGTGTAGAGCAAGTTGGTTTGGGGTTTTAGGCAGTGGAGCGATGCAATTAAAACTTTTCTGGTTTCATCAGAAATTTAAGTGGGGAAATTATCTCAGGGAGAAGGTCTTGAATGGCTGGAGACAGTAGGCTTGAGCTTGAGGAGGTCTGGATGAGCTCTATTGAGATTTTGGCAGGGTTTCTTTAAGAATATTTCAGCACCTCCTCTTGGTCGTGAAGGATAGATTTTATAGCCATGGCCATTGGGCTTAGCTCAGGGCTTCCTGGTTGGTGGGATTAACTGCTTAGGTGGAATGTAGCAAGGCATAAGTGACCAATCAGGGTTGGACAGCTTAGGGGGTGAGTTTGGGTTTTGATCCAAGTGAGGTGGCTCTTGGTTTGGGCTCCTCCCACAACCAGGCCAACTGGCCAGGCTAGGGGAGGTGGTCAGTGATCAGGTGAGCCAGAGGTCAGGCCATAAGTGCATTGATTTTAAGTGGTTAACGATTCATTACAAATCTCCCTTAGGTTTACCCATTTAAAGAAGTGGATCCCCTAATTTTGGGGATCCTTGGTCCATGCCTCCCCTAGAGTGGGATAGCTAGATCTAGGCCAGTCTTTACATTCAACTTGGTGGTTGTGGAAGGTTTGGTTTAATCAATTTGGCTAGGTTTGGTCAACATAGCTCATGGGTTCAATTTTGGGTCATATGGGTTCAAGTTAGGCTAGGTTGGGTTGAAGCCTGGGTTAGGCCCAATTGATTGAGCAATAACATGTGTATGATTGTCATGAAAAATTTATAAATGGATTGGAATGATTTTGAGTTGATTTGGAAGGTGTATTTGGGGAAATTTGGGTTTTTGGTCAATTTTGGGAAATTTGGGTTAGCTTGGGTTTGGGTTATGCTAGAGTTGGGTCATGGATCAATTGATGGTTCAAAATGGTCTATAAGGATGTCATAAAGAGTTTTCAAAATTAATTTGGTGCAATTTTGGGGTGAGGGCATTCAATTTGATGGATTTTGAACATGTGACTAATTTGGGGAAAAATTAGGATTTTGTAGATTTTATTGGACTTAAGTGAGGTTTTGACTCAAATTGAGGGTAATTGATGGTTCAGAGAAATGTCATAAAGAGTTTAGAAACCAAAATTAATGGGAATTAATTGAGATTAGGTTTAATTTGGGGGAATTGGACCATAAGGTCAAAATTTGGGCTTTTGTTCAAATTAGGTCAAAAAAGTGGTTTAAATTGAAAATAGGAATATTTGGAGGGTTTTAGGAATTTTTAAGAATTTTTAGAATTTTTGTGCTAGTAGGGGTATTTTGTTAATTTTGGGGTTTTGGGCTTCTTATTGGAAATTTTGGTAAATTTGGGTTTTTATGGGTATTTTGAATGGTGAGGGATGTTTTGTGATGACTTTTGAGGGATTTTGGTAATTTTGGTTGATTTTGTGAATTTTGGGCAAAATTAGGGTTTTATGGGTAATTTGGTCAATTGGTGGAGTTTAGGGGTAAAGGGGTCAAAAGTTGAAATTTTTGGTAAAATTGGGGTTGGGAGGGATTGATAATCCATTTGAGCCATGGACTAATGGAATTCCCTATTTAGATTCTCCATATGTTGGTACTAGCCAAACCCTATCCTGGGGTTAAAAGCTTAGGGAAACCACCCACAAGAGTTTCTAAAAAAATAGGGGATCAAGTATAAGGAAGCTTGGTTTAGGGTTGTGAGGTAGTGTGTGAGAGTGCAATGTGCCAGTGTGTGTGTAAGCCTCACTCTAACTACTCAGGGTATGTACTAAGGCTTAACCATCCTGTAAGGAACTTCTCTTGAGCTTCCTAATGCTTGGTCTCATCCTCCTAAGCATTCAGAGGTTAGACTTTAAGCATTTGAAAACCTTAAGTGAAGCATAGAGGTGTTTTAATTTTCTTTGGGGTAAGGGTTCCATTACTAGTCTTCTAAGATAGTCGCCATGAAAGTCCTATGGCTAGACCCTAGTATGTTATAAAGAGAGACTGTACATCAACAAAAATGAGGTCATCAAATTGCCCCCAATAGGTGTGGTGTGCTGAATAGGCACACCGCACGTATTGGTGTTGACCGACGAAATCAACAAATACAACACAACTATTTGAGCTAAGACTAAAGACAAAACATAGAATTCAACAAGGAAGTTTCTACTGGGGATTATCTTGATAGGGAACCTTCAACATCAGGGAACTCTCATTGGGGAAGGGAAATGGAATACCTTCATTAGGGAGTTATGAATTTCAAGCCTCCAAACTCTGAAAAGTCTGATTTTATTCAATTTGAAATTGGAATGGAGGTTAGAATTCTGATTTGACTTGATTTCAAATTAAATTTTGAGTTTTGAATTTGATTTTGAACTTTAAAGAATTTATGGAAATTTATGGAATTCATGGAATTTTGACTTTGATTTGATTTTGAAAATTTTCATTTTGTGGGAGTCTTCGAGTTTAAGTGAGTGTAGAGAGCATAGTCGGAATTTAGGTACCAACCTCAAAAATGAGATTTAGAATTTAGGTACTGACCTCAAAATTTCTTGGGTGTGGAAGATTTCTTGGATAGAATACAACAATTTAGGGATTTTTTTAAGGAATCAAACGACTGTGCTCTGATCCTGGAATTTCATGAAAGGCAGAAAATTTCTCAAGTTATGGATATTTTAGGATTTTAAGGAATCATACGACTATGTTCTGACCCTGGAACTTCATGGAAAGTAGAAAATTTATCTGATAGGATTTGTAAAATTTAAGAATTTGGAGGAATTAGATGACTAAGCACCGACCCTGAAATTTCATCGAAAGCGGAAAAACTCTCTGGTAGGATGTAAAAATTTAGGGATTTGAAGGAATCGGATGACTAATCTCCAACCCTAGAATTTCATGGAAGGCGAAAAAATTCTTGGATAGAATGTAGAAATTTAGGGAATTGAGGGAATTGGAAGACTGTGTTCCGATCTTAGAGTTTCATGGAAGGTGAAAAATTTTTTAGGATAGGATGGAAAAGTTTTGGGATTGTTTTAAAGAATCAGACGACTGTGCTCCAATCCTAGAATTTCATGGAAGGTAGAAAATTTCTTAGATAGGAATGAAAAAATTTAAGGATTTGAAGGAATCGGACGACAGAGCTTTGACCCTGGAATTTCATGAAAGGCGGAAATTTCTCGGATAGGATGTAAAAAATTTAGGGATTTTAGAATTTTTCACCATATTGAGAAGGAAAGCTCGGGGACTCACATCTAACTCAAGAGGTAGCAGAGTGTTACATTTGGAAGGAAAGCTCAGGGACTCACATCCAACCCAAGAGGCGATGAAAGGGAAACAAAATTTAGGTACTGATCCCAGAATTTTATGTGAACAAATCTAGAGAGAATTTGATGTTGATCCTCGAAGAAAGTAGAATTGTGCAATTCGGCTAAGACTTGTAGCTATTGCGAGTTTCGTGGAATTTGGTGACATTTTGGATTCGTGAGAAGTGATGTTGTGTAAAGTGCCAAATTGTGCAGAGTGCTTTTAGAGATGTAGAAACTAGGAATGAGCGCAGAGACTCGGAGTTTCGAGAAAGAGATAACTTATCATTTGTTTTCAATTTTTCATTTTTCATTTCATTTCACTTGAGGAATATCTGATTTCATATTTGATTTTTTTTTTATTTTGTTTTATTTTGACTTTTCCCATTTGTTATCATTTGTTTTAATTTTATTTTGTATCGTTCTTTGTTCGTTTTAATTTGAGACCAACGTATGGTCTTGTGGCTTTTCAACCATTACGCTAGAAGAAACACTACCGAAAAATTTGGTGAGCTGAAATAGAAATCGTCATTATTTTTGCTGATGATAGTAGTACAACTGATCATACTGACAAGCATCCAAAAGTTGATCGAGTGTACATAATTGAACAAAACTGACATATCATATCATGTTGGTACAGAAAGCGGTGACAACTGCTGTGAACTGGTGCAAGAGGTAGTAGAACTCTACCTTCTGAGGCTGCCCAATGAACAAGCCACCTACCAAGGCCACGTTCCGGAACAACAGTCCCCTCGTGAACACCCAGAGGTACTGCTGTCACAGCGGCAAGGGACAAAGGCTTTCTAACTCTAGATCTGGCTCGTAGTAGAAAGGCACCTTATCTTCATTCATCCTCGTGGAAGTGACTGAAACGCTTTGTCCTACGACTCCTTGGATGCAGTGCTTTGCAGGTTCTACCCCGTTTCATTTTAGCACTAACACTGATCCGACTGGTCAAGGGATCTCAACGGAACATCATTACTCTCCTAGACTAATAATCTTGATTTCCCGGTCGAACAATATTATACATTCAATTATAAATGAGACCGTACATAAAGGCCTCCCAAAATCATGATTGTCGATATGAGGTGGGATACAATTCTCATCCTAAAAAATGTTTATGATGCAGTTGTTGGGAATACAGTATGCAGGCAACACATGCCACTTAACCATCGTCTTTATCATCTTCTCTATTTGTGGCGGCATCATATCCACGTCATCATGATGTAGAATCCCTGGGGGATTACCGTGTTAATCTTTTGCAAAATTATAGCAGCACCCATACTGAATGGTGACCCTGCCTTTTCCCCTTTTCCATTTCGTTGGCTCTGTTTACGTCCTCTCCTTCAAACGACCTGCTTTGCCCAAATCTTGAAGGCTGAAAACACTGTCCAAAATTTTCTCTTGATCAGTCCTGGAAAATACATCTGTTTAAAGCTCGAGACCTTCCAAAATATTAACAAATTTTCCTTGGATTTCCTCGTAGTTCTGGAATTCATTCCTCCTGATTCTTCTGATCTTAGCCATCACATAGTCCAAAACTCCTCACTATAGCAGTGCAGAATGAACTATTGCACGTAGGTTTATATGTCAAGATGTTCTCTACTACTGAGTAGCATCGAGGATGTTACATACGCATCGAATGTGTCGTACTCCAACGTTAGGACATGAAATTGCGGGCATTCCGAAAATACCCCTGTGATTGAAGGCTTTCTAGGTAGACTCAAGTTGCAAGTCGAGCACCCATTAAAAATTTCTACCATTGGGTCCCATGTTGGTGCAGGGTTCTCAGTAATCTCTGGGTCTATCTCTATGCGTGTTGAGTGATCCCCAATAAATATATGTGCTTACAAATATGACATGAAAATTGGCAACGACACCAAAAACTTGGTCCCGTCCAGTAGATATATGTATGTGTGCCAAAAACTCAACTCCAGACCAAATATATGTGATTTAGATATGAAAATTATGATTTTATATTATGGGATACTACGCAAGTATAAGTATCGTTTATCAAGTAATATAGGACTTTCTAATTAAGCCCCGAGATATCGAACCTACAGGGAAAATGTTAAATCATTAAAGGAATCAGAGAAATTATCTTTTTACTTTCTTTGATTATTTTCAAAAAAGTATGTCTTAATTTTGAAAAGTTTTGAAGGTTGATATGTCTTTTGAAATTTTCTTAATAAAATGCTAAACAAAAAATTAATATTACAATACCTAATAACACTGGATCTAAAATACTATTAACTAGAATATTTTTTTCTTTCCTTTCATGAAGTAGTAATAATTCTTAAAGTATTGTTGTGGAAGTATTCAAATTTTTGTTGTGACAGATAGAATCAAATGTGTTCTTTACCCTTACTTTGTTCTATAAAGAACATAGGTTAATTTGAAATTTATATAATTTTGAATATGGTTAGGCAGGGAAGATACCAGTCTCTCACTCTAGACTTCCCTCGATTCCCACCACCTGGGGGCTAACTTCTCATAACAAAACTCAAAACTTCAAACCTAATTAGTGGTTTTAGCCTGTCACTCTAAAATCCTCTAATTTTACTCCCTTTCATAAAAATATCTTCTAATATTACATTCAATTATATGGACTACATTTCTCACCCATATAATTGCATGTGATTCCTACTAACTTTTATGAGACAATACCACATTGGATCTTACATAATTTCAAGAAATTTTTCAACTTAATAGGCCAAATTAAGAAGTAAACAAAGTTTTTAGAATCAATCTTCACAACTTCTTCCAACTTTTAAACACTTATACTTTCCACAACAATTCTTTGTAAATTAATTACTTCTCCATTTAAGAAAGAAAAAGATAAAGTAAACTACTCAGAATGCATTGAGAAAATATAAAAAACACATTGATTTGAAATTAAAAACAATAGGAAAAATAATAAACGAAAACAAGTATTAATAAACTAAATAAAAGTAAACACTTATCTGAAAATCCTCTCCACAAGACTAAAGAAGTTCCTCTGAAACTTTGACTCTTCGCTAAACTACTTCTCAGAGCAAGTCTCCCAACTCCGTTGACTCAGAATACATACTTCAGACTTCAATAAAAACTAAACTAAAAAAAAGAAAAGAAGTGGGAAGAAAAATACTTCACTCCGACCCTTTTCTCCTTTCTACTCTCTACTCTTACTCTAAAATAAAAACTCTTAAAATTGCAGTGGAAGAACAAAAGGAAAAAAAGAAAGAAAGAACCCTTCAAAATACAAAGGAAGAATCTCTTAATCTTTCCTAAGACTCTCTTTAAATAGTAAACCAAAAGGTGCCTTGGTGTCTCTTCAAAATGTGATCAGATTCGATGTATCTACCAAGGAACACACCCCTTCATTCAAACTTGCCACCCAATGGAAGTTATGGACGTTACCACCAAGAGTTGCATCCCATCCCCTTTGAAATTGGCGCTAAATCCATTTGAAATTCTATTTTTAACTGTGGCGGCTAAGCACCGGCCCAGCGGCGCTTAGCAGCCAGTGCCAAATTTTTTATTTTTCATTTTTTTTGCTCCAAATTTGATCCAATTTTGTTCCTTTCATTATGACCATCCATTTTCATCATACCTGCAAGAAAAACACAAAATACCTTCAATTAAAGTGCAATATCATTAAAAATAGGTACAAAAATGTGCATAAAAATATGATATATTTTAGGTGTATCAAAATCCCCCAAACTTAAAATGTTACTTGTCATCAAGTGACAGTTAATCTCATAGAACATCTTAGCATGTAAATTATGAAATGAGTTCCTTAGGAAGATAACAAAATTTTGTTCTAGAAATGGAATAGTCCAGTTTAGAAAAAATTTCAGTAATTAAAACCAACTTAAAGTTTAGAAAATTCTTAAGTAAAAGAAAAGTGATAAATATAAGTCTCTACCTAATTCAGAAATATTTGTAGATTTTTCAAAATATAGGATTCAATTATTTATTTTTCTCACATAAAAAATCTTTATTTAAAAAAAATAATTTTACTTTCTATATTACAACTTGAACCTTTGGATTTTCTCTAAACTTATATCTTCAACTTTAGGTATGAAACTAATTTTTGATTAGGCCCTTAAATCCTCAAGCTTCTCTTCCCTTTTCATAAACTATTTTTTTCACTTTTTTTTATAAGGCAAGGATTACTATATCTGGACAGACCTTTAATGATTTTGAATTCTATCCATCCATTTAAAATAAAGATCAGATATATATCTTTCACTTAAAAATCATAATAATAATATTTGAAAATTATTCTTCAATAAAAGAAATTTAAGCTTGGAAGAATAAAAGTTAAATCTTTTATTTATCAAAAAATACAAAACTTCTTACTAAAGATAGTTTAACTTTATTTAACACCTCTTCATTCAGAAAATTTTAACTTTAAGTTTTTCATGATTACTATAAATTTTAACTAAAGTATATTATTCATTTCTACATTCAAAATTTTGTTCCCCTAATATAACTTCATGTACATAATTGTTCTCAATCAAAAATAAGATTTATTTTTAAGTATTCTTAAGAATCAAATAAAATTTTAGGTTTTTGAAAATCTTTGTTTTTAAAATCCCCCCAAACTTTAAATTTTTAATTAAGATAAAACATTTAAGCATAAGAAATGATACAGGGGTGAGAAATAAAAACTAACGTATCATTCTTGCAGGAATTTTTAAAATCCTAATATGCAAGTATAACAATTTAAATACAGGGCTAAAATGAAATCAAACTTAGTTTTTTCAAAATATTTTTCTCTTTTTTTTAATAATAAGAAAAGTAAAAATTTCAGAAGACTTCTACAGTAGTGGAGGTTTTCAAAGCGAATACACACCAACTAAAATAACACACTGATACAAATTACAGATGATAATGGGATTTGAAGAATTTTAAACATGTAGTTTTCCTAAGTAGAAGTTCCTAATAGAGGTTTATAATTTCCTAATAGTTTATGGAATTAAAGTACACACTACTAAAAACTCTGACATAACATACACATAAAAACATTTACTATTACACTACCACACAACAACATATAAAACAACAATAAAACAACAACAATACCTGAATATGCATAACAGATAAACAGTACAACTACAATCTTCATACTATCAAGGTTCACATCACAACACAATCATCAAACAAAATACTGGATAAAGTACACAGTGACACAACACATCAATACAACAACTAAGACAAACAACATATATCTACTCTTCATCCTCATCATCATAATCATCTTTTTCGTTCCAATCTCTGGATGGCACATAAGGTATATAGAATGGATGAGGTGGCATCTCAGCACTCTGATCTCCTCTATTCAGTCTATCCAAATATTGCTGATAATTCTCCTCATATTCATCATGTTTTACAATATATCTCTCAACATTATCCAGCTTACCATCCATATCTCTCACATGCTCTCGAGTAAGACTCACTTTTTTTAAAATATTTCTTAATAAACCAGTCTATGAATCAGTAGATGACGAAGCACGTGAAGTAGAAGCACGAGAAGCAGAAGCAGTAGAAGCCCTACCAAATCCTCCTCTCCAACCAAACTCTGAATCTACAGTGTAAGAACCATCGTTTACACTGGTAATTGGTCTCAATGGCTGAAGTCCCTCTTCCCAGGTTTCAAATTTCACTCCAGATCTTTCACAAAGAAGGAAATCCCATACCTGCAGTCATGTTTGATCTAGCACAGTTCAAAACATAATCATAAATTATAGTTCCAATATCAATAGGCTTGCCATGCTGAATACAATGGTTCAACACCGCCCTTTCTCTCGTCACTTCACTGGTATGACTTGAAGGTAACAACTGATGAGATAAAATAGTGCCATGCCTTAGAAATGGCATTCAATTTGGAAGCAGGACAGTTCACTCTTCTGTCATTTGTAATTTTCCATAATCCTCTTCCATCAGTCAGAAACTCCATAATCTCATCTAATTCACCTTCCGAAGAATGATAGTAAGAATAAAAACAGAACATATCAGGAGGTAGTCTATAAAAGGTATTGATTGCACCTGAAGAGAAGTTTACTTCATGCCTCCAAACCATCACCTGATTTTCCTCTGCAACAGGTAAATTTACATAAAATTCTCTTACCGTAGAAACAACAGCAATAGTGGAGAAGCAATAGTAATTCTGCTAGTTTCTTCTTGCAATTAAATCTTCAATCACCTCTCCTGGCTTACTAAACACTCGCTCAGGAATCAACTTACGTGATTACAATGCATCGACGTATCGTTCCTCAGCCCTCAAACTAACAAATTTTTCAGAATCAAAGTTCGTCTTCTCTAGTGCATGCTTTGACTTTGGAGCCATCTCTAAAAATTCACGAAAAATTCACCATAAATTCCAAAATCAAACTTAACTTCCTAAATTATCTTCCAAAAGATATTTTCACTAAATCCAAGCAATTTATCAAGCTTTTCCTCAAATTTTTACCATGAATAGTGATTTTAATATTTTCCATAACGTACTCAAAGTACATGGTGAAATTAAAAAATTTTTACTTAGGAGTAGTGCTCTTACCTCAAGGAATCCAAATCTAACAATTTTTGTTGAGATCGGCTCTTAAATGATCCACAATATGATACCATAGGCTCCTCTTTTGCGGCAAAGCAAAGGTTGAAGATGATGGGGCGGTTAAAAATGGCAATTTTCAGGTTTTTAACCTTCGGGAATCAATTTTCGCGAACTGGCGCCTAAGCGTGAACTATCGGCGCTTAGCCGTGAAATATGGCGCATAAGCGCCGGCATTCTGGCGCTTAGTCGCCAGTACCCAAATTTTTATAATTAAGGTATATGCAATAAATCACTTTGTTAATTACCCTTAATTAGTCCACAATAATTAATACTCCCCACAAATCTTCTAATACTCCAAATCAAAGTTAAATAACCAATGATTCCACACAAATTTCACAAAAAACAATCTTATATTAAAACACACATAACACTTAATACATTACTAGAAATTTTATCAAACATAAAGGATAAAACTCTCAAAATACAAGACACTATAATCTTAATCTGATAAGTGTACATCTCTAAGATGTACCCATCACATCATCAGGCATATACTTAAATAATAAACACACCAAACGTAAACTCACAAGAACACTAACTTAACATATAAGACACTAAACAAATAGAAACAAGACACTTTTAATTCCACTCTTCATTAGGTGGAATATAACCAGGACCACTATTATTCTCATTTGACCCTTCAAGAATATAAATTTGATAGAACGGGGGATCATTGTTCATTCTTATATCATCTTCTTCAATCCATTTGTTCTTCATAGACATCGCCTTATCTATTTCTTCCACATACCTTGAATGATTGAATTGCATCTTGAGTTTCCATTCCATGTGATCCAGATTTAAAGTAATATCATTGATCTTTGCTTCCATTGAAGTCACTCGGGCTTCAATTTTTGCAATCATCTCTGCAATACCTTGAATGCTAACAGCCAGATATCCATTAAATAACTCCTTAACACTATCACTAATGAACTTACTTTTATCAGAATTATGCTTCTTCTTAATCTCGTTCTCTTAGAATGACATGGTGCTCAAAATTCTCTTCTTAGACTTCAAAAATGAAAATAGGACTTGGGGCAAGGGTTTTCCTTAAGTCAGGACCTTTTTATAGACTTGGGAGACGCTAGAATATTCTCCAACACGTTTAGAATCTCCTAAATAACTCCCAGAACTTCTCCCTCACGATCTAGGCTCTAAATTCACATGTTTCACGTATTTTATACTGTGGTGCTAAGCGCCAACTAGTCGGCGCTTAGCCGCCAGTGCACAATTTAGCACGGGTCTGCTAAGTGTCCGAATTCTCATTCTGACTTCTCCAAATCATTAATTAAGGTCAAATAAACTCTACTAAAGTTTAAAAACTCCAAATTACTACCACTAAAAACAAAAAAATAAACCAAACAAAGCAAACAAAATGCAGAAAACAAACATAAAGGAAAGCACACTGATAAATATGGGTTGCCTCCCACAAAGCACTTGTTTAACGTCTTCAGCCTGACATACCTAGAACTCATTCTGAGTGACCCAACATTAAATTCTCATCAGATTTAGATTTATTGACTGAAAAATATGGTTTAAGTCTATGTCCGTTAACTTTAAGTATTTTTCCAATCTTAGGATCTTGAATATCTACAGCTCCATAAGAATAAACTTTTATCACAATGAATGGACCCATCCACCTGGACTTAAGTTTTCCAGAAAATATTCTCTATCTAGCATTATACAGCAATACTTGTTGTCCTGGTACAAGATTTTTTGTAAGAATCTTCTGATCATGCCATAACTTCATCTTTTCTTATAAATCTTAGTATTTTCATAAGATTCATTCCTTATTTCTTCAAGCTCATTCAATTACTATAATCTTTCAAATTATGATTGAACTCTTTAATATCCCACTATGCTTTATGCTCAAGTTCAAAAGGTAAATGACAAGCTTTTCCAAAAATCATCCTATATGGGGACATTCCTATAAGTGTTCTGTATGCAGTCCTATAGGCCCACAAAGCATAATCCAGTTTAATTGACCAATCCTTTCTATTTGGATTAACAATTTTTTTTAATATTCTTTTAATTGACCAAACCACTTGTTTGCAGATGATAAGCAGCAGCAATCGATGATTAATATGATATTTCTTTGCTAACTTCCCAATAATCCCATTTCTAAAATGACTTCCCCCATCAGTTATGATTACTCTTGGTATTCCAAATTTGCAAAATATATTCTTTTCTAAAAACTTTGCAACACATTGAGCATCACATCAAGGTAAAGCAATAGCTTCAATCCATTTGGAAACATACTCTACCGCTATCAAAATATAAACATTTCTGAAAGATCGTGTAAATTATCCCATAAAATCTAATCCCCTAACATCAAATATTTCATCTTGCAAAATACAATTGAGGGGCATCTCATTTCTTCTAGAAATATACCTCTACACTGACATCTATCAAAATTTTTAATATAAACATTTACATACTTAAAAATTAAAGGACAACAAAATCCTGATTTTAATATTTTATATGCAGTTTTATCACTTCCAAAATGTCCCCCATAATCAGAATCATGACATTTTTGAATAATTTCATTAGTCTCTTCCAAAGGTAAACATCTTCGAATTATAAGATCCTTTCTTTGTTTAAATAAAAAAGGGTCATCCCAAAAATAAATCTTAGCATCAGACAAAAATTTCTTCTTTTCATGATATGTCAAACCATAAGGTATAATATTACTAACAATATAGTTTACTATGTCTGCATACCACGGAACACTCCATTCTTTAACAGTGAACGGTTTTTCATCAGGAAAATGTTCATTAATTTCTTCAATATCACAGAAAGATTTTTCTATTTCAAGCCTGGACAAATGATCAGCAATTTGATTATCAGAACCCTTCCTATCTACTATCTCAAAATCCATCTTATAAGTCTCGATTTTGCATCATTTTTCTTCATTTAGTATTTGATAGTATAATGATCAGTATGCACAACACATTTAGTTCTAATTAAATATGATCAAAATTTATCAAAGGCAAATACTACAGCTAATATCTCTTTCTCAGTAGTGGTATAATTAATTTGAGCTTCATTAAGAGTTTTACTAGCATAATAAATTACATTAAAAATTTTATCATATTTCTGACCCAAAACAGCACCAATAGCATAATCACTAGCATCACACATTAATTTAAAAGGTTTTTCCCAAATTGGTGAAATTATTACAGGTTCAGTGATTAATTTTTCTTTTAATGTTTCAAAGGCTTTATGACATTCATCATCAAAATTAAAAATTGCATCCTTTTCCAATAAACGGCATAAAGGTTTTGTAATCTTTGAAAAATCTTTGATGCAACGCTTGTAGAATCCAGCATGTCCTAAAAAACTTCTAACTCCCCTTACATTGGTTGGACAAGGTAAATTAGATATAGCTTGAATTTTTGCAGGATCTACCTCCAAACCTTTTTCTGAAATTCGATGTCCCAAAACAATTCCTCCTACTACCATAAATTGGCATTTTTCCTAATTAAGGACCAAATTAATTTCTTCACAGCATTTTAGAACTTTAGATAGATGTTCTAAACATGATTCAAATGAAATTCCAAACAGTGAAAAGTCATCCATAAAAACTTCAATCCCTTTTTCAATTAAATCACAAAAAATAGCCATCATACATCTCTGAAATGTAGCAGGGGCATTACATAAACCAAAGGGCATTCTTCTAAAAGCAAACTTACCATAAGGACTGGTAAACTTAGTTTTATCGTGATCCTCAGGAGCAATTTGAATTTGGTGGTAACCAGTATATCCATCCAGAAAACAAAAGTATTTATGCCCAGCCAGTCTACCCAACAATTGATCTAGAAAAGGGAGTGGAAAATGATCTTTGCTTGTGCCAAGGTTTAATTTTCTATAATCAATGCATATTCATCAACCTGTAACTTGTCTTGTTGGTATCATTTCATTCTTTTCAGTAACAATCACAGTTACTCCTCCTTTCTTAGGAACACAATGAATAGGACTAACCCATGCACTATCTGAAATAGTGTAGATAATTCCAGCATCCAACCACATTAAAATTTCTTTCTTAACAACTTCTTTCATGATAGGATTTAATCTCCTTTGGGGATCAGGCCGCAGTTTGCAATTATCTTCTATAAGAATTATGTGCATACAAATTTAAGGACTGATTCCTTTAATATCAGCAATTGTCCATCCAAAGGCTTTCTTGTGCTTCTTCAAATTTTCAAGCAAACTCTCTTCTTCTTTTTCAGTTAATTGAGAGGAAATTATAACAAGCATGGTTGAGGATTTACCTAGAAAAACATACTTCAAATGATTAGGAAGCATTTTTAACTCAAGTTCAGGAGGTTTTTCAATTGATGGACCATAATATTTATTTTTTTAAGTCATATCCAACAATTCAAAACATTCACGAACATACTTTAAATCTTCTTCTTGAAAATCTTTAGAATCAAATAACTCCTCTTCTTGCTTATATTCAAATTCTTCTCTTTCAACTTTCTCTTCATAAGTTGATTTGAAACGACATTCACTTAAATATTCGATAACATCCATCCTAAAACACTCATCTTCTTTACCTCTTGCAGGATATTTCATCGATTTTGAAATATTAAATGTAACAGTCTGATCATTAACCCTCATCGTTAATTCCCCTTTTTGCACATCTATCATGGCTCTGCCTATAGCTAGAAAAGGTCTCCCCAAAATTAAGGGTATCTCTTTATCTTCCTCCATATCTAACACAATGAATTCCACAGGAAAAATAAATTGATCCACTTTTACCAAAATATCTTCTATAACTCCTTTAGGATATGTGATCGAACGATCTCGCTAATTGCAGAGTTACAGTAGTCGGGGTTATTTCTCCTAGTCCCAGTCTTTTGAATATTGATAGAGTCATAAGGTTAATGCTTGCACCCAAATCACATAAAGCTTTTCTATAGAATCTGTCTCCGATTGCACATGGAATTGTGAAACTACCAGGATCTTTAAGTTTTTCAGGATGCTTTTTCTGAATTATGACACTGCACTCCTCACTAAGTGCAACAATATCATTTTCTTCAAACTTTTGCTTTTTATTAAGAATATCCTTCACAAATTTCGCATAGCTTGGCATTTTCTAGGGCTTCAGCAAATGGAATATTAACGGTAAGCTTCTTTAATATCTCCAATAATTTTGAAAATTGCTTATCCAGCTTTTGTTGACGAAGTCTCTGAGGAAATGGAGGTGTTGGTTTTTCTAAATCAACCTTAGGCGGAGAAATAGGTCTTTTAAAACATTTTGGAGCGCCCACTTTAGGTTTTTCAATCTCTTCTTTCTCTACTTCAGTCTCTTTTCGAACTCTACCTTCCAATTCTTTTCCACTTCTTAGTTGAATTGCTTTCACTTGTTCTTTATTCTTTTCTATTGGATTCACTTCAGTATTACTTGGAAGCATTCCTTGGGATCTATTACTTAAGGCATTTGCAATTTGTCCCAATTGATTTTCAATATTTCTAATGGTTGCTCCTTGAATTTGTAATTGATTTCCCATATGTAATACTACTTCTTCCATAGACAACTTCTTCTCCTTATTTTGTAAAGCATTGTTATAACCTGAAGGATAAGTTAATCTATTATTATTATTTTGGTTGTTACAATTCCCCAATGGGTTTACTTGGGTGCTCCCCCATTGTTGATTAACACCACCTTGATTATTGTTATTCCAGTTAAAATTTGGATGATTCTTCCAACCTGGGTTATAATAATTGGAATATGGGTTGTTAGGTTTGATTATAGCATTCACAGTTTCTGGTGAAGAATAAGAATCAACATTGAGCCTCATGAATTTTCTTTAATCATGAGATTTGACTGAGAAAAATTCATCCCAAATTAGTCTATCTTCCTTGATACAGCAACAACTTGATTTGCTAACATTGTAAAAGCATCATTTTAATAAACACTGGCTACCTTTTTAGGATTTAACCTTTAAGAAGGCCATTGAAAATTATTAGTAGTCATTTCTTCAATTAAAGCATAAGCATCAGAAAATGGTTTAGACATTAATGATCCACCAGCAGCAGCATCGATGATTGATCTAAGAGATCCAACTAATCCATTATAAGAAGTTTGAATTATTAACCAATCTGGTATCGCATGATGTGGACATTTCCTGAGGAGATCTTTAACTCTTTCCCATGCTTAATTTATTGATTCTCCTTCAAACAGACAAAAAGATGTTATATCATTTCTCAACTTAGCTGTCTTAGATGGTGGAAAATATTTAGCAAGGAATTTTTGTGACAGTTCACCCCAAGTTCTAATTGGTCCAGGTGCTAACGAATGTAGCCACATTTTAGCTTTATCCCTTAGTGAGAAAGGAAAAATTCTAAGTCTAATAGCATCATCCGAAACACCATCATATTTAAAAGAAGCACACAACTATAGAAAATTAGCATGATGCAAATTAGGTCTTCAGTTATTGCTCCCCCAAACTGATTATTTGACACCATTTAGATAATAGCAGGTTTAAGCTCAAAAGAATTAGCAGCTACAGCAGGGTTTTGACTACTACCACGAAGTTCATCTACTGTAGGGTTAACATAAACTCTTAAAGGTCTTAATTCTTGATGGATGCCAACATTTTGATTTTGATGATTTATCATTTCTTGAATATTATTTTCTTTTTCTGTATTTTTAATTTTTTTGATTTTTCTGATAGTTCTTTCTAATTCAGAATTGTAAGGCACAAGTCCTTCAGAACCTAAACTATGCATACAATAATAAAACAAAACAAAATACAACACACAAAAAAAAACAAAGAAAAGCAAAAATTTATACTTTCTTGATTCTCTTTAAAATGCAATCTAATTAATTTTCCCCTGCAAGGGTGCGAAAAACTTGATCCTCGATAAATATATGTGCTTACAAATATGATATGAAAATTGGTAACGACGTCAAAAACTTGGTCCCGTTTGGTAAAGATATATATGTGTGCAAAAAACTTGACTCCACACCAAATATATGTGATTTAGATATGAAAATTATGATTTTATAATATGGGATACTACGCAAGTATATGTATCGTTTATCAAGTAATATAGGACTTTCTGATTAAGCCCCAAGATATCGAACCCACAGTGAAAATGTATAATCTTTAAAGGAATCAGAGAAATTATTTTTTTTACTTTCTTTGATTGTTTTCGAAAAAGTATGTCTTGGTTTTGAAAAGTTTTGAAGGTTGATATGTGTTTTGAAATTTTCTTAATAAAATGCTAAACAAAAAATTAAAATTACAATAACTAATAACACTGGATGTAAAATACTATTAACTAGAATATCTTTTTCTTTCCTTTCATGAAGTAGTAAAAATTCTTGAAGTATTGTTGTGAAAGTATTCAAATTTTTGTTGTGACAGGTAGAAGCAAATGTGTTCTTTACCCTTACTTGGTTCTATAAAGAACATAGGTTAATTTGAAATTTATATTATTTTGAACATGGTTAGGCAGGGAAGATACCAGTCTCTCACTCTAAAGTTCCCTCGATTCCCACCACCTGGTGGCTAACTTCTCATAAAAAAACTCAAAACTTCAAACCAAATTAGGGGGTTTTAGCCTGTCACTCTAAAATCCTCTAATTTTACTCCCTTTCATAAAAAAATCTTCTAATATTACATTCAATTATATGGACTACAATTCTCACCCATATAATTGCATGTGATTCCTACTAACTTTTATGAGATAATACCGCATTGGATCTTCCATAATCTCAAGAAATTTTACAACTTAACAGGCCAAATTAAGAAGTAAACAAAGTTTTTAGAATCAATCTTCACATCTTCTTCTAACTTTTAAACACTTATACTTTCCACAACAATTCTTTGTAAATTAATTACTTCTCCATTTAAGAAAGAAAAAGATAAAGTAAACTACTCAGAATGCATTGAGAAAATATAAAAACACATTGATTTGAAATTAAAAACAATAAGAAAAATAATATACGAAAATAAGTATTAATAAACTAAATAAAAGTAACCACTTATCTGAAAATCCTCTCCACAAGACTAAGGAAGTTCCTCTGAAACTTTGACTCTTCGCTAAACTACTTCTCAGAGCAAGTCTCCCAACTTTGTTGACTCAGAATACAGACTTCAGACTTCAATAGAAACTAAGCTAAATGAAATAATAAAAGTGGGAAGACGAATACTTCACTCCGACCCTTTTCTCCCTTCTACTCTCTACTCCTACTCTAAAATAAACACTATTAAAAATGCAGTGGAAGAACAAAAGAAAAAAAAAGGAAAGAAAGAACCCTTCAAAATGCAAAGGAAGACTCTCTTAATCTTTCCTAAGACTCTCTTTAAATAGTAAACCAAAATTTGCCTTGGTGTCTCTTCAAAATGTGTCCAGATTAGATGTATCTACCAAGGAACGCACCCCTTAATTCAAACTTGCTGCCCAAAGGAAGTTATGGACGTTACCACCAAGTGTTGCATCCCATCCCCTTTGAAATTTACAACAAATCTATTTGAAATTCGATTTTTAACTGTAGCGGCTAAGCGCCGGCCAGTGCCAAATTTTTTATTTTTCATTTTATTGCTCCAATTTTGATCTAATTTTGCTCCTTTCATCATGACCATCCATTTTCATCATACCTGCAAGAAAAACACAAAATACCTTCTATTAAAGTGCAATATCATTAAAAATAGGTATAAAAATGTGCATAAAATACGATATATTTTAGGTGTATCAGTGAGCTGTCATCAGTTTCTTTCATTTCTAGCTCATAAAACTACTCTGGAATAAGCGATATCTTAGCGGCTAACTCCCAGGCTTGCCTCCTCTTCATTCTATCCAAGAGGTGACGCTTGCAGCGATTTGCATTTCTTCTTTTTGTACACACCAATGGCACGTCTGGAACACTTTCAGTTGTAGTGGCGAAAAGACCACCCTCTTTATTAGTTATAATGGATGGAATCTAACTATGTCTGCCGGTGGGAGGTGTGAGTCAACAAAACGTACAATGCCTCCATGTCTCAATGTCTTTCTGGCTTCTTCACGACCGATTTTCATCATTGATTTCATATATGCAACCTCTTCATAGCACAAGGTCCCAGCCATCTTTGAAAGCTAATACCAACTTACGACCTGACACTTCCTACACCAGAAAACTGGGGGAAATGTCAGTGGTTGGTATTTTTCATGAACAAGAATAATAATAAACTTATTATTATCATTCATTTATCAATTTATATAATTATTTTGATGCCATTATCTTATTTAATATATTTTTACAAAATTCGGAATTAGAAACTTAACAAGAGTATTTTATCTTGTGAGAAAATTTATTTTATTTTATTTTACTTAATTACAAAATTTGGATTCAGTCACAAACGCTGGTCACATGGCTTATTTCAAAACAACCGTCCCCTTTCATAAACACTTCACGTTGCATAGTACTTCTTCTAGTAGTGTCCCTTTATCGGCAACATTGGTCTATCCCCTTAATAATCCACCAGCCAGTATGACCCACCGGAGTAAACCTTCTCCACCACGAATGTTCCTTCCCAGGTTGGTTCAAATTTCTAACTATCATGCAGTATGTAAGAATAGGCCTTCTAAGAATGAGTACAAGGTCACCAACTTTGAATGACCTCGGGCGGATCAATTTATCATGTGCTTGAATCATCTTTGCTTGATAAAACTCTAAATTCTACTAGGTGAGCAATCTCTTCCCTTCGAGGTTTTACAATTATGCAAGTTGAAGTCTAGGATTCTCTTCTGCTGTTATTTGATTGGTGATGGAGATCATGAGTGATGGTAGCTGAACCTCAAAAAGAAGTACCGTCTCAGACCAGTAGAGTAGTGCGTAAGGTGTACACTGCTTTGGCGTTCTGATTGTCGTCTGATATGCCCATAACTCTTCCAACAACTTCTTGTGCCATCCATTCTTATTGTTGTAGAGTATCTTCTTCAAAAGCAGCACGAACGTCTTGTTGAAGGCTTCTGCCAAGCCATTCGCTTTTGGATAGTAGATGGTTGAATACCGCCAATCTATCCCACGTCATCTGACGAAGTTGTTGATGTTGGTATTCTTGAAAGTGGACCCATTATCTGAAATGATTCTGTGGCACACTGAAGTGGTAGAAGATCTGATTCTTGAAGTACTGTAGAACCTACTGCATTGTAACTTCTCAAAACAGAACTGTCTCTGCCTATTTGGAGAAGTAATCGGTAGCTATGAGCATAAACCTGTGTCCTTTAGAGGATGGAGGGTCTATCGGACCTACTATTTCGTGCCCCAACACTCAAATGGCCACGTGGCAATTGTGGGGCATAGAATATTCATAGGTTGGTGCCATACCACTCCATGCACTTGACTCTGAGGACATTTTTTAGCTATGTTCATACAGTCTGTCATCATTGCCGGCCAATAGTATTGAAGTTGTTTGATTTTGATTTTCATCTTCAGGCCTGACTAGTGAGCTCCACACAATCTGACATGTACTTCTCTGACAATACTTCGCTCTTCTTCTCTGCTAAGGCACCTTAGCCACATCTAATCAAAGGATCGTCTGTACAGAACATTGTCGATTAAGGAATATGACTAAGGCCTCTTCTGAATCTGATGTGCTGCTGATTTGTCTTCTGGTAACCTTCTTATTTATAGATATTCTATTAAAGACTGACGCCAATCTGTATCATCTGTCACTGCAACTAATTTCTTTTATTTTCCAAATTTTGTGTGAACTGTCAAGGTCGATCTATGACAATACTTGCTGTTATTGAACGGTGATATTTACAGAATCTTCGGGTGAACAAGCCAATTCTTTAGCAAGCTTTGCTAAAGCGTCCGCATGGGCATTTTCCGCTTGGGGAATCCTATAGAACTTCACACTGGGGATCTGATCCAACAATTTCATCATGTATTAATGATATTCTTCTAATCTTAGCTTTAGAATCTTATATTGTCATGCCACTTGTTGTATGATGAGTTTTGAGTCACCATAAATGACAATTATGTGATTTCCATTAATATTGCTAATTCTAAACTCGTGACTAAAGCTTCATACTCTACTTCGTAGTTGGTACATGGCTCTGTCAAGTGGTAAGAGAATATTAGCACTCCCTGATCTGGTTTCACAAGGATCAGACCAATTCATGCTTTGCTTGGTATCACTATTTGTTGTCCTCTGTCTCTTTTAGCGAATGATGCTCCGTCGAAGTACATTTCACAATGGTTGGTATTGGGATGTTCCACTTGTAGTATCTGCTCGCCTAGTACTTCATCGTTGAGAGGGGACTTAGCTGGTAGCGGGTGCGCTGCAAGAAAGTTTACTAGAATCTGCCCTTTGATAGTGCAAAGGAGCACAAAAGTTATATCAGATTGCAATAGTATCATTTCCCACCTTGCCAAACATCTGAAAAGTCTTGGTTGGGTCATCAAATATTGTAGCGAGTTAGCTTTCAAGATAAGGTTGACCTTATGAGAAAGCATGTAATGTCTAAGCTTCTGAGCGGTGAAAACCAAAGCTAGATAAAGATTCTCAATAGAATGATACTTTACCTCTGCCGGTATTATGTGTCGACTTAAGTAGTAGAGTTCGTTCTCCCTTCCCTCATCATTGACTTCAACAAGTAAGGCTCCGAGGGACTCGTCTAAGGCTCCGGTGTATAGTATCAACAGTCTACTAGGGATAGAGGCTGCTAAAATAGGAGGTGTCGTCGGGTATCATTTAATATTCTTGAAAGCCCGTTGGCATGGCTCTCCCTAAATGAATTTGACATATTTTTAAAGTAAGTTTGAAAAGGGTAGACACCTTCCTGACAGATTGGATATAAAGTGTCTCAAGTGTGCCAATTTACCTTGACAGGAACATAGTTGCTTCAAGGCTTTAAGAGGAGGCATTTCTAAGATAGGTCTAATCTTGTCTGGGTCAATTTTGACTCCCCAATTACGGACAATGAATCCTAGAAACTTCCTAGAAACTTCCCATAGGTCTAATCTTGAGATTGTATTGTCGTAATCATTCAAACACGTCCTCAAATCATAAAGGTGGTCATTTTTCACTTTTGCTCTTGATGATCAAGTCATCCACGTAGTATTCCACTTGATTGTGAATAAGGTCATCAAAGATTTTTTTCATTGCTCTTTGGTAAGTAGCTCTGGTGTTCTTTAACCCAAACAACATCACGGTGTAGCAGTAAATCCCAATCAGAGTTCTGAACGCTGTAAGTGTTGCATCTTCTGGTGACATCTTGATCTGGTTGTATCCTGATGATCCATTCATGAAAGAGAGGATTTCGTGTGCCGACGCAATGTCCACCGTTAGTTCTGGTATTGGTAAAGGGAATTTGTTCTTTGGACATGCCTTGTTTAAACCTCTGAAGTTGACACACACTCGTATATGCCCATTCTTCTTCTTTACTGACACAACGATGGCTAACCATGTTGGATATTGCTCTTCTCGTATGAAGTTAGCATCTATTAATTTTGTTATTTATGCTGTAACGTGCTATTCTATTTCAAGGTGCATTCTTCTGAGAGCTTGCTTAACTGGCGTTGTATTTGATCCACCCCAAGTCGGTGAACTACAACCTCTGGAGATAATTCAGGCACTTCGTCATAGTTCTAAGCAAAATAATCTTTGAATTCTGACAATAGTTTGAGTAAAATCGTAGATTCCTCGTTACTGAATAATGAACTTATTAAAGTTGGTTTGGGCTGCTCCTCAGTCCCGAGGTTGATTTCCTTCAGTTCATCAACTGTTGATTTGATTTTTTTCTTCAAACTCTGGCGAGGCATCCGCTATTGGTTGATCTTCAAATTCATCTCGAATGTCTAATAAATCTTCCTCTGATTGGCTAGTAACAACCATGCAAAATCAAGAGTCATTGATCGGACCAATTGTATCAAACTCAAGACCATATTTTGAATTTAGTTTCTTTCCTTTTGTGTTCCATAATTTTTCAAATGATAGTAGCTTATCTTTTGGCATTTTCTTTGGTATAAATCCTTGTTGAGTTAATTTTGTACACACGGAGTAACTAAAAGGTAATTCCATTAATTCATTAGAATCATTTTCTTTGAGAATTACACAAGGTTCAAAAGTAGAAGGGGAAGCTCGGTAAAACTTGATCGGTTTAAAACCATTATTAGGGACTTCCTTGACCTCCATACTCTCGATTTTTTGGGGATGGATCGGATTTAGGGTCATGGCTTGAACATAATGGTTAATCTGAATGTAGATTGAATAATATTCATTTCTTTCTGTGTCTTCGAAAGAGATCTTGAACTGAGGCTCATTCTATCTTATCATCATTGTTTCTTTATTATATTCATCCTCTTCAAATCTTCCTTCTATGTCGATGTTGATCGTCGGCTTCTTCCGTTCAACAATCTGGTGAATTCCCCTCGCCCGCATCCCTGGCGTCGACCTCGGATGCGTGTTCTAAAAGAACCTCCACCAACTCATTGCGAAGGAGTGGTTGGAGATCATTGAAGCAGAGGTGAATAGTCTCGCTCTTTTATTTATTTTGAATCTTCAACTTTGTTTGTCACAACTTCTCTTGAAAATGATATTTTTCTTTGGAGGAGCATAGTAGCCAGCGTCTTCGTGAATGCCTACTTCATGTATTGAGAATGGTTGTAGATCTTCCTTGATGCAGTTTTCTTGTCCATCTTTGCAGTGCTTGATGCATTGGTGATGCGACGATGGGACCATATTGTACTCATGAAGCCGCGGTCGACCAAGCAGGGAGTTGAACGAAGTATCTGCGTCGATGACATGGAATTTTGCAGTTGTTATTAGATCTCCAACTTTCATCTGTAGTGTTACAGATCTATGTGCTCTTTCTCCTTTCTGGTTGAATCCTCTTAGCATCATCTTATCTATGGAGGGTTCTCATGTGTCGATGCCCAGGTAAGCTAACGTCTGTAGACTCATTATGTTAAGCGATGCTCCAGGATCTACTAACACTCTGGAGAGCACAAACATGTTGATAATGATGTAAATGTAGAGCGGATGGTTATGGTCAGAGGTACCAAGTAGCAAGTCTTTATCAGTGAAGGTTACACCGGGTTACTCTTTTAAAGTACAAACTCCATCTGAGGATGTTCTAGCCAACTGTGCTAAGCAAATATCTGGATCAAGTAGAGCCTTGATCAGATTTCTCTCATCTCCTTTGACAAGATTAGAGTCTCGTAGATGCTTAGTTTGGCTAGCAACTGCCGGCATATTTTTAGGTTAAGTTGTATTTTGAAAAGGGGTCGCCTACAAAAATTGTCGGTAAATTTTATATTTTAAATTTAATTTAAATATATATATAATTTAGAAAGTAGCATTTGATTTTGGAAAAAAATTTAAGTTTGAAGATTTTAAGATATGAAATCAAACTGATCTCACATCCCAAATAGTTTATATAAATGAGCATCGCATCACAAACCATGTATCTATCCCGATGGATAGACACACTGCTTGGTGATGGAGCTCGATTAAAAAAACTAGGAGATTTGAGACATCTGTTTGGTCTGCGAACCAATTTTATAAGCCGACAAGCTCCCCTGCTTAATATAAAGAAATTAAGCAGGATTTATATTACCTGGGTTCTTAAAGTGCCCTATAAGGGCAAGCCCCTATAGTTAATTACATCTTAAATGATGAGAATCATTTAAGAAAACTCTCAATAATGATCAGTGTTTTTGCTCTAAAGAATTTAAAAGTTTAAGGTTTCAAACAAATTAGATTTGGAAATTTCAATAGGGAATAGATCAAATTTTGAACAGTTTATTTTAGGAGTCCAAAGAAGGAGAAGTAGGAGAAGCTGAGGATCCAAGAGGAATCTTGGAAACTTGGCACTCTCTAGCTTGCTCATACTTACTCGGACGGCGGTGCACCTGACACTGTTCTCACAGCAGTCTTCTGTGTTCCAGACTCTGTCAAGGTCCCATGCGCTGGCGGGTAATCCTCTCCAACCATTTAGCCGCCTAGTTCTCTTTTTGTGGATATAGGACATTCGTAAGCGTATTCGAATATGTAGTTCGCGCTTGCATGTACAAGAAATCGTTGCATTTTTGCTGATAGGTCTATCCTTCGCCATGCTGTTTTAATAGTTTATGTGTAACTTTTTCGTCTAGCTGTTAGGATTTCTAGGGAAAGTCTTACATTCTTCTGCTTGGATGGATTTATCTAGATCAGAATTGCGGCATACTCACCCAACCATTTGGCTTGACTTCGAAGATGCTTGGACTTATAACTTTAATATAGTGATGATTATTATTGTAGGAAACATGTGAAAGCAGTTGAAATATAACATAAATACTTCAGGTTTATATTGTACTTGGTTTGATTGTTTGTTTACACTTAATTTGGTGGAAAAGCTATGCCATCCTTTAATACTTGGACAATTCCAGCTTGATTGTCAGATGATGTCAACTATTACACTTATTTTGCTGTAAGAGACTTGATAGTTTGTAAATGCTGGTTGTATGATACTTAACCATCTTGGCCAGCCTAATTTCAGATTGGCTGGGCGACAGTCACTTTTTAGTGATTGCGATGGATTGATATTATTTACTTGTGGAGACAAGTATCAAATGCATCAGATTCTTCATTCATACAGTTTTAAAGGGAAAAATTTTCTTCGTATTTAGTAAAGTCGTCCAACTGCAGCTGCTTCAAAAGTGGAGTGGTTTTGCTATAGTTATAATATATACATATATATATACATACATATATAGATATATATATATATATATATATATATATATATATATATATATATATATATATATATATATATATATATATATATATCCTTGTGTGTGTGCGTGTGCGGGGGTGCATGTGTGTATAGGTTTGTTAATGATCCTATTTTGAGCCAGGCTGGGATCAACTAAAAATCCACTCGAAAAAAATTTGAACCAAAATTTTGGTTCATAGCTCAACTCGCTTATTTCGATCCGATCTCCATTCGAGCCAAATTCAAATCAATTTTGGAGCGATTAACGATATGTGAGCTAAATTCACTAAATTCAATGCCTTAATATTACAAGTGCTGTTCAAAAAAAATTCAATCCAAAGTTTTGGTTTGTAGCTAGGCCCTTTTTATTCGCTCCATTCTCTATCCAAGCCAAAATTCGAATCAATTTTAGCGATCAATGATCTACGAGCTAAATTCACAACTCTATTTTTTTATATGTGTACAACATATTTAACCTCTTGACGAGTGGTCATATGATATTTTCGTTTTGCTTCAAAGATGTGGTCATAGTTTTCAAACTCGTCAAGATAAAAGAAAAAAAGAAGTTATCCATTGTTAATGCAGACTATAAAACTTCACCCTTTGAGGAACATTCTTGATGAAAAACTGAATGAAGCAATCCCATTCTTACCTCATTGAGTAGATTTACATCCAGTTTGGTTTTGCACTATCTTATGTGAAAATTTATTAGTAGTTCTCACAACTTTTCACATATGTCCTTCTCCCCTTTGATCTATCTCTCTACTTCCTTCCACAATGTTCGATCCAAATTTGTCCATTGGTGACATCCGAAGCTTATTAATATGACTTGTGAGGTTCGGCTGTTAAGAGGAGCGAATATAAAATAGAGAGATTAGAGAAAACTCTCAGTATTCTATTGACAATAATAAAAAGTACTTGATACCATAAATGTTCTTGCTTGCTCCTATTGGCCTCATACTTATAGGGTTTTGAGTGCTAAAGAAAAAGTCATAATTAAAAATTATTAGATGAAAATTTTATTTTTTCTCATGGGACTGTGGCAAGATTTAGATAGGTGCACATAGAAGGTTGATTAGGAGCGACTCCTTTGATCTTGATTGGTGGGTTGTCAATTGACTAAACAAGGTTGCTCAACTTGCTTAATCTGAACTTATCTTGTATTCTATGTAACTATTTCGAGGACTAGAGTGAGTTTAATTGGGTTAATGAATCCAACATATTGAAGCGAATGAAGTCTAGACTACGATAATCATGTTTGAGTTAGGCAAAACTGTTCTATTGCTCATTTGGATTTAGAAAGTACTTTTTAGTCATGTGCGCCCTATTGCATCTTGGACTAGTGAACATTGAGTCTCGGGTGAGTATAATTCCTTATCTTTTACTGAGTGAGTCCACATATTTGACATATAATTAATTCCTCAAATTTTTTGCATCTTTGGTGACTTGCTGAGAAAAGATCAAAATAATAAGATGAAATATTTTTTATTTGAAAATAAAAAAATACTTTTACTTTGATATTGGGAATGGTGTCTACATTTATTTCTTTAATTATGATAATGATACGCCTACTCTATAAGATGGAATCTCATTCACCTATAAATAATTGGGACTTGGGGTGTTGACTTTATACTCATTTTCAATTTCCAACAGCCTTTTGTCAATTTGCTATGCTTATTAGGAATGATGAGACCATCTTCATATTTTAACCTATTTAAGGAGAGCAACTTGCCAACGGCTATGACGATGAATAGTCCAGGAAGGAACTCACGTATCAACCACAATATCAATTTCTTTGAATTGGGTTACCCAGGAGGAATATAGTTGACCTATTAGGAAGAATACCAGGAGGCCAATTTAAGCTGCAGAGGTCAAGGTGCAATACATCTTGAAGAGGATCAAATTCTCCTTGTTGTTGTGTTCTGTGATCACAACCCACCAAGTGCTCCTATGGTACACCAAGTTGATGTGTAAATTTTTGCTTAGGTGGCTTCCTTTTTTCATATAAATGAATGATATTTCAATAGTAATACTTGGGAAAAATGCAAATTTAGCATATTTATGATTTAGTTGTTGTTGGATGTTTGTTAATTTGAGGCCTTGATGATTTCAAATGAGAATAACTTCGCTTCAAAAAAGATATTATAATGTTAATAATTTTATATTGAATATCAGTGCTTTGCTTC
The DNA here is from genome assembly GCA_022702705.1 of Papilionanthe hookeriana x Papilionanthe teres. NCBI lineage: Eukaryota > Viridiplantae > Streptophyta > Magnoliopsida > Asparagales > Orchidaceae > Papilionanthe > Papilionanthe hookeriana x Papilionanthe teres. The sequence goes on along the minus strand of CM040432.1, from coordinate 75,570,653 downwards.
ATTCAATTTTTTTATGAAATAATACTATATGATTTTTTTCTTGAGTTAGAGCTCTCCTAGTCCCAACTCTAGGTGATCTCAAATGTTCTAATGTCCTCAATCAATTACTTATAGAAAGCATCTAGATTATGAGAATATATTTCAATACAAATTTTAGGCGAATCTAGTCTAAGGTTGATTTAAACTTTGAAAGGATTTGTATTTTAGCAGTGGAAATGATGAATGCTTGAAAATCACTTTCGCTGGTGATAATAAATATTTCTTTAAATCGATGTACAACTTATCGCTCTTAATACTCATAAATCTATTTTAGATGATTGTTTCATTCGTGTTAAAATCCTAAATGTCATTGAAGTATACAACAACAACTACAACAACAACAAACCCTTTATCCCACTACGTGGGGTCGACTACATGAATCTTTTTTCTCCATTGCGTTCTATTTAGTGTCATATTTTCATTTAGTTGTAATAAATTAAGATCATTTTTTATACAATAAGCCCAAGTATTTCTAGGTCTACCTCTGCCTTTCTTAACATAAGTTGAATCTAAAACATCTACTCTCCTAATTAGATTATCGAGATGGTCTGCGTTTAATGTGACCAAACCATCTAAGACGACTCTCTCTAAATTTGTCCGTCACGGGAGCCACCAGCCCTATCACGGATATATTCATTCACATCTTGTCTCTAAGTGTAAAGCCACTCATCCACTTAATCATTCTCATCTCAACAACACTTAAATTAGTATTATGCTTCTCTTTTAAAGGCCAACGTTCGACGCCATAAAGAATTGCAGATCTCGCAACCATCTTATAAATTTTTCCTATCAATATAAGCTGTATTTTTCTATCACGCAAAAGGCCCGAAGCGTTCCTCCACTTCAACCAACCAGCTTGAATTCTACTGTTAACATCCCCATGTATATCACCATCGCTTTGAAAAACAGATCCAAAATATCTAAATCGTTCTCATCTTTTAATAATTTGATCACCCAATGTTACACTTCTGTCACTAGTGCTACTTCTACTAAAATTACATTCCATGTATTCAGTTTTAGGCCTTTAGACTCCATAAATCAAAATTTTCCTTGGCTTTTTCTCTAGTCTTATCCACTAGAAGGATATCATCAGCAAAAAGCATACACCAAGGTACATCCTCTTGTAAATGTCCAGTAAGACCATCCATAACTAAAGCAAAAAGATATGGGCTTAAATGATCTGATATATTAACGAAATGGGAAAGTATTTGATCAATCCTTCTTCAGTTCGAACACAAGTAACAGCTCTGGTATACAAATCTATAATGACTTGAATATAAGTCATATCGACACCTTTCTTCTTGAGAACTCTCCAAAGCACACCACTTGGAACCTTATGGTAAGCTTTTTCTAAATCAATAAAAATCAAATGTAGATCCTCTTTATTATCTTTGAACTTCTCCATCAAACCTCTCAATAAATTTATAGCTTCCATAGTAGACCTGCCTGGCATAAATCCAAGTATACGACCAAAAAATTTTTTATGGATTAAAATCCTATGTGTCAAAGTATATGACTAAAGAATTTTTATGGAGGGTTTTGTGATAGTATTTATTAACCACATAATATGTTTGGAGCATTTGAAAATCAAAATATAATTGCCAACCATTCATATGATTTATCAATAAGTTCGAGGTCAAAATTTCAGTTATCGCTCGATCAAATCCTAAATTCGTGATAATTTCAAATCAATTTGAGAGAATTTTTTTTTTTTAGTTTAGATCAAATCTAACATATCATCTAATTAAGGAATATGAAATCTATACGTTATAATGATTTTATTTATGGCCTAAAAATAATTTTCTGTATTCCGTCTTTTGTAAGAGCTAACAAGGATGAGACGCATGGAAGCTATTTTTTTTTATTTTTTGTATGTTTAATGTGTTCAATCATTTATAGAAAAATGTTGGGAACTCAGAGCAAAGTCAGTGACATATTGTATAATTCTAAAATTGGCCGATTTGATCGAAATTCATTACATGCAATTTTGCTAAAATCAAAGAGAAGTGGAAGGACTACTACAATTATGTAAGTCATCAGAGCTAAGTCATCAGAGTTAGGTGTTACTTTTCATATTTGTAATAGATTTTGAATCTCAAACAATTTATGGTTCACCCTTGAACTATATTAATTTAGAGGATGTGAGAAAGACTCGGAGAAAAAAAATATAAGACAAGGAGCATAACCCAATAATGAATGGCTTGAGGTATAATTGACATACTGAATAGTTCTAAAATGGCATAAACTTGTATGAACTTATGGATGAGATTACTTATTTTTAAGTTTAGGTCTAAGGTCTCGAGCACTACGAGAAGGATGTAGAAAGGGCAATATGTAAAAAGATCTTGTTTTAAATTGCGTAAAATGAGACGTAACTTGAGGCTCATCTCAATACTTTTTACAAAAAAATTTGATTGAAGATCATGTTTCATTATCCAAGGGTGATGCGTACGTCTCACCCAAGCTAAGGAATTCTTGTGAAATTACCCTGCCTCAAAAACTTCTCGAAATTTTGGAAAACACATTGAGTTTTTAACGAAATTAAAGATAATTTTAATATTTCTCACTTATTATTCCTCACATCTCACACACTAAATAAAAAACAAAGTAATAAGAAAGTGTCACTATAAAAATCTTTGTAGTTGAAATTTTAACTATTAACATAATTCTTATTTTAATTAATGTTCTATTGGTAATTATTCAATAAATGTAGAAGATAACTAGGATTAAAGGTAATTAGGAACGAAAGAATAAAGATACGATCTAGGATAACACACGAGAAAAACAATTCATTATGCCGATGATTCTAATGAAAATCAATTGGATGATGAGAATAATTAGGACTTTAAAATTTGAAAATTCAAATATTTTTAACTTGATATATTCTTTTTTAAGGGAGGGCAGTATGAGTAGTGAGACGGAAAGATTTATGATGAACTTATTTTGATTGTTATGTCTTATTTTTAATACCTTAGCTTACTTTAATAGTTTAATTTCTATTACCATCTTTTTTCATAATAAGATGTTAAGATATTAATGTGATACTTTTAATTTTATTTTATTTATTACTTTTTTACTTAGTATGTTGTTATATAACTTTTTAATATGTTATTTCTTACTTCATGTTTTATATTTTATAGAATATTTTTTATTTATAGTATTTTTTAAATTTGAGGCTTACGCCTTACCTAACGAACAATAAAGACTCAATATCCAATTGTGCAATTTTAAATCTTGAAAAAGACTAAGAAGTACAGGAGATTTGTGGTCTTGATGAAAGTTCAGGATGAATGGCTGACCTGTTGGAGAGGTCGCTCGATCTCTTTTTAAAATGGAGTATGTTGGTTATTATATTCGGTCAATCTAGCCTGATTGAGTCTAGTTTGGATGAAGATGAGGTCATCATGTAGCCTTAGTGGATCTTTCCTTTGGATGTGGGCGCCTCATCTCTAGCGGGTATCAACCTTGAACCCAGCTAGGTGAGCTTGTGTTTTTGCTCATTTTAAAAAAAAAAACTCTCCATGGAACTTCTGTCTGTTGGGGAGCCGTAATGTCCAATACAGTCTAGAGAGCTTTATTCCTTTGTCATTCATCCAGGTAAGTTTGCAGTAGGAATGTAGAATAAGTGTAGGGTGGTCAATTCTGATTTTTTTCTTTCATGATTCTAAATCTTTTGGCTTCTAGTGCTAGGGTAAAAAATGAAAGCTTAATGGAGGTGATGGAATTAATATTAGAAATGGTAGCTATCCATAGAAGTAGGATTTTCCATTACTATCAGTTAAAGATTTGACCTCTTTTTTATGGGTTTTGGTTGAAGATCAGAAGTAAACTTATGAGATGTTATGGTTGGTGCTTTTTCTAAAGTTTTGACATGTTGATGTTTGATGATTTTTTCGTTATATTTTAAAATATAAGTTTTTTTCCTCTATTAATAATAGTCATAATAACCTATTAATATCTTTCTATAAGTATATGAACAATATCAATGAGTAGGGCATCAATTCAAATTTGATCTTTATAACCGTTTATTTTTTAAGGAAACTAAACATTTACTAGTGATGGGAAAAGATATAATAGTTGACTCCATTGACCTGTAAGAGGGTATGGTTCATTTTTAGGTAGGCTTAATGTGGTACATTTTTTTATTGCACACAGTGTAGATATTAGAAAATATTTTTCTTCTTAAGTCTTCTATTGCGTTCTTAGATATACTTAGGCATCTCACCACATGACCTTAAGAATCATCTATGTATTTCAAATTTACATTAGAAATTTATTTATTTGTTTTTTTTATCGATGGGCCTCTTTGTCTCTTCTAAAAAAGGTTTTTATACTTTGCGTCGTTTCTACATGTGATTTTTTGTGACTTTTAAAATAAATTTCTTCTCAAGTAATTTTAAATATTTACTTGATGAATGTTTTGTTTGTGTGGATTGGGCGAGTAGGTGTAGTGGGTTGAGCAATAGATCTATGAGATGAATTTGAATGGGTTTCCGTTTTAGATCAGAGACTTGTATATATATATATATATATTTGTTGCTCTACTTGCAAGGCATAATGAATAGCCTTTTTTACTTTGAGAATTAAATAATTCAACTTCATTCAAGATTTTTGTCCTAAGTTCAATGCTAATTCTATTAACCGATTGCTAATTCTGGTTAACACAACCTTTCAAGAAACTATATCTTCAATATTGTTCAAATGCTTGATCATAAGATGACTTTCTTACCCTATGTTTAATAACTACCCATTTAGTTTTTTGTCAAAATGCTAAGGGCAACGTTTGCCTATTAAAATCCCTTTCTTCTTAATCTAAGTAAGTGTGATTCTTCCAAACTTTTCTTCTTTAGCTAAATTATTTATCTACTAAATTTTGGTAAGTTTAATCAATTTAATTTAACAAATGAAACTCTTTGGTTGTTATTTATCTAATTTTTGTTAAAGAAATCATTCATCTTAATTAGCTAGTTTAAAAAATTTTGATTAGGGATATCTTCATTGGTTTTTGAAGGTGAACCATTTTTTAAGGATTATTGAAGTTATCATCATTCTTTTGATGGTGGTTCCTTCTGCCTTCATTTCTAGGGTTGTTTTTTTTGCCTAGTAGGTTGTCTTCTCTTTGATCTAAGTAGGAACAATATTCTTCCATGTGTGCATTTGGTTTTGAATAGGAGGTTCGCCGGGATTCTTGTTCCTCTGCAAGTTATCAAGTATAGCTTTTATTTGTTCTTTTAATTCTGCATCTAATATTCACTTTCTTTATAGACTTCAATAATCTCTGTGTCATTCTCATGAATTCTCAGGAATCAATTAGTTTCATAAATCTCTCAACCTTTCCTAGGAAATAGATTTAGGTGAACTAAGATGATATAAAAAATAAAATGAAGAGAGAGATAAGACGAAAAGAATTATATTTGATAAATAATGAAGAGAAAATATAAATACAAAAAAGTGTGAATTCCAAGCTGTTAGAATTTTTTAGTAGGGGGTATAAGGATTTCCTATATCTCAATCTCTTATCTGATGTTTTAGGTCCTGCTGACAAAGTTCCTTGTAGTTTTAAGAATTTCAAATCTTATACTTTTATATTTTTATACATACAATTGCGGATGAAAGGGAAATATGTTTAGAAGTAATAAAATTTAAGTTCTTAAGCAACAAATTGTTTTAAATTTTGTAGGTAAGCATTTTCACCCCATACATTTAAAAAAAAAAAAGTAGATGATGGAGACTCTAGTTTGCTCCAAGTTTAAGTTTTGTTTTGTAAGATGGAACACTCCCCTACCATATTTTTTACCCAAGGCAGTTTAATGATGAGTTCGCTGTATGCTTGACTGACTTTATGGTGGAGCGAACTAGCTTGATTTTTCTACTAATATCATAGACTAGCAAGCAACATACAAGTTATTCTAGCCATTGAAATAACCAAACCTCTCTATTATAAAAAGGATTTATTAACCAAGTTTAAGTTTTGTTTTGTAAGATGGAACACTCCCTTACCATATTTTTTACCCAAGGCAGTTTAATGATGAGTTCGCTGTAGTAATATTGGCTTCGCTTTATGGTGGAGCGAACTAGATTGATTTTTCTACTAATATCATAGACTAGCAAGCAGCATACAAGTTATTCTAGCCATTGAAATAACCAAACCTCTCTATTATAAAAAGGATTTATTAATTTTAATTTTTTGGAATGATTCACAAGCTTTAGAGGCAAATCCACCAAATGAAAAAGCCTCTTTTGTTGTCTGAATGTTCTAATTATAGTAGCTACTTCTAGGTTTGCTTTGATATTAACTTTGATAGTGATTGGTAAATTTTTGGCGGGATTAATGGATGAAAACAATTTTGATGTTTAGTTTAATGTCAAAGGATGTGATCTAGGGTTTGTTGTTCTTGTTTGAAGGCTTTAGATGGATGTTGTGGGATGGAATACCAAAATTATTCTAAATTGGCTAGTTTAGGTTGATTGAAAGATCTCTTTTAGGACTTGATTTAAGTGGGATAAAAATATGGAAATGATGGTGGATGGTTAGCTTAAGATATGAGCATATGATCTTTAGTTAGTGGAATATGATAGAGTTCAAGGGTGTAATTTTGTTAAAAACAAGGCTAGTTGGTCGTTACTAATCTTTCATTGTTTGGCTGAGTGTATTAAAGAGGGATGTGGAATGCTTGTGAGCACTTGCATTATGGGTGATTGGAATTGAGAGATGAAGGTTGTGTAGTAGGATGCGAGACAATGTTCATGGGAGTTTAAAGCCATAGTGTGCTTCACAATTTTGCTTATCAGCTATTTGACTTTACATTTGGCTTATTCCCCTTGACTGATCCACCCAATTTAGTTTTAACTCATTTTTTGTAAATTTAGTCAATGGATTAATAGGATTTAGTCATTTAAGTCAGTAGGTTTGCCTTCTTCTTGTAGCCTCATTTAAGACTTCTTCTCGACACAAGAGATGTGACCTTTGACACATGTAGCAACCACAACATAGGATACATCATCAGTGAAATTGACATACTAGTCTCAAGCTTTGATACACATAACAATAACGAGAGTTGACAAAATAGTTGTGAGCTTTGACGCAGTAGTGACTGGGACCTTGACCTCTATTAATGCAACAATGGTCGTGAGCTTGACCTTCATCAATGCAATGAAAGTCAAAATTCCAAAGTCCAATTTGTGTGAGCCTCAACGTAGCCCATTAACTCTCATGAAATGCATTTTTTTGGAGTTATGTGAGAATATTTTTTTGGTAGTTTAGGATTTACATTTAATTTTAAAATTTTACTTGAAATTTGTAAAATATGGATATTTGATATTTATAAATGCATTTGAATTTATTCATTTACATGTTGAAAAAAAAAAAACAGTGTTGGTATCACTAATTCCATGCCAATGTTAAGATTAATACAAGACACTGAGTTTATTTTTATGATATAACGAACAATCACGAGTGCAGTTAGTGGTGTATTTGGAGGAGATGAAAAAAGTACTAGTAAATTTTTATTTTATTTGCAAAAGATGAAAGTGTTAACTCCAACAACAAATTGCATCAAACTTGATGATATCTTAATATGGAGTTTTTTTTACTATATTAATTCTAAGTTTCAAACATTTAATAATTGATTGAAGATGTACATGTAGTTATTGACATTGTAGTGTAAGACTCGAATGAAAGCATGATAATTTAATAATTTTTATTCATGGTAGTTTCAACATAGGTAAAGAACTTTCTAGTATGATAATTGAAGCCTCTATATGATTTTAAATTTTAGTTGATCAAATTTTATCTTAATACATCAAAGTGGTGTGAAGTTTGATGCCTTAGGCTCAAGTTTGTAAAAATTAGCCGTTATGATTTTAAGTTGACATATTGTTGGTCTTAAGCTGAAACCGAGACTTCTTAACTGCCAGTTTAATTTAATTATACTAACTAATTCATATGTTTTATGCATTTCATTATATTTTGTTTTACAGTTTCATGTAAAGAAGAGAAATTGGTTAGATCAAATGCGTGTCAATGATTTATTTTAATTAAGCACAACCAATATTTGAAAAGAAGATTAAATTTGGTTGATAGATATTATTAATCTAATTAATTTGCATTCTTTTAATGAAAATTATGAGTGATTAACCGGGGAGATAGAGATTTCTTTGAAATTGTGATCTAGGTAGTGAAAAACTCATATTTGATAAATTGAATATGTGCATTAGGAGAAACTGTTCCAAGGTGGTTTGTAAATATTAGTAGGGTAAAATAAAAAGGAGGTTCATTCGCAACGAGGGCTATTTCATCTTGACTTACATTCACTTTTATTTTTCATAAACTCACAAGAAGAAGAATGAGAAGAAGAAGATTAATTTGAAAAATCAAGAAAAAAATTTTGTTAGAAGGAGAAAGAGATTATGACAGTGAAAGAGAGAATAATGATTAATAAATTCTCTTTAGTTGGTTAATTTGTATTTTTGAATGTTAGGCCAATGAACGTTATCTCCGATTTGCCTATGGAAAGTTGAGTTCCAGATATATCGGAGGCATTTGAGTAATTGAAAGGTTTAGAGAAGTTGCTTATAGATTAGCATTATTAGTAGACATGTCAATATGCTAAATATTTTTCATGTGTCAATTTTAAGAAAATGAGATGCTAATAAAAATTAAAGAGTACCTAAAAAATAGATGTCCAAAATAATCTCAGTTTGAAGTAATTGAAAGGATTAGAAAAGTTGCTTATAGATTAGCATTATTAGTAGACATGTCCGATATGCATAATATTTTTCATGTGTCAATTTTAAGAAAATGAGATACTAATAAAAATTAAAGGCTACCTAAAAAATAGATGTCCAAAATAATCTCAGTTATATATTAAGGGATTATGTTAATTTACAAATAATCTGGCCAACTTGGGTACCTAAAAATTATATGTCCAAAATAATATCAGTTATATATTAAGGGATCTTTATTTTAATTTACAAATAATCTGGCCAACTTTCAACTGAATCTATAAATCACCTGACTTTGTTAGCTTGTTAATTATGAGCTAAACAGTATCGTGATCCTGGTTTGAGGAAATTCCATAAAAAAATTAAAGCAATTTTTTCCCATTTTCATTCAGTTGTAAACAATAATTATAATAATCCTCTGGATCTCTAATGCTCGGCCTTTATAATCTGACAAGCTTGACATTTAGACACATATTCAACAATATCCTTATTCATACCTAACCACTAGAACATCAACTTCCAATCTATGTACATTTTAGTGCCGTCTAGATGAATTATATAGCATGAATGGCCTGTAGTTTCTTATTTCAAATCGAGATCGTAAGGAATGCCATAACTCTATCTGTTTGTTCAAACCATCTCATCAGATACCATCACTCTTCTTAATTAAAGTTGTTTAGTAGTTCAATATTATATTAACTCACAGGGTATAATTTCATGTATTTGTTCTCTGATGTGTGCTAAACTCATTATGTCCGACATCCAGAACTTAACAACAAGATATCAATTTCACAATATTCAAATTTATGAAGTCATCAATGACACATACATGTGAATTTGATCTCAAAACTACAGGCATTCATTTGCCATCTGGAACAATAGTACTCATACAAATCGTAGTTTTTCATAAGCTCTAGACAACTTATTTGCTTAAAATTCAGTTTATTTTGTGTGAAAATGTATTTAAGATTTTGATGATCAGTGACGACAAGTGGCTCCAAATATTGAGGGCGAGCAAACAGCCCAGCCGGATATTCGTGAGATAATTAAACTCTCACATAGCTTCAACTCTTTGAATGCATAGATTATCACCTTTTTTATTTTGCATTAAAAGACAACTTAAGCCTCGCAATAATGCATCACTATAAATTTGGAACTCTTCAATAACTGATGGAATAATTAATACTGGCGTCGTGATCAAATATTTGTTTAATTCTTGAAAATAATGTTCACATTCTGCGGTCCACTTAAATTGATCATCTTTCCTCATCAACTTGAACAACATAGTTATTTATAAAAGTTCTATGACAAACCTTCTCTAATATTCGACCAATTCAAGAAAACTGCATACCTCTGTAACATTCTTTGGAGTAGGTCATTCAACAAATGCTTTCACCTTCTAAGAATTCATTGAGATTCCTTACGCACTGACAAAATGCACCAAGAAAACAATTCTCCGCAGTCAAAATTCATATTTTGACAAATTTTCATATTATTGATTCCATCTGAGCAGCTCCAATTCTATTTTAAGATGCTTGGCATGATCATCGTCAGTTCTTGAATATATTAGAATCATTACTATGAAATACAAAAGCTGTACAAACACACAAAACTATGAAATACAATAGTTGTACATATAACACCTGACAACTCGCACTGCTACTCTTTACACTTTCTTAAAAGTTAACAATGTAGGGTGAAATACGATAAGCTGTTGAAGATGGTATGCTAAAATACGATTCTATAGACGGAAAAGAAACAATGTGTTCTCATATGTAACTCATGTATATATCTACAACATATGTTATAACATTAGTATAAAACATGTAAAAGAAAATGCATGTAATGCAGAGAATCATTATTGTTGTATAAAACATGTATTTCATCAATTCATATATAATTGTAAGATTATTCATAAGAGTCATCAATATAATCATAGGGATATCCCTTGTAATTGTATATGCCTCACTTATTTTCATGTTCTGTCGTGTCATTAGTCGTCATCCAAACTACATCAACTGTTGATAAAGGTTAGGTCCCTCCTAATATAGTAGTTATTAATAGCTCTCGGGTATCAACAGTTCTCCACATTCTGTCCCCTCTGATCCCATTGTTTCTTAGAGTTTATCCTCTGTTTGAATACCATAATTCAGGAAATCTCATCATTCTTTATCATCCGTACTTGCAAGTATTCATGTAATAAGCTATCTATAACATTACTTGTGATGTCTTAAATCATAATTTCTATAACAAACATTCGTCATATGCGTTTGATAGATCATATGTATGAATCATTGTAAATAAATGCAAGTAATAGTTTAATAAGTATGTTCATCAGATTCATAATATAGTAAAATCAAATGTATAGTAAGTGACTAATCAAGTTTGCATTTATACCATTTATATAGGTATTCATCCGCAATATGCAAAAAATTCTAAATGCAATAGTGTGAAACATATATTCACATAAAGCCTAGGTAAGTTACACTGCCAGTTAACGATTATTTTCACATGAGATTGATGGAAGTAGCCCTATGATGAGTTTTCCCAAGCTTGCCTTGAGCTAGCCTCGTAGTATAAACAAGTTGGAATTCATATACTTTTTAGGATTTCATGAATTCTTGATTTATCTCGTGATTTAATCCCGAACATAGCTCATCTACGAATCTTACCTCAAAAGAATTTCGACATAGCTAGCCCTTGATACTTATTAGTCTTATTCCTTCTTCCTCCTACCTCCTTCCCTTACTTGAAACTCATAAAATAGACTTATTGGAAGACACCAGAATAAACATTCCCGCAAAATACAACACTAGGAAACATATTGAAGGTTTGAATTCGTAGCAAATGTTAAAATAGAAACGTAGACAAGGAAAGAAATGTCACAATTATTACAAAAGGGTGTTTCCTACAAACGGTTCTCCTTATATATTGGGTACCCTTTAGGCTTCCTTCGGATGTGTGAAGTTGCATCATTCTGATTTTGATATTCTGTTGTGAGAAACAATTCGGGAGAGGAAAGGGATTATGGCATTTAATGTGATCTCACTGGATCTCAGCCTTTCAAACCATTTTACGGCTGAGAACTCGGTTACTATGTCGTGGGAGAGATTAGGGAGTTAATTAGGATTAATTAAGTTTATTTAAACTTATAACATCATAATTTTATATCTTCTCATACATTGAAAATTCATGCATAGTGTATATATCAAGTTGATCGATTCGACGTTTTGAATTTTATAAATATGGTTCGGTTGAAATTTGAGGGATGTGAAGCTTGGGTTATATTTTGAAGTCACCAAACTGGTACGATTTCTGTAATTGAGTGATACGTTTGAGCTTAGAACAGAAATACAGAATAGTAAAATTTGGGATAAAAGGACCTTGATCAATTCTATGAAGAGACGCAACGTTCAGTACATTTTTAAGGAAGAAAATTCTTTAGTGCTTTGACTTGCAAAATTTATTCATCCAAGAAAGGTGGGCTCACCACTTAAGGAAGAGGGTATTAAGATTTAATTTTTATCAAATATGATGGTTTGATTGTCACATATGTAGGGCTAAATGTGATAATGTATCTCATTGTTTTATTCTAGAGTTGTACAGGTGTTTCTCTCTCTCTCTCTTTTTTTTCTTTCATTTATTAGATAGTCCTTTTGGCTACACATAAGAAATTAATATAAGCTATTCTCCCCAAAATCTAGCATCCCTTCCTCTCCTCTTCGCTCTCTAGTTTCTCTTCTTCCTTCTCACTTTTTCTCACTCTCTCGTTCTCTCAGCTCTCTGCCTCTCTAAAACTAAGATGCCCAAGTAGTCAAAAAATTCAAGCAACATTAAGGAGGCATCATCATGGAAGATTTCTCAAATTTAAGGCAAAAAGGATGTGCTCTAAGAGGACGTGATCATGGATATTTTGTTGGAATTGTGTACGCTGACATGAGAGTTTCTTATTTCATTACCAAGCATCTTTTGTGCACGTTTTTAAATAGAAAGTATCCATATATTTTTTATATTAAGATTAATCTAATTAGTAAGTTTGATTCTATGACTGAATAAGACAATATTTTTATTTTATCTAGTTATGCAACGTGCTATATGGAAGGCTACTTTTAAACCTAATGATATAACTGACTAATTGATATTAAATAATGTTTTGCACTATAAATGTAGTGAAACTTTATAATAGAATTCTTACAATTTAATTGAATGCTTATAATTTTTCCTTGAGCATTGTTTTCATAATTTTCAAATTGTTCTTCTCATGGATATAGGGATGTGAATCTTGATGTATCTATAGTCTCATGTCTCAAATTTTTATTGTTCATGTATTGCATGCCTTCACTAGTTTTGTGTAACGCTAAAAAATATCTAAGGGCAATATTTAAATTTTTAAAATTCCATACCATAATTTTCCCGTAAATTAAAATGACTTGAGATATTTACAACAACAATAACAACAAAGCCTTAATCCCACTAAGTGGGGTCGGCTACATGAATCCTTTTTCTCCATTGCGTCCTATTTAGTGTCAAATTTTCATTTAATTCTAATAGATTAAGATCATTTTTGCTTAATAAGCCCAAGTTTTCTTAGATTAACATATACGCCTTTCTGTATAAGTTGTATTTAAAACATCTACTCTCCTAATCGGATCATCGGGTCGTCGACGTTTAATGTGACCAAACCATGCAGAAGGCGACTCTCTCTGTTTATCCGTCACGGTGCAACTCCAACCCTATTACGGATATATTCATTTCGCATTTTGTCTCTAGTGTAAACCACTCATCATTTAATCATTCTCATCTCGGCAACACTTAACTTAACATTATGTAAGAATAACATTGACACCATAGAGCATTGAAGGTCTCACCACCATCTTATAAAATTTTCCTTCGGTCTAGCGGTACTTTTCTATCACAATAGGCCGGACGCATTCTCCACTTCAACCAACCTTTGAATTCTACTATTAACATCCCCATCTATATCACATCGCTTTGAACAATGGACTTGAGATATCTAAATCGTTCACACACTTTTAATAATTTGATCACCCAAAGTTACATACGTCATGAACCTACTATTACTAAAATTACATTCCATGTATTCAGTTTTAGTTCTACTCAAACGAAGACCTTTAGACTCCAATGTAGACCTCCATAATTCAAGTTCTTTGGACTTTTCTCTTGTCTTATCCACGAGGAGGATATCATCGGCAAAAAGCATACACCAGGTATCCTCTTGTAAATGGCCGGTAAGACCATCCATAAATAAAAGCAAAAAGATATGGGCTTAAACCCGATCCTTGATGTAAACCAATAGAAATAGTAAAATGCCCATTCAATCCTCCTTCGGTTCGAACACATGTAACGGTACAGCATCATGTCTTTAATGACTTGAATATAAGTCAAATCAACACCTTCTTCTCGAGGACTCTCCAAAGAACATCTCTAGGAACTATTGTCATGCTTTTTCTAAATCAATAAAATAAAATGTAGATCCTCCTTATTATCTCTTTACCTCTCCATCAAACCTCTTAATAAATGTATAGCTTCCATGGTAGACACCTTTAGGCATAAATCCAAATTGATTATGAGAAATCTTCGCTAATACGTCTTACCTATGTTTAATTACCCTCTGCTTTTAAGTATGACACATCAATTTAATTCCTCTATAATTTGCACACTCTTGTGCATCTCCTTTATTCTTAAAAATGGGGACAAAATGCTCTTTCTCCACTCATAAATACTTTTTTGTTTTTAAAATAATATTAAAAAGTTTAGTAAGCCAAAACCCCAAAATCACCTAAACATTTACCCTTCAATTGGGATATTTTTAAAGAAAAAATATTTATGTTTTTATGATTTGCAAATTGATTTACTAATTTAAATAAAATGTTCTAAATGTTACTTGACATTAGTTCTTAAGCAATCAATGTACTGTTATTTACTGTAGCACACCCCATTTGGTTTGTTTACTTGAATTCGTGCAATGGCTATATATAGATATATGGATGGATGGATGGATAAAACTATCATTTGAGATAATTTTTGTTATATTTTGTGTTCTAAAATTCTGAATTAGTATAAATCAATGCTGAGGTTTATTTAGTATTTGTGTTTAGGTAGTCAATCTCTAATGAAAAGAGCATGAATATTCTTATGCTATTGCTTATTTTTTCCTGCAATCACATTAAACATTTATGTATATGCTTAAAGATGTTTCTTCATATTGACATGTTTATAGTACCTGATGCTATAATGATGTTAAATGTTTCTCATATAATCATCTTTTCAAGGGGCCATTGATAGCTGCTGTGTTAGAAGACTGTATATCAATGGTGAATTGATGATTATAGATTGACTGGCTAATTGATGATATATGATAAACTAATTTTGCCAAAACATAGATAAACATTATAAAATATTTGTAAGACTAACAAGTATGAGAATAGAAATGAAAGTAAAACAAGTAATTGATGCTTTATCTGACTAGTATGATACATTGAATGATTGGACAGTAAACAATTATATTTCATTCATTGCAAATATTTATGATTATTGCTTCTGATTGTATGCTTTACATGTTCATTTCTATATCAAATCTTAATTTGTCATCTAATGCTCTGAGCTAATTATATCTATGATTGCTGATACTCATATTAGTTAAAAGATATACATATATATTATTTTTTAATGTTATTTTGAGCTGTATATTAGAGTTGTTTATTCCTTTTAGTTTTATAGATCAATTATTATCTTAATTGTTGTCTTAGGGATAGAAAATGAGTCGGTCCATTGTAAGGTGGTCAAGCTTTGTCCTCTAGTATTTTAAATTAAGTACTGTGTATTATTTGAAGAATATATATGACGAAAATTAAAGAAATTTGGTGTGAGTTAAATTTTTATGATGCTAATTAGAAGCTCTGTATTTATTTTGATGAATTTAATTATGTGCGCTTCCATTTAAACAGCTAATGTATGTATCAGGATTACGAAATGGGCTCTGTGTTTATAAGGATCTAGGAAAATGTGTTTTCTACCTGCTTGCTTCTGTTTGCTAACAAATAGGACGAGCGCGGGAGAAAAATGTATCTGAGGGTGCGTTTCTTTGCATCATCTTATGCTCAAGTAAGATGGATCAAAATTGGGTTTGTGATTTTGATATGAAGTCACTCCTACGAAATCAAATCAGGTGATTAATTTGGGAAGCCAAGTATTTTTGGATACATTCATTTATGTATTAATGATATGATCTATACTCCTTGTGTTGGTAATGCTAAATCCTGTAATTAACTTGTATATCTTTCCGTATGCTAGGTTATTATCTTTCTCTCTTTACTTATCACCTATAAGCTTTGCCAAAACTTAAGATCTCATTTTTGCTTGATTTGATTTTTTTTTTTTGTTTCCCATAATACCTAATCCATTCAATTGACCTCAATCCTTGCATAGTATGATCCCTATCACATTATTCTCTTACTAATGCGCACGTTACATTGGTTGTTTGTGATTGAAAGTCTCTTAATCTTCAGTCTAGTATTTTGTTTCCTTAACTCCACTTGCTCTCATTTTTTTGAAAGAGAACAAGGCACTAGTTTCTCTTGTTAAATTTAGATCAATCTATCTTTCAGAAGTTAAAACACTGTTTTTTTAGCTTATAACTTCAATCTTTTTGCATTTCATCAATATTTGGAGTAGAAAATTGTTATTATTGAAGCTATCGAAGTTATATTCTCATTATTATTATTATTATTATTATTATTATTATTATTATTATTATTATTATTATTATTAATTTATTCATTCTGGATAATGAAACAACCCAATACCGAGCCAACTGGACAAATTTTTACTGCTTATTATTGTATTATTTCCTTTTTTAGTATGAATGCAACTTATTTAACGTCTTGTCCTTGTTTAGTAATAAAAAAATTTAGTTACATGTATAAGTATCTTACGTTTTTTTTTTACTTATTATTGTTTTAAATAGTTGATGGTCTTTTTTTTGTTATTGTTTTACATGAATGCATCATTATACCACATCAACTAAATTACTTGCTGCCTAAGAAGAACATGAAAGTCAATTCACATTTGCATGACAAATTTGTTTATTTCTGATCAAAGGGCTCCTGTATACACCGTTCTGCCAATTTTGTCTAGCGGGTGAAAATGCTGATTATACCACAAATTTTGCATCTACAACTTGAATCGATCAATTTGATATATAGCAATATTTATGAATTTTAAACGTTTGAGAAGATATTAAATTGTGAAATATAAGTTTAATTAAAATTAAATAAACCCTTAATTAATCCCTAATCCTCGACACTGTCTCTAGTCGAATCTGTCTCCCGCACTAAACCACACTTGCAATGGTTGGATAGGATCGAATGATAGGGATTTATCGGAATTTTAGTCAAATGGTGCAACTTTCCACTTCCCTTTTCCTGATTTCTCTCATGGGAACCTGAGCTCGGTCCTGTGCCACCGGGCAGATCCAAGCCGATTGGCAACTGTAGGGGCAGGAAGCTCGCGGCTTGGAAGATCGGAAAACAGCTACGAGTTGGAAACATTCTTTTACAATATTTGTCACATTCCTTTCTTTCCCTATGTTTAGTTGCCACGAATTAAAGCATTCCATTTGTTTCTTGTTGTTGTAGCTTTAGTAGGAATGAACCCCTTTGGACTTTTGAGCGAGAGCTAAATGCTTCGGTATGTCCATCTATGATTTGCAGGAAGGGTTTAGTGGAAAGGTAGAAGAGAGAAGAGGAATAGGAAAAAATGAAGGAGGGTTGACTAGGCCAAGAAGTCCATCTGAAGTAATAAAATTATGTTTATGGTTAAATCACAATATAAGGCACGAATTCATGAAAATCATCGAGGTTTATGAATTCCCTATTGTTTTCACTAGACGACGTGCTTAAGGTGAGTTTGGGATACTACGTTATGGGGCTGATATAATCGATTTAGGTGAAATGATGTTATTAACATTTAATTATATCCTTTCCTATAAGATTTTAAACGACTTGATTTATGATTGCATTTAAAACTTATGCCTGTTGTCGAATAACTGAGTGTGTTATATTTATGTCAGGCTTGAGTTGGCAATGATGGTGATTTTGATTTTTTCTATAATATAGAAGTGATGAGTGTGTTATGATATACTTGCTTACAGGTATTCATATTATAATTATGATATTCCTATGATTGTTTATTACAGGAATGTCGCAAATATTGTGTTAGGTAGACTATTACGTTAATGCTTGTAAGCATGGATAATAAGGAATGATGAGATTTTCGATTTTTGGTATTCAGATGAAGACAAAATCCTGGAACCATTGGTATCATAAGGGAACGAAAAGTGAGGAACTGTTGCTATCAGATGAGGTTATTGATAACTGCTATGTCGAGAGGTACCCAACCTTTTATCAATAGTTAATGAAGACTTTAGGCAGGATGACGACTCGATAACATGAAACAACGTAGAAATGTTAAAATCTATACAATTACAAGAGACATACTTATGATTACGATTATTGATTATTAAATTCTTATGAATATGACTATGATTGCCTAAGAATGGATGAAATGTATGATTGCTACAGTTGCTACTGTTTCCTGCAATTCACGTCTTTTTACCTTACATTTCTCTTGCAATTCGTATAAATTAAGTATGTTTATATTCATATTTTTATGCTGTGCATATGAGCTACATATGATCATGCATTTTGCTTATTTTCCATGGTTATTTTTCAGGAAGGGGTGTGAAACACTAGGGGCGAGTAGCCAGTCATGACATGTAGAGCTTGTGCATTATAGTCTTGGAGATTGTTAGACTTTTGGGTACGTATTTTTATTATTTTGGATTTAGCAACTATATATATATATATATATATATATATATATATATATATATGTTTTGATGATATGATTTTTCCATGTTTCCAGGTATATGTGAATGTGAATTATGAATCGAAATATGTCTGAACGTTTAGGGTAATTCAATTGGACTGATTTCTTCCGTACTTTGCTACGGAACATGTTTGCGGAGACAGTGTTGATGAGAATTTGGTACGTCCCCAATTGTTCGTGCTGTCGCAAAAGAGAGTTTGTTGGGGTGTGATAGTTCTCCCCTAAAATCAAAAGTAATTAGGGTTTATAATTCTTAGAATTGTCTAATTCTAGAATGTTCTAAAATTTTCTAGAAAACTCTCGGGGAGCACAGCTACAATAGTTGAATGTTTGAAGAAGGAAAAGCATTCAACATCAAACTTCTGAATTGGGAAAGACTTGGATGAAATTTTAGAGGATTTATTTTTGTATTTTTTTTGCCAAAACTCTGCCAAAATTGTTTCAGACCCTTCTCCACTCTTAGAGCACTTGATCCCGAGTGAGATCCCCTGCCATTTCTCCTGCTGTAAGCTCGATTTCGAGTTGAAATTCCACCGAAACCGGGACACTTCTCCACGGTGAGCCAATTCCCAAATTGATTGGCTCTACACCTTCACCGGACCGAGGGAAGGTGTCCACCATCAAAAGCCCCATCTCCGGGCCACCCGGTTGCTCCGGCCTCCAAGCTTTGTGATCGAGTGTGGTCACTTTCATAGCTAGGCGATTCACCGGACCAGGAGACTTCATGCGGAGCTTGCTTGGGACCCAATCGAAGGTGCAACAACTCTCGGATTGAAGCCACACTTCTGCGAGCTAAGGTATGAGTTAACTATCCATCCCGAGCTTACGGAGATTCTCCATTTCAAATGCCTTAGTTTCAATGCATGTTAGCCGTATAGATGTGTTCGTCTCTTCGAAGACGAATCCATAGAGTATAAGAACGTAAAAATCCATTGAGAATCGAGTGAGATCTTAAAAATTTAGTGTGGACGGCTCTCGGGTGAGAACACTTGGGGACGATGAACGGATGCCGTCCATTCGATACACGCGCGCATGGACGGCCAGGATTGCGTCGGACCGGGGAGACGATGCGAGAACCGCGGGGCCCGGGCTGGCGACTCGGGTGGCGGCGTCGAATGGGAGCGCGACGCGTGTGCGTTCGGAGGCTGCCGAGGTTGACGCGGCGCCGCGTGGATAAATAGATAAATAGGGTATTTTCTTATTTATTTAATTCCCTAAACTTCAAAAATTCATATCTCTGTGTATAAAAATCACAAAAATAAAATAAAAATACCCTCTTGCTCAGTGAACAGAGGAGAATAATGTGGAAAAGAAATCATTTAATTTCATCAAATATTTTATTTTTTATAATTTATTTACTCTCTGCATTATTTTAATTCTCCATGCATGCATACAATTCACCATGGCATGAGACCATAGGGCTTTTGAAGCCTCCGAATTTGGGAACATTCCACTGAATTTTCCAAAGTCGAGGCCATCCTATGAAGAGTTCTTGATTTTTCGAAGTTCGAGTCATCTGTTTTGAGTATTTTAATTCCAGTAAATAGCATGTTGTGAAATAAATTCTAGGAAAATTTGGTGATGTTCCTTATGACCAGAGAACCTCTAGGAAAAATAGGTTTTGACCTAGTTTATTTAAAACAACCCTAATTGGCTTAAACACCCAAAATAGGTCTTTAATTAATTAGAGTTAACCAGGCATCAAATTGACTTGAAATCAATTCTCCACTGACCTTTAGGATCAGAGGAACCCACCATAAAAATTTGAGGTCAATTGGACTTGGTTAGCCTACTAATTGGGTTGATTAAGTCGACTTAGCCATTTTAAACTTTAAAAATTCATAACTTTTAAAATACTTTTAAAAAATTCACCAAATTGGTTTTGGAGCCTCTCTGATATCAGGGAAGCCTAAGAAAATTAAAATTTCAATTTTCTAAAAAAGTTGATTTTTAATAATATTTTAATATTTTTAATAATTAAAAAATAATAAAAATCACAAAAATAATAAAATTCACCAAAATGTCATATTTTGAATTTTAATCACTTAGGAACAAATCCCACATTTTTCCTAGGTCTATTTAGTGAGATATTGAATTTTAAAACCCTAGGGTAATTTTAAAATTAAAAAAAAATGTATTTTCTAGCATTTTCACTAAAATAATTACAATAAATCATAAAAAAATCAGAAAATTGCAAAATTTGCTTCTCTGGTTTCCTTGGTATCAGAGAGATTTTTGAAAAATATAAAACCCATTTTTCAACATTTATTTTATTTTTAAATTAATTAATACTCCAAAACTTAAAATAATTATAATAAAAATAATATGATTCAAAAATTCACCAAAATTGGTCCAAGTGCTTCTCTAGTCATTAGGAATGTCCCCTAATTTTCTTAAGGACAGAAACTTTCCCTTGGTCATGTTATTAAATTTTCCTTGAAAATCTATATTTTCCACCAAAAATAATTATATAAATAAATTAAATACAGAAAAATCACATTTTCTCCTCTCATGTCTTTATTGACATATGAGTGAAGTCACATAAAAATTTCAAGTTCATTTGAGTTCAATTTAGTGAGTTATGAAATTATTAAGCTAAAGGGGTAAAATGGTAATTAGACTTTTAACCCTTAATTAAAACTTTAGGTTTAATAAAAAAATCAACAAGTAAAATATTTGATCTTAATCTGATTTGGATGATTGAAATTTAAATAATTAAAAGGTAGAAACCCATTAAATAATTTTAAAATGATTAAACTTTAATTAAATAATAGATTAAATTTGGAGGAATAATAAATTGGAATTATTAAAATAAGGGATATTTATTAGGAAGAGATTTATTCTTTAATTTAAAAAGTCCCTAAATTAATTATCCCATTAATATTCAACTCTTAATTAAAATGATAACTCAAATTTGAAACATTAAAAGACTTAATTAAATTATTAAACTCTTTTAAAATTTTAATTAAAATTAAAAATAAAGTAAATTAAGGATAAATTAAAATTAAATTAAATTTAACAATTAAATTAAATTAAATTAAATTAAACAATTAAATTAAATTAAATTAAATAATTAAATTAAATTAAATTAAATTAAATTAAATAATTAAATTAAATTAAATTAAACAATTAAATTAAATTAAATTAAATTAAATTAAATAAATTAAATTAATTAAATAAAATTGAATTAAATCAAATTAAATTAAATTAAATAAATTAAATTAAATAATAGAATTAAATTAAATTAAATAAAATTGAATTAAATCAAATCAAATTAATTAAACATCAAATCAAATTAAATCGAACTCGATCGAATTAAATTAAATTAAAACTCGATTAAAATTAAATTAAATTGAATTAAATATAACATCACTTAAAACAGAAAGAAAATAAATTTAAAAACTACTTGAACAACTATTCCAAATTTAAACTCTTTAACTTAAACCGAGATCATTTGAATACTAACTTACCCTTGAAAGCTTTAGTTATTATAACTCCTAAATAAAACATTAAATGAAGTGTCACTTCACTCATAGGAGTATTCGAATGTCCTAGTTCATCGAGCGAAGTTAACAAAACTTGAAATTCTTGGACGATTAATTCATTTGTATAATTAAATTCATTTGGACTTAAAACAATCCTAGAAATATTGAAAAGATGTTTAAGATCCTTCTTAAGCACTTCCTCAATGTGATAGGACATTTGTAAGAACAATTGAATTTGATTATTCTTTGATGAAGAAAATCGTCCTTAAACTAAACACGAAGAACTCAGACGTCGTAGGAAATGACTAAGTATAGGATTAGGAATTTGGTAGAAAACCATAACCTTTCCACTAGCCTTACCTAGGAACTTGCTTAAGTATGCTAATTGTGTTTTAAGTGTAGCTTGGGATGACGGGAAGACCCTCCAGGGTACGCATTTGTATTATTGCGATTTACTTTCACTGCAATTTACTTTCCGGCGAATTTACATTATTGTAATTTACTTTATTACTAGTTGCGTTTATTTTTCTTGCATGATAAAACAAGCTGTTGCATGAAAACCCACACCTTTAGGATAGTCCACTAAAGCTGAAACCAAAATTAAGTTAAAAGTCATTGCGAGATAAAATTCACCGCCACAACATTCTAAAATATAAAACAACTCGAAAATTTAATCACAAACAGAACACAAAACTACAACTACAACTAAATCGAAACGTCCTGTTGGATGATCGGGAATACCTCGGATGATGTAACCTACGTGTTGCTAACGGGATTTCCCACGGTCTAAATGAAAGTGTGGAACTCATTCGAGTTGAGTTTAGCAAATTCATACGGACTAAGTGAATCCGATAAAAATAATGATGCGGAAGGATGGAACAGTGGGATCTTAACCGGTGTCGTTATAATCAACTTTAAGATTTGTTTTAATCGAAATACAAAACACTTGGAAAATTAAGACTTCTCTGAGACCAAAACACTTCTCTCATCTCACGATTTATGACTTCTAAAACTAAACCTCTGCAACAATAAGGAACTTGGAGCATGGTGGGCGAGCACGGCCATCGTCGTCGACAAAACTTGAACCTACTTCAACAAAACTTTTTTTTTAGAATTAAATAACCAAGCCATAGGACTTCGAGGTAGCTTGCACTAGTGCGACATAAATCCTCGACTCTTCGTTAGGCATTTGCATTGCAAATTAAGCCCTAACCGGTCTTAGGATTCGAGGTAGTCGTCCGATACGACAATAAACCCTCACATCTTCTAGGCTATTTGTTTGATTTTATCATACAAATATAAGTCCTAATTAATTAAAATTGGCAAGATTGAAATACTAAATAAACATTAGGACTTTCCGAATTCAAACCAAACAATAGGATAGTCGGGAAATTATCGAAGTTCACTTCGAATCGGTGATTTCTCCTACCTCTCTTCCTTTGGATTCACAAAACAAAATGTTCCAAAACTTGATCCATTCCCTATTGAAATTCCAAAATTCAATCTTTGAAAACCTTAAACTTTGAAATTCTTGAGAGCGAGAATTATTGGTTATTATCGAGAGTTTTCTTAGGTGATTCCCGTCACTTAAGATGTAATTAACTATAGGGGCTTGCCCTTATAGGGAATTTTAAAGAACCCGAGTAATATAAACCTGTTTAATGATTTCATATTAAGCGGGGAAACTTGTCGGCTTATAAAATTGGTTCGCGGACCAAACGGATGTCACTAATCTTCTAGTTTATTTAATCGAGCCCCACCATCAAGCGAGTGTGTCTATCCTTAGGGATAGATACACGGTTTGTGGTGCGGTGCTCGTTTATATAAACTATTTGGGATGTGAGGTCGGTTTAATCTCATATCTTAAAACCTTCAAATTTAAAATTATTTTCAAAATCAAATACTACTTTTCAAATTATTTATTTTAATTAAATTTGCCGATAGATTTCTGTTAGGCGACCCCTTCTTCAAAATAAAACACAACCTAAAAATATGCCGACAGCCGGAATCTGGCGCCTAGGCGCCGGACACCGCGTGCAGTTTTTCGTACCTCTTCACGATTAAAACCGTTTTGGAGCGTCCAAATGCAATGTATCACATGTCATATTATCAAGGAACAACTACCAGTCTTCTAGATTGTCCAATAACCGCTCACTCCATCAAAATAACCGTTCAAACATTGTAAAAAACTTAACAGTTTCTGTATCGAGTCTGGCGCTTAGGCCCAAACTTCTGGCGCCTAGGCGCCAGGCCATATTTTTTTTATTTTTTGTATTTTGCTCCATTTTTGCTCCTTTTTGCTCCTTTTTCCTTTTTGGACCTTTTTACATCATCTACCTCCAAAAACACAAAAAATACCTTTCATTAAAGCATAATATCCTTAGAAATTGATAAGAATTAAGACATAAAAAAAGGTATTTTTTATAGATCAAAATCCCCCAAACTTAAATGTTACTTGTCCTCAAGTAACTCTTTCTACTATATAACCTTTGGAATAAAAGATAAATATTTAAGATTCCTTATAATTTTTGATTTTATAAAGTTTTTAGTAAATTATTAACCCAATTTCACTAACTAGGTTTAATTTTAAGAATTTAAAGAATATTTAACTACCAAATCATAAGATTTCAAACTTTTCATTCATTTTGAAAATAATAGAAGTCTATTATATTAAGATCTCATAGATTATTTACAAGAAAAAAATCTTCTTGAAAAATCTTTTCTAAATAAATATTCATGTATAAAAATTAAGTAAAATATGTAACTAGTTTTCTTCCTATAAGATAATTCAAGTGAAGCCAATTTTTAATTAGGCATTTCCTCAAGCTTCTCCTCTCTTCTTTTTTTTCTTTTTCTTTTCTTCTTATTTTCTTCTTTTTTTTTTCTTTTTTTTTTCTTTTTCTCTTATATATATATATATATATATATATATATATATATTCTCAAAAAGGAGCAACAGTGGGCTCCTTACATGTTAATAACAAGTGGAGAGTACAAAACCAATAATGGAAAGGCTCCAACTAACATCAATACCTAAGGAGTCCACTCTAAAAGACCAAAAACAAGAAAGCCAAGATTGTGTGTGTGTGTGTGTGTATAATATTAGTTTAATTGGGTGGGTGAATCACAACAGCACCCAAATCAAAACAAAAAAGAAAACCATAGGGACATTCCCTTCAGGATAAAGTGAAAGAAATGGAACCACCAACATCTTAGAAAGATGTGAATGTCTCCACTCTAAGATGTGGAAGTTGCAGCTTGTCTCCATTAATTAAGATTTTGAGTTCAATGGGGGGGGTTGTAGAAACTAACACCTGCTGGGTTTTTGCCCCCATAACTGCTAACTAATTTGCCACTTTATTCCACTCTTTGAGAATTAAAGAAATGGTAAATTGAGGGGGTTTAGCCTGGTTTATTTGTTTTCTCCAATAGTCTTGCATCCAAGTTCTAGACTTATCTTGCTGCAGGGTGTTAAGGAGAACAGTGGAATCGACTTCTAGCCAAAGCTTCGACCAGTTGCCAATTTTGGCTAAATGCAAAGCATACACCACAGCAAAAAATTCAGCATCAAGGGCATCTCTAGCTTCCACAGATGCATAGAAGAAAAGAAATATATATATATATATATATATATATATATATATATATATATATATACGGGATTATTATATCTGAATAGCCTGTTAATGGTTTTGAACTTCACTATCCTTAACTTATATTTTCAAAACTTATACATTTCTACTTAATTATTATAACATGAATAAGAATTCAAAAAGATATTCAATCTTTTCTTTTTGAAATGATAATTTTTTATTACTTAATATTTCTAAAATTCTATTATTTCTATCATGAATAGAAAATTTTCTTAATCTTATTCTTCTTTAAGTTAAATAATTCTATTCTTAAAATCAATCAAAGTTATTAAAATTTTGGTTAATTTCACTAAATTATTTATAATTTCAAAAATAAAAGTGATCTCAAATAAATTCTTCATTCCTTAAGTAATGTTAAAAAGTTTTTATTTTTAAGAAAATATTAACTCTTTAAGGACAAATAAAATTTAAATTTGAATGTATTTTTCCTTCCCCCAAACTTAAGTTTTGGTATACTATGATAATTTGAAAGTATGAGAGAAAGAAAATCATAAGAATTTTTATAAGTATGTAAAAATAATCTTAAAAATAAAAATTAACTTATAATCATGCTTTTATGAATAATTAAGATAAAATTGAAGCATGTATAAAAAGTAAGCAGGCTAATTTTTATGATGATACTAAATTTGAAACAAAATTAAAGCAAAGCAAAATTACTAATTACTAAACAGTAGACTAAAACAAACATATCATAAATTAACTCTAACTTCAGTCTCAACACAATATACTAAGAATATTTTAACAACAGAATCTTAACACTAATAAATCCACACATATATTTAAACAAATCAACATACATTAAACACAAAACTAAACAAACAATCCAAATAAAACAAAGAAACAGAGTAGCTCATCATAAAAATCTATAACTACTAGTCACTAGATGTAGCCTCATCATCATCATCGTCACCAAAGGAAAATTCTGCGTCCTTAGGATCAAAAATTGGTGTGAAACTAGGAAAAGTAGGGAAACTAACATCATGTTCACCCTTCAGAAATCTGACTAGGGCTTCATCATACTCAGCATCATAACTACTCTTCCTTTGGGTATAATAAGATAAATGATCAAGTTTCCTATCAATAGTATCAATCCTGCAGTGAGTTTGAAATAACTCCTACTGCTGCTCTATAAATTGATCATGCATTGATTCCCAGAAACTTGATGGTGGCTCAGCAGAAGTAGAGGGTCGAGAAGTAGAAGGTCTACCTGGAGTATGTGCGAAGTAGAAGGAGCGGTCGATCTCTTCCCTTGAAGACGATCATAGATACTAACACTCTCACCGCGATTGGCTTGGTAGACTTTAATTTCTCCTCGAAATATTAGCGAGTGACTCCATTACTAACACATAATGAATAAATCGGAGATGGGAATCCTAATCCAACGAAGTGCTGGATCTCGCGAGTAGAATCCACGAGAATCATAAATAATACTGCTGACATCAATAGGGTTCCTTTCTTGAATGCAGTAGTTTAAGATCGCTCGATCTCTAGTCACTTCACTCAGGTGGTTGGAAGGTAACAATCTTGTAGAAATAAAATACTGTCATGCTTTAGAAATACCATTTAATTTGGAGGATTTAAAGTTTACCCTTTTTCGTTCTCGATCTTCCAAGATCCGATACGCGTCGATCAAATAAGCAATGATCATATCCAAATCTCCCTCGGATGGTGATAATCCGGAATAATGACATTCAATAGTTGGTGGCAGGCCATAAAATATATTGATTCTTTCAGGACTAAATCCTACTCTGATACCTCTGACAAAGACTTCATAATCTTTGGCATCCAGAAAATTTGCAGAAAATTCTCGAACAATAGGGATAACAGAAACAGAAGTGAAATAACAGAATCTTTGGCAATTGTGTGCAATGATAGTGTTTTCAATCATTTCTCCAGGATAATAGAAACTTTGTTCTGAAATGAACTTTTTGGACGTCGCAAATTTGTGGAAGCGGAAATGCGCAGCCGCAGTAGAAAATTTGCTGCTATCAAAGTTATCTCGTGCCTTCCCGCATTTAGATTTTGGAGCCATCTAAATGTGAAAGAAAACAAGAACAAATTTAGGAATCAAAGATTTAAACTCTTTTTAAGTTTATAAAACTTAATATAAGTTTAAAAATCCAAAGAAATCACTGAAAATCAAAAATTTTTATTCAAAATTTCGGTTCTTAGCAAAACTAGAGAAATCTATGGTGAAAATCGAAAATAAATGGTTTAAAGTGTAGATATGACCTTGAGACAAAGAAATCGAGTGGCTTCGCGCTCAAATTCTTGATGTTTTAACATTAAAATGGATCTAAAAGGTGTATTTTTGCAAAAATGGGGAAGAAGATGAAGCTTAGGCATCAAAAATGGTTTTTGGGGGTTATTTATGTAAATTTTCGGGTACAGGTTGAACTGGCGCTTAGGCGCCGAATTCTGGCGCCTAGGCGCCAGACTCTCCTTTCACAAAAAAAATATTTTTAAATTTATTTTTCCACCAAAATTCATAAATTCAACTTCCAATTACTCATATCAGAGTAGGGCTTCAATTTCTATCTTCCACAACATTTCTCAAAAATTTATAAAAATTAAATATTTAATCCACCAATCAAACAATAAGGTTTAAATAAAACTCTCTAAATTCCATTTATAATCTTCAAAATTGACTCAATACATTTCAGATAAGTATTATACTTGATTCAAGTTCCTAATACACACTCAAACACAACAATTTCTAAGCAAAAACAACACACATTGAACATGAAAGCAAATACACAAACAAACACATTCGATTCTCTAAATCGATACAACAACTCAACAAACCATATAATAACTATCTCATTACCAGAATATTCTAATCTTCACAAGGGAAATTGTGTATTCCACTTGGAAAGAACACTAACGCTCTCGGGAAATTCGTAGTCGTCTTTTCGTCAATTTACTTGTTCTTCGCATACATTTCAACTTGAGCATCTTGATAAGCCGCAAAATGATCAAATTGAAGTTTCATTTTCCATTCTAGATGTTCAATTTGATGAAACATCTCATGAAGGCGATCTCCAATGCTTTTAAACTCCGCATCAAACTTATCCAAATGATTAGAAATTTTCTCTAAACTTACAGCGATGAAACCATTGAACTAGGGTTGAGGATCCTTTGAGACCTTGTCCCTAGCTTCTTCTCCATGATTTCTTCCTTCCATATTCTTCAAAAATTTCTCAAATCTCTCAAGAATGAAGTGCAAGGGATGTAATTTTGATTGCTTGATGGTTAGGGAAGAAGATAGGTTGATTTAAAAGGGAAAATAGTGTGAAAAACTGAAAATTTTCAGTTTTTGCACAACCCAGTAACCGTGGCACTTAGGCGCAGAATCTGGCGCCTAGGCACCGGACTTATTGATACATAGTTTGATTCTGGCGCTTAGGCGCTGAATGCTGGCGCCTAGGCACGGGAACTATGTTCAACTCCGTTTCGCCTAATCGTCAAATTTCAAAATTTCGTTCTCCAAGATAGGTATATTATACTGGTAAGAGTAATTTAGACTCAATAACTCACATTGTAAACAATCATAATGAAGGTTAACTTGATCTCCTTTTTACTCATATTCAGAATAGAGTGATCCAATTTCTAAATCTTACATACTTCAAAATAATTTTCAGCCTAAGTCAACAAAGACTTATGAGCATCAAATTATTCTAAAGTAATATAAAATTAATCAAGATCGAGGCATAACCTTACATTAAAACACAAAAACACTCATAACAAAAGATAATTATGGGTTGCCTCCCACAAAGCGCTTGTTTTAACGTCGTCAGCCCGACTTAAGTAAATCTTTAATCAGGTTGACTCAATTCATAAGCCTCTTTATAAATATTTTTAATATCTCCCAAATAAGGCTTCAATCTTAATCCATTTACTTTAAAAATTTTTCCTGTTTTGGGATCTTAAATATCCACAGCTCCATAATGGTACTTCATCAAATTTTTCCAATTTTGGTATCTTTTAGGATTAACAGTCTTTTCTAAAATTCTTTTAATTTCTATGTTTGATACTTCAGTCATTCCACTAGTTTGTGGGTGATAAGCAGTTGCAATTCTATGTTTGATTACAAATTTTTGTAGTAATGATTGAATTCTTATATTCCTGAAATGACTTCCACCATCAGTGATAATTACCTTAGGCATTCCAAATCTTGAAAATATCATTTTCTTTAAAAATTTAGAAACACTTTTGGAGTCACAGTTTGGTAAAGCAACAGCTTCAATCCACTTTGAAACATAATCAACTACTAATAAAATAAAAATTTTTTCAGATGATGGAACAAATGGTCCCATAAAGTCTAAACCCCATATATTAAAAATTTCAACTTCCAATATATAGTTTAAAGGCATTTTATTCTTCCTAGATATATTTCCCATCCATTGACATCGATCACATGTTTTCACATAATGTCTCACATCTTTAAATAAGGTAGGCCAATAAAATCCAGAATTTAAAATTTTAATTGCAGTTTTATCTATGCCAAAGTGTCCTCTAAAATCAGAATCATGACATTTTTTAATAATAGCAAAATTTTCCTCATAAGGTACACATCTTTGAATCATAGAATCCTTACCAATTTTAAATAAATGAGGTTCTTCCCAAATATAAGATTTAACATCATATTTAAATTTCTTAATAAATTTGTTATCCAAGTCATAAGGCAAAATATTGCTAACTAAATAATTAACAATATCAGCATACCAAGGTGTTTTGCATTCTTGAAAAACATATAAAGATTCATCAGGAAATTTCTCATTTACATTTTCTTCCAAAATAATATCATTTTTAATTCTAGACAAATGATCAGCAATTTGGTTTTCAGTTCCTTTTCTATCTACTATTTGAAAATCAAATTTTTATAGAAGTAAAACCCATCTTATAAGTCTAGGTTTAGAATCCTTCTTAGATAATAGATATTTAATAACAGAATGATCAGTATGAACTATGCATTTAGTACTAAGAAGATAAGGTCTAAATTTATCAAAGGCATATACTATAGCTAGAAGCTCTTTCTCAGTGGTAGTGTAATTTCTTTGTGTTTCAATGAGAGTTTTACTAGCATAATATACAACTTTAAAAATTTTCTTATATTTTTGTCCTAATACAGCTCCAATTGCTAAAGCACTTGCATCACACATTAATTCAAAAGATTTATTCCAATTAGGTGCAACAATGATAGGTGCAGTTATTAATTTTTCTTTTAGAAGATTGAAAGCATTAATACATTCTTTATTAAATTCAAATTTTGCATCTTTTTCCATTAAATGACAAAGAGGTTTAGCAATTTTAGAAAAATCCTTTATGTATCTTCTATAAAATCCAGCATGACCTAGAAAACTTCTCACATCAGTAACAGTAGTAGGTGGTTGCAATTCAACAATAATTTTCACTTTTTCTTGATCTACTTCCATCCTTTTTTGTGATACTTTATGAACAAGTACAATGCCTTATGTTACCATGAATTGAAATTTTTCCCAGTTATGAACTAAATTTGTTTCTTCACATCTTTTCAGAACCTTGGCTATGTTCTCCAAACAAGATTCAAAAGAAGTTCCAAAGACTGAAAAATCGTCCATGAATATTTCAATTCCTTTGTCAATCAAATCACAAAATATTGACATCATACATCTTTGAAAAGTTGCAGGTGCATTACATAACCCAAAAGGCATTCTTCTAAAAGCAAATGTTCCATAAGGACTTGCAAATGTTATCTTTTCTTGGTCCTCAGGAGCAATAAGTAATTGATGATAACCAGAATATCCATCCATAAAATAGAAATATGGGTGTCCAGCTAATTTATCGAGCATTTGATCCAAGAAAGGTAAGGGAAAATGATCCTTTCTAATGGCTTTATTTAATTTCCTATAGTCAATACAAATTCGCCATCCAGTAACTTGTCTTTTAGGAATTAGTTCATTTTTATAATTAACAATGATAGTTACACCTCCTTTCTTCGGAACACAATGAATAGGACTTACCCATTGACTATCCGAAATAGGATAAATAATATCAGCATCTAACCACTTAATAATTTATTTTTTAACAACCTCTTTCATGATAGGATTTAATCTTCTTTGCGATTCTATAGTAGGTTTAAAATTTTCTTCCATTAAGATTCTATGCATGCAAATGGAAGGGCTTATTCCTCTTATATCAGCAATAGTCCAACCAAAAGCTTTCTTATAATTCTTTAACACACCTAGTAGTTTTTCTTCTTGATCTCTACTCAGTTTAGAGGAAATAATAATAGGTAAAGTTAACGAATTTCCAAGAAACGCATCTTTTAAATGTGAAGGTAACATTTTTAATTCCAGTTCAGGGGCTTTTTAATTGATGGTAAAGTATATCATTTTGATTTATGTCTAAAGTTTCCCAATTATCTTTAATAAAATGAGTCTCTTCTTCTTCTACTACTTCATTTTCATCAGTTAAAAATTCAAATTTTTCTTCAGAAATGACTTTACATTTTTCTTGCTAATATTTTTCAATTAAATAATCAATTATATCCATTCGATAACATTTCTCTTTATCGAGGTACTTCATTGATTTAAGAACATTGAATTTAATTTCTTGATCATTAACTCTCATGGTTAGTTCTCCCTTTTGCACATCAATCATAGCTCGTCCGGTAGCTAGAAAAGGTCTCCCTAAAATAATAGGTATCTTTTTATCTTCTTCCATATCAAGTACGATGAAATCTACAGGGAAGATAAATTTATCCACTTTAACAAGGACATCCTCTATAACTCCTTTAGGATAAGTGATAGATCTATCGATGAGCCGAAGGGTTACGATGGTGGGAGTAATATCTCCTAAATCCGATCTTTGAAAGATAGAAAATGGCATGAGATTAATACTTGCTCCTAAATCACATAAAGCTTTTCCACAAATTTTTTCTCCGATAGCACGGGGTATAGTGAAACTTCCAGGATCCTTAAGCTTTTCGGGTAATTTCTTTTGAATTATCTGCACTGCATTCTTCACTTAATGCAACGAGTTTCAAAAGCTTCAAATTTTCATTTTTTGCTTAAAATATCCTTCATAAATTCTGTGTAAGTTGGTATTTGTTCCAAAGCTTCAGAAAAAGGTATGTTAATAGTAAGTTTCTTAAAAATTTCAAAGAACTTAGAAAATTGATGATCTAATTTCTGTTGTTTAAGTCTTTGAGGAAAAGGTGGTGGTGGTTTTTCAACTTCCACATTAATAGGTATAACAGTCTGATCTTGACTAGGAGAGAGAGTTTCTTTAGGTTTTTCAATCTCTTCAACCTCAATCACTTTTTCAATTTCATTATGCATTCTTTCTTTTAATTCCTTTTCACTTCTAAGTTGCCATGACTTTAACTTGTTCATGTTCTTTTCCAGTTTCCTTTGGATTAATTTCAACATTACTAGGAAGTGTTCCTACGAAGTACATTATTAATTAAAGTAGCAATTTGCCCCATTTGATTTTCAATATTACGAATAGCGATATTTTGATTTTGTAATTGATTATTCATTTGTAAAATTAATTCTTCTATTGATAACTTTTTTCGTTGATTATTAAATCCGGGAGGTTTATAATTTGGATTAACTTGATTATTCCAATTTCCGGTGGGATGAGATTGATTATTACCTCATTGTTGTTGTGAATTATTCCGAGTTAAAATTAGGATGATTTTTCCACCCAGGATTATAATAATTTGAATAAGGATTATTTTTAATTGCAATAGCTTGTAAAGTTTCAATAGTTTGAGAATCTTCAATATTAGCAGAGTTATTATGTGAAATATTAATTGCAAAATTATCTAATTTCTTAGACATTGCCGCTACATGTGAAGCTAAGATAGAAAAGGCTTCATTATCGTGAATACTTGCCATCTTTTAGGATTAATCCTTTCGGAAGACCATTGAAAATTATTATTAGTCATTTCTTCAATTAAAGTGTAAGCTTCTTCAAATGATTTAGACATTAAAGAACCTCCAGCAGCAACATCAATAATTGATTTTAAAGATCCAATTAATCCATTATAAAATGTTTGAATAATTAACCAATCAGGTAAAGCATTATGAGGACATTTTCTTAATAGTTCTTTAAATCTTTCCCAAGTTTCATATAATATCTCCCCGTCAAATTGACTAAACGAAATAATATCATTTCTTAATCTAGCAGTTTTAGAAGGAGGAAAATATTTAGCAAGGAATTTTTGTGCCATTTCAGCTCATGTTTTAATAGAACCAGTTATTAATGAGTTTAACCACATCTTTACTTTATCTCTTAAAGAAAAAGGAAAGAGTTTAAGTCTAATAGCATCATCAGAAACATTGTTATATTTAAAGGTAGCACAAAGTTCTAAAAAACTAACAAGGTGTAAATTTGGATCCTCATTTGGTGTTCCACCAAATTGATTGTTTTGCACCATTTGAATAATAGACGGTTTAAGTTCAAAAGAATTAGCATCTACGAGTGGGTATTTGAATACTACTATGAAGTCCATCAAGCTGTAGGGTTAGCATAATCCCTTAATGGTTTATAAACATTTTGATCATTAAGTTCAATTGGATTTTGTAAAGTAGTCATTTCTTGAAATTTTTGAATTTGTTTTCCCTTTTTAATTTTTCTAATTGTTCTTTCTAATTTAGAATCTAAATGTATTAATCCTTCAGAACCAAATCTTCACATAAAACAAGGAATAAAATATATATCTTTTTTTTATATTATTTTATATTTTTTAGAAATATAATATTTTTTTTAAAAAAAATTATAACTATTTTATTTCTTTCCCCAGCAACGGTGCCAAAAACTTGACCCAATTTTTGTACTTCCAAATACAAGAATTTTTTACCACTGCTAGAAAATTTAATTTCTGGCAAAGGCGTGAAACACTTGACCTGGAATAACTTGCTATATAGATGTGTACTGATCACAGGAAAATATATTAAGAAATTCATACCCATTTTTTATGAAATTACACTTTAAAGAAAGATATTTTCTTTATTTTATTGCAGGAATGAAGATTTATAAGTGATTGAAGCAAAAAGCATGAAATGGAGTGAATTTGGATCAAAAAAGGAAGAAATTCATGCAA
Source organism: Papilionanthe hookeriana x Papilionanthe teres (assembly GCA_022702705.1). Lineage (NCBI taxonomy): Eukaryota > Viridiplantae > Streptophyta > Magnoliopsida > Asparagales > Orchidaceae > Papilionanthe > Papilionanthe hookeriana x Papilionanthe teres. Next base: position 75,535,752 of record CM040432.1, on the reverse strand, counting down.
AATGAACTAAGTCGCTGACGGCGAGATCGAGCCCGCCGACGGCGAGATCATGAGGAGAATTTTTGAAGGATTTGCAACTACCTCACCGACAGTGAGCCCGAGCCCGCCGACAGCGAGATCGCGCGGTTTGGAGACCTTCTAGAAGCCCCGCCGATGGCGAGGTCGTTTCTCGCCGACGGCGAGACTGTTCAAAATGGGAGATACATTGAACCTGGACGCTTTTTGATGAGGTGTTTAAGCACCCCTTGGACCTTTTCCTACCTCTATAAATAGAGGCCGAATTCAAGTGTCTAATAGAGAGTCTTAGTGTCTACTTGGTGTCTATTTTTAGGAGTCTTAGAGTATTCAATTAGTGTGCTTTTGAGTCTAAGTTAAGTTTAGTGTGAGTAAGTGTAAGTAGTGAGTTAAGAAGTGTACTGTACTAGAAGGAAAAGTCAAAGGAACTTCAAGAAGTCTGCTTGGGGAGGAAATCGAGATAAGTATCTTTTATTGTTGTTAACTTTAAATGAAATCCATGCTTTGTTTAATTTCCATGCATTCTGAGTAGTTTTCTTAGTCTTTCTCCTTGTTTATGAAGTTATGTGAATTGATGAAATTAAATAGAAGTGCCTAATATATTAAAATAAATTGTGATAATCTTTTACTTAAAACTTAATTTACTTTCAATACGGCCGATTGAATTGTTAAAATATGTTGAATTATCAACTATAGTAAAGATTACATCCAATATTTAGGGAAGTCAAAAGCCTTGGAAGGAGGGTGCAAATAAATAGGGAAATATTATTTATCGGACATAGAATTGGACATTTTAGTGTGACAGACTAAAATATTCAATTTGGTCCTATTGTTTGAGAGCTGAAGTGTAGATGTTAGCCCTCAGGTGAGGGGAACGTGGGAGCTCTGAAGTGGCAGCCAGTATCCTCCCAGTAATCAAGCATAGGACTAGTCAATGTTCTTTGCACCTGGACCAAAGGGTAAAGAATGGGAATGCTCTTATTTGTCACAATACAATAAAAAAAATCTATTTGAATTCATCATTCACTTAAGTTTCTAAAAACATGGGGAAGGATACTTTTTTTGAAATCTTTAAATCAACTTTATTTAAAACATTAGTTTACTTTAGATCGCTTTAGTTAAGTATTCCAAATTCCGTATACTATCTTAGTAAGTAAATCCTTTAAATTTTGTTGTTACAAATCTTTTAAAACTTCCCTGTGGGATCGATAACCAGGACTCCACTAAAGCCCTGTATTACTTGATACGATACGTATACTTACGTAGAATCCACATTATACATTCTATCATAAAATTAACTATATATTAAGCGGGATCAAGTTTTTGGTGCCGTTGCTATTTTTGTAAACATTGAAAAGTGGGTCAAGTTTTTGGCGCCGTTGCCGGGGATAGAACCCGGGTCACCCGCGTGACAGGCGGGAATACTCACCACTATACTACAACGACTAATTTAACATGAAAAAGATAAACATTTTACTAAATTCCTTGAAATTCTGAAGAAATTAACAATAAATATTGCTTTCATAAAAGCTTTAGAACAGATGCCAAACTATGTAAAATTCATGAAAGATATTCTAAATAAAAAAAGAAAATTTACCGATAATGAAACGGTTGCACTTAGTGAAGATTGTAGTGTTATTATTCAGAAAAAGCTTCCTGAAAAATTAAAAGATCCTTGTAGTTTCACTATACCCTGCGCTATTGGAGAAAAATTCTATGGAAAAGCTTTGTGTGACTTAGGAGCAAGCATCAATCTAATGCCTCTATCAATTTTTAAGAGATTAGGATTGAGAGAAATTTCACCTACTTCAGTAACCCTTCAGTTAGCTGATCGTTATGTTACATATCCTAAGGGAGTTATTGAAGATGTTTTAGTAAAAGTGGATAAATTTATCTTCCTTGTAGATTTTATTGTTTTAGATATAGAAGAAGATAAAGAAATTCCTATCATCTTAGGAAGACCATTTTTAGCCACTGGGAAAGCTATGATTGATGTTCGGAAAGGAGAATTAACTATGAGAGTAAATGACCGAAAAGTTACTTTTAATATTGCTAAATCAATGAAATATCTTGCACTAGAAAAAGATGATGAGTGTTTTCGAATGGAAGTACTAGATCATTTACAAAAAGAACATTTTAAGAAATATTATGAAGAAAAATTAGAAAAAGAAAATACTGAACTAATTGAAAAAGCCAATATAAATGAAGAACTAGATTATATTCAAGAGAAATTTGAATTTTTGGATAATACAGAAAACACTGAAAAAAATATAGTTTCATCGATTATTAAACCTCTTGAACTTGAGTTAAAACTGTTACCTAATCATTTGAAATATGCTTACTTAGGTAATTCTTCAACTCTACCAGTTATTATTTCATCTGAATTAAATTAATCTCAAGAACAAATACTTTTAGATACCTTAAAAAAATATAAGAAAATTTTTGGTTGGACTTTAGCGAGATATTAAAGGAATTAGTCCTTCAATCTATATGCACGAAATTATTTTAGATAATGAACATAAGCCTAAAGTAGATCCCGAAGAAGATTAAACCCGATAATGAAAGAAGTAGTCAAGAAAGAAATTTTAAAATGGTTAGATAATGGTATTATATATCCTATTTACGACGAGTGCTTGGGTAAGCCTAATTCATCGTATTACTAAGAAAGGAGGAGTGACCGTAAAAGCTAATGAAAATAATGATCTTATCCCTATAAGATAAGTTACTGGATGGTGAATATGTATTGATTATAGAAAATTAAACGCAGCCACCAGGAAAGATCACTTCCCTTTACCATTTCTAGACCAGATGTTAGATAGATTAGCCGAACATAAATATTTTTGTTTCTTAGATGGATACACAGGTTATCATCAAATACAAATTGCTCCTGAGGATCAAGAGAAAACTACATTTACTAGTCCTTATGGAACTTTCGCTTTTCGAAGGATGCCTTTTGGATTATGTAATGCACCTACAATATTCCAGAGATGTATGATGTCTATATTTAGTAAATTAATTGATAATGGAATAGAAGTATTTATGGATGATTTCTCTGTATTTGGAACATCATTTGACACATGCTTAAATCACCTTGAAAAAGTATTTGAAGTATGTGAGAAAACTAATTTAGTTCTTAATGGGGAGAAATGTCAATTTATGGTTGCAGGCGGCATTGTATTAGGGCATAAAATTTCGGAAAAAGGCATGGAAGTAGACCCTGCAAAAATTCAAGTTATAGCTAAATTACCACCTCCAACTACGGTGAAAGGCGTAATAAGTTTTTCTTAAACATGCTGGATTCTATAGACGTTATATAAAAGATTTTTCAAAAATTACTAAACCTCTATGCCAACTTCTTGAAAAGGATAAGAAATTTGAATTTACAATTGAATGCCTGAATGCTTTCGAATTATTAAAAGATAAATTAATTACAACACCTATAATAGTTTCACCTAATTGGGAGAAACCATTTAAGCTTATGTGTGATGCTAGTGATTATGCTATAGGAGCAGTTCTTGGGCAAAGATATGATAAGATTTTCAAAGTTATATATTATGCTAGTAAAACTCTAAATGATGCTGAAATAAATTATACAGTTACTGAAAGATAATTATTAGCAGTTGTATATGCTTTTAATAAATTTTGGCATTATCTAATAGGAACTAAATGTATTGTGCATACTGATCACTCTGCTATAAAATATTTAATGCAAAAGAAGGATTCTAAACCAAGATTAATTAGATGGATATTATTAAAGCAAGAATTTGATTTTGAGATCGTTAACAAAAAGGGAACTGATAATCAAATTGCGGATAATTTATCAAGATTAGAATATCATGAATTATATGATACTGATAATGAAAGTATAAACAGTTTTCCTGATGAACAACTTTATAATATAAATGAGTGGAAAATACCTTGGTATGCTGATATAGTAAATTATATTGTAAGTGAAATTTTACCACCTATGTTAACTTTGCAACAACAGAAAAAATTCATTCATGATACTAAAACATACTTTTGGGATGAACCATACTTATATAAGTAATGTAAGGATCTAATTATTAGAAGATGTGTGCCTTATGAAGAAACTGAACCAATTATTAAAAAAATTCATGATTCTGATTTTGGAGGACATTTTGGGACAGATAAAACTGCGTATAAAATTCTATAATCTGGATTCTACTGGCCTACTCTATTTAGAGATGTACACAGATATATAAAAACCTGCGATAAATGCCAAAGAGTAGGAAATATATCAAGAAAAAATGAAATGCCTCTGAATTTTATATTAGAAGTTGAAATTTTTTATGTTTGGGGATTAGATTTCATGAGACCTTTTATTCCTTCATTTGGAAACTCATATATATTAGTAGCTGTTGATTATGTTTCCAAATGGATTGAAGCGCAAGCTTTACCTAGGTGTGATGCTAAAATTGTTTCAAAATTTTTAATGAAAAATATTTTTACTAGATTTGGATTGCCTAAAGTGATTATCACTGACGGAGGAACTCATTTTAGAAATAAATATATTCACAAACTAGTAGAAAAATATAATATTATTCATAAGATATCAACTTCTTATCATACACAAACCAGTGGATTAGCTGAAGTTTTTAATCGAGAGATTAAGCGTATTTTAGAAAAGTCCGTAAACCCTAATAGATTGGACTAGTCTATAAGACTAGACACTGCATTATAAGCATACATGACTGCTTATAAAACTCTAATTGGAATGACTCCTTACAAGCTTATATATGGAAAAACTTGCCACTTACCAATTGAATTAGAACTAAAGCATATTGGGCGATTAAAGAATTTAATTATAATATGAAAGAGGCTGGTGAGAAGATATTGTTGCAATTAAATGAATTAGAAGAATTAAGGAATGAATCATATGATAATTATAGGATTTATAAAGAAAGGATGAAATTGTAGCATGATCGGAAGATTAATCAGAGAAATTTTAAACCAGGACAAGAAGTTTTGCTATATAATACTAGATTGAAATTATTTCCTGGGAAATTGAAATCTCGATGGTTAGGACCTTTCACTATAACTCAAATATTTTCATATGGAATTATAGAAATTGAAGATCAAAAAATAGGACATAGATTTAAGGTAAACGGACATAAATTAAAACCATATTTCCAAGGTAGAAGACCAAATTTTAAAGAGGTTTTAATGCTTAGTCGACCTGATTACTAACTGAAATTAGGTCGGGCTGACGATGTTAAACCAAGCGCTTTATGGGAGGCAACCCATAGTAGTCTTTTATTTTAATTATATTCAAATTAGTGAGTCTGTAATATTAAAATAAATCTTACTATTCAATTTTTAATTAGAATCATCACAAATTCAAACCTATATGATGAGATCAGAAAATATTCAGACCAGAGCGAAATTGGCAATTTTACCGAATCTCGCCGACAGCGAGCCCGAGCCCGCCAACAGCGAGATCGCGTGCCATATCTTTAAATCAGTTTTATAACTAGCTCGCCGATGGCGAGAAACTTCCCGCCGACGGTGAGGCAGTTGAAAGATTGGTCTCTTAAGTTTTATGTGTGGTTTTGGACGGTTCTAAAGCCATTTCTTTGTAGAAAACCATCCCAAATTCATTTTTACACTGTTTTCTTCCCAAGAAACGACTAGAGACCATTCCTTTCAATCCGAAATGGCCTCCAAACTCTTATAAACCACAAAAACTAGAGTTTTCAACCGAAGAAAATTCATCAGTTCGGAGGCGCAGCTTTTTTTCAACAAGTTTTTGATGAAGAAGCGACTTATTAAAGAAAGGGGATTTGTCAACAGAGGAGTAGAAAATTCCACCACAAAAATTGAAGAAATGATCATGCAGCGGCCTTAGGAGTTATTTTGCTATACGACATCCGCTGTAGTTATTCCTGTAGTTAAAGATTTTTACTTTAATCTACATGCGATCAACAATGGAAGTGTCTACATCAGAGGAAGATGGGTAACATTTACTCCTTCAAGGGTAAATGAATTATTTTCTATAGAGAATACCCCTGTCTGTCATTATTCAAACTTTGTTCCTTCAAGATACAATATGAACGAGATTTATAGATACCTGACTGACGAACCTGATGATTGGGAGTTGCGCGAAGATGGGTATGTCAGTTTCTCTGCATCACTTCTTAACCCTGTCTCGAAGCATTGGCATTTCTTTATCTCATCAAAATTATTACCCACTATGAGGGTAAATAAGGTTTCAAAGGAATGCGCTATATTAAATTATTGTATTCAAATTGGACTACCTATCGATGTTGGATCAATTATAGTAAAGTCTGCATTAGGATTGATTGTTCATGGGTCAGTTCATAGACTTGGACACCCATCGACTATATTTGCTTTATGCAGTCAGTACCAAGTTTGAGGCTTGGGAAAATGTACTTTTTCCATGGAAACCACTCGATCCTATGGATATGTTTCCAACTTTGGATAACAATGATGAGATTACCATTATTTCTGATAGAGCATCACAGAACAATCCTTTAGCAAGGCCCCTTACTGATAAAACAAATTCATTCTGAAAAAGATTAAAGGATTGGAGAATGAGTTGCAGAACTTGATGAATTCCATTGACAACATCTCTGATATGTTTGACCACATTGACTGGAGGATGAAGGAGCACTTTGATCATACTGGACATCTGGAGGCCAGTTTTATTCATTTACTGAGACAGAAAGGGTGGATTGATGAAGAATCTCTCGCAGAATTCCCTTTCGGGACTTCCTACAATCTATTTGTGCACTCGCGTCACATCGAGAATATCAGAGAGGATGTTAGTTCAGACACTGAGGAGTAGTAAAGATTTCTATCTTATGTTATATTTATGTGTATATATGTGTTAATTTGGATTTATGTTTTATTATGATTTAAACTTTAAATTTGATCATCTCAGATTTGATGAAATTATATGTATTTGTTATGTCTCAGCATTTAGAGTGTTGTGGTGTGAATTGCAATGCTGAGTATTTATGAGAGTTTGAAGTATTGAAGTCTTAAGTGTTAGTGTTTAAAAGTGTGAAGTTTGTAAGTATTATGGATTTCATATATAAAGTTATATTGTTTGTGTGAACTTTTTGTGAGTATAAGTATCTAATCTTCATACTAAATTATCAAATTAAGTGATCGGAAGATTAATTAGGGCCAAATGGAGGTTGAAAATGATTGAAGAATTCTAAATATTTAAAATTTTTGGGAGCTCGCCGACGGCGAGAATTATCCCACCGATAACGAGGGAAAGCCCGCTGACAGCGAGAACGATCTCGCTGACGGTGAGATTTCCCCGAAACTTTGGCCTTGGTGAATTAATTAGCTCACCGAAGGCGAGAAAAATCTTGCTGATAGCGAGATCGTGAAATGTCCTATATTTGACCAGTCAACTGACACTATTCATCATCCCCTTCCTCAAAACATTGGAAAAACCGACCTAGGGCTCGTGAGATCTTGGACTTGAAGCGATTACAACACTTTTTGACACCGGATTTCATCTTCCCTTGGTAAGAGCTTCACTTCTATGCAAAAATTTTTGATTTTCACCATGGATTTCCTCTACATTGGGAAATTTTGAAAAAAATTCGAAATGTGGAGAAAATACTTGGAAGAGATTCATGGAGATTGATTTAAATGGATTTTAGATGTTATAGGAAGCCATCTTAGTAATATTTGGAAGTTTAGTTAGAATTTTTGTGATTTTCATAGATCGAAGAAATGGCTCCACGACAAAAGCGACGGTTGGATTACGACAAAACCCGATTTGTGAATGTGAAAGCACGATCAAGATATTTTCACAACATTCAATCAAAAAATGCATTCAAGATCGAGTTTTTAAGAATCCAGGAGGAGAGGTGGAGCGAGTAATAAAGGAACGAGGATGGGAGAATTTTTGTTATGTTTCATACAGAGCAGCTGTGGAGGTAGTTAAGGAGTTCTATGCTAATTTGACTATAATTGATGATGCACCAATCAAGGTATGGGGATTTTTGGTAGAATTTAACGCTGCAAGGATAAACTCGTTCTATGAAGTTCGTGATCTGCATCTTAGCGAGTACGAGACTTTTGGGAAGATGGAAGGACCTATGGAAGAAGTTATAGACTTTCTCACTGATGGGAAAGGCGTCTGGAAGATCAAGTAGCAGGAAAGGGTAAATTTTTCTCTTTCTATGTTAAATGCAACTTCAAAAGCCTGGCACTATTTTATCTGCTCTACATTGTTACCCACTTATCACCATAGTGAGGTAACAAGAGATAGAGCAATTCTGAATTTCTGTATTCAGAAAAACAGAAGCATAAACATAGGAAATGTTATTTATAGAAATGTTTTAGCCACTGCTCGAAGTGAGAGTGGAGGAGGATTGGGACACCCTGGTTTGATTTTTGCACTCTGCCAACTCTCTGGAGTTGAGGCAAGAGAGGACGAGGAATGGGTGGAACCCATGAAACCCATCACTCCTGCTAATATTAAGACTTATGAGTCCCATGAAGGATGGAGATCAGGGACGAGGAGTTATATGACTTCATCGAGTAGAGATATACCCTCTATTAGTTATGAACCCCCTCAGTACACCACTCCTACCCTTCAAGATCTGATGAATGAGCTGACCCTAAGTAGAAAGAGTTTTGAACAATTTGAAGATAATATGGAAAGAAAATTTGAGCATATGGACCACAAGATTGATGGCTTGGAAAGAAGACATGATTATGATAGTGAATATCTCCAGCGGCATTCAGAGTACGAAATTGCATATTATGAGGCTGAATGTCGATATAGGAGTGGTGAGTTAGATGTTGTCTTTCCTGAGTGCCCCCGCTACACATAGTACCAGCCTGCTCAGCCTTCTCAGCCTGGAGATCAGGGAGATGATATAGCCTGGGATTTTGATGCGGAAGATTAGAGACTTTGTTTAGTTTGTTTAGATTAATTGTTATTTTAAGAACTACTTTGTGTGTAATTGTTATGAACTTTCTGTGGACTGTGGATTTGGTGTGTTTGTTTGTTTGTTTATGCTGTAATGTGAGACTTTTTATGTGTGTTAAGTTAGTTTGCAATTTTTCTTTTAGATAGGATGTTAGTTTTTCTTTAATGTGTTTTTTAAGTTTTTATAAGTTATGAACTTTTAATATGTTTAGATTGTTTTAATATGTTTAAAGTAGGTTAGTTGATTATATGTGAAGTAATAGATTAAGTTTTCATTTGTTGTGTTTTATACTTATTAAAAATTTCTTATCCCAAAGACTTTCTTTTAAATATTATATATATGGAAGAATACTAACAGTACAGGTTCTTTAAATAATGAAAAAGCCTCCAAAAATTTCAAGGAAAAGAAATACCTAAAGCTCAAAGGTATGATTCATTGTATATTTTCCTTTTCACCATTTAGAAATAGATAGAAAAATTTAAGTTTGGGGAGGAAAAATACAAATTTAATTATTAAATTGTTCTCAATTTCTATGTTTAAAAAAAATTATTATTATTTGATTTTCTGTAATAATTTTTAATTCGGTAACTTGAATTAATTTATATAATTATTATAGAAAGTTGAATAGAATATTTCTAGAAATCCAAATTAATTTAATAGATTAAGATATTTGGTTAAAAGGAATAAAAACATAGTAAACTATTTAAAGTAAGGGAAACTATATTCTAAAATTGAAATTCTTAAGAATTTAGGTGAAAAAGAAGAGATTTAAACTCAATGAAGTAAAGGCTACGAAATACATATAAGCAAAGAAATATTTTAAGTTTCAAATTTAGGAAGAGAAAGTTGAAGTTCAAAATTATTAACAGGCTATCCAGATATAGTAATTCTCACTTGAAAAAGAAAAAGAGAAGGATTGAAAATCAATCCAAAAAGAAAAAAAAAGAAGAAAAAAGAAAAAAAATATAAGTGAGGAGAAGCTTGAGGAGATGCCTTATCAAAAATTGGCTTCAATGGAATCAACCTAAAGGGTAAAACTCAAGTATATTTTTAAACTTATATATATGGATTAGTATTTTACTAAATAGTGTTTTCTTGAACTTCCTATCATCTAAATATCTTAAGTAAATTACTCTTTTAATATAACCTTTCATGAAATAAATAGTGAGCTAGAAATCTTAGATCTGATAACTAAATAATCTTATATCTATAAAGTTAATTTAATTACTTAAAAATATTCCTATTTAACTTTACTATAGTATTATTTAAATTTAATTCATAGTATATCTGAATTGAAAAATTCTATTACGTAAATCATTATTTTTATTTAGTACTAAAATTACTTGAGGACAAGCAATAATTAAGTTTGGGGGATTTTGATCACAGAAAAATATATTAAGAAATTTATACCCATTTTTTATGAAATTTCACTTTAAAGAAAGGTATTTTCTTTATTTTATTGCAGGAATGAAGATTTATAAGTGATGGAAGCAAAAAGCATGAAATGGAGCGAATTTAGATCAAAAAAGGAAGAAATTCATGCAAAATGAACTAAGTCGCCGACGGCGAGATCAAGCCCGCCGACGGCGAGATCATGAGGAGAATTTTTGAAAGATTTGCAACTACCTCGCCGACAGCGAGCCTGAGCCCGCCGACAGCGAGATCGCGTGGTTTGGAGACCTTCTAGAAGCCCCGCCGACAGCGAGGTCGTTTCTCGCCGACGGCGAGACTGTTCAAAATGCCAGATACATTGAACCTGGACGCTTTTTGAAGAGGTGTTTAAGCACCCCTTAGACCTTTGCCTACATCTATAAATAGAGGCTGAATTCTAGTGTCTAATAGAGAGTCTTAGTGTCTACTTGGTGTCTATATTTAGGAGTCTTATAGTATTCTATTAGTGTGCTTTTGAGTTTAAGTTAAGTTTAGTGTGAGTAAGTGTAAGTAGTGAGTTAAGAAGTGTTCTATACTAGAAGAAAAAGTCAAAGGAACTTCAAGGAGTCTGCTTGGGGAGGAAATCGAGATAAGTATCTTTTATTGTTGTTAGCTTTAAATGAAATCCATGCTTTGTTTAATTTCCATGCATTCTGAGTAGCTTTCTTAGTCTTTCTCCTTTAAATTTAGCTGTTACAAATCTTTTAAAACTTCCCTACGGGATCGATAACCAGGACTCCACTAGAGCCCTGTATTACTTGATACGATACGTATACTTGTGTATAATCCACATTATACATTCCATCATAAAATTAAATAAATATTAAGCGGGATCAAGTTTTTGGTGTCGTTGCTATTTTTGTAAACATTAAAAAGTGGGTCATGTACCAAATAAAACTTTTTAAATATATGTTTATATAGCAAAATATAATTTTAAAAAGAAAATATTTTATATACTTTTTGGGTACTACGCAAGTATACGTATCATTTCAAGTAATATAGGGCTTTGAAACAAAGACCCCAGTATCGATCCCACGGAGAAAAATTATAGTAATAAATTTTCTAAATATTATATTTCAAAAAATATTTTTTATATTTTAATCTAACTATAAATTACTATTAATTTACTAGATGCAAATAAAGAAAACAATAATAAGACAATGATTTATGAAAACTATATAAAATAAACAACTTTCTTCCCTTCATTTAATCTAAGATTTTTAAGATAATTTAATATTCGTTGGAGAATTTGATTTATGGTATTGTGCCAAATAGAAGCATTTCTATTCTTTACCCTTTGATCCAGGCGCAAAGAACATTGGCTAATTTACAGATCAGGTATGGATGTATTGTTAGTAGAATGGGTTAATCTAGACTTACACTACTAGATGTCCAAGGGTGGCTATGCTCGGCCCTACTAGTGACCCTTTCCTAATCTATAAATCAAATTATAAGAATTTAGTCTGTCACCCTAAAAACTTATCAATTCTACGTCCTTTAAATCTTATCTTCCTATTTATTTGCACTTCACCTTAAATAGCCCGCACATGGCCTTCGACTACCCAAGGATTCATGTGACTTTTACAAGTTAAGAGTTCTTCTCCTTCTAGGTCTCAAAACTCTTCAACAGGTTTTAACAATTTAAATGACCAATTTAAAAAGTAAAGTAAGATCATATATTAATGTCATCACAATATTTTGAAAATATTTTGAATTTCAATTCTCCATCGAATCTTTTATTATCTTATCTATCTCTTCATAATTGAAGGAAGAAAGTAAACTAACTACTCAGAACACATTGAATAAAAACAGCAAAACATAATAAATAAACTTTGAATCAAATATAAAATACTTATCTCAAATATTCCTTCTACGGATCTTTCGATTCCTATCGACTCCATAGTGCAATGAACTCCGGATGCAACAACTTGAAAATAAACTCACTAAACTAAACAAAAGTGGCCCTAAATTTCTCTCTCTATTTCTCTCTCTAAGGATGAGAGATCCTTAAGTGGATAAGAGAAAGGGGTTACAATGGGGGCACATTTTCAAATCACCCCCAATTTCCACCAAATTTTCTTCAATTTCACCTAATTTCAATTCTAAATCAAAATTGATCATGTTTAATCCCAATCAAAACCAATTCCAAGCCCAATTGAGCCAATTTCAAAATCAAATTCCAAGCTTAATTCAAAAATCCCCAAATTTGCCCAAATTCCCAAATCTCACCAAATTGAGCACCATAACCCCAAAATTTCCACCCAATTGATCATCCAAAAATCTTCATCACAATCTCTGGGACCAATTTGAACCATCAATTGAAACCAGTCCAAATCCTAGCCCAATTCAAGCCCCAAGACTAGCCCAAATGCCCCAAAATTGACCATGAGCCAAATTCTACTAAATTGTGCCTCCCAATAAATTCACAATCACCCAATTTCTTTTCAAACATTCTCATGAAAATCTGTCGGCATATTTTAGGTTGTGTGTTTTATTTTGAAAAGGGGTCGCCTAACAGAAATTGTCGGTAAATTTTTAATTTAATTAAATAATTTGAAAAGTAGTATTTGATTTTTTGAAAATAATTTTAAATTTGAAAATTTTAAGATATGAAATCAAACTGATCTCACATCCCGAATAGTTTATATAAACGAGCACCACACCACAAACCGTGTATCTATCCCTAAAGATAGACACACTGCTTGACGGTGGGGCTCGATTAAACAAACTAAAAGATTTGTGACATCCGTTTAGTCTGCAAACCAATTTTATAAGCCGACAAATTCCCCTGCTTAATATGAAAGCTTTAAACAGGGCTTATATTACCTGGGTTCTTTAAAATTCCCTATAAGGGCAAGCCCCTATAGTTAATTACATCTTAAGTGACGGGAATCACCTAAGAAAACTCTCGATAATAATCAATAATTCTGCTCTCAAGAATTTCAAAGTTTAAGTTTTCAAAGGATTGAATTTTGGAATTTCAATAGGGAATGGATCAAATTTGGAGCATTTTATTTTGGGATTACAAAGGAAGAAAGGTAGGAGAAATTACGGATTTGAAGCGAACTTCGGTAATTTCCCGGCTATCCTATTGTTTGGCTTGGATTTAGGAAAGTCCTAATGTTTATTTAATGTTTTGATCTTGCCAATTTTAATTAATTAGGACTTATATTTGTATGATAGAATCATACAAATAGCCCTGAAGATGTGAGGGTTTATGTCGTATCGGACGACTACCTCGGAATCCTAAGACCAGTTAGGGCTTAATTTACATGACATGATCATGCAAATGCCTAACAAAAGGTTGAGGATTTAGGTTGCACTAGGCAAACTACCTCGAAGTCCTATGACTTGGTTATTTAATTCTAAGAATGTTTAGCTGATGTAGATTCAAGTTTTGCTGACGACGATGGTCGTGTTGCCCACCATGCTCCAAGCTCCTTGTTGTTGTTGCAGAGGTTTAGTTATAGAAGTCATAAATCAGGAGATGAGAAAAGTGTTTTGGTTTAGAGAAAATCTTAATTTCCAAGTGTTTTTTGTGTTTTAATTAAAACAAATCTTAAAGTTGATTATAACGACACCGGTTAAGATCCTACGGTTCCATCCTTCCGGCATCATTATTTTTATCGGATTCACTTAGTCCAGATGAATTTGCTAAACTCAACTGAATGAGTTCCACACTTTCATTTAGACCGTGGGAAATCCCGTTAGCAACACATAGGTTACATCATCCGAGGTATTCCCGATCATCCAACAAGACGTTTTAATTTAGTTGTAGTTGTAATTTTGTGTTCCGTTTGTGATTAAATTTTGAGTTGTTTTATATTTTGAAATGTTGTGGCGGTGAATTTTATCTTGCAATGACTTTTAATTTAGTTTTGGTTTCAGTTTTAGGGACTATCCTAAAGGTGTGGGTTTTCATGCAACAGTTGTTTATCATGCAAGAAAAGTAAGTGCGATGCGATTAAAGAAATTGCAATAAGATAAATTGCAATAAAATAAAAGCTTACCTGGAGGGTCTTCCCGTCATCCCAAGCTGCACTTAAAACACAATTAGAATATTTAAGCAAGTTCCTAGGTAAAGCTAAGGGTAGGGTTGTGGTTTTCTACCAAGTTCCTAATCTTATAGCTAGTCATTTCCTATGACGTCTAGGTTCTTGTGTTTTGGTTTGAGGACGATTTTCTTCATCAAAGAATAATTAAGTTCTATTGTTCTTATAAACATCCTATCGTATCGAGGAAGTGCTTAAGACGAATCTTAAACATCTTTTCAATACCTTTAGGATTATTTTAAGTCCAAATGAATTTAATTAATCAAATGAATTAATCGTCCGGAATTCAAGTTTTGTCATCTTGCTCAGTGAACTAGGACGTTTGAATATCCTATAAGTGAAGTAGTATTTCATTTAATGTTCTGTTTAGGAGTTATGATAACCAAAGCTTTCGGGGGCAAATTGGTATTCAAATGGTTTATGATTTAGTTTAATCTCAGTTATCGGATTTAAATTTGGAATAGTGTTCAAGTTGCTTTATATTTAATTTCTTTCATGTCTTAGGTGATGTTATTTTTAATTTAATTTAGTTTAACTTTAATTTAATTTAATTTAATTTTAATTTTAATTTAATTTAATTTAATTCAATTTAGTTTAATTTGATGTTAGTTTAATTTGATTTAATTTCTTTTAATTTAATTTAATTTGATTTAATTTAATTTAATTTAATTTAATTTAATATGCTTTAATTTAATTTAATTTAATTTAATTTAATTTAATATGTTTTAATTTAATTTAATTTAATTTAATTTAACATTTTTTTAATTTAATTTAGTTTAATTTAATTTAATTTAATTTATTTATTTAACTTATTTTAATTTAATTTAATTATTTAATTTAATTTAATTTATTTATTCAATTTAATTTAATTTAATTTTTTTTTAATTTAATTTTAATTTAATTTAATTTTTAATTTAATTTTATTTTTAATTTTAATTTTTAATTTTATTTTATTTTTAATTTTAATTTAATTGAAAATTTAAAAAGAGTTTAATAATTTAACTTTAATTTAATTTAAATGATTAAGTCCTTTAACATTTTAAAACTTAAATTTGAATTATCATTTTTAATTAGGAATTAAATATTAATGAGATGATTAATTTAGGGTTCCTTAAATTAAAGAATAAATCTCTTCCTAATAAATATCCCTATCTTAATAATTCCAATTTTATTATTCTTCCAAATTTAATCAATTATTTAATTAAGGTTTATTTTAATTATTTTAAATTATTTAATGTGTTTCTACCCTTTAATTATTTAAATTTCAATCAGGATCAAATATTTTACTTGTTAATTTTTTTATTAAACCTAAAGTTTTAATTAAGGGTTAAATTTTTTAATTACCATTTTGCCCTTCAAACTTAATAATTTCATAACTCACTAAAGTGAACTTAAATGAACTTGAAATTTTTATATGACTTCACTCATATGTCAATAAAGACATGAGAGGAGAAAATGTGATTTTTCTGTATTTAATTTATTTATATAATTATTTTTGGTGGAAAATAGGAATTTTCAAGGAAAATTTAATAACATGACCAGGAGAGAGTTTCTGTTCTTAAGAAAATTATGGAACATTCCTAATGACTAGAGGACCACTTGGACCAATTTTGGTGATTTTTGGAATTATATTATTTTTATTATAATTATTTTAAGTTTTGGAGAGTTAATTAATTTAAAAATAAAATAAAGGTTGAAAAATGAATTTTATATTTTTCAAAAATCTCTCTGATATCAAGGAAATCAGAGAATCAATTTTTGCAATTTTCTGATTTTTCTATGATTTATTATAATTATTTTAGTGAAAATGCTAGAAAATACATTTTTTAATTTTAAAATTACCCTAGGGCTTTAAAATTTAATATCTCATTAAATAAACCTTAGAAAAATATGGGGTTTGTTCCTAAGTGATTAAAATTCAAAATGTGACATTTTGGTGAATTTTATTATTTTTGTGATTTTTATTATTTTTTAATTATTAAAAATATTAAAATAATATTAAAAATCAACTTTTTTAGAAAATTGAAATTTTATTTTTCTTAAATTCCCCTAATATCAGAGAGGCTCCAAAACCAATTTGGTGAATTTTTGAAAGGTATTTTTGAAAGTTATGAATTTTTAAAGTTTAAAATGACTAAGTGGCTTAATCAACCCATTTAGTAGGGCTAACCAAGTCCAATTGACTTCAAATTTTTATGGTGTGTTCCTCTAATCCTAAAGGTCAGTGGAGATTTGATTTCAAGTCAATTTGATGTATGATTAAATCTAATTAATTAGGGATCTATTTTGGGTGTTTAAGCCAATTAGGGTTATTTTAAATGAGTTAACTCAAAACCTATTTTTCCTAGGGTCCTCTAGTCATAAGGGACATCACCAAATTTTCCTAGAATTTATTTCACAACATGCTAATTATTAGGTTTAAAATACTCAAAACAGCAACATGAATTTGAAAAATCAATAACTTCTCATAGGATGGCTCTCGACTTTGGAAAATTCAGGGAATGTTCCCAAATTCAGAGGCTTCAAAAGCCCTATGGTCTCATGCCATGGTGAATTTCCTATATGCATGGAGAATTAAAATAATGCAGACAGTAAATAAATTATTAAAAATAAAATATTTGATGAAATTAAATGATTTCTTTTCCACATTATTCTCCTCTGTTCACTGAGCAAGAGGGTATTTTTATTTTATTTTTATGATTTTCCTACACAAAGTTATGAATTTTCCAAGTTCAGGGAATTAAATAAATAGGAAAATCCCTAATTTTCTATATATCCGAGTCGGCGCCGCGTCATCCTCGGCATCTCCGAACGGCCACGAGTCGCTCTCCCATTCGACGCCGCCGCTTGAGTCAGCAGCCCGGGTCCCCCCTTCCGCATATCATCTGCCGATCCGACTTAATCTGAGCCGTCCGTCTGCGCGTGTATTGAATGAACAGCATCCGTTCATCGTCCCCAAGCCTCCTAGCCCGAGAACCGTCCATCTTCTAGGCCTAAGACCTCACTCGATACTTGACCAAATTTAACGTTCTTATACTCTATGGATTCGTCTCGAGAAGATGAACACATCCATACGGTTTATGTGGCATGAAATTGACTTAATGAAAATGGAGAATGTTCAGAAGCTCGGGAAGAAGAGTGAGGCCATACCTTTGCTCAGAGAAGTGTGGCTTCGATCTGAGGGTTGTTTCACCTTCGATTGGATCCTAGCAAGCTCCAGATGAAGTCTCCTGGTCCAGTGAATCGCCTAGGTAGGATTTCGACCACGCCCGATCACAAAGCTCGGAGGCCGGAGCAACCGGGTGGCCTCGGAGATGGGGCTTTTCTGGTGGACACCTTCTCTTGGTCTAGTGAAGGTGTAGGACCAATCAATTTGAGGATTGATCCACTCGTGGAGAAGTGTCCTAGTTTTGGGCTAAAGTTCGAGCTCAAAATCGAGCTCGACTCGGAGGGAATCGAGGTCGGAATTCAGTGGGGATCAAATGCTCTATGTATGGGGAATGGTCTGGAACAATTTTGGCAGAGTTTCCTTAAGGTTTATTTCAGCACCTCTCATGGCCGAGAGGGGGTGGTGTTTAAATAGAGAGGGTGGAGGGCCTCCCATGGAGAGTTAGGGCTTGGTATCGACTCGCTCTCGGCAAGAGAAGAACGAGTTACAATGGCCACCTGGGATGGGGCAGCTCAAGCAGTGAGAATTCCAAGTTTGGGCTCACATGCGAGCTCTCGGCTCGGTGGTTTCCGGCGGATGTGGTGGTCGGCCGGCCGGGTCAGTCACTCGTTGTCATCGGGGAGGTCAAGGTTGGAGCTTAGTGCGATCAATCGCCAATGCCATGTGTAAAGAGCTTGGATTGAAATGGAATGGGGGGAAGACCATTTTGGGTTCAAATGAGTCAACCCATGATTTTGGGCTAGGTTCACCACCCAAGGCCTGGTCTTGAGCTGAAAAGGATCACTTGGGTTAGCCAAGAGAGAATGGTGTGGTCTCCATCCATGATGAGGTGGCTAAGCATGGTTTAGTGTGTGACATGCTTAAGGTAAAAAAGGGTTTAAGAAGGATTAGGAAAGGGGGCCCTCCTTTTGCCATTAATGGCTTGATCACATCTCAAGCCTTCCATGGCTTCATGTGGCTTGTCCATGGCTTGCATGGCTCACCTTTGTCTTGGAAAAGTGGAGTCAATTTCATGGAAATAGATTTAAGAAAAATTTT
The DNA here is from genome assembly GCA_022702705.1 of Papilionanthe hookeriana x Papilionanthe teres. Taxonomy (NCBI): domain Eukaryota; kingdom Viridiplantae; phylum Streptophyta; class Magnoliopsida; order Asparagales; family Orchidaceae; genus Papilionanthe; species Papilionanthe hookeriana x Papilionanthe teres. Next base: position 75,517,105 of record CM040432.1, on the reverse strand, counting down.
GTTATTTAGGGGTGATTTGGCATGAGGCTTGATTTGGAATTATTTGATGATGGGATTAGAACTTAGGGAATGGCTTTGATTAAGTGGATGGCAAATGGAGATGTCATGTGGGCTTTAGGGTAGATTTTGGGCTTTTTGAAATGATTTTAGATGGGCTTTTAAGATGGTTTAGGAAAGTGGGCTTTTAAATTTTAAAATGGATTTTGGGATGAAATTTTGGTAAAGGCTTGGGCCAAATAATTGTTGGGTTTAGCTCATGGATGTGTCATGAGTGACTTGGAGCAAATTGGGAGTGATTTGGGTTTGAATTGGGTTGAATTTGGGCTCCTTTGGTGAATGGGCCAATATAGGTCGAAGTGGGCTAACTTGGGCCAATGTTGGGCTAGGGTTGAAATTGATGTAAAATTAATGTTGGGAAATGTTTATGGGAGTGTTTCAAAGAGGTTTTGACTTTGGTTGGGCTTTGATTTTGGGGTTTAGGCTCATTTGGGTTAGGTTTGGGTTTAGGTCGAAATCGGGCCTTTTAGCTTTGGGTTGAATTTGAGTGGGGTTTGGGTCTAAATGTTGGGCAAATCATGTTAGTTTTTTGTTTTTAGGGATGTTAAGGAAGATTTAGAAAAGATTTGGGGTTAATTGGAGTTGAATTGGGTGAGTTTGGGTTAGGTTTGGGTTATGGGTCCAAATTGGGTTTTAAGGCCAAAAGTGAAATTGGATCCAAATTTCAATCAAATTGGACTTGAATTTTGTCTAAATTGGTGTTGGGAATGTTGAATTGAAGTTTAGAATTGAATTGGACAAGAATTTGGATCAATTGGGTAGGTTTGGTTTGACATTGAGTTCACTTAGGGTTAAAATGGGTCAAATTGGGGGTTTTGACAAAATTGGGGTAAATTGACAAAATTGTCCCATGGTGTAGTTGGACAAAATGAAATTGGGAATATTTGGGATTTTCTGGAATTTTCCGGGAATTTTCTGAATTTTTGGATTTTTAGGTCAAGGGGGTATTTTGGGTATTTGGAGGGTATTGGGAGGTATTTTTGGAATTTTTGGTATTTTTGGGTATGGATGATCAATTTAAGTGATGTGGAAATGTTTGGGATTGATTTTGAGGAATTTTGAGTGATTTAGGGGATTTTGCAAATTTTGAGTAGTTTCAAGGGTTTTGGGTAGGTTAGGCGGGTGTAGGGTCCCGGCGGTCAAAAATTGAAAATTTGGGAAATTGAAAATTTGGGAAATTGAAAATTTGGGAAATTGAAGATTGGGTGAATGTAAGTGGAATGAAATCATTTTGGTTGAGCCATGAAGCCACATCAAGCCCACATGAGCCATGAAGGGACTCATTTGAGGCATTCACTATGTTGTTCCTAACCCTCTTAGCCAAGGGCTTAGGGGGTTAAGGACCATCCATGTGAATCACCTACATGAGTCAGGAGGTCGAGTTAGGTATGGGTGTGGTTTTAGGAGGTGTGTGAAAGTGTATTGTATGAGTGTAGTGTGTGTGTAAGTCGGCTCTTCACTGCACCGAGCCACCTGTAAGGGCATCCTAAGGCCAAAGAGTCCTATAGGAACTCATCCTTTAAACTTCCACATTTCATTTCAACCCTCTAGGTGATTAGGGGTCTACAGTCAAGCTTGTGGAGTTTGCAGGGAGTTAAGAAGTGGTTTGAATTTCTAGTGGTGGGTCCCAATTCTAGTCCTCTAAGATAGTCAAAGGAAAAGCCTAAGGCTAGATCCTAAGTACTAAAAAGAAGAAGAGAAGACCTCATCAAAAATGAGGTCAACACAATCATCCACATCAAATTGATCAATCACTTAGCCCAATTTCAAATCAAAAACCAACCATGACCCAAGCCCAAACCAAAATCCCAATAATTAAACTGAAACCCCAAACTTGACATGACCTATTGAAATTGATCAAACCCAAGCCACCACAGACACCATTGGAACCCTAGGACCCAAGTGAGATCCACCTATCCCATCCTACATGAGCCATGGACCATGGTTCCCTTGAATTAGGGGATTTCTTCCCATTTCTAGCCAGGCCAAGAATATCATTGCCACCAGCCATTGCACTACCTAAAGCACATAACCATTAAAAAATGAGCATAAAATGTATATAAAAAATGGCACATTTGTAGGTGTATCAATTCCGCCAAACTTCACTGTTACTTTTCATCAAGTTTCCTATTTTTAAAAAAAAATACTTTAGCTTATGGAAGTGGGTTTCTTTAAAGATTCCTATAGTTTTGCGTCATAAATGTTATAGTGTATCTTCAGAAAAATTTTCAATAACACAGGCTAGAACTAGAGTATAAGACTATATAGTAATCAAGTTAGGAATTTGATTTTCTATTCATTCAAAAATAATTGCAATTTTTTAGAATTAGGAATCCTAAAAGATTTAAAAGATAGAATTATATAAGAACTCTATTAGTAAAGATTTGACTAACGAGTTTAGAATTGATAATTAGCTCAGAATTGTAATTAAGTTTTTTCCCTTAAGATGATTCTAGTGAATGCATCTCCTCAGACTTCTCCCCACATATTTTCTTTTTACTTTTCTTTCTTTTCTTTTTTTATTTTCTTTTTCTTTTCTTTCAGGATCTTTTTAATCCATACTTTTTTTATGTGAGGATTACTATATCTGGATAGCTTTAATTTTTTTAAACTTCATTATCCTCTTAAAGTTAAAAACTTCTCACATTTACTTACATGATAATGTGTATTAGTATAAAAATGATTTTTCATAGAGTCTCGATTCTTTTTAAAGCTTAAATTCAAGATTCCTTGTGTTTCAAGAATACATTTTTTCCTACTATAAAATAGTAAAAGCATATCCATATTCTTTTATACTAAATATCTTTACTCTAGAACTACCCCTTATCACCAATAAATTTTAACTTAAGTCTACTATAACATTCATAAAATAAAAAATATGGCTTTTTTTAAAGATAACACCACACACCGTAGGTGATTTTAAAATAATTTTCAAATTTATTCTATTGAGGAAAAATAAAGCATAATTTTTAAAAGCTTTTCTCCCTGCCCCAAACTTAAATTTTAAAATAGTTTAAAAAATTTAAGGCATAAATGAAGGTAGAAAGAAAAATTTTCTAAAGTATTTTCTATCAAAAGTTCTAAGCATAAAAAATATACATGTATAAACAGTAAAAAAAGGTGTGTAGCAGCAAGTAATTCTCAATTAAACATGTTATAACATGAAGATTTGCTAATTAAAGGACTACTCTATCACACAGGCAAAGATATACATATAAACTGGAACATAAAGAAAACAACAGTACAATGAAAACAAATAAGTAAAGAATTTACAAAGCTGTAATATAAATATTACCCAGTACAATGAAATACCTAAACGTAAAATAACAGTCAAAAGCAGTAATGAAAAAGAAGTACACCCAAACTCATAACAAACTACTACTCCAAATCATCATCATCCTTATCATCATCTTCCTCCATAGGATTGCAATGTTCAAACCTCAGATACTACGGATACGAAGGAAACTCCACAGTCTCATCTCCTTTAAGAAAGTTCACAAGAGAAGTATGGAAACCTTCCTTGTAATCACTTTTCCATTAAAGATAAGTATGAAAGTGTTCCAAATGCTCTTCAATGTCCTGTACTTGACTCTATACGTATGATATATCATCATGTAACTCATGTACATGATTAAGCACAATGTCAATGCTAGTAGGAGGATGAGTAGAAGCATAAGAGGTAGAGGGCCTAGAAGTAAAAGGAATGTCTGAAGATCTAGTCCCAGATTCACAAACAACATACAATCCACATAATTCCACATTAGCCCTACTAATAGGCTTTAGTGTCTGCAATAACTTTTCCCATGTCTCAAATCTTACTCCGGTTGTTGGCATAAAGTAAAGATGAGAGAAGGGTATCCTAATCGTGTTGTAGTACCTCTTTTAGAAGAACTGATGTTATTCTTGTAAATCAGGGAGACAATATCTATAGGTTTCATCCTCTGAATGCAATAATTTAAAGTTGTTTTTTCCCTAATCACTTCACTTAAATGGTTTGACGGTGGAAGTTTAGCAGAAATAAAGTAATGTCATGCCATTGATTACACTTTAAACTTAGAAGAAGGGATATTTACCTTGTGATCATTCATAATTTTCCATGTTCCCTTTCCATCAGCCATAAATGAAATAATCACATCGAGCTCTGTATCAGAAGGATCATAATTAGAATAGTAACAATTAGAAACATCCCTCAAAGAGTATAAAGCATTAATACATTCAAGAGTGAAGTAAACTCTTTTCTCCCTAACTACCACAGATTCATAAAAAATCTAGGGAGGTTATCATAAAACTCACAAACAATAGAAATAACTGCTATCACAGTAAAGTAACAAAAACTCTCTCAGTGTCGTGCTACAATCAGATTTTCCACAGCATACCCAGATCTGGTGAAACTTCTTTTCGCTATTAACTTTTTCGACATGAGTAGATCGTTTTATCTATCCTGAGCTTTAAGGCTGACAAATCTCCTATGATCAAAGTCCTCTTTTCCTTTTCCCCTCTTTGTTTTAGGAGCCATATAACAACTAATAAAAATTGAATAAAAATATAAGTAAATACCGAATATGTATTCTATAAGCTCCTCCACACTTTTTCCAAGCTAAGAAGTTTTTTTAATCTGGAATATTATTAACTTGGGAGCTTTAGTTGTCCTACAAGGAGAAGTCATCTTAATTTTTTAATTTTACCTATGTCGAGATCTCATGGGCATCAATCCCTAATTAACTAACCTTATCTTTATTTAGTAAAATTATATTTTGAAAATAGCCTCTCCAAAGTCATTTATAGTATTCGTCTTTTGAGTCGAGTAGGCTCTAAAAATTTAGGCAATTTTCCTTTCTCCTAGGAAATGGGCTTATGAGGCGCAAGTTCCCCGATTCTTAAGGGCGAATTCTTTTTACATAATGAAAATGAGTCAAAAATAAAAAAGTGGGTTATGGGAAGATTTTTTTTATTATTAAGAGGTTATCTTGTTGTCTTGACTTCGGTTCATCTTGACTCATCTTCCTTTCAATAAGATGGTTTTCATGAAATATTATTGGCAAAACTTTATGGAGAGCTATTTTCTAGCCAAATATAAGAAGTAGAGTAAGAGGGGCCAAGTGCAAACACTACAGAAATATAGGAAAAACTGGCAGAAAAACTAATGGCCAAGTGGGTGTGAGTAATCTTTCCTTTATTTCTGACTGTTTCCAAAAGTTAGGATAATTGATCTCTTTCCTATGAGCGAACTCATGGTTTTTCGGTGAATCTAGTAACTAAAGGTTATAAAATAATAATCAACGGTTAAAACTATTGGTTCATAAAAAATAATAAAGTGACGACCAGACATTATCAAAAAGTCAAATCATGAGTTTTTTTTCCAGTTCATAACTAATCGCCATGATATGTTAATGGACAACCTAATCCATTCGCTTTTATGAAATTAAAAACTAGTAGTTGTAGCCATAAAAAATTCATTGGTAAGTACACTGAAGCGATGACATAACTTGCCCACATGAGCTTTTCCTGTGAAGCCGACTTATGCCCCTCGGTTCCAAATTTCTCCAGAGTTCTTATACTCAAATCGTAGGTAACCACAATTCCATTATTTTCTTACATTTTTTAAAATTTCAATTGTTAGAATTAATACATTTTGAGTTTGAGTGTTTTGGGGAAATTTAAAAATGTGATTTATTATTTTTAAATTTAATGATATATATTGTTGTTGCATGCATACAACTCAACTCTAAAGTATTTCCATATTTAAAACCTAAATTTAAAATGAATTTTGGATAGCTGGCACACAACTCTTTTATATTTATGTATCTAACTCCTAGAGTTTGTTCGGATATAACTATGATTTAAGTAAAATAGGATTTAGTAAATTGGGTAAATATGAGTTTATCAAATCTTGATGTTAAAACTGGAATAATGTTTGGTTGACTTAAGATTAAATATAGTTAAATTCCTTTAAGGTGATTGCATAAATCTCTGACATGTTTTCTTCCTGAACTAAATCACTTAAATCCACCTAACAGTCAAACTTTGTAAATCTAGATTTACATCACAAGATAGAGAGAATGAAGGAAAAACTAAATTTGGAAACCCGTAAGATTTAGTCTACCTATCCAAAATTTGGTGTTTGGTTGAATTATATATGTTAATACAGTCTTAAATCCTTCTAAAATTGTCTCGCCAAACCACCACCCCCCCCCTCTCCAAAAAAAAAATTATCTTTACATAAATGACAATTTAGAACCTTAAATCCTCGCATGAAAAGGCATATTTAACACAATTCTTATGTATTTATTTATCTCACACAAAACTTTCATATTTACATCTAATAGTGATGATATTGATTTGATATTATTAGTTGGAGTGCTATCTGTGAAATATGAATGTCTAACATTGAGATATGTAAATAAATAATAATTGTGTGCTCTGAATGTTCATGGATATACAATAGATTATATTTAGATTGAAAATGACTAACTAAAGTGTTCTTGAATGGTGTTGAGATTATTGTGCAAGTGACATGTCAGCTTCTAACATACCGATATGTGGGTAATTATCAGTATACAGGTTCTAAACAGTATAATCAAGCATACTTAAGCCCTGATGAAGTCAACGGGTTGATAATAATAGACTATCTAATTTTTAGGCATGAGCGTTTTGAAGCATACTGTTGGGGCATACAGAGTACAAGAGGATGATAATAAGGATTAATTTTTGTATTAAATCTTGCAATAAAATAAATACTTACTAACTATTTCTTACCTTAACAAACTGTGACATTGGGGCACTGTTATCGACCTACATGCGGGTACCCATATGAGATAGACGAACCACACAATAAATCACACGTGACTCCTATAAGTGTCAAGAGGATTTGTTATATAAGTTGAAATATTCTTGAATAAAATTATACCTCTAACTTACTTTTATATTTTTTTGTAAAAAACCTTCCAACAACTGAAGGACAATTTGACTGAGAGCAGAGGATTTACGATCCCGTGTCGGGATCAATCTGACTTTGTGCTGGGGAGAAAGACCACTTGAGGCAAAAGAAAATAAAGGGCTTATGGATTAGGTTCACGGGCACAAGCGTACGACACTAATCACTCCTTTAGAGAATACAATGCATCTTGTTCTACCACACGGGAGAATGAGTTTTATATACAAGTAGTTGCATTCAATTCTAATATTGAAACATGATTTTTTGCTAAGCTTATAGAGATAAAGTATGAATTGGAAGCTACGAAGATAATGAAAATTGATGCACTACGACGTGAGGCACACCCAAGAGGAAAATAGCCAATAGAGGAGGACTTCGAGGAAGAGGAGGACGAGGATGGAATAGGATTTGGACTACTATTATTTATTTTTGTTTTATAAGACATTCAAATAAGTTATTTATATATACAAATATTTAATTGTTTGGTTCAGTGTATTGCGATCAATTTTTTCTTTAATGTTGGTTTTCATTCAATTGATTTTAATTTAATAACATGTTGGATTGGCAAATTTTATTGTGTGATATATAACTGAATCAATATATGTTTACGATTGCAAGTGGAGAAATTGTAAGGTAAAAGAAGGCTCTTTTTTGTTTATTTTAATCTATAGTTTTTCGACAGCGTTTCGGTTCCCAAATAATAAACAATTATATTTTTTTCTATAAACCGACAACTGCGGCCCATTTGTTATTTGACCGACAGTCAAGCGATGGGCTATTGAAAAATTGATAGCCAAAATTTTTCAGTTATGAACCCTATAAACTTAACTGACAACAACTTGCGCTTTTTTATTCTTTTGGCATGAACCGACAACTTCTGACAATTAGTTTTTTTTTTTTTTTTTTTTTTTTTTTTTTTTTTTGACTCTTAATGGATAGCTAAATAATGGTTATGCTTCCAACGTAAACTAAAAACCTTAATCCTTCAGTTATGTAACTAACAGATAGCCGACCCCTAACCGATAATTATGATTTCAACATAAACCAACACTTCCTAGCCGCTGGATGGTAAAAGTCATTATAAATGTTGTCATTCCATAGATTACCAACAAATCAAAATGCTATGGCCTATCGACTGTCATAAACTTGTCAGTTTGTTATTAACCGATATTTTCTTGTTTATATTTAATGATGGCTTTTGATCATTAAAAATAGCTTCTATTTTTGTACTGAGGTGGTCAACTGACAAGGGTTGACTGACGAGGGGTCAATTAATGAGAGTTAATTGAGAAGGACAAACTAATGAGGGTCGATTGATAAATGTCAACTGACAATGACCAAATGATAAGGGATAACTAATAAGGGTCAATTGGCTAGTGGTTGAGTGTGCGTGTTCTCTCGAACGAGTTGATGTTGCTAATTACTTCTCTCACTTTATTCTACTCATTGTATAGCTTATCTTCTTTTTTGTGGCACGATCTGAGCTCACCGCATATTTTCAGGGTGTTGAACTTAGGCTTGTCTCTGAATCACACCCAATGAATAGAGCCAATCAAAGAGTGGAGAGTGAGCGGTAGAGAAGTGATAATAAGAGAGAATGTAACATATTGTAGTAACTTTTCTAATAGTCATGCCTCACTCGAGGAAGAAGTCCACCTCTCACATTCACTCTTCCACCTTGAAATAGGGGTATTTTCTTATAAAAATACATTAGTAATGATTACATTTAGATCAATAAAGATTTATGGTTTCTTTATTTTAGCTTATTTGGCATGGATATATAAAAATTTTAACATTTGTATGTTATTCTTTATTCATTCCCTTTTTCTTATTTGGCATGTCTGATCAAATTTCTCTTAGGACGAGTGCCACCAACGAGGGCCAAATGATGAGCGATGAGAGCCTAATCGAAAGATGAGGGAGCGAGTTCAACAAATTTTCCGAACTATCTCAACATCTTAAAATATGAAGGAGAATCCTGGTCATAAAACATTAAATTTGTATTTTAACTATTATTTTTCATCAAACACTTGAGGCTAGCGATTTGCTACTTTAAATGATTTGTTTTATATAATTCCAAAAATGATATGTTGCCAAAGGTACATTTGTTGAATTAAATGCTGTTTCTAAAAAACGATTGATTATAAACGATGCATTGGGCAGAGTAAAAAGCCAATATTAAAAAAACATTTTAAAGAATAATCTTACCATTTAAAATGCGGGACAATGGCATGATTGGATTTGAGCCCCCCCTTTAACTCCGTTAAATTAATTTCTTCCTCGACCACCCAAATGAACGGCAAAATATTTATTAAGAAAATAATAATAATAATAAAAAAAAAGGCCCAAATCTTAGAACTAAAAGAAACAGCTTGTGGATCTCCACAGAAGTATAGTAGCTAGCTAGAAAAAAGAGAAAGGGGAAGGAAGAAGGGAGAGAGAGAGAGAGCGGCAGACTATAAGTAAGAGAAAATGGAAGAGAGCCTCAAGTCCATGTCGATGGATTACCTTAACCTTCTCATCAACGGTCAGTCCTTCAGCGACGTCACCTTCAGCGTGGAAGGCCGACTTGTTCACGCCCACCGCTGCATCCTCGCCGCCCGCAGTCACTTCTTCCGAAAGTTCTTCTGTGGTACTGTCGATGCCGATGCTCCACCCTCCCTACTCAATTCCCACAGCCCCCGCTCGCCGACAGCTAGGGGGACGGTGATAACTGTGAGCTCGGTTGGCTATGAGGTGTTCCTGCTGCTTCTACAGTTTCTCTACAGTGGCCAAGTTTCGATCCAGTTGCAGAAGCATGAGCCTCGGCCCAACTGCGGCGATCGTGGCTGCTGGCACACACACTGCACAGCAGCAGTCGACCTCGCCCTCGACACCCTCGCAGTCGCCCGGTCCTTTGGAGTCGACCAACTTGCTTTCCTCACCCAGGTTCAACTGCTTTCCTTCCGTTAGGGTTTTCAAACTCCATCCACATATCACAGGCAGCCGATTTGAAATATAAAAAATATAAGAAAAATAAATAAATCTCGATCTATTATTTTCGCCCTCTCTCCCCCCTGTTTGTACAAGGGATAGCAAATTTCAATTAGTAGCTTAAAAGTCCAGTAATGATTGATAGTTATCATTATGAATATATATTAAATTCTGCCCTTGGAGGTACTCATTCAGAACTTCTTCAATTGATTTAAATTATAATATACATTTTAAGAATGAAATAAATTTATAATAATCAGTTATCTTTCTAGATTTTGCTGTAAGATGAAATCGATCTTATCTTTTATGCTCTAATGATATCTTTATAAAATTCCAATGTTATGATTTCTTTTTAGACAGGAAATAAGTGGAAAATGATCTTCTTTTCTATATTTGGGCAATCAAATGAGCCCTTTATTATGCCATTTTCTTATTTCTTTCTTCTTTTAATGTCTTCCTCGAAAGTCAATCTGCGGTTGGAGAGCACATCAGAAGTTGCCATTACAGCTCAAGCTTAAGCGATTTTGTTTTGTGAGGCTTTGTTAGCACCAAGAGAGGAACACCATGATAGCTTTTGTTGCTTTCTTTCTTCTTTTTAGGGAAATCAAAGGATATCTTCTTCCCAGCAACGTCCAATTCTTTTTTTTACTGTAGCAACAGTAAGGTTGTCGGTGTAGGTGTGGAGTAATAATTTTGAGGTCCAATTACAGTATGTAGTTTAGTTCAAAAATTACGGTTAAAGGCTCTTTACCTTATGAGCATCATCAAGTTCTTTACATGTGCTGTTACCCTTTTGAATTACTGGCAGCAACAAGCTGTTATTCAGCTCGATCCTGATATATAATTTTATATAATCCCTAAAATAAATCCTACATTTCTTGGCAGACATACGAAACGTTCATTCAATGGCATATCTTAGTTCACTACTATTCAAAACAAAATAATTTTTAAATTATACTGCTAGTTTATAAATTGTTATTTATTTTTAACATTATAGCAATGTCATTTGCTCGCTATTATCAATAATAATAAGTTAACAATTTTTTTCGATTACTCAAGTCTAAAAAGTTGATTTAAATTATTTGCAGTAAATCAAATTATCATAATATATGAGGGAAACTTTTTCTTTCATTTGCGTCATAGAAAAAAAAAAATATTTAGGATTAATCTATGGACTTTTACTAAATTATATTTAAACTATAAAAAGTTTCATCCAAATACTCATGCTATCTTAAGTCCTAATCAAAACTTAAAAGGGATATAAGAGCATATAATCTTGTTCCATTAGATATCTAATATACATATTTCGGTATGATTTTATATAACATCCATATCTTTAAATAATTTCATACTCACCATTAATATTAGAGTTAAACTAAAATATTACATAAACAAATTAAAAATATAGATATTAAGTGTATGTAAATTTGTTATACATGCATGTAAATCCTCTAAAATTAATTGACTTGAAGGGATAAACAACTAAAAATTTCTCCCTAAAGCGGCAACACAAAAGGAAAAGAATCTAGTTCTTTCCCGTAAATAGCAACATATCTTATTTATTTACTAAAAATTTAACTAGAATTTGAAAATCATCTTCTATTATTAATTCAAATTAAAAACAGCATATTGAAATGTAATTAACTGATAAATTAATCAGTTCTTCATTTAATTAACTGTGATTATTTTGCATACCGGTCGGGGATCGACATATGGCGCTTGGCAGAAGCAACTTGAAATCATGGTGGAGAAATCCTCTATTGAGGACGTGATGAAAGTCTTAATGGCTTCCCGCAAAGAAGAAATGCACCAACTGTGGTCCACCTGCTCTAATCTCGTCGCCAAGTCAGGCCTACCGCCGGAAATCCTTGCCAAACACCTCCCACTCGACGTGGTCGCCAAGCTGGAAGACCTCCGGCGCCTCAACTCCACCTCCCTCTCCTCCCGCCTCCCCTCCTCCTCCGACCACATTCCCTCAACTTGTCCTGACCACCACCACAACAAAATCCGCCGCATGCGCCGCGCCCTCCACTCCTCCGACGTCGAACTCGTCAAACTCATGGTCATGGGAGAAGGCCTCAACCTTGACGACGCCCTCGCTCTCCACTACGCTGTCGAGCACTGCACCCGCGAGGTCGTCAAAGCTCTCCTCGAACTGGGAGCCGCAGACGTTAACTTCCCCGCAGGACCAAACGGACGAACTCCACTCCACATCGCCGCCCAGCTTGTCAGCCCCGACATGGTGGCAGTGCTTCTCGACCACCACGCGGATCCGAACGCCCGCACGCTTGACGGCGTGACGCCACTCGATATACTCCGTTCCTTGACGTCGGATTTTCTCTTCAGAGGGGCTCTACCGGGCATCAACGCCGCGCATTTCGAACCCAACAAGCTCAGGCTATGCCTCGAGCTCGTGCAATCTGCCGTCATGGTTGCGACAAGAGAGGAAGAGGCCGCGAACCTGAGCTTGGATTCGAGGATGGTGTATTTGAATTTGGGCGTGGCGGCAGCGGCTGCGGCGGCACAGATGGGGTATAAGGTGGATGACAGCGGTGATCAATTAGATGGACGGAGCCGCAGGTCCACGGCTATTCAAAGTGGAGGTAGTAGTATACGACTTTCTTCTTCTTCCTCTTCTTCTATTATGTATTCTCCGCATCATGGCTTCCCATGATCTCCCCGGTCACTTTATTATTAATAGTTTTCTCTCATTTTAAAAATATGTGGCATATGACTAATAATCATGAATTGGTGCCGGAAGGCAGATTTATTACGCCATGTTGTTGACCTAATAGCTATCTACTGTGTATATATATATATATATATATATATATATATATATATATATATATATATATTCTTCTTTTTTTAGATTATCTGGTTATTCTAATTGGTGCTACAGAGTTCTAATTTGTTTGTTCTACTGAGTCTTTCATATTAAAGTTTAGAATTTGCGTGGAATATGACTAAACTTTCTATATTAGAAATGAAAGGTAAATTGAAATAGCTTAACGATATTTTATGCGGTTGTTAATGGTGTTGCAAATGGCTGGTGCTGTTTTCCATTTTGGTGACTAGAATCCTATATGGAGGTGCACGTGAGGTGTTCCGAGGAAGGCCGCTGGAATCTAAGCAAGCTTTTGTTGTAGTCGGAATGGGAGCACACAGTTCAGTTTCTCTCTCTAGATTTGTCAGCCTCTCTCTCTCTCACACACTCTTGATCTCTACCGTCTATCACCTAATGCCTTACCTTTATTTCTAGAGTACTTAACTCTCGCTCTCACTCTCTCTCTCTCTCTGTAGATTTTTATTTCCTTCCCGCGATAGCTGTAGGTACCTATTGTAACTGTTGGAGGCTATTGCTTCTATCATTAGCAGACAGTAATATTTCTATTTATGGACAGCTAGGTCCCCCACTACCTTAATCTATTTTGTAAAAACAAAATTTCTTACTTTCAATCATTCGGCTAAAATTTAACGCATTAATTTGTTCAGCTTAACTCAATTTATTTATTAAGTCAAATAGGCGTGAAATCACTTGAATAGTACTAAGCTGGGCAGCTCAAATCACGATAATTATGAGAAACGTGAAGATCGATATTAATGGTTTATTTTACGCTATTATTCACGAATACAAAGCAATATCGACGCTAAATGCCAGCTGGCGACAACGTCATCTTGTCTTTCATGAATGCAAGACTGCCTACAGTACCACGATTGCTCATACGCGCGCACACACATAATATATAATAATAATAATTATATATAAATTTTTTTAATTATTTTAAAAGAAAGGTTGTAAGCTATTATATGAGCTCTCAATCACCCTCATGTGCTTAACTATTCGATGATTGCCCTCACTATCTATAAACTGACTGGAGGGGGATTCGAACCGTGATATCGGGGGATTTATGATCTCCAAAGAGGCTACTCTATTAATGTATCACGACGTATGGTACGCTGCCACCAATATATATATATATATATATATATTGATAAGAAAAATAAAATCTAATTTTCAATTTAATTGGGTATTTACATATCACATCGAAATTATTATTATTTAAATTTTAGGAAGTGAAATATATTTTGTTAGATGTTATATATGTAATTACAGAAAGACTGAATAATACGATTGTATGTTTTTCCTCAAGTTTTTAAATAACCTTAGTATAAGGAGAGATCGACCTGATTTTATCATATATTCGATCAATAATGAAATCATCACTTATTTGATGAAATTGGAGTCATAACTAATTATCATATGATATGAAACACATGTAATGGAGTATTCTTAAAATGCTATATAAAATCGGTCATTTTCTGAGAACTGTTAGCACATCAATGTTCAATATACCGTTATTCACATTTGTTTTTAGTGATTTACAATAAAAAATATAAAATTTCAGAAAGATTGTAGTTAAATATAAAATTTTAGTTGACTATAACTTCAATTTCTAGGGCTCACCAGTGTCAAGGAACCCTATACGGTATATAGGACTGAATGGGTCAAGCGTTATTCATCATTTGCACGTGAGAATTAGTTGTCCGAGTCCATTTATGCGAAGGCGAATCTTTATCGAATTTGTAACCTGTTACTATAGATCGTGGTATGATGATGAAAAATTCTGACAACACATTAAATTACTTTTATTATTTGTCCCAGTAAATATGACATATTTACTTCTATTTTTTGCTTAATCATATAATTCATAGAAAATGATGATTTCTTTTCTCATACAAGTTTAGTTAAATGTTTAAATTTAAATGCCATACAATTGTTATCCACCTCTATGTCCCATCGCAAGCATCAATGCTCAAAAGCTTAAATACTGTTAAAATATGGTATTGAAAGAATATCTCCACCGATAAAGAAGATTATTGAGAATCACGTTAAGCTGAGATATGAATTCTATCCTATAAGGGAAACTCTTGTTAGAATAAATAGCATAACTTGTCACGAATCGCGTGAGGTCGAGTTACATTCTGCAAGAATGTTGGGAGCTTAGTTTGAGGCTTGACTATAGGGGGTGACTCTATATAGCTAGTGGTGTCCATGAGTTCAACTTCTTGAGGAGGAACATTAGTGTGTGGAGGGCATACACATATGTGCCTCTAACCAATGGATGTTTAGGTCACCCCCCCCCCCCAAGCATCATTATCAATTCTCAAGCCTCCTAAAAAAGTTGGAGGAACTCATTTTGACACACATCCATCATTCATTCACAATATTCAAGTGGTGCTAAGGAGGTTCACCATCAAGATGTTATGCATCATTAAAAAATAGAGTAAAAACATTGTATTCCAGACATTGAGAGTGTGTCCTGAAATAATGGGTGTTAAATCGAGAAGCTCTTTTGTTATGGTTGCTAACCATTCGAGATGTGTAAACTTCTATCAATAGAACTTCATTTCCCACAAATAGTGCTAAAGTATTGCATGATGGAGGATTTACAAATGCAAAGTGATAATTTAACGTCTCAACATTGTATGAAAATCAAGCATACATAGATTATTATATAGTAGTAGGATAAGACACTAGGACTTTTTAGATGGAAAAATTCAGAAAGAAAAAATCCATAGAGCATGGCCCAAACAAAGTATTCCACTATTAATGTGTAATTACAAATATACACTATCATCCATCAAATGAAAAAGAAGGGTTACAAAGATACAACAAGGAAAATTCTTGTCAATACACATGGAATGGAACACTTCAAGAGTCAAAAAATTCATTATAATCTGAACATGATGGTTGAAACTATTAATCTCTATAAATTATCTCTGCATCTTCAATACAGTGTTATTCGCTACTGTATATGCACATACTTTATAGTATCATATTTAGGATACTTCATTGCACCATATTTTGGGATTCACCACTACACAATAGATTCATCAAAAATGATATATGGGGTGGCCAGTGCTAGTCAATGGTAACCGACAAGTTGTAGTTGATGGTGGTCTGAGGCTACGATGTCTGGAAGTTATATTTATAAAAAGGGGGTATATTTATAAACCTCAAGGGAGTGGCAAGTTGGTCATTCGACAAATAACTACCATAACCACCCTATCAAATGATCCACATTGATTCTCCTTGATCATAGGTTTAATAAGTTAAGGGCCTTAATGATTTCAATATTAATCGAGCTCAGGCTCGTTGGATTCCTCTCATTGAGATGTTCGATTTGAATATACGAACGTCAAATTTATAGTTTATTTGACTCTCCATATAACTACCTAAATCCTCTAAATGTGGATCAATGGCTTGATCCGTTCTTGACTGGACTCAGACTGGACCAATTATGGTGTCATTAGATTTTTCTTGTTGAGACAGTCAGTTTAGTTATAAATTTTCTATAATTAGAGCCCTGAATGATCTTTAATTTTAACTTGAAATATTTTTTCTTCAAAAAATACATTGAGACTTGTGTCAAATGATTGGATTTGTTGATGATGCATCAATCCTATTAACCATCCTAATTCAAAATTAAACCCTAAGCTTATTAATTAGGCTTTAGGGAGTTTGCTTAGAATTGAAGATCAATTAATTTGATATTTAGATAAGTCATTTAGGGTTATTTAACCTAAATTGATGATAAAGTATGTTAATTCGGGATTTTGGAAATTTTGGGGAAAATCACCAACATGAAGTTTAAAAGTTTCGAAAAAATATCAAGAGGTGCACATGAACTTAAGAAATACCCCATAAAATATTGATATTTATTTTCATAAATAGTATTATTTAAAGCTCATGAATAAGCACGGTGAAGGCTCAATTATGGCTCAATTATAGCCTTTTTATGAGTAATACCTTTTAAATATTTATGTTTAAGCTCAACGAGCATTGTTTGATATGGCTTGTTTAATTATTTCAACATGTTGCTTGTATAAAGCTCGAGTAAGGCTTGATGAATGTTTGAGTAAGGGTCAAATTTGTCTCTTTTATTTGTTAAAAGAACTGCTTATTAATAAACTAAAAAATTTCTACATGAATCAAAGCTCGAATACATCTCATCGAGCTCGTATAGGGTATTTACAACTGAGCTCAAATAGATCTTACAGCATTGAATCCCGCTCCAGCTGAGCTCAAATATGCTCTTACTAAAAGACTTGCGTTGGAAGATACATCTACATGGCCTCGTCGATTTATTTGCAGCGCTATGAATGTCTAAATGAGTTGGCTCATAATGAGCAAATTTTTAGTAGATAGAATTTCAATAATTTTAATAGAAATTGATCATTCATGAATTGTGTGGAAAAGAAAAAAGATTTTCACATGAATTTAAAAAGTAAATAATTTTACTTTTATAGTTAACCCATTAAAATGTTCAAATCAACATAATCACCGCCCTTAATTTAGCCTCCATGCAAAACTTTATATATTGCAATTTTAATTACACATTCTGCCACAAAAATCATTCATCAATTTTTTTTTATTAGATGTAATCATTTCAAGATATAATGGTCACAATTTTTTTTAAATTGCTTATAAAATAATTTGATTCTAATGATGTTTAAAGAGTATAAAATTTGAGTGTAATTTAAAAATAAACTCTAAATTCGTTCAGGCTTGCATTAAGAATAGAAGGATGATAAATTGGATTCCTAAGATTATTAAGGCTGATGGCTCGAGTCTTTTGAATGAGGAGGATATTTGTCATGATGGTGTTGATTATTTTTCTAATTCTTTTAAGAATAATGGCATTGATTTATCTCCTATTGATTCTTCTGTCTATTATGATTGCCCTCATATTTATAATATTGTTCTTACTTCTCTTCCAAGCTGTGAGGAAATTAAACATACTATTAATAGTATGGAGAATGGTAAGATTGCTGGGCCTGACGGTTTTACTGTGGAATTTTATACAAATAGCTGAGATGTTATTCTAAAGATGTGACCCGTTTGATTCAAGATCTTTTTTAAAGGAAATAATTTGCCTCTTTTCTTTAAAGCTGCTAATATTGTTTTAATCCCTAAAAAGCATGATGTTTCTTCTTGGGATAGTTTTAGGCCGATTAGTCTCAATGTTGTTATTTCTAAAATAATCTCTAAAATTCTGGTTAATAGGCTGCAACCTCTTCTTCAAAAAATTATTTGTACTAATCAATCTGCCTTTTTAAAAGGTAGGAGTATATGTGATAATGCCTTAATTGTTCAGGAACTTCTTGTAGATATTGATCTTCACAGACGTGGTGGGAACATTCTTTTTAAATTAGATATTCAGAAGGCTTTTGATCATATCCAGTGGGAGTTTCTTATGGATATTTTGAAGGTTATGGGTTTCAACTCTAGTTTTTGTCAAATCATTTATCGTATTATCAGTGGTAATTTCTACTCTGTTATTATTAATGGTAAGAAGCATGGTTTCTTTCAAGCTTTTATGGGTCTTAAGAAAGGAGACCCTTTATCTCCTTATCTTTTTATTATTGCTTTAATCTACTTTTCCAGATGCTTGAATAGATTATATATGACTAACCCATCTTTAAATTATTTTCATAAGGGGAATTTATCTATTAGCCATCTTTGTTTCACTGATGACTTGATTATCTTTACTAATGCTAATAAGCCTTATATTAGGAAGGTTTGGGAGACGTTGTTGCATTTTCAAAGTGTTTCTGTCTTAACTTTTAATAAATCTAAATGTTTTTTCTATTGTGCTAAGAAGATTCCTGTTTTAAAAAGGCATTGGATTGCGAATTTTACTGACTGTAGCCGCAGCATGCTTCCTTTAAATTGTTTAGGTTTTACCTTGTACAAAGGTAGATCTCCTGGTAAGGATTTTCTTGGGTTGTATGATAAGATTAAGAATAGAATTTTATCGTGGGAGAATCATTTTCTCTCGTTTGAGGGCATGATTACTATTCTAAAATCTATTCTTACTTCCCTGCCTCTTTATTCTCTTCAGTTTATGAAAATGCCTGGGTTTATTATTAAGAAGATTGAGTCTCTTTTTAATAAATTCCTTTGGGAAGGTTCTTATGATTCGAAAATTCATTGGAAGAGTTGGGCTAAGCTTTGTAATCCACTGAGTCTGGGGGTTTAGGCTTTAGAAGCTTAACTGACTCTATTACTATTAATTTCATGAAACTTTGGTACTGTTTTCGTAAGAGTGATTCTCTCTGGGCCTCCTTTATGCATTCTAAGAATTGTGCTAATGATCATCCCCTTACTATTTCACTTAAGGCTACTAATTATTTATTTGGAAAGCTATGTTGGCTGTTTCTCATAATACTGAGCTTTTGTTAATTTGGGATCTCGACAAAGGTAATATATCCTTTTGGTACGATGATTGGATGGGAAGTGGTGCTTTGGCTAACAGTTTTGGAGGCCCGGAGCATGTTAATCTGAAGGTGAATGATTTTTGGGTCCATAATAGTTGGATTCTGAATAAACTTTTGTAGTATGTTCCTTATAATGTGACTAGTTTTATCTCTAGCATTCCCCTTAATATCAACAAAGAGGATAGGGTAACTCTCAAAGGTAAACAAGGTATTTCTGATGCTAAAATATTTACTGATGCTTTTGTTTATACAACTGGTTTTGATCTTAAATGGTTATGGAACAAATGGCTTAAGCCTGACAACAACATTATATATGCTTAAAAATGCAAGAATTTATGAATTCAGATTTATATATTTATAAAGATTTAGTAAAGTCACGAATTCAACGCAAATATACGTATCGTATCAAGTAATACATAGCTCTAATGGAGTCCTGGTTATCGATCCCACAGGGAAGGCAACGTTCTTTAAATCAGATAATATAGCACTAAAATCCAATACCAAATGTAATAATTGCTCAAGTGTACTACAACTAGTGAATGCAAAGTATGGTAATAATAAAGCTACTACAATTACTTCTACTTACTAAACTAATTTAACTAACACACATTAACTTATGTGATTTATAAGATACTTCTATGTGAAAAGTGTCTTCCTTCTTGCATAAAGATTATGATGTGTGAATGATGAAAAATGGTAATTTTCTGTATTATGCCAAATAGGAGCATATTTGCCTCTTTACACTTAAAAGAGTACCTCCTCTTCCAAGCATGTAAAGCATATTAACATATCTTAAGTTTAGTCATTAAATCTAAGGCTAAGCTGGGAGGATATCGACTCTCACTACGGAGCTCCCACTCACCCTTCACCCGAAGGCTAACCATAGGATTTTGTTACCAATCTTAGGACCAAATTGGGGATCCCATTATGTCACCATGAAACCTCCAATTTGAAGTCCATCCAAACTCATTTTCCTATTTATTTGCACTCAATCACCATGAACTACGCAATTTATTCAAGGACATTGAATGGTTCTTCATTCTTGTTGTAGAACATTCAATTCTTTTGGAATTAATGTTCCTCAACATATTTTAATAAATCAATCGCCGGATTGAAAAGTAAATTAAGTTTCAAATGAATGGGCCATCACAACTTTTATAACACTTTAAGGGCACATCAATTCCACATCACCACATCATCACTACTTTATGCAAGAAGAAAGGCAAAGGAAACTACTCACAAATCATGGAGAAGATACAATAAAACATGGATTTTATATATCAAAGAAGAGTCATACAAACCACAATAGCAAATAAAACTTATTTCCTTCTCTTCCCCAAGCAAATTCATTTAATGTTCCCTTGATTCCTTTTCTATTCCTTGCAACACTTGATTTCCTCCTTGGAACAAAGATGAAGAAGCAATCTCTCACTTTACTCCCTCTTCTCCCCTCCTTAGAGAAGAATCTCTCTTCAAATCACAAACCCTAACTCTCACTCACACTTTCCTTACACTCTCTACAGTAATCCTCTTCACCTTTTTCGTTTTGAACACTTAATTTTATGTTAGGAACGAATTCCCCAAGAGTTTCTTCAAGCACCCATTCAAAAATCCGCCAAAACTCTTCAATTTGAAATGAACCAACATAGGGCGCCGGCGGCGCTAGAAGCTATTTTCCTCCAAATTGCTCCATTTTGCTCCAAATTCCTTCCATTTTTTATCTTTTCGCTCCAAACACCAATAATCATCATACCTGCAACAAATCATGAAAAATACCTTCCTTTAAAATGCAATATCACCAAAAATACGTAAAAATATATAGCTAAAAGAGTATATATTTTTAGTGCATCAAAATCCCCAAAACTTAACTATTACTTGTCCTCAAGTAATCCTTTTACTACATAATGATATAGCCCATAGCAATGTACTTTTCACTTGTTGAATACTAAAATCTTTTATTCAAAGAAATATATTGGAAAGACTTTTAGAAAGAAATTCAGTGACTCAAGTCAACTCTACAGGTATAAGAAAATTTAGTAATCAAATCTAAGGGTTCTAGTCTCCTATTTATTTCAAGAAAAACTATAATTTGACACATTAAGAGTGACTTAAAATATTATAAAAAAAGACTTTCATGCTAACTTCATCAGAATGTAGGCTAATACTTTAAGTATAAATTCAGAAATGAAATCAGGTTCTCCCTTTAGGATTACTTAAGTGAAGCCAATTTTTTATTAGACATCTCCTCAAGCTTCTCCTCATCTTTCTTATTTTTTTTTCTTTTCATGAGGATTACTGTATATGGATAGCCTTTAATGATTTTGAACTTCACTCTCCTCTTTATAAAGTTCAAACTTGAAACACCTCTTTACTTTATACATAGGTATCAACTTTATTATTCATCATAAAGTCACAATCTTTTCTCAATATATAATACTTTAAGTCTCTTAATAATTTCAAAATTACAATTTTCTTTACTTTAAATAGTTAACTATAATCAAATCCTTTCATACCAAATATCTTACCCTTATAAAATCAACCTTTATCACCAAAAACTTTCATCAAATCTTTTTCAATATTTAATTGAAATAGAATCTTAGTTATCTAAAGTGAAGTTCTACTGCTAGGAATTATGTTAATAATTTTTTTTCTTTTATTTTTTTTTTAAAATATTTTAATTTAGGACAAATAAGAGTTAATATCCTTTCTACCCTCCCCTAAAATTAAATTTTTGCAATATAATAAAAGAGAGTAAAAGAACTAACCTTTTTGTGCTGGAATTTTGAAATCTTCATAATCTATCTAATATTAATCAAAATTTTACGGCTAGCAAGTATGAAACAATTAGTAGCAGTGATATATATAACATTTAAAAATTTGCCGGGGTAAGGAAAAAATAAATACCAACATTGACACATTTTTAACAAAACATTACAAATACTAATAAACTATCACAACATTAATCATAAGATTTAACATTTTTAAAGTTTCAAGTGCAACTGCTACATTAAAAAAAATACTACAGTACATCTAAAGAAAATACTACAGACAACTTCACACACTACAACAGTTCAACACAACGACACATAACAAAACACAAAAGTACAACACAAAAGTATAAAACTACCACTCATCATCACCAGCATCGTCAGCAGGGTTAGAAGGTCCAGGCTTGTACGGTGTATAACCGAGGCAAGTAGGAAATATCACCCCAGTATCTCCTCTCATAAATGCGGCTCGAGCATCATAATAAACAATATCGAACTCAACTCTTCTCTCGCAAATAGTCTTCATTCACATCACTCCCGGCCTCGAATACATCCATCCGACTATGCATCCTATCAACACTATCACTTTGCAATCTCAACTGCTCCATGACATCAGATAGTGTCGGGGGCTCAGAAGTAGTTGGAACATCATGGCTCGTGGTGGGAATATCAGTACTCCTACTCTCCTCTCTTGCACCCACATGAGCCTCATAAGTACGAATAATGGTCTTCGTAATCAGTCTTAAAGGTATCGCCACTTCCTCAGAACTACTATACTCAACTCCAGACTGAACAAAAAGGGCAAGAATTAGGGCAGGACGTCCTAATCCACCAGTGGTTTCTCCTTTGGCAATAGAGTGAATGCTCTTGAAAACAATAGCTCTAATATCGATCTTCTTCATATTCTGGATGCAGTAATTCAAAATAGCTCGATCCCTAGTAACTTCGCTGTGATGATAAGAAGGTAACAGTCTCGCAGAAATGAAATAATACCACGGTTTAGAAGCAATAATTAAAGTAGACGTAGGGAAGTTAATCATCTGTCTCTGATTCATCTTCCACCCCCCTCTTCCATCGGTCAGATACGTGATCACACTCATCAAACTTCCCTCACTAGTATCAAAATTCTCAAATTCACAAACAAAAGGTTCTTGAATTTGATAGAATGCATTGATACGTGGTGGGGTGAACTTAACCACTTTCCCTCGGACTAGCACATATTCCGTCTCAGACCAGAGCACGTTAGCATAAAATTCTCGGATTACTCCCAAAACAACATTAGCATAAAAGCAACAAAAACGCTCCTAATTTTGCTCAGAAAACAACTGTTCCACAGATCCACCAGGATTCTCAAACACTCGATCCTGATTACACTTCTTACTTTGCAACAGAGAGTTGAAGCAAAACTGAGCCTTAATATTAACAAATAATTCATCATCCCAATCAAATTTTCGCTTCCCCTTACTCATTCTAGGAGCCATATGAATTTCTAAAAATTGCAAAAATCTACCAATAAATCCCAACTCCATAATGTACTAACTCCAAGCATTAATCTAAACAAGTAAGAATAAATTCCACCACAGGAAACCTCACTTTTTCTCAAAATCTCCCAAAAATATCATCCTAACAATGTGAGAGTTTCACATGGCGAAAATCCAAAAATTTTAGCTTAAAGTAAAGCTCTTACCAAGAGAAGTGCAGATCCGGCCTCAGAAATCCTTGAAATCCTCTCTACTTCGAGATCTAACGAGCCCTAAAGCTTCAAAATCGCGAACATGGAGGTGGGAGATGAAGGAAATGGCGAAAAAATGGGTCCCAGGCAATTTTCACGAATTTTTAAGGGTCTCGGGCTATTTTCAGTATTTGGGCGCCGGCGGCGCCCTATTCAAAATAATAACTAAACTTTCTGGATTTGGGCGCCGGCGGCGCTAGTCCAAAATTCCATTGGATTCAAATAATTTTTTTGTCGCAATTTCAATCGTTTCAACCTCCACAGTCCTATTTAACACATCAACAAGCATCTATTTCATCTCACAAACACTAAACAACATCACTTTACACAAACAACACATCACATCACTTTCATATATAAAATCCACGATACAACGATAACACACATATGCTCATCAAATAAAAGCAACACTCCTTAGATCCTTAGTGTTGCAAGTACACTACGATAAGCAAACACTAAGTCCTAAGTACACACAAGAAATCAAAGCATAGTCCAAGCACACCCTACTAAAGCAAAGTAAAGCAAAGCAAACAACATAATAATCAAAGCAAACACTCAAACACAACAAAGAAGCATACAAAATTCACTAATTACTCCTCATCAGTCTCAGAACTATCACCCTCTCTAATGTCTCCAATTGATTGACGTTGAATGAACAGATTGTAGAAGGGACGATATAGGAATTCATCAGATGAATCTTCAGCCACCACAGCATTCTTCTTCAACAGATTAATCAAACCCAACTCAATCCGACCAGTATGATCAAATTGCTCTTTCATCCTCCAATCAATGTGATCAAATAAATTAGAAATATTATTAATAGCATTCAGAACATTTTGTACCTCTTTTTCCAACTTCTTTATCTTCTTCAATATCACACTCGAACTTTCAGAATAGTAAGGCTAAATAGGTTGTGAACTTTCAGTGGGCTGATCAGCAAGCAAATCCATATCTCCTTCATCTTCTATTGCTCGGTAGTCATAAAGATCATTTGGATCAATAGGTCTCCAGGGGAAAAGAACTTTTTCCCAACTCTCATATGGTACTTGTGATTGACTACATAACATAAATATGGTGGATGGGTGTCCAAGCCCATATTTAGATCCATGCACAATCAATCCCAAAATAGATTTCGTAATGATTGATCCAATATCCACTGGCCTTCCAGTTTGTATACAGAAATTCAGAATAACACTTTCCTTCTTTACCTTACTTATCTTCATAGTAGGAATTAATTTTGCTGAAATAAAGTAATGTCACTGCTTTGATACCGAATTTAAGGATAAAGAAGAGAAACTGAGATATCCATTATCCCTTACTTCCCGTTCTTCATTCTCATCCGTCAAATAATGATAGATTTCATTCATATCATCGCTCGTCGCATTAAAATTTGCATAATGACAAATATGTACATTCTTAATCATGAAGAGATCATTAATCCTCGCAGGAGTGAATGGTACATACCTACCTTGCACAAAAACACATCCTTCGTTGATCCCATGCAGATTTGCATAAAATTCTTTCACGACCGGATTAAGCACTGCTGCGGTAGTGTAGCATAACACTTCCCAAAGCCTTTGCTTTACGATCTCTTCAACTCTTGTAGTCAGACTCTCCAAACCTCGATTCACAAAGCCTCTTTCCTTGATAATCCTTCTTTTCATCATCACTTTATGGAAAAGACACTGCGCCTTGAAACTAACAAACATTTGTCGGTTGTAAATACGTGATCTAGGGAGTTCAATGGAGTAGGAATCCATGGGATGTGAATTGGGAAAGGAAGTTTTCATTTTTCTGGTGGTTATGGGTTTAAAATGGAGTTTTGGGGTGTTTTAAGAAAGAAGATCCTGCTCAAAACCGCCAAAAACTGCATTTTAAAAATTAAAAACCGTCAACCAGAATGTGGACACCGGCGGCACTCAAACTAGAAATTCGGCTATTTTTAAAAGAATAGGGGGCCGGTTGCGCCAGTGGGAAAAATTTTCACTGAACTTCGTTTGGCTCGAAATACTTTATTTCGCAATACGATCCAATATATTTTTAATTTTTAACTTATTTAGGGGTAATTAGGATTCTTAAATATCAAACTAAAAGCACAAATTACAAGAAGCAAGCTAACACAACTCACAAGTACAAATGGGTTGCCTCCCATAAAGCGCTTGGTTTAATGTCGTCAGCCCGACAAACCATTCAGTTAACTAGGATGACTCAGCAATAAAACCTCTTTGAAATCTGGTAAAAACCCTCCAAAGTAAGGTTTTAAACGATGCTCATTAACCTTGAAAATATTTTCAGTATTAAGATCATCGATATCAACAGCTCTGAAAGAATGAACTTTAACTACAGTAAAAGATCTCATCCATCTGGACTTAAGTTTTCCAAGAAATAATTTCAAACTCGTATTATATAATAAAACTTTTTATCTAAGTTCAAATCATTTTTTCAATATCTTCTGATCATGCCACAATTTCATTTTCTCTTTATAAATTCTATCATTATGATATGATTCATTTCTAATTTCTTCCAACTCATTCAATTGCATAAATCTTTTCTCTCCCGCATTTTTCAAATTAAAATTCAACTCCTTAATCGCCCAATATGCTTTATGCTCCAATTCAACCGGCAAATGGCATGTTTTGCCAAATACTAGTCTATAAGGAGACATTCCAATAGGTGTCTTAAAAGCAGTCATATAAGCCCATAATGAGGTATCTAATCTAGCAGACCAATCTAATTTATGAATATCCAATGTTTTCTCCAAAATTCTTTTAATTTCCTGATTCGATACTTTCGCTAAACCACTAATCTCGAGATGATAAGAGTAGAGATCATATGAATAATATTATATTTTTCAATTAATCTCTTAATTTGATTATTTCTGAAATGGGATCCACCATCAGTTATAATTACTCTTTGCATTCCATAGCTTGTAAATATATTTTTCTTTAAAAATTTAGAAACACTCCAAGCATCACACTTGGTAAAGCAACAACTTCAATCCATTTCGAAACATAATCAACAACGACCAATATATATAAAATTCCAAATGAAGGTGTAAATGGTCCCATAAAATTTAATCCCCATACATCAAAAATTTCAACTTCCAAAATATAATTCAGAGGCATTTCATTTCTTCTAGAAATATTACCTACTCTTTGACATCGATCACAAAATTTAACATATTTATAAACATCATGAAAAAGAGTAGGCCAATAAAATCCAGATTGTAAAATCTTATAAGCCGTTTTATCAACACCAAAATGACCTCCAAATTCAGAATCATGAAATCTCTGAATAATTGGATTAATTTCTTCATGTGGCACACATCTTCTAATAATCAAATCCTTACATTGTTTATATAAATAGGGCTCATCCCAAAAATAAAATTTAGCATCATATTTAAATTTTTTTGTTGTTGCCTTGTTAAATCTGATGGTATAATATCACTCACAATATAATTCACAAAATCAACATACCAAGGCAAATTCTTTTCCATAAGAATATACATGTGTTCATCAGGAAAAGTTTCTGTAACTTCCTTCTTAAATTCAAATAATCAGCAATTTAATTATCAGATCCTTTCCTATCAACTATCTCAAAATTAAATTCTTGCAAAAGGAGTATCCATCTAATCAATCTAGGTTTAGCATCCTTCTTTTGCATTAAATACTTGATAGCTGAATGATTAGTATGTACTATACTTTTAGTCCCAATTAAATAAGGTCTAAACTTCTCAAAAGCAAATACTATAGCTGATAACTCCCTTTCAGTAGTGGTATAATTAATTTGAGTATCATTAAGAGTTTTACTAGCATAGTAAATGACTTTGAAAATTTCATCATACCTTTGCCCCAACGCAACTCCAATAGCATAATCACTAGCATCACACATCAATTCAAAGAGTTTCTCCCAATCAGGTGAAACAATTATAGGAGCAGTGATTAATTTTTCTTTAAGTAATTCAAAAGCACACAAACATTCATCATTAAAATCAAACTTCCTATCATTTTCTAGAAGTTGACACAAATGTTTAGTAGTTTTAGAAAAATCTTTAATATAACGCCTGTAAAATCCAACATGTCCTAAGAAACTCCGTACCTCTCTCACAGTAGTGGGTGATGATAATTTCTCAATCACTTGAATTTTAACAGGATCGACCTCCATACCATTTCAGAAATTTTATGCCCAAGCACTATTCCTCCTGCAACCATAAATTGACATTTTTCCTAGTTCAGAACTAAATTATTTTCTCACAGAGTTCCAAAACTTTTGCCAAGTTTTCCAAATAAATATCATTTAAAGTTCCAAACACAGAAAAGTCATCCATGAAAACTTCTATTCCATTATCGATCATACTACTAAAAATAGACATCATACATCTTTGAAAATTTGCAGGTGCATTACACAGTCCAAAAGGCAATCTTCGAAAAGCAAATGTTCCATAGGGGCTAGTAAACGTTGTCTTTCTTGATCCTCGGGAGCAATAGATATTTGATGATAACCAGTATATAAGTCCAAAAAGCAATAGTACTTGTGTCCAACAAGTCTATCCAACATTTGATCGAGAAAAGGAAGAGGAAAGTGATCTTTTTGGGTGACAGCATTCAGTTTTCTATAATCAATACAAATTCGCAATCCATTAACTTTTCTAATAGGTAAAATTTCATTCCTTTCATCCACTTCCACAGTCACTCCGCCTTTCTTCAGTACATAATGAATTGGACTTACCCAAGCACTATCCGAAATAGGATAAATAATTCCAGCATTAAGCCATTTTAATATTTCCTTCTTAACTACTTCTTTCATTATATGATTTAATCTCCTTTGCGAATCAATTTTAGGTTTATGTTCTTCATTTAATAAAATTCTATGCATACAGATCGAAGGACTGATTCCTTTGATATCTGCCAAAGTCTATCCAAAAGCTTTTTTGTATCTTTTTAAGATTTCCAATAATTTTTGTTCTTGATATTCAGTTAACTCCGAAGATACAATAACTGATAGGTAGATGATTCTCCTAAGAACGTATACTTTAAATGATTAGGGAGATTTTTCATCTCAAGTTCAGGAGGTTTAATAATAGATGAAATTAAACTTTTATATCCACCTTCCATGGTATCTAACACTTCAAATTTCTCCTGAATATACTCCAACTCCTTATTCTTCTTATTATCTGAATCTTTTTCATTTTCAGTTTCATCTTCAATTATATTTTCATATTGCACTTTTTTTCAAACATCTCTTTAAAATAATTATTTCTCAAATATTCGCAGACTTCCATCCTAAAACATTCATTATCTTTTGCAACTGAGGGATACTTCATAGACTTCAAAATATTAAAGGTCACCTCTTGATCATTAACTCTCATAGTTAATTCCCCTTTTTGAACATCAATTACAGCTCTTCCAGTAGCTAGGAATGGTCTTCCTAAAATAATTAGAATTTCTTTATCTTCCTCCATATCAAGCACAATAAAATCCACAGGAAAGATAAATTTATCCACTTTCACTAACACATCTTCTACCACTCCCTTAAGATAAGTAATAGAAAGATCGGCTAATTGAAGAGTTACAAATGTAGGAAAAATTTCTTAAATTCTTAATCTTTTGAAAGTTGATAAAGGCATAAGATTAATACTAGCTCCCAGATCACATAAGGCTCTTCCAAAAAAATTTTCACCTATAGCACACGGAATAGTGAAACTATCAGGATCTTTAGGTTTTTTAGGAAGCTTTTTCTGAATTATTGCACTACACTCTCCACTAAGTGCAACAGTCTCATAATCCGTGAACTTTCTCTTCTTTTTAAGAATATCATTCATAAATTTCGCATAATCAAGCATCTGTTCTAATGCTTCAACAAAAGGTATATTTATTGTTAACTTCTTAAGGATTTCTAAAATTTTCCAAATCTGTTATCCCTATTCTTCTGCTTCAATCTTTGAGGAAATGGAGGAGGTGGTTTTTCAACATTAATCTTCATTGGTTCAAGAGGATATTCCAGGTCTGGATAAATCTTATTTGAACCTTTTTCAATATTCACCTTCTCCTTCTCTTCTTAAACTTCTTTCTGCACTCTAGTTTTTAATTCTTTTCTACTCCTTAATTAAATAACCTTAAATTGCCCCTTGTTTTGATCTTTTGGATTGATCTCCACATTACTAGGAAGCGTTCCAGAAGGTCTATTATTAAGCGCAGTGAAAATATGTCCCAATTGATTTTCAATATTTTTTATCGCAAAACCTTGAAGTTGTAATTGGTTTCCCATATTCAAAATCATTTCATCTATAGACAACTTCTTATCCTTAAACTGTGGGTTATTATTGAATCTAGGAGGATAAGATGGTCTAAAGTTAGTATTTCCTTGGTTGTTTGAGTTTCCAACTGGGTTTATAGAATTGTGCCCCCATTGTGGGTTCACATTAGCATTATTATTATTCCAATTCAAAATTTGGGTGATTCTTCCAACCAGAGTTATAATAATTCGAATAAGGGTTATTAGGTCTATTAATCGCGTTTAAAGTCTCATAAGGTGTATGAGATTCAGTTATCTGCCCAAAAGAATTTTCCTCTAACACTGAGGGTGGTTGAGAATAATTCATTCCATATTGATCTATTTTCTTAGAAAGTACTGCTATTTGAGAAACTATCATAGTTATCATATCAGAATCATGTACACTAGCTACTCTCTTAGGGTTTACCCGTTCAGAGGGCCATTGAAAATTATTAGTAGCCATCTCTTCAATCAAAGAATATGCTTCATCGAAAGGTTTTGACATTAACGATCCACTAGCAGCAGCATCAATAATTGATTTCAATGATCCCACTAATCCGTTATAAAAAGTTTGAATTATTAACCAATCTGGCAAAGCATGATGTGGACATTTCCTAAGAAGATCTTTAAACCTCTCCCAAGCTTCATATATTGACTCTCCTTCAAACTGACCAAAAGATGTGATATCATTTCTTAATAGAAACATTTGAAAAAGGTCGTAGAATTGAAAAGTTCTCCCCAAGTTTGAATAGATCCAGGTGCTAATGAGTTTAACCACGCCTTAGCTTTATCCCTTAAGGAAAAAGGAAAAAGTCTATGTCTCACAGCATCACTCGACACTCCGTCATACTTAAAAGTAGCATACAGTTCTAAAAAAATAGCGAGATGTAAATTTGGGTCTTCATTAGGTGTTCCTCCGAATTGATTATTTTGTATCATTTGAATAATAGCAGGTTTAAGTTCAAACAAATTAGCAGCAACATCAGGATTTTGAATAGTTATATGAATTTCATCTGCTGTTGGGTTAGCATAATCTCTTAAGGGTCTTGGCAAATTTCCAACATTATTATTCTGATTCTCTTGATTATTCGCCATTTCACAGTAATTTTCAATTTATTTTTTGTTGTTTTCTAATTTTTCTAGTAGTACGCTCTAACTCTGAATTGTAAGGTATCAAACCAACAGATCCACTACTACGCATACAAAATCACACTAAAAAGTAAATAAGCACACAATTATACTACAAAGTAAAGGTTTTCAGTTACTACAATATTTATAAATAAGTATTGTTTATCTACCTTCCGTGGTAACGGTGCCAAAAATTTGACAGCGACTTTATATATGCTTAAAAATACAAGAATTTATGAATTTAGATTTATATATTTATAATGATTTAGTAAAGTCACAAATTCAACACAAGTATATGTATCGTATCAAGTAATACA
This sequence comes from Papilionanthe hookeriana x Papilionanthe teres, assembly GCA_022702705.1. NCBI lineage: Eukaryota > Viridiplantae > Streptophyta > Magnoliopsida > Asparagales > Orchidaceae > Papilionanthe > Papilionanthe hookeriana x Papilionanthe teres. The sequence continues at coordinate 75,485,638 of CM040432.1, read as the reverse complement.
GGGCTCTAATGGAGTCCTGGTTATCGATCCCACATGGAAGACAACGTTCTTTAAATCAGATAATATAGCACTAAAATCCAATACCAACTATAACAATTGCTCAAGTGTACTACAACTAGTGAATGTAAAGTATGGTAATAATAAAGCTACTACAATTACTTCTACTTACTAAACTAAATTAACTAACACACACTAACTTATGTGATTTATAAGATACTTCTATGTGAAAAGTGTCTTTCTTCTTGCATAAAGATTATGATGTGTGAATGATGAATAATGGTAATTTTCTGTATTGTGCCAAATAGGAGCATATTTGCTTCTTTACACTTAAAAGAGTACATCCTCTTCCAAGCATGTAAAGAACATTGACATATCTTAAGTTTAGTCACTAAATCTAAGGCTAGGCTGGGAGGATACCGACACTCACTACGGAGCTCCCACTCACCCTTCACCCGAAGGCTACCCATATGCTTTAGTTACCAATCTTATAACCAAATTGGGGATCCCATTATGTCACCATGAAACCTCCAATTTGAAGTCCATCCAAACTCATTTTCCTATTTATTTGCACTCAATCACCATGAACTACGCAATTTATTCAAGGACATTGAATGGTTCTTCATTCTTGTTGTAGAACATTCAATTCTTTTGGAATTAATGTTCCTCAACATATTTTAATAAATCAATTGGCCAGATTGAAAAGTAAATTAAGTTTCAAATGAATGGGCCATCACAACTTTTATAACACTTTAAGGGCACATCAATTCCACATCACCACATCATCACTACTTTATGCAAGAAGAAAGGCAAAGGAAACTACTCACAAATCATGGAGAAGATACAATAAAACATGGATTTTATATATCAAAGAAGAGTCATACAAACCACAATAAGCAAATAAAACTTATTTCCTTCTCTTCCCCAAGCAAATTCATTTAATGTTCCCTTGATTCCTTTTCTATTCCTTGCAACACTTGATTTCCTCCTTGGAACAAAGATGAAGAAGCAATCTCTCACTTTACTCCCTCTTCTCCCCTCCTTAGAGAAGAATCTCTCTTCAAATCACAAACCCTAACGCTCACTCACACTTTACTTACACTCTCTACAATAATCCTCTTCTCCTTTTTCGTTTCGAACACTTAATTTTATGTTTGGAACAAATTCCCCAAGAGTTTTTTCAAGCACCCATTCAAAAATACGCCAAAACTCTTCAATTTGAAATGAACCGACATAGGGCGCCGGCGGCGCCCTATCCTACCAATAATTGCTGAAGTTTCTGGAAGAGGGCGCCGGCGGCGCATATTCTGGCACCTGCGTCGCCAGAAGCTGTTTTCCTCCAAATTGCTCCATTTTGCTCCAAATTGTTATATTTTGCTCCAAATTCATTTCTTTTTTCATCTTTTCACTCCAATCACCTATAATCATCATACCTGCAATAAATCATAAAAAATACCTTCATTTAAAGTGCAATAACACCAAAAATAGGTAAAAACATATAGCTAAAAGAGTATATATTTTTGGTGCATTAAAGTCCTCTATTTCTTTCTTTATGTGGCGTGTTTTGCATAATGTGCTTCCTGTTGATAACATTCTTAAACTTAAGGGCTTACATCTCCCTTCTTGTTGTTCTCTTTGTATGCATGATTGTGAGTCCATTAATCATATTTTTCAGACTGTTCTTTTGTTCGCAAGGGTTGGCTTCTTTGTTGTAGCATTCTTAGGATTTCTACTGATTATTTTCGGCATGCGACTATTATAGATCTGTTTAATCATTAGAGGAAGTTTGGACATCTTTTGTTTAATTCCATTCCTGCTATCATTACTTGGTTCGTTTTGGTTGCTAGAAATGATGTTCGGTTCTATGGTAAGAGACCTGTTGCTTCTACTGTTAAATTAATCTTTGGATATCTTTTTAAAGGTTTGGTTTTTTTAAACTTCTAAGGGGAAGCTTAACAGGAAGCTGTACAAGTTACTCCATAACTTAGCATTATCTAATACTAGTAATGGGAATGTTTCTGAGACTATTCGTTGGATTAAACCTCCTTCTCCTTTTATCAAAATTAATGTCGATTGTTGTTGGGATAGCAGGTTTGCTAGTGTTAGGGGTGTCTGTCGTGATTTTGCAGGATCTATTCTGTATTGGTTTGCTTCTCCTTCTGTTCTTATCTCGCCTCTTGTGGCTGAAGCGGATGGTTTGGTTTTCGGTTTGCAATTGGCTGTTCAAAAAAGTTGGAAGTTCATTATTTTGGAAACTGATTATTTTATTTTGTGGAGGTATTGTTTATTGCAGGAACGATATCACTGGAGTGTAAATCTTTAGATGAAGAGAATCTTGGATTTATCTGGGAATTTGGTGGTCAAGTGGAGTCGCACTCGACGTGAAGGTAATCAAGTTGCTCTTTGAATTGCTAAGATGGGACTTTATTTTCGTA